>CM028137.1:699420416-700050000 GCA_016271365.2 Neoceratodus forsteri | reverse complement strand
ACGATTCCAGCTAAGAAAAAAGATAAAAAGAAGCATACCGACCCTCCAGCTGAAAAAAGCAACAGAGCTCTTGGTTCCAAGATCATTTGTGCCAATGGCAGAGGCAGTGGCTCAGGCTTTGAAAATCCTGCAAGCTCTCCAAGCTGCCAGGGATCAAGGTTCATTACCGATTCAACCGCATCCGGTGTTGGTGAAAGGCTCTCACAGTCCAAAGACTGATTCTGATGGCACAAGACCCATCATACGAGGAGCATGAAAAGGATGAATCGGTGGAACCAGAGGTTTCTCCAGAACAAGGTTTTGAATCTCTACCTTGACTCCCAGAGGATTATTCCTCACATTTTACATTTGTGAAACAGATAGTGGATGCCCTAGGCCTCACCGCACATGCGTCTGTGGGGGATGAGGAAGAGGTAGACTTAATGGAGATGATGGGGTTAACACCTGCTAAGAAGCTCTTACTCCCCATAAATAAATTCTTAAAAAAGCATTCCTTAAAAGTCCTGGAGACCCCTAATCCAGTACATCCAGTGGACAAGAAAGCTGACAAGAAGTATCAGCTGGGATGCTCAGGGGCAGAATTTCTGTTCTCCCACCCTGATCCAGAAGGAGTGGTACAAGCGACAGCTTGTGATAGGGCCAGGGTGCCCGTAGTAACCCACCGTCCTGATGAGGATTCCAGGAGGATAGATGGCATGGTCAAGAAGGGCTACTTGGCAGCTTTACTGGGCATCAGGCAGGCCAGTTACATGGCTTATGCTGCCCAGTATCAAAAATCCCTATGGAGCTCTGTCATGGCTATGGCAGACAAAGCCCCGCCTGGTTTAGCGTCTGACTTGGTGGAAACAGCCAGATACGGCTTAGAATCCTCAAAGTACCAGTTCCACGTGGCGGTAGATGCCAATGATAGTGCAGCCAGGTGGATGGCAGTAGCTGTTACTTTGAGGAGGTTTGCCTGGCTTAGAACCACAAACCTGACACAGGGCACACAGGCAGTAGCTATGGATTTCCCCTGTGGGGAACAACTCCTGTTTGGTGACAAGACAGAGGCATACATGAAAAAGGTGGATGAATATAAGACCACCTACAAAAGAAATTCTACAACCTCCTATAGGCAGGGCCCCATGTTTTCCGTGATTCCGCGGCCGCGACAAACCACAGAATTATCCACGGAATTTGTCGTCACCCGTGGAATTCGCGGCTGCCCGTGGAACAAACGTCCTTTGCCGGTGGGTTGCCAAATCCCGCGTCTGCTTCACAGCTCGCTCCCTCCAACAAAAAAATGTTGTATGCTATGCTGGGAGCCCACCATAGCATTTGCAGACGGGGGTACCCAATCCCCCGTTGGCTTCACTGCCACCCCAAATGTCTGTATGCCATGCTGGGAGCCCACCCCAGCATGGCAAAAGTGTAATTTGCCGATGGGGGTGCCTAATCCCCATCAGCTTCACTACCCGTAAGCTGCCTGGTGCCACGCTGGGGCCACCCCAGCATGGCAAAAGTCCCCTGTTTGAAAAAAATAAAAAGACCGAAAAAACCCTTCCCTCGTTGATTCTTTTGTCCCCTCCCCAACCTGTACCCACCCTCTACGCACCCCACCTCCACACCCTCACTTCAACCCATACTTACCTCCGGAGCCCAGCGTGACGATCTTCAGTGGAGTGGGAACACGTCTGCACTCTTCAAAGCCGACCTCAAACTGAAGAAATGCTGGTAAGCTGTATAATGGCATAAATGGATTTTTTTCAACTTTAGTACATATCTCAGCCATTTCTGGGAATTTCTTCACCAAATTTTCAATATGGGGTTTTTGGGGCCCCACCTCATGAACTGTGACACTGTCATTTCGTTAATCTGTCCTGAAAGGTGGTTCCGCAGTCACTGCGTGGATCCATCTTTGGGGACCGATAGCAAACCGACAAGTATCAGATTCATGAATAACCCAAAACTATGTTGAGCTAAGTGTCCCAAATGACTATTTCTGGTAGTGCGTTGTGCAGTTTACATACGCTTGTAACTGCAAGCATTTTAATATTTTCCTCCAGATTTTCAGCATTGCCATTTACCACACTTCCTTATGAACAGTACAACTGTCATTTTCACATCTCGCTCGAAATGTGGTTTTGCACATATGGCGCACAATGGCGCAGTCGGTGTGCGAAATCAGTGTTCGGGACAGATTAAGAAAATCACAGTGACACTCACTGTTCATGAGCAGAGGTCTTAACCTGGCTATGTTGAAAATTTGGTGACAAAAGCCCATAAAATGACCATGTTACGGCGTGCATTGTGTCAGATATGGCAAAAAAGAAAATGAAGGGTAAAATGTGCATAGAATTACATAGCATTACTACGGCAATATGAGAACCCTGCCGCAGAACTTTGCTCTGATGTGCTGCAGAAAAATCGGGGCCCTGCCTATAGGCCACAGAGGGGAGGTAGGGAATACAGCAAACCTTCTTTCCAGATCCAAGCTTCCACTGCCTACCAGCAGCCAAGGGGCTGCTTCAGGGGCAGGGGTCATAGAACTTCCTGAAGGGGGGGACCAGACCCCACACCACAGGCTGCAGCCCAGGCTAAGCAGAACCCCTGATTTGTCAATTAGGGTCGCTTCCCAAATGCCAGTAGGGGGCAGGTTGACTCACTACTTCCAGACTTGGGGAAACCATCATCACTGACAAGTGGGTGTTAGAGATAGTGAGTCAGGGCCTAGCCCTCAGCTTCAAATCTTTCCCCAAACTAACAGCAAGGTTTTTCAGACCATCATCCCCAGCAGAAAAAGCTCTCCTGGAACAGGAAGTGTCAAATCTGTTGCTGGCAAAAGCAGTGGAGCCAGTTCCCCTCACCCAAAGGGGGAAAAGGTTTTACTCTAGATATTTCCTAACCTTAAAGAAAAACGGGGAGTGGTGATTTACATCTAAAGAGCTCTAAACAAGCTCTTAGCAAAGCCAAAGTTCTGGATGGTAACTTTGGCTATGATTCTTCCCACGCTTCAGCAAGGAGTCTGGCTGGCATCACTAGATTTAAAGGATGCCTACTTCTACATTCCCATCAGAGAACCACACAGAAAGTACCTCAGGTTCAGACTACCTTCAGCACATTACCAGTTCTCAACCCTACCATCCGGTCTAACCTCAGCTCCCAGGGCATTCACAAAATGCCTGGCAGTAGTGGTGGCACACCTGAGAAGGCAGGGCATCATGGTGTTTCCTTACTTGGATGATTAGCTAGTCATGGGCAAGTCACCTCAGCAGGGGAAGGAGGCTCTCAGGTTCTCGCAGGACACACTGGAGTCTTTAGGGTTTCTAATTGGTGTCAAAAAATCAGTATTCCAACCTGTCCAGGTGCTCAGCTTCATAGGGGCAGAACTGGATACCCAGCAAGGGAGGGCTTTCCTCCCCCAAAACAGGTAGACCATATACTGCAGCTGGTAGGATCTTTTAGTCTCAACTAAGGATGTCACAATAACTCAATACGATGACATATCACGATAATTACCACTGATGATCATTTATTGTAAAAACTAATATCGCGATTATTGTGCAGCACGATATACCGTGATGTACAGTGATAAAGTGCCTCAGCTTGCTTTTTCAATAGCGCGTCCCTTTCCAGGTGCAGCCATGATTCCTGATTCCTCACCATCCTCCTATCAGATTTTTACTATTTTTCCTTAAAATTAGAAATGCAGTGCCAGCTCTGTGGCGTGGAGTGCTGAGAGTATAGGCGCCTCACCTGCTGCCACACCAACAAACCAGGTTCAGGAATAGACCTGGGTTGCTCGAGGGCTGGCTGCATGAAGGAGGACTGAGCATCCATTGACAACTCTCCTTCTCTGGGGAGGGGGACAGCGCAAGCCGCTGTTTGGTCACCATCTAGCAGAGGCTGGATGATGCAACAGTAATAGCCTTCTGACTGGGTGCAGGGGCTGGGGCTGAGTACGTGCAACATCTTTACATCACACTTTTTTAAAGATCTTTAAAGACACACGACATTTTTGGAACACATAAGTGAAAAGAAAAGGACCTAACGAGGGACAGTAAAGTTGAAAGTGGAAGGAGGGGCTTGTGTGGAAAAGGACCGTCAAAAAGCGGACATACTGAACAAATTCTTCGGTTCAGTATTTATGGAGGAGGGGTAGGTAGTGGGCATATGATAAAAGATGGGCATTAAGAGACAGGAGGTGGACACTAGCTCTTTTACAGAGGAAAGAGTCCTAACGGAACTGTCACAGTTAAAAGTAGACAAGGCAATGGGACCAGTCGGGTGCACCCCAGGTTATTAAGGGAGCTCAAAAGGAGGAGCTGACTGCTCCTCTGACAGCCCTGTTCAACCTGTCATTAGAAACAGGAGAGCTACCTGGAGACTGGAGAAGGGCTGATGTAGTCCCACTCCACAAAAGTGGAAGCATAGAGGAGGCAGGAAACTATAGGCCTGTTAGCCTGACTTCGGTAATGGGCAAAGTAATAGATTCACTGCTGAAGGAAAGGATTGGTGAATACCTTGTTACCAGTGGACTACATAATCCATGGCAACATGGTTTCGGGGGTCTTGCCAGACAAACCTGATCAAGTTCTTTGATTAGGTATCCAAGGAAATGGATAAAGGGGGAGCAGTTGACATGGCCTACCTGGATTTCAGTAAGGCCTTCGACTCTGTTCCACATAGAAGTCTGGTGAGCAAGCTGAGAAGCCTAGCGGTAGGCCCTGAAGTAGTAAGATGGGCAGTGAGCTGGCTAGGCAATAGGGGTCAGAGGGTGGTAGTAACTGACGTCCACGCTGGAGAAGGTAAAGTGATCAGTGGGGTGCCACAAGAGTTAGTACTAGGCCCAGTCCATTTCAATGTCTTTATTAGCTACATTGCAGAAATACTGGGAAGGAATGCCTGATCTTACTTCGAGAGGGCTCTTGCAGTAGGTAATTACATATAGGACTGACATCGGCAGGTGGCAGGACCCCACAGAAAAATTTCTAGCTAGCAGTATCTGGCGAGGGACCACCCCCATGTCAGGTGACCGGCGTCAGGAGATGTCTGTATAAAGGGGCGGTCCCTCACACCCACCTCCCAGTTCTTTCCCGCCGTTAGCTTATGCCAGTGCCTCGCGGAAAAGTTCCCTGCTCGTCAGGCTACTTCGTCGGTCTTTTAACCGAGTATTTTCGATTTTTTTTTTTTTTTTTTTTTTTTTTTTTCTTATCCTTTGTCAGGTATCCATCGATGTATGTCATCCCCTACACCCTCCAAGCACAAAAACAAGTGTGACTCGTGCGGCGCCCAGCTCCTGCACAAGGACGGCCATTCCCTGTGCCTTTTTTGCTTAGGCCCCAACCATCCAGTGGAGAAGTGCCAGCACTGTCTCAGCTTTAACGTGGCCACCCGAAGAAGGCGGCAGCAGTCCCTGGAAGCCTACATTTTGAAAAAGAAAATGAGCTCCATGGAGAAAGAACTGAAAAAGCTTCGGCAGGCGTCGACTTCCCCGGAAGGCCATCGCAAGAAAAAGGATAAGGTAAGGCACCAGGACAAGGGCTCCTCTCCCACTGCATCTTCCTCGGGAGTCGCTGTGAAACAGGTAACGCACCCCCCCCCGGGGACCGCTCCACAACGGCCACCTTAGAGGCTTCTAAGGCGTCGCCGGCCCGCCCATCTGGGCGGGCTTGTGGAGGCCCCCGCTCCCAGTAAAGCTGTGGTTTTGCGGCCTACTTGTGCGAGCGGCTCAGATAAGCCGGATGTCTGCTCCTCCGGCGCCCGCACAGAGAAGGTCGATAAGTCACCTGAACCTTTGGGGTTAAGCGTGGCCTCCTTTTCACCTGACCAGGCCACCCCTCTATTGCGGTCTGCCTCTGGCGAAGGGTCCGTTAAGTCGGACGCCGGCCCCTCTGGCGCCCGCCCAGATCCCGCTGCTAAACCACACGTCGGTTCGTCCGACGTCCGCAGAGCGGATGAGCCGACGCTGGACCTCCCCCCACACATCCGTCGTTCCCGGCTCCCCGCAGCCTTCGCTGCCCTCCGGGGACCCTGAGTCTCCTCAGCCTGACCCCGAGGATTTCTCCCCATCCCCGGGTGATGCTGAGGTTTCTGTTCCACTTCCGTCAGACCGTCCACCTTCTGGTCTGACCGATCTAACGTCGGTTCCCCGGACACTGGCTCTGACGCTGGCTCTTCGGCAGCCGGCTCCGACTCCGGTATTGCCAACGCCGGACGACATCCCACCCCCTGATGTGGCCCCGATGCCGGGCCCTCCGTCCCCTGGGCCTTCTGCTCCAGAACTGCCCGTGGGGCCTCCGGCTGGGCTGTCTGCTCCAGGGGCCCCCCCCCCAGTTCTCAGGTACCAGACCCTGTCATATCTGATGCCGTGATACCCAGGACCGCAGTATCCGGCGCCTCAGTGCCCGGCGCCGCCCCATCCGACGCCGCAGTACCCGGCGCCTCAATACCCGACACCGGACTTCCCGCCGTCGGGTTATGGATACGCGCCTTATGGGTATACTCCATACCCGTATCCCCCTCCTCCTCCTCCTCCTCCACTGCCCCCCCAGCTGCCGGTGGACCTGCAGGAGACTCTGGCCTCCTGGTGGGCTGAGGCCAAGGCTCAGCTCACCAGAGAGGTGGAGAGTAGTCTTCCACAACGGTGCTGGTTCCCATACGTCCACGACGACACTCCCCCACCTCCGGACACCAGGGCTAAACCCTCTGGGTCCAGAGAGGGGCAGGATGCACTTCCCCGAGGGCTTCCCAAGGGGTCTGTTCCTCCCCCTCGTTGGGAGAGGGAGTCTACCTCTTCCTCATTTTCTTCCTCGGACGCTTCCGACGGTTGTTCCCAGCAAGACGATGAGCCATGCTCTCCAACCAAGCCCCGGCCATGGACTCCTCCGAAGTCTCCTCCGGAGGATCCTTCCTTCACGGAGTTGCTCCGAAAGATCCAGGAGTACATAAGTGGCAATCCTTGGAGCCAGACCCCCAGAGTAAAAAAACTCACTGAGCATCTGGATCTGCCTGTGACAGCCCCCACTTTCGTGCCACCCTGGATCGAGCCTCATGCCAACCTTATTACCACTATATGGAAACAGCCGTCTGCCTTAGCCCCACTTCCCAGGAAGTCAAACAGGCTATACCAGGCTCCTGAGGGTGTTGACTTCTTAGACTCCCACCCTCGAGCTGACTGGGTTGTGATTAGTGCCGCTCATGGCCAGTCAGCTCAACCCAAACACCTTAGCTCGTCTCCACCTGACAAGGAATCCCGCCTTCTGGACCAGTATAGCAAGAAGATTTTTGATTTTTCCACTCTGGGTATTAGGGCCCTGAACTATGTTGGCCACATGTGGGATTACCAGAAGGCGATTCTCAGTGACATGGAATCTAAATTGGACTCCCATCCGGACTCTCAGGTCAAGCAGGAAGTGGCTGACCTTGTCCGCTCTGCACGTTCGACCAGTCTGCACATCCTTTATGCGACCTACGATGCAGTGGACACTGCTGGTAGGAGCTCAGCTTTCGCCGTAGGCCTACGGTGTCACGCTTGACTCAGAGTGTCAGGGTTGGTCCCGGAAGTGCAGTCCACCATTCAGGAAGTGCCCTTCCAGGGTTCGGTGCTGTTCGGGGGTGATGTCAAGGATATCATCACCGACTTGCATGAGAAGGGGACGGCACTAAAGTCTGTGGACTGTATGTATCATCCCCATCAATCGCAGCGCTGTCCCTTTCGCAGACGAAATTGGCCCAAAGCGAGACCACAGGGAAAGAGAGCCACTAAACGTCGGGGGCCCCTCCAGCTGCCAAGCTCCCCCCACCCAAAAAAGCAGCAGGAGCTTCAGCTGCGGCGCTGCCCCACACCATCTGACTCCTTCCTTCTCCCACAGCCTCCGGGCTTCCCGGAGGAACCGTTAGGAGGGAGGTTTTCCCTCCACCTTCCAGGCTGGGAGAGGATAACATCAGATTCATGGGTGCTCCAGCTAATCGCAGGAGGACACTCAATAGAGTTTCTGCAGAAACCCTCCCCAAACGCCGTCATACTCTTGGGAACATCTTCTTCTGGTCCAGGAAGAAATTTCAGCACTTTTGCTGAAAGAGGCGATAGAACCTGTCCCCCTTCCCCTGTAAGGAACTGGTTACTATTCCCACTTCTTCCTGGTCCCGAAGAAGACAGGAGATGTAAGACCAGATTCTAGATCTCCGTTCCCTGAACATTTTTGTGGAGTACAAGAGGTTCAGGATGCGATCACTGAAGAGCCTTCTGCCCCTCCTCCGCTCGGGCCAGTGGCTGTGCGCTCTGGATATGCAGGACGCTTACCTGCACATATCTATCCGCCCATCTCCGCCCAAATATCTTCGTTTTGCTTTCCAGGGGGACCACTACCAGTTCAAGGCACTTCTATTTGACCTCTCCTCAGCTCCCCGAGTATTTACCAGATGCCTTGCGGTGGTGGCCTACCTGCGTACCCGGGGGGGGGGGGTACAGGTTTCCCCGTGCCTGGACAATTGGCTCCTGGCGGCCTCGTCCAGGGAAGAACTCCTGCACTGCCTCTCCCTCACCCAGCAGGCCTTTGCCTGTCTGGGTATTACCATCAACCATTCCAAGTCTCACTTGATCCCGTCCCAGAGGCTCCAGTTTATTGGGGCGATACTGGACACAACCCTAGGCAGGGCCTTCCTGCCACCGGACAGGGCGGCCACACTCCAGACTTGGGTAAGCCTGTTGTCTGGCCGCAGGCGGGTCAGTGCAAGGTAGGTTCTTCACCTCCTTGGGCTTATGGCGGCTGCTGTCTCAACAGTCCCTCGTGCTCGGCTCCACATGAGGGTCTCTCAGTGGATGCTTCGCTCTCAATGGGATCAGTTGGTAAACGACTTGGACCAGTTGGTCTTAGTCTCCCTCTCCCATGATTCGAGACTTGCAGTGGTGGATGGTTCGAGAGAACCTTCTTTGGGGAGTTCCATTCTTCCTTCCTTCCTCCCTCCCAGGCTCTGACCACAGACACCTCTGGCGAAGGTTGGGGAGCCCATCTCGGTCCACATCAGACCCAGGGCTCTTGGTCCAAGCTTGAACAATCCCTGCACATCAGTGTGCTCGAGCTTTGGGCGGTGCTCTATGCTCTCCACCTGCCTCTTCTTCCAAGCCACCTAGCTGTCCAGACGAACAATATGTGTGTGGTATGGTACATCAACAAACAGGGTGAGACTTGGTCCTACCCTCTTTGCAGGGAAGCGATAAGAGTTTGGGACTGGGCAGCACAACACAACCTTCACCTCATGGCATTTCATGTTCCGGGGGTCGAGAACTCCTTAGCAGACAAACTAAGTCGCTCGTCTGCTCAAGCTCACGAGTGGGAACTGGATCAGGGGGTCCTTGACGATATCTTCCTATGTTGGGGAACACTTCAGGTGGACCTGTTCACTTCACCTCTAAACGCAAAGCTTCCTGACTTCTGCTCGCTCGTTCAAGAGCGAGGCATTTTCTGGAGGGACGCTCTGTCTCTAGATTGGAAGGACAGATTCAT
The DNA here is from genome assembly GCA_016271365.2 of Neoceratodus forsteri. NCBI lineage: Eukaryota > Metazoa > Chordata > Ceratodontiformes > Ceratodontidae > Neoceratodus > Neoceratodus forsteri. The sequence continues at coordinate 700,040,512 of CM028137.1, read as the reverse complement.
CTATGCCTTCCCCCAACCCCCGATTCCTCTGATCCCGCGTGTCTTGCAGAAACTTTACTCAGAAGGCGCATGAATGATTCTGATCGCTCCTTTCTGGCCCAGGCAAGTTTGGTTCTCTCTTCTGCAACAATACTCAGAGGAGCCTCCTCTTCCTCATCCGCTGTCATGAATTTTACTGACCCAGGATCAGGGGACCCTGGTCCATCCAGGTCTCAAGTCCCTTCATCTACATGCGTGGCTCCTGCAGACATAGCTCAAGCTCGCTTTGGGGTTTCTGCCCAGGTGTCAGAGATCTTGGTGGAGACTAGGAAACCCTCCACTAGGTCTACTTATGCCATGAAGTGGAAACTGTTCCCATTCTGGGCCGCTTCAAAAGGCTTCGAGCCTTTCTCCTGCTCGGTTGGGTGACTGCTGGCGTATCTGCGCCATCTCTTCGACCTGGGTCTTAGTCACTTATCTCTGAAGGTGCACATGGCGGCCATTTTGGCCTACCATTTTCCCTTTGCAGATAGGACGTTTGCTCAACTGGAAGTCTCTAAGACTTTCCTCAGAGGGTTCTTCACTTGAGACCCCCATCCGAGTTCCCGCCCCTCCTTGGGATTTGAACTTCGTTCTTGAGAAACTTACTTTGCCTCCTTTTGAACCGGTGGTCTCAGCAGACATGAAGTTCCTTTCATGGAAGACCCTCTTCCTAGTGGCCATTACCTCTGCTCGGAGGATTTCTGAGCTCCAGGCCCTGATGTGTAAAACCCCGTACTTAATTTTTCACAAGGAACGTGTGGCTCTGCGCATCAATCCTGAGTTTCTCCCCAAGGTGGTAGCGGAATCTACATTGAACCAGTCCATAGTTACCCGCTTTCTTTACGCAGTACTCCAGTCGGGGGGAGTATCTACTTCACACTATGGATGTTCACCAGATCCTGAGATACTACACTAACAGAACAAAGGATCTCAGAAAGACTGATCAACTGTTTGTCTCTTTTGCACCCAAAAGAGAAGGCAATGCTGTTTCTAAGCAATACCTGTCTAAATGGTTGGCTCATTGCATCACCTTCTGTTATGACAAGTACAACAAGACCCTTCCGGGTCAAGTAAGAGGACACTCCACCAGAGGGGTCGCTGCCTCAGCGGCATGTTTCAAGAATGTGTCAGTGGCAGACATCTGTGCTGCCGCCACTTGGACTTCTGTCCATACATGTACAAAACATTACAGTTTGGATATTGCCTCTCTTCGTAGAGCAGACTTCGGGCTTGCTGTTCTGCAAGGCCTCCTTTCTTAAGGCCTTCACAGCTAAGGGGATCTGCTTTGAGTAGCTTTCCTCCTTCCGTGTGCTTCTTCTTGTTCCAGACTGCTTGGGACTCAGTCCTATATGTAATTACCTATTGCAAGAGCCCTCTCGAAGTAAGATAGTACAATTACGTAAGAACTTACCGTAACAGTAGATCTTTGAGAGAGGCTCTTGCTGTAGGTAATACCTTCCTGCCCTCCATCCCCCTAAGCTTTTTCAGCTCCTTTTCCAGTGAGGGAAATATCCGCTTCTCTCTCATCCGGTCTCTTGTGGCCTCTGGCGGGAAAGAACTGGAAGGCGGGCGTGAGGGACCGCCCCTTTATACCGACGTCTCCTGACGCTGGTCACCTGACGTGGGGGCAGTCCCTTGCCAGAGACTGCTAGCTAGAAATTTTTTCCGTTGGGATCCTGCTGCCTGCCGACGCCAGTCCCATATGTAATTACCTACTACAAGAGCTTCTCTCGAAGATCTACTGTTGCGGTAAGTTCTTGCGTAACTGTACTTTCTGTGCCCACCTCCAGTGGTACTGCTTTGTAGTCTGCATAAAGTTATGAATTACCTGAGTATTACTGGGGTTAGAAGAAAAAATTACTTACCATAGTAATCTTCTTTCTTCCCAGTGATACATAGTAATCTTATTTCTTCCCAGTGATACTCAGGTAATTCATAACTCCCATCCTGCCTCCCCTTCCAGAACTTTTTAGCCTCTGCACCCCTGTATACACTGTGCTCTCAGGGGTATAAATGCCATTTCTGGCACATATGTTGTGATTGTGCTCACTGTTGTTATTCCCCCTTGTCAAGTGATTCTACCATTCAGTGGTGTTATATGCTATGCCCTCCTGTTGAAGGCCTTTTTCTGGGTATTAAAGGAGTTCCTACTACAATTGTTGTTGTTATTGTTGTTATTATTGTTATTATTATTGTCATTTTGTTCAATATTGTTATTATCATTGTTACACTTAGTCCTCATGGGCCTGTCTTTCCAGGCTTCTAGGAAATCTGAGGGGTTTAGAGCAAAGGCAGTTAGTACAATGCAGCATTTGAAAAGTGGCTCATACAAAAGATTCCATTATTTGCATATGTTCCATCTCTCCGGGCAGTTCTGCTTAGAAGGCTTACTGCATAAAGTTACGAATTACCTGAGTATCACTGGGAAGAAAGAAGATTACTATGGTAAGTAATTTTTTCATCCTTTTCTTCAGTAGTGATTTTCCTCAGTGGTACTTAACGGCGAACAGGAGCCCTCAGCCCTCTCCCCATGTTGATCCCCACTGGTGAGACAGCAGGGAGAGTGGCGGTTGGAGTTGGGGGCACCAGGACTCCCGAAGACTGTAACTGGTGGCGACCGTGTCCAAACAGTTATTTGATGAAAAAATGTTTTTTAAATTTTGCTGATTATCATGATAATCAATAGCGTGATCATTTTTACCGAAATACCGTGATACTAAAAATTTGATATTGTGACATCCCTAGTTTCAACAGACCAAGGCCAGCAAGGCACTTCCTACAGTTGCTGAGGCGAATGGCTGCAGCAACAGGGACAGTGCAAGGCTGCAGATTTCAAATGAGAAACATTGTTTTATCTCGGAGCACATTGGTGTCAAAGGAAAGACAGTCTATTAAAGCTTGATACCAGTTCAAAAGACACTGTTACAGGCCCTGCATTGGTGGCAAGACAGCTAACCACAGTGGAAGGGTTCCATTCGAGAAGGAATCCCCTACTTTGGTACTCACAACACATGCCTCCCTGCTAGGGTGGGGGGGCACTTCTAGAGAAACATACAGTACATGGTATGTGGTCCTCTGCAGAGTCACTCCTACATATAAATCTTCTTGAGCTCAGGGCAGTGCTCCTGGCACTGCAGTCTTTCGTCAGGGCCAAGGTAGTACAGGTCAGGACATACAATAGCACCACAATGTACTACATCAACAAACAGGAAGGGACAAAATCCGACCTGCTGTGCACAAAAGCAATGAAAATTTGGAGTCTGGCTTACTCCTTGCAGATGTCACTCAATCATCCATGTTCCAGGTAAAGACAACACCCAGCGGAATCAATCAAAACCATCATGAATGATCTCTAGACAGACGTGTACTGGAGGTTGTGTTTCACAGGTGGGATACCCTAGAGATAGATCTCTTCGCCTCACAGGAGAAACAGCAGCTCCCTCTATTCTGCTGCAGGCCTCCAGCAAGGGGCACACTGACCATGGATGCCTTAGTGTTGGATTGGTCAGGGAGGAGCCTATATGCATTCCTTCCCATTTCCTCTGTTGCTCAGGGTCCTGATCAAGCTCAGGTCTCAGCCTGCTACCATGATCCTGATAGCTCTAGATTGGGCCAGGCAGCCATGGCATACACTACTGTGCTCCTCGTCAGTGGCCCAACCCATACACCTCCTTCAGAGGCACAGCCTTCTGACCTCCTCTCAGGGCAGGATCCTGTATTCAAACTTCAGGTCTCTCAAACTCAAGGCATGACCCTTGAAGACCTAGACTGTGGAGGTTTACACTTCTCTGAAGGCGTACTCAGGGTTTTAAGGGGTTGTAGGAAACCGCCTACCAAGAAAACCTATGCCTCCAAATGGAAGAGATTTTCTATCTGGTGTAACTCTAGTGGGATATTACCTTCCCAGGCAGGGCTACAAGTCCTTTTGGACTGCCTCACCCATCTACATTCTTTGGGCCTATAGCCCACTATCCTTAAGGTTCATCTGGCATAAGTTTCTGCCTATTTTTCGGCCGATAGGGGTGTTTTTCTGGCTGCTAACCCTATTTTCAAAAATTTTTTTTAAAGGGTTAGCTCTCCTGCAGCCTCCCCATAGGGAACCGGTGCTGTCTTGGGACCTCAGTGTTTGCATTGCCAAGCTCATGGAGCCCCCATTTGAGCCCATGGCCATAGCACATTTAATGTTTGCCACTTAGCCACCAGGAATATGGCTTTCCATCTCTTCAGCCAGAAGAATGAGTTACAGGCCTTGTGCATTGAACAAAACTGTATCTCCTTCTGCAGGGACAAAGTGGTACTCTGGATTAACAGGAAATTCCTTCCAGAGGTAGCCTCTGACTTCCATTTCAATCGGTCTGTCAACTTGCTAGTTTTCTTTACTGAACAGTCTAGTTCAGAGGAACACAGGCTGCATAGCCTGGATGTCGAGAGCACTCTCAACACTGTCTTGACCACACTAAGGCCCATAGGCAGGCTAGACAACAATTGTTCCTGACCTTTGGGGACGTGGGAAAAGGAAAACCAGCTTCAAAAGAGACAGTTGCATGCTGGATAGTTTGTATACAGTTCTGCTATAGTAAAGCTGGCAAAAAGCCCCCAGTGGGCCTAAGGGCACATTCTACAAGGGGCACAGCTGCTACAGTAGCAGCAGCCAGAGACATTCCTCTACTGGAATCTGCAAAGCAGCTACATGAAGAACAGTGCATACTTTTACAAAGCACTATAGCTTGGATATGCAATCCAGAACTGATGCCAGGTTTGGCACACAAGTGCTGCAGAGCTTGTTCCCTAAATAGGGTTCTGTGCCCACCTCCAGAGGTACTGCTTTGTGGTCTGCTAGAGTTAATCATATTGAAGAATTCTTGGGGTTAGAAGAGATCCAGAAACAAATGGTTTGATACCTTTTGTTGGACCAGCATTGATGTAACAAAAGAAAACAGTGCTAAAGTTTTCGGACCAACAAAGTCCTTCCTCGGAAGCTTCCTCGGAAGGACTTGGTTGGTCTGAAAGCTTAAGCACTGTTTTCTTTTACCTGTTATTGGACCAGCATAGATGTATCAAACAGTTTGTTTTTGGATCTACTCTTACAAGGACCAATACGGCAACTAACTAATTCTGTGTGTGATTAGAAAAAAAAAAACTACTCACCTTAGTAATCCTTGTTTCTTTCAAGGTATTCTTCAATATAACTAACTCTCCCACCCTTCTTCCCCTTCCAGAACCAGTTAGCCTCTGTATTACAGCTGGTGTTTTTTATTGTTTAAGGGTCTTACGCTGGTTATGTTATATTTGAGAACCAGGTGGCCCGGTCCTCTTCAATGTCTTTATAAGCGACATTGCAGAGGGACTGGAAGGAAAAGTATGTCTCTTTGCAGATGACACAAAGATCTGCAACAGAGTTGATGCACAAGGTGGGGTGGAAAGGATGAGAAGGGACTTGGCAAGGTTAGAGGAATGGTCAAATGTATGGCAGCTTAGATTCAATGCTAAGAAGTGCAAGGTAATGCACCTGGGAAACAAAAAACCAGGGGAAGAGTACACAATGGGGGTGAGATACTAACAACAACAAAAATGGAAAGGGACCTGGGGGTAGTCATATCAGATGACCTAAAGGTGGGCAAGCAATGTGAGAGGGCAGCAAGGAGGGCTGGGGGATACTGGGATGCATAGGGAGAGGCATCACCAGTAGAAAACAAGAAGTTATTATCCCTCTGTACAGACAGCTGGTGAGACCACATCTGGAGTACTGCGTGCAGTTCTGGAGACCCAATCTCCGCAAAGACATAGACAGGATGGAAGCTGTCCAGAGGAGGACAACTAAAATGGTGCAGGGTCTGCACCGGAAGACATATGAAGTGAGACTTAAGGAGCTTAATATGTATAGCCTTGAGGAAAGGAGGGAGAGGGGGGACATGATAGAAACTTTCAAGTACCTCAAGGGAATCAACAAAGTCCAAGAGGGTAGCATCTTTCAAAAAAAGAGGTGTGCAAGAACAAGGGGGCACAATTTGAAGATAGAAGGGGGCGTGCTCAGAGGTAATTTAAGGAAGTATTTTTTCACAGAGAGGGTTGTGGATGCATGGAACAGCCTTCCAGAGGAGGTTGTGGAGTCAAAAACAGTGGTGGAATTCAAGCATGCATGGGACAGTCATAAGGCAATTCTAGGGGGTGGGGGTAGGAATAAGTAGGCTGCTGGTTAACTAGGATCTGCAGCTTATCCATCAGGTAGGGAAATGGGCAGACTGGGTGGGCCAAGCGGTCCTTATCTGCCGTCAAATTCTATGTTTCTATGTTTCTATGGTCCTGTCTGATGTTACCAGGGGACAGGGTAAAAGGTGGGTTGTTACTGTTTTAAAATGTTTATCACTAGTTAAAATAGATTAGTAAGGGGCCTATTCCTATAGGCTCCAATGAAATCTGAGTCTTATAGAATGCAGCAGTTGGTAAGGGCAGCAGTTTGAATGGTGGCACAAGTCAATAGATGTTCCATCATTTGTATAAGTTCTATTAATTTCTGGGGCAGTTCAACATAGGAGTGCACTTCGGCTCAGGAGGCTGACCGCTACAGTTAATCATTGAAGAATACTTTGGAAGAAACAAGATTACCAGGGTAAGTAATTTTTTCTTTTGTACCAAGTACCAGGTAAAAATACATATACAAAGTACATCCTGGCCCACCAAAAGAAAAACCCTGATAAGATCTCCTCTCAGCCAAATATACATATAACTATAAGAAATGAAAAGAATTACAATTACATATAATCAGAATCAAAAACTTAAATACAGTATATACGGTCCATCCAACTAACTCAATATTTATTTTCTGTGTGGGATGTCAGGGGAGAATAATAACACGGCAGAGATATAACACTTTGAAAGTCATGGAACTGTGTGCAGAAGGTCGGACAGGGGCACTTGCCAACTAAATCATTGGAAGGGAAGTAAGGAGACCCAAAAGCCCCGGTCACCACCCTCCAAATCCACCCCACCCCCTCTTCATACACCACACCCTTATGCACGTTTGGGCCTCCAAGGGGACAGGGAATTCAGAAACTGCTCCTATACTGAGAGAAAGCATTCCCCCCCACCCTTCAGGACAAACGAGATGCTCTAGTACCGGGGTTTGTATTGTCAGAATTCTACACTGAAGGGGCGTGGGCAAAATACATGACACCCAGGTTTTCATGATACATTGGCATGCCTATATTAACAATACCTGTATCCATCTGGGAAACAGTTCCCAGCCCTCATCTCCCAGATCTTCTATTCCAAAAAAGGAGGGTTACTGGTGTCACAGGAATCTGCCACCCTGCCATAAGCGAGGGCTCATGTGATACAACTTTCCAAAAAGTGTGCAGATCCGGGCATGTCCAAAAGTAATTTATTTATTTAGTTAGTTTTTTGTTGACTGGGTAAGGTGCGCTAGCCATAGCAATGACTATTTTCAGGCACGACCTGGGAGTTTACAGAAACAAAACATTTATTTAACAAAGACAGAACAATCCTAAACAGTAAAAGCTTAGACAATAATAATACAGTGCAGACAGGAGAAAAACAATAAGTACAAATGATTCAACAATAATGTATAACATGGAACGATAAGAGAGCAAATACAATAAATAAAAAGCCATTTGGCAGCAATTCAGGAAGCAAATGGGTGAGATATGATAAGAACAAGTACCATTATAATAGCCTTATTAGATGGATATAGGAGAGTCAGGAATTGAATGGGGTGGGGATGCAATAAGAGGGAGGCTAGGATAGGAAAATAAGACAAGGTAAGGGGATGGGGATTAGATATAATAAAAGTAGGGCATGGAGGTGACTGGAGGAAAATACAGTGCTTAACTATTGAGGTGAGGGGGTGCATAGATCAGGAGAAGATAATAGGCTAGGGGTGTTTGTAGCAGGAGCAGGAATCAGCGAGGTGGTCACGTGGCAATTTCTTCAAAGAGGCATGGGATGGTGCTAGCCGTATAGCTAGAGGGAGGGAATTCCAGTGATGGGGGTGGGGGCATAACAGGAGAAGGCGCTAGCACCTTTGGAGGAGAGGTGTCTAGGGATGAGTACAGGGGCATTTGCAGTCGAGCGTAGACCATGTCTGGATGAGAAGTAGCTCTGCCAAGGGCTTCAGTGTTAGGTTACGGTAATGCATATAAGTACCTATGGCTGTTTGACACCTGCCACACAGGGGGGAAATCACAGGATTATATTTATGTGCTATTAATGAGGGGCAATATAATCTGTGAATACATTTAAATTGAGATTCTTTGTATTTGTTACACAGCAGGACCCCCATATGGGATTGTAACAGTCCCCAGTCTTCCTTCCTAATGGGGACCCCAAGATCCCATTCCCACAACAACTTACTTTTAGCAGAGGTGTCAAGTAAGGAAACATCTATCCTGGTGTACCACCTTGCGTACAAAACCCTTAGTATCCAGTTTAGCCATGTACACCAATTGCTCAATTTAGGCCAAGGGGATGCAGCAACTGAGTCTCTGCCCAGTCCCCTCTTGAATGTACGGACCTGTAGGTAGCAGTAAAAATGTGTGGCAGCCCTATGACCCCTTGAATCTCGACAAAAGAGCTCATCCTCTCCCGGGCATACAGATTACCCAGCTAGGTTATACCCCCTCGCCTCTCATTCCTTGAACCCGCCATTCAAAAGCTCAGGCAGGAAGAAAGGATTCCGTACTACGTGTATTAACAGTGTCTCTTCAGTCATCACCTCTATGATGCCTCATCTGCCCCCATGCCTCAAAAACCCACCCCACCAGAAGGTTAGATGTACCATGTTGACCAGATGCTTGGCACCCACGTTTAACCAGGTAGGCAGATGGATGACTGAGGCAGCCCTCCTCCTCTAAGTTCAACCAACTGGCCTTGGGTAGTCAGTGAACCTAATTCTGCACATATCTACAGTGAGTGGCTATGTAATAACTTATGTAATAACTTTTCAAATCTACAGCAGCCGGGGTAGTATGTTCATTTTAATTAAATTAAGATGCCCAACCATGATATTGGCAGTGCCCTCTAGTGAGACAAATCCCCCAAAACCGCACTGAGCAGCGGCGTATGATTAAGTTGGTAAAGGGAACTGAGATTCCTACCTATCCGAATCCCCAGATACCTGAAGGAGCCAGAGACCCCCTGGAGCCCCCACATACTCCCGGGGTCCCTTCCCACTACCTGTCCAAGGGAAAGCAATTCCAATTTGCTTAAATTAAGCTTCTATCCAGAAAAAGTGGCAGATTTCTCAATTGCCCAAAGCAGTGCCAGCATTAAGCGATCCGGTTCCGTAACGTATAACAAGTCATCTGCATGTAAAATAAGTTTATGTGTGACCTCCCCGACCTTCCCAATACTCTCTGAATATTCGGTTCCCCCCCGAATTCGTATCACTAATGGCTCTGTGGCCAGCCCAAAGAGAAGAGGGGGCACCCCTGTCTCGTCCCACAAAAAAGAGGGAGTGTGTCCGTAAGGGAACCATTAATCGTGATCCTTGCCACCAGTGCCACATAAAGTGCTTGCACCATGCCCACAAAATACTCTCCCAGGCCAAACCTCCGCATGACCTCAAAGAGGTATTCCCACTCTGTGCAGTCAGAAGCTTTCTTGGTGTCCACGGACAGCACACATATACGTCTCAGATGCCGAGAGGCCCACCAGACTACATTCAAGAGTTTACACATATTATGGTAGGAGAGATGCCCCCCTCACAAACCCAGTCTAATCCGGGTGAACCAAGCTCTGGAGCAGCTGCTCCAGGCGACTCACCAAGACTTTAGCTTTGATCTTCAGATCACACTTCAGCAAGGAGATGGGGCGATATGAGGCATAATCACTATGTTCTTTATCAGGCTTTAATAAACAAAATCTGCTTCATAACAAGTAGTGGTGGTGGTGGTGGTGGTGGTGGTGGTGGTGGTAGTAGTAAATGTTTTTTTTCAGTACTGAACAAGGATTTTTTTTATTTATTTTATTTATTAAATTCTCGGATTACAAATACCTTTGAGCAGAAACTGCTCGTTTACAAAGGTTGCACGTCAAAGGATGAGGGTCAACATACATACAGAGGTAGTAAAAGAATGCACAATAAACAACCAAAACAACTAAAAGAAAAAATAATGATACTCAGTTATACATTGTGATAATATTCATAAAACGAGCAGCTTGAGTAGGCAGCTGGCTGCGGTAACAATAAGAGATAGAGGGCACCATAGGCAGTTAGTATTGCAGGCCTGCGACCGGGAGAGGAAGTTGGCAGGCTAATGGGCCACTGTCCGATGGTGGTGGAAAATGTCTTGTACCAGTGGAGATGTGAAGCAGGAAAGGAGTCACAAGGAAGGCCCAGTGCCAGAGGGAATGAGATTGGGAAAGGGCGGCTGTGAGACATGAGTGAGCTGGGAGGTGTTTAGAGAATCTCTATTCAACGAAACAGTCACATTGAGTGGTAGAAGTGAGGTAAAGTTTGAGATTCCTTTGAAGGGTCCAAGTGTAGTAGAGGAAAGTGCTTTTATTGAGGGAATTGAACCATTGAGCGGCTCTATAGATAAAGGACCGCTGACCCATGGAGGCACGACATCTGGGAACCTGAAAGGTTAGAGATTGGGCACCACGTGTTTGTTGAGTGCCACTGTAGGTAGTAAGGAGTGAGCTAACACCAGGTGGCATGGAGACAAAGGAGAATCTTTTGGTAAGTAAGCAGGTCTGGTATTGTATTCTGCTGCGTAGGGGTAGCCAGCTGGCTATGCATAGAGGTCACAGGTGTGAGTTTGTTGGCTGCACCGCCAGTAGTCTACAGGCTTGTTGAGAGCAACTGAGATCCCGCGGAGGGCACTTGTTGGGGCACAGCCATTGATGGCAAGGCCGTAGTCAATGATGGGGTGACAGAGCTGTAGATGGCTAGTTTAAGGGCATCCACAGGCATACAGTGCTTGTGTTTGTGTAGTAGTCAATCACATTATATTGGCGGTCTTGGCAACAGTGTCAATATGCCGAGTATAGAGAGGGTACTATCCAGGGTAATACCAAGTACTTGAACCCTTGACATGTTCAAGTGGGTTCCCAGCGTGGTTCTTGATGGTGAGGGACAGAGAGTTGTGCCTACTCTGTCGGTTACAGAAGGACATGGCTTTAGTCTTGCTGTGGTTCAGGACAAGTTTATGAGAATTGAACCAGTCTTGCGATTGAAGTCGAGCTGCAGCTGGGATTCAAGGACTGTAATGTCATGGTGGCTGGAAAACAGGACTGCATCGTCCGCATATTGTAATATTTTTGGTGGCAGGCACTGGGGAGATTGTTGATGAAGAGGGAGAAGAGTAGAGGCCCAGAATAGACCCTGGGGACTCCGGGCCGGACCGGTTTCTCATCCGAGAGATCCCAACTCCACGTTGAATCCGATTATCAAGGTAGCTGGTGAACCATGGAAGGCATCGCTGGAGATCCCAATGGAGGACAGGTTGCTTGAGCAGTAGGGGTGGTTAACTGTGTCGAATGCCTTGGTAAGGTCTATAAATACTGCCCCTCCACAATTCCCTTTGTCAAGCGTGGCATGGATGAAGGTTGTAAATTCCAGTAGTGCAGTGGTGGTGCTGTGCCCTTTTCAGCCCATGCTGCTCTGGGCACTGTACATTGTACTTATCCAGGAATTCAACTAGTTGGTCCGACACTATTCGCTCCAGCGCTTTGGATAGTGGGGGGAGGAGTGAGATCGGTCTGTAATTGGTGTGCAGTGTCCTATCTCCGCTTTTGTGAACCGGTGTGACAGTGGCTTTCTTCCAGAGAGAGGCTATGAAGATGAACAGGATAACTCTTCATTGAGCAGAGCTCATTTTTAATGAGGTCCCAATGCAATGCCACATATTCAACAAGTACAAAAGTATACAAAACCTACAAATACATATATTATATACAAATAATACACATATAAATGCAATAATAATTTTTAAGTCGTACTATTTAGCCCAAACAAAGCTAAGATGATCCTAGTTTGATTCTATTTATCAGGTCACTGCATCTACACAACAGTTGGCCAGGGACTTTTCATTATCTTTAATCCAAGACTGTAACTTTCTTAGTCTTACTGGATGGCTAGCTTGCCTTAAATTAATCAGAATTGAATTCCACATAACTACTCCTAACTGTTGCAGATGATCTACCTATCCCAAGATTACATTTGGACACCCTGTATTCAATACCTTTTGCTGATCTTAAATTATCTTTTACAGTTCTTATATGGAATATATCTGTAAAATATTTGGGAAAAATACCTTTCCACCTTTTTTTTTTTTTTGAAATTTCTTTTTACCTCCTTCCCCAGCCTGCCACCCCCGACCCATCAGGAGAGACATGGCAGACATCCCTCTGCCTGCCACCCTGCCCAGAATGGACTCCAGAGCACCATGGAACCACGATTTTGCCCCTTGGGTGGGAACGAGGTGGGGGTGTGGACACCCCGTAACTTAAATTTTGTCGGTCTGGGTCCGTCAGGCAAGTGCAGGCATTTTTTAAACCCCCTTTTAGAGGGCTTGGAAAACTGGGCAGGCATTGCTCCTCAGTGCTAAAAAGGCAGCCCTTTGCAGCTGCTTTAGGTGTTGGCTAACTTGCCTTTATAAAGGCGAGCTATATACATTGCCTGGCTCCACTGTTTTGCTTTGTTGTCTCCTTTGATCACCATAGCAACTGGTGACGTCAGTGCGATAGCGCTACATAACTGTCGGCTCCAGCGAGCGGAGTCTAGCGTGGAGCGGAGGCGACGCAGGCAGAGGCCAGCGGCGTCTGACGGCAGCCGTAGTCGGAAGAAGGTGGAAGGTGACTTTGTGTTTTCCAGACAATCAATACTATTCCTATACTCTATTGTAGCTTGTTTTAAGCTTTACTGTATTTTGTTCAACAGACAGCTTGAGAAGTCAAATACCTTCATAAACTGTAATATACCATCTTGGAGTTAAACTTACTACGTAAAAATATGGAAGATATTATCCAAATAAACAAAGAGTGCTTTGGTTGCAGATGTCAATCCTGTAATATGTACTTAATATCTGAGATAAACAACTTCACCTTGCCCTTTACCTGTGTAAATGTAAAGTTAACCATGATTTAACTGCCGAAGTGGAATTAACAGTAGGTTAAGCTTTTTAGAGACCAGCCAACAGGAAATGTCTAGTAGATTTAAAAATCAAATTAGTGATATTTCCCAACCCACCAAAGTACATGTGGTAGGCAAAAGCCCAAACGCCAGGAAAAAACTTAGACCATTATCAAAATGCCAGAAGGCAAACGAAATTATCACCACTTGTCAAGAACCTATTGAAATACCCCTGCACAAAAGAAAAGAAAAAGTTAGAGTTAAGAGAACAAGGAAGAAGATCCATCTGATAATGCAGATGAAGACTGGTACACTTTACAAATTGAAAAAATCCAAAAGGGCAGAAGAGCAGACCGATTACGGTTTCTGCTTTCAATTCTTTGATCCCTTAACATATATCTCAGATACAGGCCATGATCCAGAAACAATAAGTGTCCCTATTTCTGAAAATTTTGAAAATATGGAAAACCCAATATTTACTATAACAAATATGAATCTTTCAAATGCAGAGTTTAATTTTCACCTCTTTTTCCCAGCAATCTACAAAATGTTACTGACACCGAGAGGCCAAAAACATGACCAAGTTGATGTAAATCCTTGATTTCACTAGAAAATTGTGACAACTTGGACCTAAATCAAGATGATGTTTGCAAAAAAAGACAGGTTATAGTGCTAGGAGACTCTATCATCAAACATATTGATAGAATCATTTGCAACCCTGACAACACAAATAGAACTCTTTCAGGCTTCAGGGGTGCTGGCATTACTGACATCACAGAGATGTCCAGCAACATCTTACAAAACTCAGGTTTTAAACCTTTGGTAATAGTTCGCATAGGAGCCAACAATGTTCTAAATTATTCTTCTCAAAAAGTAAAAGAAGATTATGTTGCATTAACAAACAAATTATTGGATTTAGGATGTGAGGTAGTCCTATCTGAAATCTTGCCTATTCCAAGAGCAAATCTTTCCCAACAATATAAAATGAGAGAAATAAATAATTGGTTGAGATGTTGGTGTCTTAAACAAGATATACAATGTATAACTCACTGGGAGGACTTTTATGGTAAATCAAACCTCTATTGTTGGGACCGGCTCCATCTCAGCAGGAGGGGGGTAGTAGGCTATTGGGCGAAAGCATAGTGCATTCTATCAATAGTTGTTTAAACTTCCAGCAAGGGGGAAGTTGTATGTTCTAGATACAACTCTTGAACCTCAATTTTTCAACTATTCTTCAAACCCTGCATCCATAATCAACCGTAAATTCTCCCAAACGAACACTACTGGTGTCATTTCTAAATCAAATATAAATATTATATAAACTAATGCCAGAAGTCTATGCAACAAAAAAGAAGAACTTACTTACATCCTTAAAGCACAAAAAATATCAATTTGTGGAGTTACTGAAACTTGGTATAAGGATGAAGACTGGAACAATGACATAAGGGATATAATAAGTTTTACAAAACCGAATGAAAATAAAAAGGAGGAGGTGTTGTATTATACATTGATGAACACTTGAAAGCAAACACAATTAAAACTAAAACAAGTAATAATGAGAGCTTATGGGTCAACATTTTCTCCCCCATAATCCACTAGTAATTGGGCTAATATATAGATCTCCTAGTTTAACTAATGATGAAAATCAAAGTTTAATAGAAGAAATATCTGAGGTCACATTGATACTCCTATATACTGATGGGTGATTTCAATCTTCCAACTGTCAACTGAGACAATTATACATCAGCTTCAAATACTGAAAAGATGTTTATGGATACTTTTCTTGAATCTAACCTAGAACAAATAGTTAATAAACCTACCCATGGTAACAATATCCTTGACATTGTACTCACCAATGTTAATGAGAAAATTGATAATATCAAAATACTTCCTCCTCTGGGTGATAGTGATCATTGCACGGTCAATTATGAATACATAGCAGACTTTCCAAGCACAAATGGCATTACTAAAATCAAAAACTTTAATAAAGCAAACTATAAAAATAAATGATTTTTTATCTAAATGGAATTGGGAGACGGAACTAAATAACCTAAATTTATTACAAATTTGGGATTTAATTAATAACAAAATCAGTATTTGTCTCTCAAATTGGGTTCCTTATAGAATGAAGTACTGCAACAATAAACGTGTCCCTCTTTGGTGGTCCTCAAAAATTAAGAAACCATTACAAAAAAAAGAAAACTATATAGAAAACATAAAAAAGTTAATTCCAACAGTCTCCTGGAAAATACAAAATTGCAGCCAAAAATTAAAACACATGATTAAATCATCTAAATCTAAAATTGAATTCAACTTAGTTACTAAAGTTAAAGACAACAAAAATTTTATAATTATATTGGTTCCATGAAAGAAAGAAATCATACAATTGGACCCTTTAACATCAATGATATACCTATTTTAGATGAAACAACTACTGCTACAATTCTAAATGAGACATTTCTAAAAATTTTTGAAACTAAGGAAGCTGCAACTACGCCTCTTCTAGTAAACAATTCTAGTTTTCCTGTTTTTACAAAAATGGAGGTTGCAAAACAAATTAAATCTTTAAAATCAAACAGCTCTCCTGGTCCTGATGGTATTCCAACCAGATTTTTACAAAAAAATAGTCATTCAATTTCTAGTCCTCTAGCCGTGTAATTTAATTCATCAATCAGAGAAGGTAAAGTTGTTCAGGCTTGGAGGGAGGCTATAGTTACACCCATATGTAAGGGTGGATCCAGACATGATCCTAACAATTATCGGCCCCATAAGCCTGACTTCCATCATAGGCAAAATTATGGAAAGATTGCTTAAAGCCCATATTATAGATCATTTAGAAAGAAATAAAATAGTAGATATCTTTCAACATGGTTTTGTGACTGAAAGATCAGTTTTGACCAACCTACTACATTTTTTTGAACCAGTAAGCGCTGCCTTGGACTTGGGTATTCCGGTAGATGTAATATTTTTGGATTTTTCCAAAGCTTTTGATAAAGTATCACAAAAGTCTTACTACAAGAATTGGTCAAAACTAAGTTGCAACCTAATATTATAAACTGGATACAGTCATGATTGGAAAACAGAACTCAACAGGTATCAGTCAAGGGTCACCTGTCTGCGCAGGTGTGGTGACTAGTGGTGTTCCCCAGGGCTCCGTCCTGGGTCCGATACTGTTTAATATTATGGTCTCTACACTGCCTACTACTGATAAGATATGGGTGTAAAATATGCTGATGACTGTAAATGGGTAGTTTGGTAAGCACCTTTCATGATAAATGCTCCATACAAAATCATTTAAACAACCTATCAAACTGGGCAAAGGCTTATGGTATGTTTTTAATGTTGACAAATATAGAGTCTTACATTTGGGCAAAAATAACATCCTTCAATTATTCCTTAAACAATGTTTATCTAAAAGTATTTTGGAAGAAAAGGATTTGGGTGTCATAATCTCAGATAATTTAACTTTTGAAAAAATAATATAATTAAAGTTAAAATGTAATAAAATAATTGGCTGTATTTTAAGAAATATCAAAAGTAGAGACTCCAAGGTTATTTTGCCACTCTACACCAGTCTGGTACGTCCCCACTTGGAATACTGCTCTCAATTTTGTGCACTAACTTCTATAAGGGGTTTAAAACTCACTGAGGGTGTTCAATGTAAATTCACTAAAAAAGTATCATCTTTACATAGTAATAGTTATGAAGATAGATTAAAAAAACTTAACCTATTTTCTGTAAAATACAGACAAATAAGGGGTGACTTAATATTGGTATATCAAACCTTAAAAAATGATTTAAGAACCACAATTGGACTTACTACTGCCTCCAATGTCAAATCAACTAGGAGTCATGTTTATAAACTCATTGGAGAAAAATGTATATCCACTAGAAGGAGTCTATTTTTCACACAGAGAGTTGTGGGTTTGTGGAATAACTTACCTGTAAGTGTCATTAATAGTGATAATTTAAATACCTTTAAGCAAAGATTGGATAAACATATGGGAAACAAAAAATTTGATTTCCACCCATAGGACATATGGGTGGTGAGCATACAATGGGCATACTTACATATGCCTTCATTGCTCGTACACTTCTATGAACCTATGAACCTATATTGTGGGCATGTCTCCTGGCTCCCCATCTCCCAGGCGGTGGCAGCCTCTCTTTCTCCCTCCCTATACAGCGTGCAACTCCCCTGACGTCATGGCGCAGAGCGCCAATGTCCACGCTATACAGCGGCCACCCATCCCTTACTGTTGGGGCTTGCAGTACTCCGAGCCTCTGCTCGGAGTCGAGCAAGTGCGCAGACATCAGCCTGTTCCCTCCCTGGAGGCAAGCTGCTGTGGGACGCTCAAGCCTATCTCACCCTGCTGACCCACCAGCAGCCAGGTCCAGCTCGAACCAGGATCGCCCGGCGTGGTGCGAGGTGTGGCGATCAGCGCCCTCGACCCTCAAGCTATGCAGGTAGTGCATGCCTTTCACATTTTGTGCATAAATTGCATAAGGTGAAGTTTTCTTCTTTCTTGTGGTTTAGACCAGTTAAGAGAGTGATATAAATAAAGCACAGCGCTGAGTAGTATGGGGAACATCTAATACAAAACATGCAGATTTGTTAAACATCAGGTCCACCCTATCCATTTGGGTGCTGGAGGCCCCTGAGTAGATTATATCTCCATAATCCATGATTGGAATTATCATGGAGTTCACTACTTGTAGCCTGGTCTCAGGTGTCATATTAGTCTCAATCTATATAGAATGCACATTTTCCCACCTAGGTTATTCAACATTTTGTCAATGTGCTCATTCCATTTAAAGGTGGAATCCAGCCATAGACCCAAATATTTATACTTGCTGGATACTCTTCCCACCAATAATAATCAGTATTAAATTATTATCATTCAAAGTTAATTTATTCCCAAACATAACTGATTGTGCTTTTTTTTTTTTGGAGATTCTGTTTATGCACCTACAGATCGGGGCATCTCTCAGGAGCGCCCACTCAACCATGGCCTCTACTCTTGGCCTGAAACCACCTTCCTCTGGGAGCACAGTTACCGAGCACTCTCCTCGAACCCAAGGAACTTTCTAGCCTCCCGGATCACCTCCGGGGGGAGGGTCTGCCTCACCTACCTGGTGGCCTTTCTGAAATTAGAGGGTTGGTCCTGGGTTGGTTTGAAGGGCTTGGGAGAGCCTATTGGAAGGATGGTCCAGCCTTGGGATGTGGGCTTTGGCTCCTGGGGCCTCTGTCGCCTCCCTGTATCCTCTGGGGTGTTTTCTGCTTGTGCCCTTTTATCTCGAGGCCCCAGAAGCAGTAGCGCATGCACGTGCAGATGCGCATGCACTCTGCAGCTCAGTCCACAGCCTCGTCTGCCCTCCCCTGGCGTAGCACCAGGGCTCCTTGAACGTGATGCTGCCATCCGGCCTCCATCCGGAGGCAGCCAGAACCTGAGGAGTCCCTCAGATCCCTCCCGAGGACGAGAGCTGCCAGCCGGCAGCTCAGTCAGCTCCTCACCCTCCTCCCCGGCCGACCCCCTGCACTCCGAGCCTGTATTCGAACCCGGGTCACCAGCCTAGAGCGAGGCGAAATGATTGTGTCTTAATGTCATTAAGTACTAAAAGATGATTATTCAAGAAGTTTTGGACCTGGTCAAAAGCCCACTGAAGTTTTTCATTAATAAAATCAGATGTTTTCCCCTCAACATAAATGACTGTGTCATCAGCATATAGGTGACACCTCACATCACTATTTTCAGATTATTAATGTAGATATTAAATAATGGGGGCCCCAGGATGGATCCCTGGGGTACCCCGGGTTCAGTGCTAACCAGTTCAGACTTGTGAGACCCAGTTTCAACTAATTGTTTTCTATTTCGGGTGATATGAGTCAAACCAGCAAAGTACTGATTTGTGACATTCTAATATCCTGGAGTCTGGAAAGGAGAACTCCATGGTTCAGTGTGTTAAAAGCCTTTGACAAATCAGTGAACAAGGCTTCCACCATCATTCTCCTGTCCAGGCTCATTTGAATACCACTGACACCCTTAACTAATGCCGTCTGAGTACTGTGATGTGCTCTGAACCTTGACTGGTAGACACACAATTTACTTCTTAATTCCAACAATTCTTTCAATTTTTTAGCTATTAATCTTTCAAAAATGTTTGATATTTGAGGTAATGAGATGGGCAGTAATTACCAATTTCATCTCTGTTACCTGACTTTAAAATTGGTTTAAACTTGGCTAGCTTCCACCCTTCGTGTTACTCTCCTGTAATAATAGAAAGATTGAAAATTGGTGACAGAGGATGGGCTATACATGGAGCTGCATATTTTAACAGTCTAGAGGGAATTTTATCTGTACCTTCAGCCTTAGTTATATCTAATTTTAAAAGCTTGTCCCTAACCTCAGCTACAGGAATTTGACTGAATTAAAGTCCTCCATTTTAGAAAATTAAAGTGTGTCCTCACTTTTAAGAGTATGATCAACTGGACCCTTAATACTTGTTGATGTGGCACCTAATTTACTAAAATAAGTACAGTATTAAAAACATTTACCAATTCTTCTCACAGAGGAATAGTAAGTCCATCGATCTGAATCTTATTCACTGTGTAAGAGCTATTCTTGCCCATTGAATTGGTCGTAGTTTTCCTGAACATTCTAGGAGTTTGTTTTGAATTGTGTTCCAGTTTGGTTTTAAAATATGTTTGCTTCATCGCTCTTAACAGCCTGATTGTACACATTTTGTACATGCCTGTAGTCATCCCTCTCTCTAACATGTTTTTTTAGCCTTGTGACAAGCCTTGTTTCCTATCTTTCCTAAGTTTAGCGAAGTACAGTATGTGGAAAAATCACTTAACACCTTCATGTCTAGTTTTCCTCCTTTTCATTGGTGCATTATGGTTACAAACGTTCATAAATTCCTCACAATAATACTTCCAAGCCTCAATTACTATAGGTATAAGTTCCAAGTGATCCCAGGCAATATTTTCAGCATCTGATATAAAAGAAATATAATCTAATTTTTTAAAACTTTGCCAGGTAACAAATGATCCAAGGCTAGGTTCAGTTAATTTATTTCTTAAAGATTAATTGAGGATTAGAGAAGGAGTTGGATAATACTTCACCAAGTGAATAAAGTTAAGGATAATTTGTAAATGTCAAATCCAATAATGTTGATTTTAGTAGGATCATTGGGATTAACTCTAGTGGGCTCAGTTATCAACTGTTCCAAACCTGTATTGTCTTGTAATTCTTTTAAACTGTGATTCACATCTGTTGTCGACCAATTAACGTTAAAATCTCCCATCATCAAGATTTCATGGAAAGTTTTATAAATTTGGATAGATCCAGAAGCAAATGATTTGATACCTTTTAATGGACCAACATAGATGTAACAACAAGAAAAAAGTGCTCTAGCTTTCGGACCAACCAGTCCTTCTTCAGAAATTTGGATGAAATCCTGCAATTCATTAAAAACACCCATTTTTATCTTAGGGGAGTTTATAAACAACAATCAAGAGAAATGGTTTCCGATAGAGTATCTTAGCTTCAGTGGCTAAAACTTCAAGATCACCCTCATGTGAAGGGTATGGTATGCAACTAGCATTCAAGTTCAAGTTGACACAGATTATAATTCTGCCTCCTTTTTTTGCTCCTGTCTTTTCTGTATAGTTGGTAATTGTCTAATTCAGTGGATGTGTCAGATATTCTATTTAACCATGTTTCTGTAATTATAAGAACTTCAGGTTTATATTCTAATACCAAATCCTTTAGTAAATCAGACTTCTTCCAGACACTCCTCACATTGAAGTGGACAAACCCAGCAGATCCTTGTTTTAATTTTTCTGCATTTAGATCCACTACTGCAGATGGACCATGGTTAGGGTGAATATCTCCGCATAATAACGAAAAGAAAACAATAAGGTATTTAATGGCGCTCAAAGCACGCTTTCTATATAATGTACCCTTGACTAGACCCATCACTCTTATTATACCGGGTTTAAAGACAAGACCTTTCATCATATTATGTTGAATCAATGTGGTCTTAATCTGATCCCTAAAATGGGCATGTGTGAGAAGACTGGCTTGTATAAATATAGTTCTTTTTACACCAATTTCATTAACCATTCTATGTGTACCATGATGCAAATCCCTCAACTCATCAAATCTAAAGCCATTATATCTATCATCAACTCCTAAGGATAATAATAAGCTATATACAGAAACTAAAATGAATGCGTTTAAGACACATAATTGAATTTACTACTAGTTTTAAAAGTGCACCTTCCCCCCTCACCTCCTGCATTAATTCACAAAGGGTTCCACCAAAGAGCCTGATGGTTCCTTGTAATATTCAGCTGTGAACACATCAGGTCCACTAGCCTTCCCTGGTTTAAGTCCAGCAATAACTCGACGAATCTCCTCCCTAGTAACTTCATAACCCAACTTATCACGCTGTTCGTCCGAGAACTGAGGCAAAGCTATCCCATCCAGAAACCTGTGTATCGCCGTAAGCTCCCCTGAACATTCTGCTGTATATAATTGCTTGTAGAATTGTTTGAATACTTCTTTGATCTGCCCCTTATCTAGCACCAAATAGCCCTGTCTTGTTTTAATGACTGGAATGTGTATAGTGCCACCCTTCCCTCTAATTAGCTTTTCTAAGTAAGGTCTTGATTTGTTGCCCCATTCAAAAAAAAAAAAGCTTCCTGGCAAAGAACCAAGATGCCTGAGCCTCCTCTGTTGGGAGCAAGTTAAGTGCCTCCTGGGTTGTCTGTAACAGCCGCTGGTCATTCCCATTGTGCCCAGTGGCTACTCGGCATTCCAAATCCTTAAGTTGTGTCTCCAGAGCTATCCACTTTTCATGCGTCTCCCTTTTATATCTAGCAACACAGTTAATTGACCCCCAACCCCCAATCATAAATGCTTTACCAATATCCCAGAACAGTTTCATTCTCGGGGCTGACCCATAATTCGTTTCTTTATAGTACTGCCATTGCTCCTTGAGATAAATCCGAAAATCTTGTCTTTCCATGGGGAGGACCTTCCGACTTCTCCACAACCACTAGTGTAAGAGCCACCATGACATGATCCGACACATGTATGGGGCTCTGCCAGGTCTTAAGCCAGTGATACTGTATATGTGGCAGATATATATAGTTCAACTGAGACCAGGTTTTATGAGGGTTGGAGTAAAGGTATATTCTCTCACCCCGTGTTGGCTGTAGATCAGCCATCCACTAAATCCAAGTCACAGACCCCAAGCTGCTATTGTTTCATGACATTCTTGTGGCGACCCCTCCCTTCAGAATGGCCCAACTCATGGTCTATCACTGTACTGAAATCCCCACCAAGTATAAATCCTTGGAATTGTTCCCGGGTAATGATGTCTAGTATAGAATGGTAGAATGTGACATCAAAAACCACGGGGGAGTATATGCTAGCAAACGTGACGGACTCCCCATACAGTTCTCCTTCTACAAATATATACCCCCCCCCGATCTGCCACTACCTGGTGTACCTTCAAAGGGAGACTACAATGAATTAAGATTGCCCACTCCCCTTTTATGTGAAGAATAGGAAGCTGCATTACATGCTCCTACCCAGTTCTGGACTAACTTAGCATGCTTCTCATCAGTAAGGTGCATTTCTTACGGCAACACAACTTGGGCATATTGCCTTTTAAGGGCCGTGAGGATTTTAGTTCTCTTGATCGGGGAGGAAAATCCTCTCACATTCCATGAAACAGTTGTAAACTGACTATCTGATCCCATAAGTATTTTCAGATAAAATGCTCCGCAGGGACATCCTCCCCCTCCTGACACAGCCATCCAGGAATCTCCGCACGTGCTGAGAGACTCGTAGTAGAAACAGAACAAGACGGACTGTAAAACAGAGCAGTATTAACACTCAAACAATACACATGTAGAACCATAAGAAACTACCTCCCTCCCCACCCTCTCTATCCCAACAGCAAACATTTGAATCCCAGTCATTCTCCACAGAATTGTGCAAACCCACATAACCTATGCGGTGTTATGCAACAGATTGTGAACTTCACCCTCTGATGTGTAGGAAAATTACCCATGCAGAAAATGAACTTCCTCTCCCCCCAGTCCCCCAGAACCACTTGTTGTAATCCAAAACATACCTAGATATCATGCAGATATCTTCCGCCGGGAGGAAGGCCACTGAGAAACCCTTTCCATCCTCCTCAGCCAGGCAAGAGCCAGTCCCATCCCCCCTCCTGGCCTTTTACGCTTCCGACCCAGGGAGGAGAAAACCAACACCCTGGCGGCAGTCATTCCCGTTGCCCACCTCATTATCGGCCAACTGGAAATTTATCCAGGATAAATGAGTGAGGACAAGGCTTGCTCGACCCACCTCCGCCGGAATCCACCGGTATCCGTCCTGTAGATGCCCGCCCAGCAGAATATCCAGTGCCCAGCCCCCAACATCTCCTTAAGCCCCATTTCAGTAACTTATGTGCACACCCTTGAGCGTATCAGCTGCCATCTGCCAGGTCCCCTCCCCAGTGAGGGCCAAACAGTCAACCCCCTTACCACCCAGACAGACCCCAACCTGAGTGGCACTTCCATGCTGCACACTGGCCAGAGGGAAGAATAAAGGAAGTGTCACCGCTCCCCCTCCACTCCCTGATCTGGGCAAGTTACTATACCTCGTATGCATACAGTGGCGTCCCCCAGGATGAAACCCAATTTTAAAGCACTCTGCAGTATGCTGCAGCAGACCTACTGAATAAAGCAATGTAATTTCAATGGCAATTAGTCCCCTTTATCATGCAGAAAACTGTGGCATTCACTTCATCCTGGTAGTGTCACATTTTCCTGAATGACTCTAGCGATTCAAACAACATGAAGTCTTGCTGTATTCTGACTATTTGCAGTGATCTCCAACCTTTGAACTGCCCCGGAGAGGAAAGAGTTAACTTTCCATGCAAGGCATGGAACGCTGAGCTCGAGCTCGGTTGAAGCCTTTGTCTGCTGTTGTTTGAACCCCAACCGCCAGATTCTTTACTCCGCCTCACTGAACAGTCACTCCGGAGATTTCTTCTTCACTCGGTTCAAAAAAGTCGGTTAAAGTGTCGTTTTTTTCTCTCAGTTTCAACCGAATTTTTACAATCTAACCTGTCAGTTAAGTCTCTGTCTGTGGTACCGTGAGTACTAGATAGGTTTCCATATTAGTTTTCTGTGTGGAACTTGTAAACATTGGATCGGTTCGGTTTGAACCGATCAGGTTTGTGAAAAAGTTTTCTATTCTTATTAGAGTGTGGTAACCGGTCCGTATTGGTTCTGAAAAAAACAGATTTTATTACGTTTTTTTCCAAGACCTGTAACACGGTCAGGAACTGATAGGGGTGTCTTGCCTGGCGGATTGCCGAAAAAAGGGTAAGTTTTGGTTAGGATTGGCCATGTCTGAGAAACCCAAGAAAAAACACGGGCCCACTGGGTTTCAACACTGTAGTGTGTGTGGGGAAGCCTTTGCTAAGGCTGATCCCCACACCACCTGTGTTTATTGTCTGGGGTTTGACCACCTCGATTCAGACTGCCAAATTTGTAAAAGTTTTCCCAAAGCTACCCTGGATAAAAGAGTAGGTAGACTGAGGGAAAGGAAGGCCAAGAAGTCCGCTGACCCAGATGGCCAGCCCGGTTCTGTTCCGACCGAACCAGAAGGAGTGCCCTCTGACCAGGGCGAAACTTCTTTGGGCAAAAGGAGAACCGATTCTGAGGAGTCGGTTCCGGTTAAAAGAAAAAGAAGGGATAAGTTAGCCGGTTCGGATCCACAGGTTCTCTCTCCGACCGCTGATGAAATAGCCAATTCGATAAGGATTGTTCAGTCACTAACTTCGGTTCCGACCGAACCGGCACCATCGGTCAGGGGCTCGGTTCGGTCGGTTTCCCTGGTTCCAGATTATACTTTAGAAGAATTTTATGAACCAGAGGAGGAGGAGGAGGGAGAGTATGAAGATAGTGATGGTGATTATGAAAGTCTGGATGTGCCCATTGACCCGGACATCTCCCCAGACAGACCTTCAGGTGTTTCTCTTCCTAGGCTTTCTGAGTCCCCTTCACATTTTATGTTCTACAAAAAAGTGGCTGAAACCCTCCAACTTCCTATGGAAGAAGCAGTAGAGGATCAGGAGGAGCCTAATTTCGTTGAAATGATGGACATCCCAGAGTCAAGGAGATTGTCTGTTCCCCTCCATAAGTCTTTTGGGAAACAGACATTTAAAATTTTAAAAACTCCTAATTCCATACCTCCTGTGGACAGAAGAATGGACAAGAGGTATACTCTTTCAGGCTCAGACACGGAGTTCCTTTCCCAGCAATGCAGCCATGTTGGGGTAGTGCAGGCTGCTGCCTGTGATAAGGCAAATATACCCTTGGCTTCACACCCCCCAGATAAGGACTCCAGGAGGATTGATGCCATGGCAAAGAAACAGTACATGGCAGCATCCCTGGGACTCAGGCAGGCTAATTATATGGCCTACACCGCTAGATACCAGAAGTCCAGGTGGGACACTGTTATGGCTCTAGCTAAACAGGCCCCTGACCAGCTTGCCAAGGAGCTGGAGCGGGTGGCTGCAGATGGGATTGAGGCATCCAAGGTGCAGTTTCATGCTGCTGTGGACTCCAATGATGTTTCATCTAGAGTCATGGCTACATCTGTGGTCCTTCGGAGGATGACTTGGCTCAGATTTACTAGCCTGTCACAGGATACCCAGGCTAAGGCCATGGATTTTCCTGTCATCGGTAACTCTCTGTTTGGGGAGCAGACAGAATTACATGAAAAAAATGGACGAGTACTGGACCACCTACAGGAGTGCTCAGGCCAAAGAATGGCAAGCCACTCCTCAGAGGCAGCATTCCAGGGGCAGGGGCAGGCCCTTTCATAGGCCTTTTTACCAAGCCCAGGCCTCCTCTTCTGCCTTTGCGCAGAGGGGGTTCTTTAGAGGGAGAGGCAGACTGGGTATGAGCAGGCCTGCTTCCACCCCTCAGCCTAAAGCCCCTGCCAAGCAGACACCCTGATGGGTATGCCCGGGCCGATTCTCCACTACCTGTAGGGGCAGGCTGGCTTACTTTTGTCCAGGACTGGAAGTCTTTAACATCAGACAAGTGGGTCCTGGAAGTAGTAAGCCAGGGAGTGGTTCTCAGCTTCAGAAAATTTCCCAAGATGAGAACCAGATCCTTTCCACCTGCAAATCCTTCAGAGGCCCTTTGCCCTAGAGGCAGAGGTCTCTTCCCTCTTGGCTCTCAAAGCCATAGAAAGGGTGCCAGCCCTACACAGGAGAAAAGGTTTGCACTCCAGGTACTTCCTAACCCCCAAAAAGACAGGAGAATAGCGGCCCATCCTGGATCTGAGTTATTTTAAACAAGCACCTTTTAAAGCCAAAATTCAAAATGGTGACTCTGGGAATAATTCTGCCCTCTCTAAGGCCAGGGGACTGGCTAGCCTCCCTGGACCTCAAGGATTTCTATTTTCACATTCCTATCAGGTGCTCCCACAGAAAGTACCTCAGGTTCGAGTTGTCCTCAGGCCACTATCAATTCAGAGCAATGCCCTTTGGTCTAACATCAGCCCCAAGGGTGTTCACAAAGTGCCTGGCAGTAGTTGTTGCTTCCCTAAGGAGAAAAAAGATCTCCATCTTCCCATACCTGGACGACTGGCTCATAGTGGGTCAGTCCCCAGACCAAGTCAAGTCACATTTGCAGATAACTCAGCAACTGCTCACTTCCTTAGGATTCCTCCTAAATCTTCCAAAGTCCGTTCTGGAACCAGTGCAGCTCCTCACCGTTATAGGGGCAGAGCTAGATACAATAAGAGCAAGGGCCTTCCTTCCCCTGGACAGAGCAAGGACACTAGTAAAACTGGCCTCTTCTTTCACCCTTCAAGTGTCTCGACCAGCAAGGCACTTCTTGCAGCTCCTGGGCCACATGGCAGCCTCTACAGCAGTGGTCCAGGGGGCAAGGTTTCAGATGAGGGACATCCAGTTCCACTTGAGAACCTTCTGGTCCCAGAGAAAGGATCCCCCTGATCAAACTAGTCCCAGTAACTCGAACCCTGATCCAGGCTCTCCAGTGGTGGCAGGATCAGGACAATCTAAGGCAAGGAGTTCCTTTTGTCACTCAACCTCATTCTCTAATCCTTACAACAGATGCCTCCCTCTTGGGCTGGGGAGCCCACTTGGGGGATCTGACTACCCAAGGGCGGTGGTCACTTCAAGAATCTCTGCTTCACATCAATCTCTTGGAACTCAGAGCAGTGTTTCTGGCACTGCAAGCTTTTTCCAAGTCTGTTCAGAACAAAGTAGTCCAGATCAGAACAGACAATACCACCACAATGTGGTACATCAACAAGCAAGGGGGCACTCTGTCTACGGCCTTGTGCACAGAAGCAATGAAGTTGTGGTCTCTGGCATATTCCCTGCAAACTTCTCTGACAGCAGTGCACCTCCCAGGGAAGGACAATGTCCTGGCAGATGCTCTCAGCAGGATATCTCAGGGCCATCATAATGGTCCCTAGATCCCCTAGTTTTGAAGGTGATTTTCTCCAGATGGGGCACTCCATAGATGGATCTTTTTGCAGCCCCAGACAATCACCAACTCCCCCTTTATTGGGCTCAGTCCCCCTGGATGCTCTAGTTCTCAATTGGGAAGGGAAGTTTTTGTATGCTTTTCCCCCCTTCCCTCTCCTGTTCAAGGTACTAGTCAAAATCAGATCTCAACCCTGCAAAGTGATTCTGATTGCTCCAGACTGGGCCAGACAGCCCTGGTACCCACTGTTGCTATCCTTAGCAGTCCACCTCCCCCTGTCTCTTCCCAGGAATTACAGCCTGTTGACATCCTCTCAGGGGAGAGTTTGGTGTCCGAATCTCAAATCTCTCAATCTCAAGGCCTGGCTCTTGAAGAGTTAGAGTTTGCTGATCTGCATCTCTCTCAGGGTGTTTTGGATATTCTAAAGGCTTCTCGAAAGTCTTCCTCCAGAAAGACTTACAACTCCAAATGGAAAAGGTTCACTGTTTGGTGCTCTGGTAAGCATATTTCTCCAGAATCTGCTGGGTTGCCTACAGTCCTGGACTATATGGTTCATCTCAATAGCTTGGGACTCAGACCAGCTACACTCAAAGTACATTTAGCAGCTGTTTCTGCTTTTTTGTCAGTAGGTAAGCCCTCTTCTCTTTCAGCTCATCCTGTATTTTGTAAATTCTTCAAGGGATTGTTGCACACCAATCCCCCTTCAGGGACCCTGCTCCTGCTTGGGACCTAAATGTTTGCATTGCTCAGCTTATGCAACCCCCTTTTGAGCCTTTGTCCTCTGCAGAACTTAAGTACTTGACTTGGAAAACTGTGTTTTTGGTAGCCATTACCTCTGCCAGACGCATCAGTGAGTTACAGGCCCCGTCAGTGGAGTCTGATTGTACCTCTTTTCATAGAGATAAGGTGGTCCTAAGAACTAATAGAAAGTTTTTGCCTAAGGTGGTCTCAGATTTCCACCTTAATCAGTCTATGTCTCCTCCTGTTTTCTTCACTGACCATTCCTCCTCTGGAGAGAGGAGGCTGCACAGCCTGGACGTGGAAAGGGCCCTTAGCTACTACATAGAGCGCACCATGGGTTACAGGTTTGACTCCCTCCAATTGTTCCTCACTTATGGTGAGGTCGGTAAGGGAAAACCTGCCACTTAAAGATCTATTGCCAGGTGGATTGTCCCTTGTATACAATTCTGCTATGAAAAATTGGGTAGGACTCCACCCTCAGGCCTGAGAGCTCACTCTACTAGAGGTACAGCTGCTTCCCTGGCTGTTGCCAGGGATATTCCTATCTTAGAGATATGTCAAGCAGCCACCTGGAAAACAGTCCATACTTTTACCAAACATTACTCTCTGGATATCCAGGCTAGGAGTGATGCTCGGTTTGGCACAGCAGTACTTCAGAGCCTATTCCCAAAGTAGGTTCTGTCCC
The DNA here is from genome assembly GCA_016271365.2 of Neoceratodus forsteri. Classification (NCBI taxonomy): domain Eukaryota; kingdom Metazoa; phylum Chordata; order Ceratodontiformes; family Ceratodontidae; genus Neoceratodus; species Neoceratodus forsteri. The sequence continues at coordinate 700,011,415 of CM028137.1, read as the reverse complement.
TCCTCCATGGAGGTACTGCTTGGTAGTCTGTAAATAGTCAGAATACAGCAAGACTTCATGTTGTTTGAAGAAAAAATTACTCACCTTAGTAATGTTGTTTCTTCTAATGGAGTCTTGCTGTATTCTGACCTCCCCCGCCTCCCCTCTCAGAACCTGGTTTTTGGGATGTGGGTGGGCAGGAGCAGTGTTGGCACCTAGAGGTGCCCTCTTTTCACCCTCCTTTATTTTGGGTGTGTGTGTGTGTTTTGTTTTTGGTTTCTGACTTGAGTCTTTGCTTTGAAACCAAAAACCTCTTTATTAAATTTAGTTGCCAGTTGGCTAGTGTTAGTTTACAGTTTCCACACAGAACGCCCAGTGAGTATAGCTCGTAAAGATCTGGCGGTTGGGGTTCAAACAACAGCAGACAGAGGCTTCAACCGAGCTCGAGCTCAGCGTTCCATGCCTTGCATGGAAAGTTAACTGTTTCCTCTCCGGGGCAGTTCAAAGGTTGGAGATCACTGCAAATAGTCAGAATACAGCAAGACTCCATTAGAAGAAACATTACTAAGGTGAGTAATTTTTTCTTAATTGCCATTGAAATGACATTGCTTTATTCAGTAGGTCTGCTGCAGCATTCTGCAGAGTGCTGCAAAATGCTGCAGAATTGGGTTTCATCCTGGGGGATGCCAATGTATGTTCCCTGATGTAGAGAGCTCTGGAACTACGGTCTCAGCTGTACCCAAATGGTGGCCTTGTCTCCCCCTCCCCCCCACCGAAGGTGCCCAATAATGGTCTGTCGGGCAGCACAAAGGGCAGATGATCAGAACCTCTGTTTCCAGTATCCCGACTCACCCCAAAACACTAGAAACCCACTTCTCCCCAACAACAAACTGCAAGTGTCCATGAAACATAAGGGGAAAACAATATATACATTCGAGGCAGGGCAAGAGACGCACGAAGGTGTTGCACAGCCTGTATTATCACACATGGCAGACACTCCCAACCCCCACCCCGGACCTACTGTCATCTTCTAGAGTGCATCCTCAGAAGTCCTGGTCCTCCCTGAAGGTGAATAGTGAATGTCCTGGTTCGTGCCTGCATCAATAAGTATCAAGACACTATTAAATTCAGACCAATACCAGCTCCTCCAGGTCACCTTGGCCTCCCAGCTGCATCCAGGCACTGTAATGATCACCCAGATTCTCAGACAGTATGATCCCATAAATATATAACAGTCCTGCAGAGAGTAAATCCACAGCCGGGGGTCGTAATACAAATGGGGAAACAAGGCACAACTGACCAGCTGGGATAGCAGAGGGCCCCCCTGACTGCAGCACAGCTGGAAGTCGGGAGTTTATTTGGCAGCCAGCCCACAAGGTCCTCGATCTAGACACGGTTCAAATGGCCATGAGGCCATTAGGCCAACTTCCTCTGAAGATCTTGCAGAAATAAAGATGCCCTGTCCACATCACAGAAAGAGTAAGTGGCCCCTTCATATTTTGTCTTGAGCAGGGCTGGGAAGGCAAAGAAAAAGTCCCCTTTCAGCTCTCTCAGCTTATTCATTATCGGGTAAAACACTTTCCATTTCCTTTGAAGGTGTTGGGAGTAAACCTGAAAGATTATTAAACGGCTCCCATCATACATAAGCTCCTTCTTACGTATGTAGGCATTTAGAACCGCCTGGTGATCCTGAAAATTGTGGCACCTCATCACGATCTGTTGAGGGGGCTGATTGGCAGCTGGTTTTAGGCAGCTGGTTTAGGCATAAAAGCTTGATGGGCTCGCTCCAGTTTAAAACTGCCACCTTTAGGATTTGTGCCTAGCAAAGCAGGCAGGGTTACTGCTCAAAATTCTTCGACACTGGAGCCTTCCTTCCCCTCCAGCAGCCCCCTTATTCACAAATTAAGCCTTCTGTGGTAGTTCTCCTGGTGGTCAAAAAGGTCTTTGAACTCCTCCAGTTCCTTCTCAAGGCAGGTCGCTTTATCAGGGATAGGGCCTGTGGTATCCTGTAAAGCCGAGATCCGTTGCTCCACCTCGGTAATCCTAGAAGCATGGAATGTGTTTTGCTCCATGATCTCCTGGAGCTTCGTTTCTATTTTATCCAGCTGAGGATTCAAGGCAGCCATCACTTCGTCGGAGAGTGAGCACCTAAGAGCAGTCATCTCTGCGGCGGAAAGTGAGATCAGGCCTGACCCTTCTGCAGGCGAGGCTGCTTTTTAACGTTTTTCACCATGGACCACTGTGACTTGCTGGGATTGGACACCAGATATTCGTCCATCCTTTCTTCAGAAAAGGTACTAGTCCAGTTGGGCGCCAAAACATCATCATCATCATTATTATTTTATTTGTAGTTGGATGGTAAATTGAGAGCAAGCTTTCCATTACAATTGCGTCCAGTAAATACATACACAAGATAAAAAAACAAATACATACATACATGCATCAAATTTCACTTCTCAGGCTATGTAATCAGAGTAATTATAAGTGCTACCTGTCTATGGCATGGATGAGGCTAGGGTACTCTGCACCATGGGTTTCAATGACTGGTTGAAAAAGTGGTGCACAGCTCAGGGATTTGGCTTCATTGGGGACTGGCACTCCCCCCCCCGCCTCGGAGGGATGCAGGCCTATACAGGCGCGATGGTCTGCATCTATCCAGGAGGGGAACCAGGATCCTAGGTGATAGGTTTAAATGCTTCATTGGGAAGCATTTAAACCAGCCAAGGGGGAGGCACTGAAAAGGAGAAGGGCAATCCTAGCTGCCCCCTAAAAAAAAAAAAACAGGGTAGTTAGTGAGGTGAACACCAAGATAGAGCAGTCGATGGGGAGAAGGGCAGGGGTAAATGGAAAAAAGACAAAGGCAGTAAGGACAGGGATGGGGCAAAAAGAAATAAAGCCATAAAAAAAGAAGGGTAATGAGTACCAATGCCCATAGTCTAGGTAAAAAGCTCCCTGAAATGGTAGCCTTGATGGAAGAGGGATGCCTGGAAATTGTGGCAGTCACAGAAACATGGTACACAGAGAACCACGACTGGGATGTCAACATACCAGGGTACACAATCTACAGGACGGACAGGGAGGGAAGAAGAGGAGGAGGAGGAGTATCTCGCTATGTAAGGGAAGGGATCAAAGCAACAGAACTAAAGGGTAAACAGAGAGAAGAGGAGGCACTGTGGATCACCCTGGAGACTGGAAATGGCTCCACAATCAGCACAGGGGTTGTATACAGACCCCCATCTCAGGGGGAGGAAATGATAGGAAGGCATCCTTGAGATGGCAGAGAAAAGGGAGATACAGTATTACTGATGGGGGACCTGAATATGCCAGATGTTGACTGGAGCACCTTAGCTGCAGCCACATCCAAGAACAGAGCCATTCTCGATGCCCTACAGGGGGCATTAGACTTGGTACTCTCAAATGGGGATGGAGAGAGGATCTCCGATCTTGAAGTGGGTAGCCATCTGGGAAGAAGTGACCACCAAACAGTGTGGTTCACGATAAACTTAGCTGTAGAGTCAAGCCATACAAAAGTGAAGGTACTGGACTTCAGGAGGGCTGATTTTGTCAAAATGGGAGAGTGCTTCAGAAAAGCACTAGCAAACTGGCGAGAAGGTGGGGTGGAGCAACAATGAGGAAACATCAAAACCGCCATCACAGTCAACAGGCTTTTGTGTGAAGCAAATATACAAATCAAAATGAAAGAAAAAAACACTATTGTTCTCAAAAGAAGTGGCGGGGAAGGTAAGGGAGAAAAAGATAGCATTCAGGAAGTAAAAGGAAACACAGAAGGAGCAGGACAGAGAACTGTACCAGTTAAAGCAGAAGGAAGCGAGGAAGGCAGTCAAAATAGCAAAGGCCCCAACCGAGGAAAAGATAGCCATCTCAGTTAAGGAGGAGGATAAAATCTTTTGTAGGTACATTACGGAGCAAAGAAAGACTAAGGCAGGGATACTGAGGCTGAATAAAGAGGAAGGTGGTTGGGCAGAGAGTGACAGTGAAAAAGCAGGGATACTGAATGAATTCTTCTGCTCGGTATTCAGAATGGAAAAGCAGGGGGAGGTACCTAATCCAGTCAATAGCAGCACTCTGGATAGGGGGGTTGATATTAGTCCTTTCACAGAAAAAAGGGTTAAAACTGAAGGTGGATAAAGCAGTGGGGCCTGATGGGATGCACCCTAGAATTCTAAAAGAGCTAAGGGAAGAACTAGTAACACCACTGACTACCCTTTTTAATAAATCATGGGAGGATGATGTGGTACTTGAGGACTGGAGGAGGGTGGATGTGATTCCCCTTCACAAAAGTGGGAGCAAGACAGACGCAGGAAACTACAGACCTGTCAGTTTGATCTCAGTGGTGGGGAAAATGATGGAATCACTTCTGAAGGAAAGAATTGTTGAGTACCTAGAGGCCAGAGGGGCACAAGACCCAAGGCAGCATGGATTCACGGCAGGAAGGTCATGTCGGACGAGTCTAATTGATTCCTTTGACTGGGTGACCAAAGTAGTAGACCAGGGAGGGGCTGTGGACATGGCCTACCTAGACTTTAGCAAGGCATTTGACACAGTCCCGGACAAAAGATTAATAAACAAATTAGCTTGCCTGGGAGTGGGTCCCAGGGTGGTAGCTTGGGTAAAACACTGGCTGGACAACAGGACACAGCGGGTAATAGTAAATGGAGTCCACAGTAAAGAAAGGGGGGTTACTGGGGGGTACTGCAGTGTTCAGTACTGGGGCTGGTCCTTTTTAATGTCTTTATAAGTAACATTGCAGAGGGACTGGAAGGGAAAGTATGTCTCTTTGCAGATGACACAAAGATCTGCAACAGGGTTGATACGCAAGGTGGGGTGGAAAGGATGAAAAGGGACTTGGCAAGGTTGGAGGAATGGTCAAATGTATGGTAGCTTGAGTCAACACGAAGTGCAAAGTAATGCACCTGGGAAACAAAAACTTAGGGGAAGAGTACACAATGGCGGGTGAGATACTGACAACAACAAAAATGGAAAGGGACCTGGGGGTAGTCATATCAGATGACCTAAAGGTGGGCCAGCAATGTGAGAAGGCAGTAAGGAGGGCTGGGGGGATACTGGGATGCATAGGGAGAGGCATCACCAGTAGAAAACAGGAAGTTGTTGTCCTGCTGTACAGACAGTTGGTAAGACCACATCTGGTGAGCTGGCCCGGTGGCACTGAGGATTGAGGTGCTGGATGCCACACCTCGCGCCACGCCGGCGACCCGGGTTTGGGAACAAGCTCGGGTCGGCAGGGACGGGGAAGAATTGAGCGTCCCTAGGACTGCTTTACTTCCCTGGGGGGGGGATTCCACTTGCCACTACACTGATGACCTCTAGCAGAGGCTGGAGGCAATACAGCGTGCGGCCGCAGAATTTGTGGGATGGAAGCTGCGGCAGGCCCTTCGGGGTGCACGGAAGCAAGTGCCTTGCTGAGCTGGACGTCATTGCACGTCTGAGCTTCGGGGAGAAAAAGGAAATACCCTGCCCTCGGGGATAGGCGACGGCACCACCTCCCATCAACCACACTCCATCAGGCCAGACTACCTCCAGCCCTGGGCCAAGCCCAGCCCGGACCGAATTGTAGATAGAGCGCCTTGGGTGGATAAGGTGGCCCTTCCTCGGGGGGCTCAGAGCCAGAGGGATAGCAGGGGTTGTGCCAGGATATAGGGGGAGTTTCAGGCCAGGAGGTAGAGTTGGAGGCAAGGTGGATGCCCGAGAGAGTTCTCCGAATCGCATTGAAAAAATAATGTGTAAAGAAAAAAAAAAATACACATATGGGGTACTGTGTACAGTTCTGGAGACCTCATTGCTGCAAAGACATAGACAGGGTGGAGGCTGTCCAGAGGAGGGCAACCAAAATGGTGAAGGGTCTGCACCAGAAGACATATGAAGAAAGACTAAAGGAGCTTAAGATGTATAGCCTCGAGGAAAGGAGGGAGAAGGGAGACATGATAGAAAATTTCAGATACCTCAAGGGAATCAACAAAGTCCAAGAGGGTAGCATCTTTCAGAAAAAGAGATGTGCAAGAACAAAGGGGCACAATTTGAAGATAGAGGGGGGATGGCTCAGAGGTAATGTGAGGAAGTATTTTTTCACAGAGAGGGTTGTAGATGCATGGAACCGCCTTCCTGAGGAGGTCATAGAGTCAAAAACAGTGGGAGGAATTCAAGAATGCATGGGACAGACCTAAGGCAGTTCTAGTGGGGGTAGGAGGAAGTAGGCTGTTGGTTAACTAGGATCTGCAGCTTATCCGTTCGGTAGGGAAATGGGCAGACTAGGTGGGCCAAGCGGTCCTTATCTGCCATCAAATTCTGTGTTTCTTTGTATCCAAAACAGTCACAATTTGTAAAAATCAGTCTAGCAAGAGATGCCTTAAAACGCGAATTGGGAAGCAGAATACTTACATTATACATTTTCTTCATTATTTCCCATGTTTTAGGGACATTAACTGCTAAAGTAAGACCTCCAAATTTTGATTTAGTTCTTAGGTTACTATAAAGGGACAATTTGTCTGACCTTAAACTAAAGTGCAAACAGCTCCTAATTTGCAACATATCCAGTAAAAATAAGGGAAGAGCTTTAGTTATAAATTTGTATACATAAAAGTGCCAGTGCAACTCTCTTCGTTTTGTTAGTGAACCCGACCCACTTCGGCGTACAGTGATGTGTTTTCCATGGTAATCCCGTGATAAATCTAAGTGATATAAGATGTCAAGTGTATTCAAGGTTTTTACAGTAGAATTTCTATAGATACAGTCTCCATAATCTAATACAGACATTAAAAGTGAATTATCTAAATGTTTTCTAAGCGGATAACTAAAGCAAGACTTATTTCTATGAAAAAGACAATAATTTCTTTAATGTAACAGAGTTTCTGTGTGTGGAATAAATAACTTGTCCAATATTAAACCAAGATACTTATAGGCGGTAACCGTAGCAATTTCTGTTCCCTTTTTTAATTTCACACTTATATCAAGTAAACATCTATTTCTACTTGAGAACATCATCCATTGGGTTTTTCCCTCATTAAGTAGAAGTCGTAGATCTGTCAAGGCATCCTGCACCGTGGTAAAATCAAGTTGCACGATTCTGACTGCTGTTTCTGCATTAATGTGGTGTGAGTAAATTAAGGTGGTATTGGGGTATAAGTACATACTTGACGATACAGAACAATGTTTAGGTAAATCATTAATAGATAACAAAAATAAAAGGGGACCCAGAATTGATCCCTGTGGTACCCCCTTACTTACTGTTCCCAAATCAGATCCTTGGTAGTTGACCTGTGCCCTTGGTTCATCAATAAATGACCATTACAATACATAAAATCGACGAGAAAGCTGTCCCCCATTGATTATAATGGAGCGTCTCCCCACGTTCTCCTTAGGATCATGTCATAACTTGGCTGAGCGGGGGGGGGGGGAGTAGGAGCGACCCAGTAAAACTAATTTTACCAGTGCTACTGCATTTTAACTACTGAAATATTTTGGGGCATCTACACATTAACATAGTTTCCCTGAGGTAAGGCACCAATATATCAGGTGTACATGCAGAGACTGGTAAGTATTAATTAACTAAATTTTGATGACCGGGTAGACCCACTGAGCCCCGAAGGTCCCTTTTTCAGGGGTAACCCGGAGAGACATTACATGGAGAGATACAGGCAGTGACAAGGTAACAGAGTACATACAGGTTCAATAAATACAGTTTTTGTCATAAATGCAAAGCAATAATGGGATTCCATCCATAAAGGTATGACACAACCCAAGAATCTTGGTGAGTTACCGATATAAGGACTAATTCTGTTCCGAGTTTTGCAAGTAAGGTGTGTAGCATTGGGGTTGTCAGGTGCCCTGACATCTGCAACTGCTGGCCTCGAGTAGGTGCGCCTTGAGCCTGGTACGGAAGTTCATGAGAGAGGGGACTTCCTGTACCACTGCTGGAAGTTTGTTCCACAGGTAGGGGCCTTTGGCAGAGAAAGACTTGCTGCCCATGTGGGTCCTGACCCTGGGGGTTTACAGCAGAGTCCGCCTTCAGGTCCTCAGGGTCCGATGGTTGTGCTTGGAGGCAGTGGTAGCAGAGTGGCTGGGTGGAGCCCTCGGGCTGCATAGTTTATATGCTAGGCAGAGGAGGGAATATTGTAGGCGTGCTTCAAAAGAAGGCCACTGTAATTTGGCTAATGTATCACAGTGGTGACTTCTGGAGTGATCCTGTGTAGCGAATCGTGTTACCTTATTGTATAGGATCTGCAGCCGGTGGACTTCCAGCTTGGCCATGCCCTGTATTACAGGGACAGCGTAGGTCAGTGTGGGGAGCAGGACGCTGGAGGCAGTGGAGAGCCTGGCTTCGGGTATGAGCTGGTCCCTATTCCGATACAGGGGACCAAGTTTCCCGTGGATGGTCTTGGTCATCACTTGTCCCACGTGGTTCTTGCAGGTGAGACCTTGGTCAGGCGTAAGCCCTAGGTATTTTAAGGAGGGCACAACTTCAGTGCTGGTCCCTGCAAGAGATTTGAGCTGAAGGGGAGTTTGTGCTGTCTTGCCCTAGGGGTCTGGGCCCGAACAGCATGGCTTTTGTTTTGCCTATGTTCAAGACCATTCTGTTTGTATTTAGCCAGTTCTCCAGTGACGTTAGGCAGTTTGGAGTAAGGGGCCAAAAGCCTCCAGGTTATCCAAGGAACGGTAGATGACTGTGTCATCCACGTATTGTACGACTGAGCTACTCCCGCAGTGGAGGTTTAGGTAATTCGTATACAACAAGAATAGTATTGGGCCAAGGACTGAGCCCTGTGGTACTCCCTCTTTTAGGGGTAGCGGGTCAGATAGCACCCCCTTCCAAATGACTCTCTGGGGTGCGACCAGATAAATAGCTTTCGAACCACTTGAGAGCCAGTTGGTCTAGGCTTGTCTTTTTCATCTTTACTAGCAGGAGGTTGTGGTTGACAGGGTCAAAGGCCTTGGACAGATCGATGAATACCGTGCTGGAGGGGGGCCCCTTGACCATGGTATTGAGTATGTCTGTCGTGAGGTTTGTGAGGGCAGTGTCTCTGCCGTGGTTAGTTCGAAAACTGTGCTGCGAGGAGGCCAGTAGTTGGTAAGTCTCCAGGTAGTCACTGAGTTAGCAATATATGAGCCTTTCCTGCAGTTTAGCAAGCAAACAGAGCAGGGAGATTGGCCTGTAGTTGCTTGTCTGCTCCCGGGAGGCCCACTTGTGGATGGGAATCACGTTTGCCTGTTTCCATTGGTGTGGAACGGTTCTGTCCAGCAGGGATCTATTTATAAGACAGGTTAAGGGTCTGGAGAGGGCTTGGGCTCCATCCTTGGGTAGCCTTGGGTTAATTCCATCAGGTCCTCCTGGGCCTTTGATTTTCAGGGCCCTTAGGAGCGTCTGTACCTCTTTAGTCCTGACCAGCCTTAGGGGAAATAATGGTCACTGTAATTTTGGGGGTTTGGCCTTGTCTGGAGCCGTGTGTGTGTGTGTGTGTGTGTGTGTGTGTGTGTGTGTGTGTGTGTGTGTGTGTGTATTCCTGCCTTATACTTGTCAAGGTTAGTGAAGTGAAGGTTGAGGGCTGCAGCAACTTGTGGGCCATCACTCACCATCTTACCATTGACTTCCATAGGGCCAGGTTCAGCCTTGGTGTTTCCTGTGGTCAGCTCGTTGATATGGGACCAGAATAGTTTAGGGGTTACCTGAGCTGTTTTTTTGACGGCGGGTGACGTACTCCCTTTTAGCCATTTTTAAGGCTCTCTTACATTGGTTTCTCATGGCTTTGTAAGCCACAAGGTTGGCCGGGAGAGAGGAGTTCTTAAATCTCTTCCAGGCCTTGTCTCAGCTAAGCATCAGAGTTTTTAGAGCTGGAGAGATCCATTTGTAGCAGCTGCCTTTTGCTCTGAGCTTCTTCAGTGGGTCCAAGAGATTGGCTGCCTTTGTCAATGAGTTGTGGAAGAATTCTAGTGCCTTGTTCAAGGAGGGGAGGAGCCTGATTGGGCTGCAGTCCAGGCTGTTTAGGTAATCAGTGTAGTGTGCCGCCGAGAAGTTTGAGTATTCCTGGGCGGTCAGTATTCTTGGCTGGACCTTGTGCACACTGTTCCTCCAGATGTTTTTAAACCATATAAAAAAAGATTTGCCTACTTCATGGCACGAAGGGAAAATCGTTACTGGTACTTTTGTGGTTACTCAGTAGTTTTGGACAAGTGTATAAAGCCTGTTATTTGCTGTGTAGCACGTTTTTTCTGTCATCCTTGTAAGTCTTTCCTTTTTTGTTTGCCATTCCAATGTTATTTATAATGAAATACCCTTGTACAGCTAACCAGCATTACAAATTACAAAGCAGAAAGAAATCGAAGAAAAGGTGGCAGTGCCAACCAGGGTGTTATGCGTAGCATTGAACTGACTGACAACACATCCAGCTTAACTTAAAAGCATCATGAGTAGCAGTATGCAAAAGTTGTATCTGATCCAGAATCCTAAATTGAAGTGAAAGGATACTGCAGAAGTTCCAGTTTATATTTGCTAACACCCTGTTCTTTCTGTACAGTACATCTCTTGTATAGTTTGGTTTCTCTCGCCTTTGTTTTTAAAGGGGATGGGAAATATAAGCTAATTGACTGCAGCTAGTAATACTCTTGTTTACAGAATTGAAATCTTTTACTCCAGATGTTCCATATTTAATTGTACCTGAACAAACAGATGTGAAAAATGGTGTTTTCAGTTTTCTTTTTATGGCCAGCATTCTACATAATCCTTTTTGTAGAACCAGTAATGTGGAGTTTGCACTATGTCACGGTTTGTGTACAGAGTGCTAAGCATGAGACCTTGACCCATCAGAACAGTGCACACAATTCTTTCTGTGCACAAATCACACCATAGCTAAAACTCCAGATCATGGATTCCATGAAAAGGACTGCAGCAGAATAATGCCCATAAAAACAAAACCGTACAAAATATATTTTTTGCATCACTTTTTATTCGGGTATGGTTCCATCATTTTGGGGGTATGAATATAATTTGTGAAAATAGTAATAATTATGAGCAGCTGCCAAGTAGAAATAATTTCCTGTCCTCCTTTAAAACCAGCTCTGCACGTGTAGCCCCTCCGTGCACCTTTCATAGGAGTTTTAATCAGTGACTGTTGTTGCTACTTGCATGGCCTTCTACATTTCTGATAATAGGCTTTGTTGCATGCGACCATCTTTTACCCCAGGAGAATCTTCAGACACAAACAAGAAAGATGGCTGTAGCAACTCCATAAGGAATACTGTGAAAATAGCTCTGTCTACGAAACCTTGATAAATGCAGCTTGTTATAAAGTTAGAAAATGTCCTGGTCCACTGTGTACATGGACAGATTTTCTATGATGCAGTGCTGCTGACATTTTTTGACTGCCTACACAGAACTGAAAGGCACTGCCCCTGCTACCTTTCTGCGACACTGGCATCAGTGTTGCAGCTGGGGAAGAGGGAGCTGTGCCATCTAATCCCCCAGTCAAACACAAGTTAAATGAAGTGGCAGAAATGCATTATAGACAGTCCATTCGTCTGCACAGCAGACAAGTGGATGTTCTAATTTTGTGAACTGCATGGCAGATGAGCTGATTTTCTAATTCTGTGAAAGGTGTTGTCAGAAGGTTTTGTAGACTGATATATTTGGTATTCCTCTCTGAAGCTACCGCTGCCAACGTTTTTGTTTTTGTTCATGTCGACATGAGGAAGGAGTGGGTGGTACTCACAGGTAGTGGAGACAGGTGGGTGTGGGAGAGTGGAGGTGGATCCTAGGCTGGGAGTGGGGTTAGATGGGGGGCGGGATGGAGGGTGTTAAGGCAGGTCATTGGGTCTCTTTCTCCGGCAGTTGAGAAGACTAGGGAAGGGGGTGTACCTTAATTAGATAAATGGGAAGGGCAAAGGGGGGCCCAGTGAGAGCACCCCAGAGGTACTGGTGTGGAATAGATTACCCCCACTGATTAGGGGAGGTGAGGGAAAGCTTTAGCGGAAGGAGAGAGAGCATAAGTGGGGGGAGCATAGCGGGGAGGAAAAGTGGGTAAGTGGCAGCAGGGAAAGGGTGGGGACAGGCAGGAAGATAAGCAAGGAGGGTGGACAGGCAAGGGGAGTAGGGGAGGCAGTTGCGGGGGGTGGGCAGGAGGTCAGGATGGGGTCAGGGGATCTCGGGAGGGGAATGAGCGGGACAGGCAGGGTGGGGCAGTAGGTAAGCATGAGTGGGAATATAGGAAGTAGATGGAGATGATAGAATAGTGATCTTTGGAGACTCTGTAGTTAAGGGGGTGAGATGGAGAGACGCGGGGGTTTAGGGCAAACTGCAGGAAGGTGCATTGTATGCAGGGGATAACAGTAGGGACAGTGGGCCTACTTGTAGCCCAGCACATGGGAAAGTGGAGGGGACTCGCATGATCTTTCACCTGGGAACAAACAACATGGCCGGATGTGAGGTAGGGATGGTTCAGGAGAGGTTCAGGTAGGTGGGGAATCTCTGCAGTGGGGTGGGGAGGTCAGTAGCCTTCTCAGAGGTGCTACCGGTATCAAGGGCTAGTGCTGCAGGAAAGAAAAGGATTGAGGGCTTTAGTAGCTGGCTCAGGGGGTTGTGTGAGAAGGAGGGCTACAGGCTAGTTGGAGACGATGGGGGATACCTGGAACAATAAGGCCCTTTATGCACCGAATAGGCTGGATCTTAGTGAGGAGGGCACTTGGGTGCTGAAAGCCAGATTTGAGGAATATATGGGTAAGGATCTTGATGTAAACTGATGGCCAGCAGTAGGGGTCACAGCACTCTTAGTCACCTGGTGGAGGAGGTTGAAAAGCCTCCCTCACCAGTCAGGATGGGACTTCAGATGCGAGACAGAGGGATAGGGTATATGGGTAGGACTGGGAGTGGGGGGAGGCAGGCAGATGGGTGGGAAAGGGGGCCTTGAATCATGGTGGAAGGAAGTGTTTCTGAATGCAAGGAGCCTAGGGGGAAAAAAATAGCTGAGTTACAGTCACTGATGGCTGTGGGAGAGGTGGACATGGCAGCCATCACAGAGACATGGTCCACACGAATCATGACTGAGACCCCTCCATCCCAGGGTATAAGCTATATAGGAGAGACGGGTGTGAGAAGAAGGGGGGGGCTCTGTACATTAGGGATGGGTTAACTGGTGTAATCTGTATTAGAGAGGAGTAGGCGGATGGAAGACAGAGGTGTGGTGCATACAGGTACAATACACAAAAGGTGAAAAGTTTCGGAAGGGGATAGTGTATAGGCCACCAAACCAGGAAGAGGAATTAGATCAGGAACTGAGGTCTAACATTGTGAAGATGGCAAGTGGGGGGGAGGGGGATTATGGGGGAACTTCATTCTGCCTGGGGTAGATTGGATTGGAAGATCCTGGCTACCCCCTGTACCAGGACTCAAGTGCAGCTTGATGCATTTCAGAGTGGGTTCCTGACAAAATATGTTCAGGTGCCCACCAGTGAGAGGGCCATACTGCACCTTTGCATGCCTATAATGGTATGCATGTCTAAGAAGTAAAAGTGGAGGCACCACTTGCAGGGAGCAACCTCGACACTGTGTGGTTCCACCTGGACATGGGCAGGGAAAGGATCAAGACCAGAACAAGGGTTCTTCACTTCAAGAGAGCAGACTGCAGTAAGATAGTAGAGGTTCTGGGAGGACACCTTGCTAGGATCAGAACGAGATGGAGGGTAGACCAGAAATGAGCCATAATCAAGTAGGGGCTGATGGCAGCCACTGGCATGTGTGCCAGACTCGAGAGCAAAAAATCTAAATCCACGAAGCCCAGCTGGTATGATAGGGAGGTTGCCCATGCGGTAAAGGATAAGAGGTCAGCTTTCAGGAAGTACAAGCGCATCCAGAAAGAAAAGGACAGAGAGGAGTACTTTACCAAGGCAAGTGAGATGGGCAGAGTAGTCCGGTTGGCCAAGACCAAGAGAGAGAGATGCAGCTGGCAGAGGGGGTTGAAAATGGGGGAGAAGGCTTTCTTCAAATATACTGGGGGAGAAGAGATGTGTGAAGGATGGTGACTGTTAGAAACAATCAAATACACCACTGCTTCACCACCCTGGTGAGTACTGCCTTTTATAGTAAGTCAACCAACACCACAATTTACTTGACCACTGCTCCTACACAAACCACTCTACTGAGTCCAGGGATAAAAACGAACCAACTGTTCAGCCAGGAGGACACTTCTAAAATATTGCACTAATATCCTTCCAAGTCCTATGTGTCTAGCACAGAAATCAAGCAACTTCAGTTGTATTTCACCCCCTCTGGTTATAAAATTACTACACTTTAATGGAAACCTGCAATTCTTAATGCCAATAAGAAAATAATGAAACTTTCTGTAGAAAGTGTAGCTTACCTTCCTAACTAGTCCCCAACAATATTATGTTTTACCAAGTTCCCAGTTCTTCAAATGCATTCTAGTTCACTGCAGTATAGCAAGTTTCTCAGCTTCCAACAGGAGCAGGCAAGTTTTTTCGGATGACTCAAAACTGGGGGCAGTGGTGGATGGGGAGGAGGGCAGAGTGGCCCTACAGGGGGACCTGGGGGCTCTGGAAAGGTGGTCTAGAAAGTGGAAGCTGAGGTTTAATGCAAGGTACTGTATCTGGGAGCCAGAAACCTGGGCCAAGAGTACAACCTTGGGGGTTGGGGGATGCTACAAGTCTCAATGGCTGAGAGGGACCTGGGAGTGGTGGTGGATGTCAAGATGAACAACTCTGAGACTTGTAGGAGGGCAGCGGCCAAGGCCAACAGGATGCTGGGATGCATCGCTAGGGGGAATCACCTCCAGAAGGAGGGAAGTGGTACTCCCTCTGTATAACTGCTTGGGAAGCCGCACCTCAGGTACTGTGTGCAGTTTGAGGCCACACTTAAGAGAGGGACATTGAACTCCTGGAGAGGGTCCAGAGGAGGGCAACCAAAATGATTTGGGGCTTGGAGGACAGGACCTATGGGGAGAGGCTCAAGAGCTAAATATGTACACATTGGAAGAGAGAAGGGACTGGGGGACATGATAGAGGTCTCCAAGTACATAGGGGAGAAGCAGTCAAGGTGCTCAAGGAAGGGGGCAACTAGAGGCATGGGTGGAAGCTGGGGTGGGGAGATTCAGGAGAGAAAGGAGGAGGTGCTGCTTCACTGAGAGGGTGGTGGAGCCATGGAATGTGCTGCCCAGGGGCTGGTGGAGGCAGAGGCGATGGCGGGGTTCAAGAGGGAGTGGGACAGGTACAGGGGAAGGGTTCTGGATGCAAAGTCCTGTGCAGTGGGAATATCCGGGACTGGGAAGGGAGAAGCCAGAGAGGACGAGGGGGGCAGCAAGGTCAGCTCCCAGGATGGGGGCTGACCAAACGAGCAGACACGAAAGACCGTTAGGCCTATTCTGCTGGCATTTTAGTATGTTAGTGTTGTAGTATTTGGGTTTCAGTGTTGAATTGAAGTGATATGCATTTGAAAGATCAGCTTATCTGTATCACAGCTGCCACCAGTTCCTTTTTTTTTTTTGTAGCTATATAACACTGGGTTATCTAATGGATATAAAATAAATCTGAAGTTTGTTATACAGGTAGTTTGATGTTGCCTCAATAAATGGGTACATACAAGAACAATTTTTCTTCCTCTCAGATTGACAAACATTTGCCTTCCACACTCTGCTATTTCAGGCACATGTACAATATGAACTCACAAATTTCAGTTATTTGATGGTTTCTGTGTGAAAATACATAATGTATAACTAGAAACAGTGTATAGCATCCTGATGCCTCTTGTCTCCTGCAACGTAGTTGAGGCAGATGCACTCTGATGCACTGTCCTCTACCCCCACAAGCCCTCTGTCTCTTGCCCCACTTTCAAGGCCACTGCACCCTGCTGCCCAGTGTCTTCACCCACATAGTTGGGGTTGCTGCACCTTGTTGCTCACCATCAGCCTGAACAGTCAGGGCTGCTGCACTGTGCTTACCCATGCCAGAACAGTTGGCTTGTTGCAACCTGCTATCCACTGTCCCCCCAAACCCACAGTTGGGGACGTTGCACCCTGTTTCCCCTTTTTCCTGTCACCACAGTCGGGGCTGCTGAGCTCTGCTGCACCCTAGGGGTGCATTGTATCTTGCCTCTACAGTTGGGCTTGTTGCACTATGCTGCCCCATGCCACCAGAGGTGGGGCTTTTGCTTCACCCTGCTATCCACATCCAGTGTCCCAAATGAGCCGGGCTGCTGTACCATAAGCACTCCATCCTACAGTCAGGGCTGCTGTACCCTGATGCCCCCTGTGTCCTGCCCCACAGTCAAGACTGCTTAACCATGCTGTCCACAGTCCCCTACTACCATAGCCAGGGCTGCTGCACCCTGCTCTGAACTACTCGGGCAGGGCTGCTGTGGCCTGCTGTGCCTAGATCCCCTTGCCTCTACAGTTAGGGCTGGTGCACCATGTTGCCACTTGCCACAAGAGTTGGGGCATTTGCTGCCCCCTGTCCTCTGCCCCCACATTTGTGTCAGTTCCACCCAGGTGTGGCTGCTGTATCCTGTCCCATAGCTTGGGCTGCTGCACCCTAATGCCCCCTGTTCTTCACCCCCATAATACAAGATAAAAGCATTTTTCTGTTTTTTTTTTCTTTTGGGCAGTGCAGCAAACAAATCTGACTTTGGTGGCAGGGGGTAGCATGGTGCAATAACCCTAACTGCAGAGTCGAGGGGGGGCTGTGGGAGAATTGGGGTGTAGGGTGCAAGAGGGTACATCAGCGCTGACTGTGTAGACAGGAACAGGGTGCAGCAACTCTGGCTATGGTAGCAGGAGACAGACCACAGCATGGTGAAGAAGCCTTGATTGTGGGGCAGAACATGGGGGGGGGCAGCAGGGCACAGCAGCCCTGACTGCGGGATGGGATGTGCATGGTGCAGCAGCCCTGCCCATTTGGGAAAATGGATGTATGTAGCAGGGTGCAGTAAAAGCTCCACCTCTGGTGGCATGGGCTTCATGGTGCAGCAGCCCCGAATGTGGAAGTAGGGTGCATGGGATTCTAAGGTATTGAAGTGCACAGCAGCCCTGATTACGGTGACAGGAACAGGAGGAACAGGGTGCAGTGACTCTGATCGAGGGGTTGGGGGACAAAGGGCCCCTCCCCAGTGGAGAGAAAGGAGGGGAGTAGCATTCCATGGCCAATTCGAGCACCGTAGTAAGGAGGGATCAAGCGGTGCATTGGCAGCTTCATTTTGGGGGGCAGGGGTCACAGGACGACTGTCCTCTGGCTGGTTGGTGGGCGTTTTTTCCCTGTTTTCATGCTGGGGCCCCACCCACCTCCCCACGTACAGCTGCTCACGGTATCCTGAGGTGGGGAGATTCGGCAGCCTGTGGTCACCCACGCCACCAAGAACGTCCCATGAAGCCACCGCCAGGAGCCACTGTAAGAGCAGTCTGCGGGAACCCCGCCCCCCCCGGGAGGAAAGCATCCAAAGGATGCTCTGACTTGCTTTCCGCCGGCCTCTGCTCCAGACATCTGGGCTCTGAGCACGAACTCAGGTCGCCAGCATGCTAGAGGGATGCCCCATCGCGCAGCGCCACAGAGCCAGCAAGAATCCCTTTTTAAGCATGACAACAAGAATGAATAAGGGTTGAATAAAAAAGAAAACTTCGATACAGCCCTTTGGGAGCAGTATTTTTCGGAGCACACTGGAGTTTGTTGTTTGACTGAAATAAGTCATCCACAAGGAGCCACCTGAAAGTAAACTAGCCAGTACTGAGCAGGTTGCATCATAAATTTCAGGGAATCTCTATGATTGTTGCAAGAAAGCACAATAGCTGGCCAAGAATTACTTGAATACAAAAATGAGTAGCCTGAGAATGTTCACCTTCTCTGGTTTTGGTTTCTGATCAGAATTTCAGTTGGAGAATTTGGTTTTCGTTATATTTCAGTAAGTCGCTCATTAAACCTGGAGTAAGTAACTGGCCTGTACCTCTTTCATTAATTGCAATTAGTGAGGGTAATCAGAAAATGCAGGTCCCAAAAATCTCCTGTGCTGGAATGGCTTTCTGCACTAAAGCACTGTCCTGATTCAGAAGTGTTTAATACCCACTCTCTTTGCAGGCTGAGTTACAACCGTGAATGTGAGCATGGTCAGCAACTGAAATACAGCAGCAGCACTTTGTTCTGCCTTGCTTGTGATGGAGAGTAGGTGTTCTTTACAGTAGTTTGTTGTTGTACCATAGTTTCATGTTTCGATTTGAGGTGGTAAACAAGATAACCAATTTTTGCAGAATTCTAGCTGCAGTGACTTTCTCTTGGAAACTTAACCCATAAAAGGGAATTTTTGGCCGCTTGCTGCTGTCACTAGCTAGTTTAGCCAGTTTTCATCAACAGATGAAACGGATGCAAAATTCTATTAAAACAACAGTTTATACTCATACATACAGCTTTAGGGAGGAATGAATACAATGGTGCATTGTGCATCACATTCTTCCTTACCAGAGCTGACAGACTTCAGCTCCTGGGAAACCTTTCAGTGAAGGGGAGTTGAATCAGTTCAGCAGTTTTCAGTTCCTTAGTGAACGCACCACGCCACTTGCGATAATGCAGTTGCAGGGTTGGAAGCCAGCATAGGGCCATAAATGAAATGCAGGGTGGGGAGGAGCCAGGTTGCCTGCAACACTTCCACATCTTCGACACTGGTCCCCAGCCCCCGTGTGTGTGTGTGTGTGTGTCTGTCTGTCTGTGTGTGTGTGTGTGTGTGTGTGTGTGTGCATGCACTGAAAAGGGCTACAACAGTACACTTGACACACAGCTGCTGTAAAGGTGCCAAAAACCAGCATGAGTGTAAACACACCTATCAGCAGCACAGCAAGCTCCCAGTACCAGGCTGAACAAACAAGGAGAAGGAAATTAGAAGAAGTCCTTTTCACAGCTCAGTAAACCAACCAAGGGTAGGTAGGTGCATATTTTATAAGGCATTGCCACAAAGGCATCAACTAGGAATGAAACAAGACAGTACAATAAATACACAGTACATGATACATAAAAAAAACTACCAGCCCATATTGCACATTGTACAGGCAGCCCATACACTAAAAGAATCCATAGCATACATAATTTAACTTGGTTTAACTTGGTGTGATTAGACAAAGTAGGCTGACGGCCCATTTAATTGCCTCCCACTCATAGTGGGTTTATTTATTTATAATCTTATGTAATAAATGTTCGTCTAACCTTTTTTTAAATATATCAAATGACAAGGACTCAGCAATATCTCCAGGGAGATTATTCCAGATCATTGGGGTACGTATATTGAAAAAATTTTGATGCATGGTGGTTCTTGCCCTGTGTATAATAATTTGTCTACCATGTGATCGTAAATTAACTTTCTTCTGAATCATTTTTAAATTACATTGTTCCATTAATGCCTTATTCTTCAAAATTTGGTACAATAGGAGTAGATCACCTCTAATTCTTCTGGTCTCTAAGGGAAATAAATTTAGACATATGTCTATCACTATACTCCATATGATTAAGTCCCTTAATAGATTTTGTCACCCTCCTCTTTCAATCTGTATAATATCTTTTTTTTGATAAGGGTTCCAAATTGGGGATCCATAATCAAGATGAAGCAATACATATGTCCTATATAATTTAAGGACACATTCTTTATTCCTTGAGATAAAGGCCCTTTTAATGGAATAGATAATACTATTACATTTCCCCACAGTCTTGGTTATATGTGAACCTGATGACAATTGTGAATTTATCCAGACTCCAAGATCTTTTTCACATGTGCTATTTTTTATAGGTTCTCCATTGAGAAAATATGAATATTTGGGATTTCTTTTACCAAAGTGTATCACTACGCACTTACTTTCATTGAATTTCATGTTGTTTATTTCAGCCCATTTTTCAGTTTTCTTAAGGTCGTGACTTAGTTCTTGATACTTAGATAATGATGAAACATCCCCACCTACTTTAGTGTCATCAGCAAATTTAGTGATGACTGATTTTAGACCATTGCCCAAGTCACTGATATATAAACCAAACAAAATCGGGGCCCAGCACCGAGCCCTGGGGAACTCCACTTGAAACAATACCCTCGTCCGAAAGAACAGAATTTATTCTAACTCTTTGTTTTCTATTTGACAACCATTTCCCAATTCATCTAACTATATATTTATTTAAACCTAGATTTAATAATTTCAGAAAAGGCTTGTTGTGTGGGACCATGTCAGATGCCTTTCCCAAATCCAGGAAAATCACATCCACTGGTTTCCCTTTGTCCAGATTACTACTAACATAGTTGTAAAATGATAATAAATTGGTATTGCATGAGAGTCCTCTTTTTGAAACCATGTTGAGAAGAATCTTGTTGTCCCAATTCAACTATATCGTTCTCAAGTTTATTTTTAATTAACCTCTCCAGAATCTTACAGCAAATTGCAGTCAGGCTAATTGGCCTATAATTTGCCACATTGGATTTATTTCCTTCTTTATGTATTGGTACTATTGTTGCACTTCTCCAATCAAGAGGGATCGTGCCTGTTAAAGAGATTTTTTGAATATACTAGTCAAGGGGCTTGCTACCACATCAGAAAGATGTTTCCAAACTACGGTGTCTATATTATCTGGACCTGAAGAGGAAGAAGTTCATAGTTTAGATAATGCCTTAGATACCATGTCTTGGCTAATACTAAAAACTTCAGAGTTAATTACACTGGGAGTAGTCACATTTGATTTATTCACCTGATAGATTTCTGTGAAGTAATTATTAAAACTATTTGATTTCTTTATTACTATCTAGTATTACTGAATTTATTGTTTTACCAGTTTGCTTATTATTATTATTAATGTATGCATAAAACGCCTTATGATTTTTATTAGATGCTAATTTATTCTCAAGATTTAACTTTCCTTTTTTAATAATGGATTTCAAGAGTCTCTGTTGAATCCTGTATTTACTTGAATTATTTTGAGATGGAATGGATTTATATTTTCTGAAGGCTTTATTTTTCTTTCTTATTTGCACCTTAATATTTTATTAAACCATAATGGAATAATACCTTTTATATTTTTATCTTTACGCCTTGGGATATAGTAATTTGTTGTTTCTTGAATTTTAGATTTTAATTTTTCCCACACTGAGTTAACATCTAATTTGGAGAATGATGTTTCCCAATCTGTTTTATTAAGGGCTTCAATAATTTTCATCCAATTTGCTTTTTTATAGTCAAATTTTAAGAATTATACTTTTGATTTTGATTTTCTAATATTGATAGTACATGCCACAATCTTATGATCACTATTTCCCAATTGTGGGAAAGTTTCTATATTACAGATTCTTTCTTTAGTGTTTGTTATGACTAGATCCAAAATATTTCTCTCTCGGGTGGGAATATCCACCATTTGATGACATCCATATATCCATAATAGTATATTTTCTTGAGGAGAAGAGCCTTATTATGATGTTTTCATTTGGGCAGTTACCTCAAGAATTAACAAGCATTTGTCAGTGCTGAATGTTGGCTCTCTGGCATTGGCATTGGTAGTGCAGGAGTTGGAGAGATGCATAATAGGAATAGCAGTGAAGTATTGAACTGATGCCAACCCCATTCCCACCCTGCCGAGACTGTCGAGCACTGGAGGGTGTGCCTTTGGGTCATCGGCCATAGTGCTCCCGCTATTTCACTTCACCCTACCCTGCAGACACTGAGAGGTGTTGCGGTGTGCCTTGGGGTCTTCGGCCTTATGCTCACCCCATTCCATAAGGAAATACACTGAGATGGGTGCAGTATAGGAGAATGGGGTGAACTTTGGGGATGAAGACTACAAGGCACAGCTCGATGCCTGTCACTGGATGCAGGTGGGGTGGAATGGCTTGAGTATTACAGCCAACGATCCCAAGTCACAGCCCCGACGCCTGTCAGTCTCTACAGGGTGGAGCGTTACGGTTGGAAACCCTAACGCCCTGGGCGTTTGTTGGTATTTTCACTCCAAATTTTCAGTATGGACTTCTTGTGACCCCACCTCATGAACAGTGGCACTATCGGCTCTTTACCTGAAAGGTGAGTTTGCACAGCGACTGCCCCATTTGGCGCCACAGGTGCAAAAACACATTCCGGGCAGGATGTGAAAAATGACAGCAGTACTGTTCATAAGGAGGTGTGAAAAAATGGCAATGTTGAAAACCTGGAGTGAAAATATAAAAAAATTGTCGAAGTTGCTAGTGTGCGTAGAAACTGCACAACGCACGCTCATAACGCAGTCATCGTTTGGAATTTTTTCACCAAATTGGAACATGGGCTTTTTGGGACCTCCCCTCATGAACATCTGTGCGGAATCACCTTTCAGGACCGATTAACGAAATGACAGTGACATGCTCACGAGGTGGGGTCCCAAGAACCTTGTGTTTGAAAATTTGGGGCCAAAATTCCAAAAAAATGGCTGAGATATCAACCTAAGTTGAAATCCCTTCCCCCACATTGACTCCCATTATAAAGCTTACAGTCACTTCTTCAGTTTGTGGTTGGCCTTTGAAGAGTGCAGATGTGTCCCGTGCTGCAGAAGATCACTGCTCCCGACCTCTGGAGGCAAGTATGGGGTGCTTCGAGGTGGGTGTGATGATGGAAGGTGTGAGTTGGGGAAGGGGGATGGGGGAGACCACGGGGGACCGTTTTCTGTTTTATAGGTTAAATAAAACAAAAAGACTACGGGCGGTGTTTTTCTATTTTCAGGGGAACCATTAAAAGAAATATTTAGACACACTAGGGTGGGCTCCCAGTGTGCCACAATGGGGCATGGCATTGCCGACATGGGGATTGGGCACCCCGTTGTTGGCAAAGAATAGACGCACTGGGGGCAGCGCATCCGACCCCAGGAGTGGGCATCCCGGTGTCGGAAGCAATTATTTTGGCACACTGGGGTGGGCTCCCAGTGTGCCACATTAATGGGGGGATACATGCCGACATGTGGATTGGGCACCCGCGATGTCAGCTTTGCAGGACTGTGTGGCAGGCAACAGGAGCCACCATGTTTTGACACACTGGGGTGGGCTACCAGTGTGCCACATAATTGGGGAGGGACATGCTGACACGAGGATTAGGCACCCCGATGTCAGCTTTCCGAGAAGTGTGTGTCGGGCGGCAGGAGTCGTCATTGTGGAAAACTGCGCCGTGGCTATTTTACTTATTGAACTGTTTCACCAGGAAAGGCATACTCAAACTCTGCTGGTAACTCTGGCCATGTGCATTACTGTGCACTATAATGCGCATGGCCGGAGTCTTGTCTTCTGCCGCTGAAATGAGGAAACTGCACCTCATTGGAGCGGCAGATTTCTTTCAAGATTTTGGCTGTCTTTGAAACTGCTGTCATCGCCAGCATGCTCACTGATTGGCCGCTAAGGGACGGACCCACTAAAGCATCCCCTGCATTGGCCACAACACCGACACACCTCTGAAATGTACTACCACCGCAAGATGTTGCTTGTGCATGCTCAAGCCAACATAAAAATAGGCATGCTCCAGTTTTTACGTGATGTCATATGTATGGGGCATTGAAGTATGTAGTGACATTGGTATGGAGCATCAGTTTTCCCATATTTACAATC
Organism: Neoceratodus forsteri; assembly: GCA_016271365.2. Classification (NCBI taxonomy): domain Eukaryota; kingdom Metazoa; phylum Chordata; order Ceratodontiformes; family Ceratodontidae; genus Neoceratodus; species Neoceratodus forsteri. The sequence goes on along the minus strand of CM028137.1, from coordinate 699,987,846 downwards.
AATAGCTTCTTTACAGTATAAAAAGTTACAAGGGAGTTATTAAAAATCTATCATGAGTCAGTTATCTGATGCTCTCTTTTTGTACAAAATTTTAAAATAAGGTTCCGTTCCTGATGTTTTTTTATACACATTCTGCACAGGGGAGTATATTTGATTCTGTGTGCACATCTTTTTGTTTTTCAGTAACCTGGATCTTTTGGGGGAAACCATACCCTTTAATTTTTATTGCAGAATGGGAAGCAGCAGATATGTGGAATTAAACATAGGTTTGAACAGAAAGCACCAAGTTAGGTCGACAGTAAAACTGCTGACCTCCCACACAGCGATCGCACAATACTGACGCAGGTATTGTGCCGCCCAATCCCCCAGTGTTTTCTGTGGGGGGCTGTGCCCCCACACCCCCCAGACTTTGGGATTCTCAACTTCAGATTAGAGTTGGTCCGGGGAGGGGGCAAAACACTGGGGGAAAGCAAAACACGGAAACTGACCATTACAGTAACTGTCGCTGTAGTGGTCTTTTTCCGTGTTTCGGTGTTGGGCAAAAGGGGACCACCCATTTGAACAGCAAGGAGAAATCATGACCCATCCAGAAAGAAGCAGGGAGCAAAATCACTGAACTATATTGGGGGAGGGAACAACCCCAGAAAAGAAAAATAAAAGGACGGAGACCAGTGTGAAGTTGGAACAAGTGCATGTTTAATGTTCAGTACATGTTTAATGTTCTCTTTTGTCTTTGTTTTAATTGTAAATAGTTCATTTTTCATTTGAAATGCAGAGTCCCTGGGCTCTTCGGGTAGACTGTTTTATCTAAGATTACCTAGTGGAATTCGAACAATGTGGGTTAAGTATAGGGGAAGGCGGAATTAACGTTGGACATCCAAGCAGTACAACCAGAGCTAGGCTAAAGATCTGAACACCAGATGCTTGCATAAGGTTATCAATTTTTTATTTATTTAGTTATTCAGAAAATACCTTTGAGCACAAGCTGTTTTACAAAGGTTCCACGTCTTAGATTGCAAAGCAAAGTACAGTAGGAGAAAGCAAAGGTACATTACAATGAACGATACAGCTTAGATTCAGAACTTACAGAATAACTCAAAACATAGGTACAAGTTAAATAACAAGAAAAAACACTTTATTTGGGGAGAATAAGCAGCCACAAAGTGCCTTGTCAGTGAATTAAGAGGGACAGGGATAGCTGGTAGAGGGGTGAAGAAGGGAGGCACGAGAGAGAGAGAGAGGTAAGTACTGTGGTGGAAGTGAGAGGGTGGGGGAATAAGGTATGGGGAGAAATGGTGGGGTGAGGGGAGGCTGAGCGAAGAGGACATGCTAAAGTAAAATGGTGGGGCGTGAGGGGGCATGGTCAGGCAGCCAGCATCAGTAGTGACTGTTTGGGAAACTCATGGGACTGTGAGTTGGGGAAGGGGGTGTCAGGTGCCAAAGGAGCATGATGCAAACTGATTGCTGGGGCAAGTCATGAGATGGGACAGAGGGAGGGGGTACCTGAGGCTTTCCTAGTGCTTGCTGGGGGCAGAGAGAGAGTAGGTTGGCTGGACTCTGGGGCAGGTACACTTAGAGAGTGTTATTTGGTGCTGTTTGAGGTCAGTTTTGAATTGTACCTGACAGTTGGTGGCCAAGAGGTTCCCAGGAAGTTCATTCATCCATGAGGGGCCCGTTAGGCAAATGCATGTTGCACAAGTGAGGTGCGATGGAAGGGGATTGCTAAGGCCCCTCTAGTCCTCCCTTTGGTGACCTGTAATGGGTTGGCTGCCTTGATCAAATTGCCTACACAAGGTGGTGTTTTACCCAACAGGGCCTTCTTCCCTAGGATGCAAGTCTGGAATTTGACCCTGTTTCTTAATGACAGCCAATTTGCACGTTCATACAGAGAAACATGGAAACATAGAATTTGATGGCAGATAAGGACCGCTTGGCCCGCCTAGTCTGCCCATTTTCCTACCTATTGGATAAGCTGCAGATCCTAGTTAACCAACAGCCTACTTCCTCCTACCCCTCACTAGAATTGCTTTATGTGGGTCCCATGCATTCTTGAATTCCCTCACTGTTTTTGACTCTACAACTTCCTCAGAAAGGCTGTCCCATGTATCCACAGCCCCTGTGAGAAATACTTCCTCACATTACCTCTGAGCCGTCCCCATCTTCGTATTGTGCTCCCTTGTATTTGCACATCTCTTTTTCTGAAAGTTGGTACCCTCTTGGTCTTTGTTGATTCCCTTGAGGTATTTGAAAGTTTCAATCATGTCCCCCCTCTCCCTCCTTTCCTCAAGGCTATATATCTTTAGTGCCTTTAGTCTTTCTTCATATGTCTTCTGATGCAGACCCTGCATCATTTTGGTTGCCCTCCTCTGGACAGCCTCCACCCTGTCTATGTCTTTGCGGAGATGGGGTCTTCAGAACTGTACACAGTACTCCAGATGTGGTCTTACCAACTGTCTGTACAGAGGACCAACAACTTCCTGTTTTCTACTGGTGATGCATCTCCCTATGCATCCCAGTATCCCCCCAGCCCTCCTTACTGCCTTCTCACATTGCTGGCCCACCGTTAGGTCGTCTGATATGACTACCCCCAGGTCCCTTTCCATTTTTGTTGTCAGTATCTCACCTGCCACTGTGTACTGTTCCCCTGGGGTTTTGTTTCCCAGGTGCATTACTTTGCACTTCTTAGCATTGAATCTAAGCTGCCATACATTTGACCATTCCTCCAACCTTGCCTAGTCCCTTTTCATCCTTTCCACCCCACCTTGTGCATCAACTCTGTTGCAGATCTTTGTGTCATCTGCAAAGAGACATACTTTCCCCTTCCAGTCCCTCTGCAATGTCACTTATAAAAACGTTAAAAAGGACTGGCCCCAGTACTGAACCCTGCGGTACCCCACTAGTAACCCTCCTTTCTTCACTGTGGGCTCCATTTACTATTACTCGCTGTGTCCTGTTGTCCAACCAGTGTTTTACCCAGGCTATCACCCTGGGACCCACTCCTAGGCTGGCTAATTTGTTTATTGATCTTTTGCATGGGACTATGTCAAATGCCTCACTAAAGTCTAGGTAGGCCATGTCCACAGCCCCTCCCCTGGTCTACTGCTTTGGTCACCCAGTCAAAGAAATCAATTAAATTTGTCTGACATGACCTTCCCGCTTTGAATCCATGCTGCCTTTGGTCCTGTGCCCCACTGGCCTCTAGGTGCTCAACAGTTCTTTACTTCAGAAGTGATTCCATCATTTTCCCTACCACTGAGATCAAACTGACAGGTCTGTAGTTCCTGCCTCTGTCTTGCTCCCACTTTTGTGAAGGGGAATCACATCCGCCCTCCTCCAGTCCTCAGGTGTCACACCATCCTCCCATGATTTATTAAAAATGGTAGTCAGTGGTGTTACTAGTTCTTCCCTTAGTTCTTTTAGAATTCTGGGGTGAGTCCCATCAGGCCCCATTGCTTTATCCACCTTCAGTTTTAAGAGTTCTTTCAGAACCCTTTCTTCTGTGAAAGGACTATTCAAACAACATGAAATCTTGCTGTATTCTGACTGTTGCAGTTAGGTCCTGCCTTTCAACTGCCCCGGAGAACAGAGAGTTAACTTTCCGTGGCCAGGATGGAACGTTCAGCGCGAGCTCGGTTGAAGCCCCTGTCTGCTGTTGTTTAAACTCCAACCGTCAGATTCTTTACTCTGCCTCGCTGAACAGTCGCTCCGGAGATTTCTCCTTTGCTCGGTTCAAAAAAAGTCGGTTAAAATGTCATTTTTAGCTCGGTTTCTACCGAATTTCTGCTACCGAATCTGTCGGTTTAGGTCTCTGTCTGTGGTACCATGAGTACTAGATAGGTTTTACATTTAGTTTCTGTGTGGAATTTGTAAATTTGGGATCGGTTCAGTTTGAACCGATCAGATTGGTCTTAAAGTTTTGAATTTATTTAGAGTGTGGTAACCGGTCCGTATCGGTTCTAAAAAAAAAAATGATTTAATTATGTTTTTTTTCCAAGACCCGTAACACGGTCAGGAACCGATAGGGGAGTCTTGCCTGCAGATTGCTGAAAAGGGTAAGTTTTGATAGGATTGGCCATGTCTGAGAAAACCCAAGAAAATAACCGCCCACTGGGTTTCAACACTGTAGTGTGTGTGGGGAAGCCTTTGCTAAGGCTGATCCCCACACCACCTGTGTTTATTGTCTGGGGTTCGACCACCTCGATTCAGACTGCCAAATTTGTAAAAAATTTTTCCCAAAGCTACCCTGGATAAGAGAGTAGGAAGACTGAGGGAAAGGGAGGCCGAGAAGTCCGTTGACTAGGATGGCCAGCCCGGTTCTGTTCCAACCGAACCAGAAGGAGTGCCCTCTGACCAGGACGAAACTTCTTCGGGCAAAAGGAGAGCCGATTCTGAGGAGTCTGTTCCGGTTAAAAGAAAGAGAAGAGAAAAATCATCCGGTCGGATCCACAGATTCTTTCTCCGACCGCTGATGAAATAGCCAAAGCGATAACTTCGGTTCCGGCTGAACCGGCGCCATCTGGCAGGGGCTCGGTTCGGTCGGTTCCCACGGTTCCGGATTATACTTTAGAAGAATTTTATGAACTGGAGGAGGAGGGAGAGTATGAGGATGATGATGATGGTGATTATGAAAGTCTGGATGTGCCTATTGACCCGGACATCTCCCCAGACAGACCTTCAGGTGTTTCTCCTCCCAGGCTTTGAGTCCCCTTCCCACTTTATGTTTTTTACAAGAAAGGGGCTGAAACCCTCCAGCTTCCAATGGAAGAAGCAGTAGAGGATCAGGAGGAGCCTGATTTTGTTGAAATGATGGACATCCCAGAGTCCAGGAGACTGTTTATTCCCCTCCATAAATCTTTTGGGAAACAGACATTTAAAATTCTAAAGACTCCTAACTGCATACCTCCTGTGGACAGACGATTGGACAAGAGGTATACCCTTTCAGGCTCTGACATGGAGTTCCTTTCTCAGAAATGCAGCCATGTTGGGGTAGTGCAGGCTGCGGCCTGTGATAAGGCAAATATTCCCTTGGCATCACACCCCCCAGATAAGGACTCCAGGAGGACTGATGCCATGGCAAAGAAGCAGTACATGGCAGCATCTTTGGGACTCAGGCAGCCTAACTATATGGCCTACACAGCTAGATACCAGAAGTCCAGGTGGGACACTGTGCTGGCTCTGGCTAAACAGGTGCCTGACCAGCTTGCCAAGGAGCTGGAGCAGGTGGCTGTGGATGGGATTGAGGCATCCAAGGTGCAATTTCATGCTGCTGTGGACTCCAGTGATGTTTCATCTAGAGTCATGGCTACATCTGTGGCCCTTCGGAGGATAGCTTGGCTCAGATGTACTAGCCTATCACAGGATACCCAGGCTAAGGCCATGGATTTCCCTGTCATTGGTAATTCTCTATTTGGGGAGCAGACAGAGAACTACTTGAAAAAGATGGACGAGTACAGGACCACCTGCAGGAGTGCTTAGGCCAAAGAAAGGCAAGCCACTCCTCAGAGACAGCACTCCAGGGGCAGGGGCAGGCCCTTTCAAAGGCCTTTTTACCAAGCCCAGGCCTCCTCTTCTGCTTATGCTCAGAGGGGGTTCTTCAGAGGGAAAGGCGGACTGGGAATGAGGAGGCCTGCTTCCACCCCTCAGCCTAAAGTCCCTGCCAAGCAGACACCCTGATGGGTCTGCCTGGGCTGATTCTCCAATACCTGTAGGGGGCAGGCTGGCTTACTTTGTCCAGGACTGGAAGTCTCTGACATCAGACAAGTGGGTCCTGGAAGTAGTAAGCCAGGGACTGGTTCTCAGCTCAAAATTTCCCAAGATGAGAACCAGATCCTTTCCACCTGCAAATCCATCAGAGACCCTTGCCCTAGAAGCAGAGGTTTCTTCCTCTTGGCTCTCAGAGCCATAGAAAGGGTTCTACCCTACACAAGGCAAAGGATTGTACTCCAGGTACTTCCTAACCCCCAAAAACAGGAGAATGGCAGCCATCCTGGATCTAAGATATCTGAACAAGCACCTTTTAAAACCAAAGTTCAAAATGGTGATTGGGAATAATTCTGCCCTCTCTAAGGCCAGGGGACTGGCTAGCCTCCCTGTACATCAAAGATGCCTATTTTCACATTCCCATCAGGTGCTCCCACAGAAAGTACTTAAGGTTCGAGTTGCCCTCAGGCCACTGTCAATTCAGAGCAATGCCCCTTGGCCTAACATCAGCCCCAGTGGTGTTCACAAAGTGCCTGGCAGTAGTGGTTGCTTTCCTAAGGAGAAAAAAGATTTCCATCTTTCCATATCTGGACGACTGGCTCATAGAGGGTCAGTCTCCAGACCAAGTCAAGTCACATCTGCAAGTAACTCAGCAAGTGCTCAATTCCTTAGGATTCCTCCTCAACCTTCCAAAGTCGGTTCTCGAGCCAGTACAGCTCCTCACTTTCATAGAGGCAGAATTGGATACAGTACGGGCAAGAGCCTTCCTTCCCCTGGACGGGGCAAGGACCCTTATGGAACTGGCCTCTTCATTCACCCTGCAGGTGTCTTGACCAGCAAGGCATTTCCTTCAGCTTCTGGGCCACATGGCAGCTTCCACAGCAGTGGTCCAGGGAGCAAGATTCCAGATGAGCGACGTTCAGTTCCACTTAAGAGACTTCTGGTCCCAAAGAAAGGATTCCCTTACCAAACTAGTCCCAGTGACTCGAACCCTGATCCAGGCTTTGCAGTGGTGGCAGGATCAGGACAATTTGAGACAAGGAGTTCCTTTTGTCACTCAGTCTCATTCAGTGATAATCACCACAGATGCTTCCCTGCTGGGCTGGGGAGCCGACCTGGGGGATCTTACCACCCAGGGACTGTGGTCACCTCAAGAATCTCTGCTTCACATCAATCTCTTGGAACTCAGAGCAGTGTTTCTGGCACTGCAAGCCTTTTCCAAATCTGTACAGAACAAGGTGGTCCAGATCAGAACAGACAACACCACCGCCATGTGGTACATCAACAAGCCAGGAGGTACTCGGTCTACAGCCTTGTGCACAGAAGCAATGAAGTTGTGGTCCCTGGCCTATTCCATGCAAACCTCTCTGATAGCAGTTCACCTCCCAGGGAAGGACAATGTCCTTGCAGATGCTCTCAGCAGGATATCCCAGGGCCATCACGAATGGACCCTAGATCCCCTAGTTTTGAAGGTGATTTTCTTGAGATGGGGCACTCCACAGATGGATCTTTTTGTAGCCCCAGACAATCACCAACTTCCTCTATTTTGTTGCAGACCCCCATTCTTGGGCTCAGTCCCCCTGGATGCTCTGATTCTGAATTGGGAAGGGAAATTTCTGTATGCTTTCCCCCACTTCTCTCTCCTGTTCAAAGTGTTAGTCAAGATCAGGTCACAACCATGCAAAGTGATTCTGATTGCTCCAGACTGGGCTAGACCGCCCTGGTACCCACTGTTGGTGTCCTTAGCAGTCCACCTTCCCCTATCTCTTCCCAGGAATTACAACCTGTTGACATCCTCTCGGGGAGGATTTGGTATCCGAACCTCAAGTCTCTCAATCTCAAGACATGGCTCTTGAAGAGTTAGAGTTTGCTGATCTGCACCTTTCTCAAGGGGTTCTGGATATCCTTAAGGCTTCTCAAAAGCCTTCCACCAGAAAGACTTACAACTCCAAATGGAAAAGGTTCACTATTTGGTGCTCTAATAAGCATATTTCTCCAGAATCTGCTGGGTTCTGGACTATATGGTCCATCTTAATGGCTTAGGACTTACACCAGCTACACTTAAAGTGCGTTTGGCAGCTGTTTCTGCCTTGTAATCCCACTGTCATGTTGTTAGAACCTTTTAGAAAATGGGCTTTTTATTTGCTGGGCTCTGATTGGCTGGTACCCCTGACAAGGGGGTACATTAACTTTCAATAGATGCCCAGCTAATAAAAAGTTCCACCAAAAGTGCCCCTTCACCCATTCAAGTATTTTTGTGCTCACTCTGCTTGCCCATTGGTTGACAGCAATTAAATTTGAAAATGACCGCCATTTTTCTCTCAGCTTAGCGAGATACTGCTCTACCAAGACTACATAAACTCGTTACCAGAAGCCGTTGCATCCAAATGTCTACCCATCCCCCTGTCATCAGTTTCCCTTGCTCATCATGCCACTATATACAAAAAGATGTCAGCAGCTGTCTTTGATGCTCCCGATTTGTCACTGCCTTTTCCGACCGGCGATGGCGACGCTGTCAACTCTGCACTGAAACTCTTCGTTGCGATCCCACTGACAGCCGTTTCATGCCCAGATGAAGAAAAAAAAAAATCTAATCCCCTCACTTGCGATCACACTGACAGCTGCTTTGGGAAAAAAAAACAGAAATTGCGATCGCAATGACAGCCGCTTTAAGTCCCTTGCCTGCTTATCGCACTCCTGCTGCCCAGATGAATAAAAAAGAAATCTAATCCCCTCACTTGCGATGGCACTGACAGCCGCTTTGAGAAAAAAAAAACAGAAATAGCGATCGCACTGACAGCCGCTTTTGAAAAAACAGAAAGCCCCCTGCCTGCTTATCGCGCTCCTGCTGCCCAGAATCCCCTCACTTGCGATCGCGCTTTTACTGCGGTCCAGTAAACGGTAGGAAAAACAAAAGACAGAAAGTCTAAACAAGTACCTGCTTATCGCGCTCCTGCTGCCCAGAATCCCCTCACTTGCGATCGCGCTTTTAAGTTAGGAGACAATGTGTGTGTGTGTGTGTGTGTGTGTGTGTGTCTCAACTAACTATTCAGACCATTCTTATAAAGCAGGCGGAGGAACTATTTTATTTCAAAATGTTCTAAAAAGTCATTTTTAATTAATTTTTTTTTTTTTACAGTGCCCATTTTCTAAACGCAATAATACCCTCGAGGGTGGGCGGTATGGGCAATACCGCCCACCCTCTTGAGTATTATTGCTAAATAAACCCCTCTCATCTATGTCATGGCTGCGGGTTTACAAGACGGAATGCCAGTGTTAGTCCGTATTCTACACACCCAGAATGCGATTGTTAGTCTCAGTACAGTATTCAGATAGCATTCCAATTGTCACAGTTTACTGTTATTGAGTGTAGCAATCGCCATGTCTGATAGAGATTTTAACTCTGGTGCCATTTCAGACCGCTGTCATTCAGTCCATGTATCTTAATAAATTGTTTCCTACACAATCATACGGCCATAGTGCAGATTCTTTAATAAGGTGAGGATATATTACTTGTGTTTTGGGGGGGGGGGTAACTTCTCATGTCGAGTCCCATACACTATAAATGACAATGCCTGGTGTACAGGTGATAACCATAGTGTAATCACCTCTCGTGGTTGCTAGGGCAATGGTAAACCTCTCGAGCTGCACTCTTGAGGTTTACTGAGGCCCTAGCAACCACTCGAAGTGATTACACCGTGTTACCCCCTGTACATCGGCATTATCCTCTATTTATTCAACCGAGTTTCTTTAATTCCTCTGAGAGTTCTTTGTTCCAAGAGCTTTTAAACTTGTTTTTGATCAGCATGAAGTGGCTTTTTTTTTTTTTTTTTGTAACCATGCTACAAAGGCTATTTTTTTCTTGATTTTGTCTCCAAGTTGTGTATGTATAAGAGCATTGCTAGGAGCTCTTTCCAATCTTTTAAAATCTTTCGTGTATACATGGTAAAGTTGTTTATATCATAATTATTTATGTATTTGTTCCTTGGATTACTATCCGTTATCACACCTCCAGAAAAAAATAACTGTTCCCAATGGCAGTTTTATAATCCTGGGTATCATCTTTATGCCGACTCTGCTTATCACTGGCTTCAGCTTCAGCCTGGACATTCACACTGGTACTGGGGTTGAGCTGCCCCCCCCCTGCATTTGCAGCCTCCACTGCCTGGACAACATTTAAAATACTATGAACAGTATTGAGTAAAACCGGTTTCTCCAGTGTTTTTAATTTCCCTCAGCAACCTGCTAGGTTCAGTATCCCTCACAGTGTTTGAATTTGACTGACTTGATGTATCCAAAGAGATTTTTAAAAAATAAGTTACTTTTTTGGCTGGCAGTATTCGTTTTCTTAGTGTCAGGTTGCAAATGTAGGAAATTATTTTTCTTTGTGCCAGACATATTTAACAATATGGAATAAATGCACATTAAAATAAATATCAATACACTGCAGAAAACGCAAATTAAAATGTCCAATGAGGCCTAATGAAGACTCTTCAGTGTTTGCTTGGTAACAGTGCATAGCCTTTAACAAAGGGGAAAACACAGCTTTCCAGAGTCCAGATTGTAAGCTTTGGAATCCGGTGTTCAGTGCTATAAATCCACAGGGTAAATTGATAGCTTGGCCTCCACAGTTATTTATTTATTTGTTTTATTGAGTACTAGGATTATATAATAGGGGTTTGCTGATAACTTATATGATAAAACCCCAGATCACCACCATACACTAACAATGAGGGAAGGACGTGTACACAGTGGAAAACGACGCCAGTTATCAGCACTCTCTCTATGCAACTGCTGTTATCTCCACTATGTACACATCAACACGCAGGAACCTAACATGCCGCACTACATTTCCAGCAAACCTCTCCCACCTACCCCGCTTCATTTTAAAAAGAAAAGCAAATCTCAAAGAGCAACACAGCATTAAAGCTGTGACCCCCCCCTCTCGGCTTTATGTACATAATTCACCAAACAACAATTTACCGAAGTACATCTCCCCCTTTGCTTCATAAAGTTAAAATGAACACACTTTCTACAAGAAGTGCACACAAACTCAAGCTGTAACTGCACAGACTTCTGCCCATAACACAACCCAAAACACAACTTAACAAAAATATTTTAAAATAAACATAAAAAAGAAAATAAATTCCAAAAGTCGTTGGAGAAGCTCACACCCAGAACCGCATAACCCCGCCTGCATAGCCAATCAAAACACTGAACCCAAACCCATTCACAACCCTGGCACAGTTCCACCGAAACAAAAATGAACACTGGGAAAAAGGTAAAAATCATAACAAATGTGTGTGTGTGTGTGTGTGTGTGTGTGTGTGTGTGTATGTATAATATACACACACATGAGTAACAATAAACTGTATGAACAAACCCCTATTATATAAAATGGATACGTGATGGTTAATTTTGTGATAGCTGATTTTATCAGCACGAGTGGCAGGTGAGCTCGGGGTTCAATCACTGGTGGCGCCGCAATAAATCAGCTGTCACATACTGCAAGTAACCATCACGTATCCCCCTATTACAAATACCTTTGAACCAGAGATTCTTTTACAAAGGTTCTGTGTCAGCATGAAATATAAACAAACAGTAGCGAGCAAAAAACTAAACATCATAATACTCTAACAGTATAGCAGGATACAAATTGGTTCAGGTTGCATAGTACAGAGATACAGTAATACATAGACAAAAAGTTAACATCATGAATCATTAACAGTAGATACACTTGGTTCAGGCGGCATAACAGTTGGCACCTACATTTGGGAAGAAAGATAAGGGGAATATAAAATGTGATAGTAGTAGCAGTTATGAAAATAATTAAAAGCGCCAAAGAAAACTTACTGAGGGGAAGAAAAAAAAAAAAGAAGCTGAATAATGGGAAATCAAGGACTTGCATCATTATTTCCCAGTTGCACATATGGAGATGTATCCAGTGATGTCGAATAGGAGCAGTCATTCCAAAAGAACCCTCAGTAGTTTCATCCCTGTAAAATTGACTGAGTAGCAGTAAAAAAGTATTAAAGAAAATGGCCGTAGCTCAGTTTCTGACCAAAATCAATGGAAGCCTCAAAAAAATCACATTAAATGCTATAACAGTCACAATCAAAACAGATCATACCTGATCTTGAAATACAGATGAGACTAACAGTTTAGCTTTTGAGGGAGACCAGCATCAGTGCTTGGTGATAAAATGCAGGCTACAAACACTTACGCTCCACCATCGTTACTGAAATTTCTGAATAAATAAAAAACAATAAAACAGTACAAGCCAGAATGCAGACCATATTTCATCCTCTCTTTTGTGGAAAAGCGGACATACCTGAGGAAAAGATTAGCACAGTCACTCTATATTGTGATATGGCAAGTACATTCTGGTAGAAATTTAAAACAAAAAAGAAATGTACATATAATTAATAAATCCAAGTTATCCCTGTCCGAGAATAGTAAGAGGGTTAAGAGCACAAAACTGGCCTTCAACCATACAGTCAATGTTTTAACAAATTCTTTTAATTTTCTCTTTCGTTGATTTCTTATTTGTCCACCTTGTCGAGCTTGATGCTTAGGTTGCTTCAGTCTGTCTATCCGTTGACGCCCTCTTCAACACACCACCAGGGCCTCTCTGGTCGGGCCTTGATTCTTTGTCCTTCAGTCTCCACATCCACTCCACAGTTGCCACTCACTGCTGGGAGTGTGGCGAAAACCTGCAAGAAGGGAACAGCAGAGATCGGAGCCAACAAAGAACAGCAGAAGGCAAATAAGATATACTTTGTAAATAAGGCAACAGTTTAGTAAATACTCAGCTTACAGTCGCCATCTTACCAGATGTGTATTTACTTTTTAATTAAGGCAGCAGCCAGCTGGCAGGGCAAAAAAATTAAGTCCACAGGAAGGATATCCAGCACCATGCTAAGCAGATGGGGGAGTCAGGGAGAGTAATTGAAGTCCTTTCTGGGTTTAGCATAGGGACACTGGGTAAATAGCTCAATAAAGGTATCTGTCCATGAACGGAACCAAGATCCTAAGTGACAGGTTTAAATGCTTCCTTGGCAAGCTTTTAAACTAGCCATGGGGGGAGGTGCTAATAAGAGGCAGGAAATTTTAAGCCTCCCCCCACAAAACATGACGGATAGTAAGGTAAACACTGAAGTACAGTGCTCAACAGAGGGCAGGACAGGGGTAAATGGAAAAATAGACAAGGCCAAAAAGAGCAGGCATGGGGAAAAAAGGATAAAGCCAACATTAAATGGAGGGCAATGAGTACCAATGCCCGTAGTCTGGGAAACAAGCTTCCTGAGCTAGTAGCCTTGATGGAAGATGAAAAATTGGATATTGTGGCAGTCACAGAAACACAGTACACGGGGAACCATTACTGGGATGCCAACATACCGGGACACACAGTCTACAGAAGGGACAGGGAGGGGAAAAGAGGAGGTGGAGTAGCTCTATACATAAGGGAAGGGATCAAAGTTACAGAACTAAAAAGTAAAGGGGGAGGACAAGAGGCACTCTGGGTCACCTTGGAGACAGGGAATGGCATCACAATCCGCACAGGAGTTGATACAGACCCCCCATCTCAAGGGGAGGAAATGGACAAGAAAATGATAGAAGACATTCTCAAAATGGCTGAACAAGAGGAAATACTGTTGATGGGGGACCTGAATATGCCAGATATTAACTGGATGACATGTACTGCAGCCACATCCAAGAGCAGGGTCATTCTCGATGCCCTGCAGGGGGCAGGCCTTAGACAGCTAGTGTTGGAACCCACTCGGGAGGGAGCAATACTAGACCTGGTACTCTCAAATGGAGAGAGGATCACAAATTTAGAAGTCGGTAGACATCTGGGAACAATCGACCACTACACAGTGTGCTTCACAATAAGCACAACCATGGAGACAAGCCATACAAAAAACAAGCATACTGGACTTTAGAAGGTCTGACTTTGGCAAAATGGGTGAATACCTGAGGAATACACTAGCGAATGGCTAAAAACGAGTGGTGGAAGAACACTGGAGAAAAATCAAAACTGCCATCATAGAGGCAACAAGCCTTTGTGTGAAACAGATAAAGAAAACAAAGTGGAGTAAAAAACCACTGTGGTTCTCAAACAGGTGTCAGGAAGGTTAAGGAGAAAAGGCTGCATTCAAAAAGTATAAGGCATCACAGAAGGAGCATGACAGGGAACTGTATCAATTAAAGCAGAAAGAAGTGGGTAAGGCAGTCAGAATAGCAAAAGCCCAAACTGAGGAAAAAATAGCCAATTCAGTTAAGAAGGGGGATAAAACCTTTTATAGGTACATTAGGGAGCATAGAAAGTTTAAGGGAGGAATAGTGAAGATTAATAAGGGAGAGGGGAGGTGGGCAGAGGGAGACAGCGAAAAGGCAGAGATACTGAATGAATACTTTTGCTCAGCATTCACAAAAGAAGATGAGGAGGAGTTACCTAAATCAGACAATAGAAGCAGCAGTCCATTTACAGAAGAAAGAGTCCTGAAAGAACTCCTAAAACTCAAGGTGGACAAAGCAATGGGGCCTGATGGGATTCACCCCAGAATCCTAAAAGAACTAAGGGAGGACCTAGTGACACCACTGACTACACTTTTTAACAAATCATGGGAGGATGTGGTGGTACCTGAGGACTGGAGGAGGGCAGATGTGAATCCCCTTCACAAAAGTGGGAGCAAGGCAGAAGCAGGAAACTACAGACCTGTAAGTTTGACCTCAGTGGTAGGGAAAATGATGGAATCACTTCTGAAGGAAAGAATTGTTGAGTACCTAGAGGCCAGCGGGGCACAGGACCCAAAGCAGCATGGATTCACAGCAGGAAGGTCATGTCAGACGAATCTAATTGATTTCTTTGACTGGGTGACCAAAGTAATAGACCAGGGAGGGGCTGTGGATATAGCCTACCTAGACTTTAGCAAGGCATTTGGCACAGTCCCACACAAAAGATTAATAATCAAGTTAGCCAGCCTGGGAGTGGGTCCCAGGGTAGTAGCCTGGGTTGCAAACTGGCTGCACAACAGGACACAGAAGGTAATAGTGAGTGGAACACATTCCGAAGAAAGGGGGGTCACTAGTGGAGTACCTCAGGGCTCAGTACTGGGTCCAGTCCTCTTTAACGTCTTTATAGGTGACATTGCAGAGGGTCTGGAAGGAAAGGTATGCCTCTTTGCAGATGACACAAAGATCTGTAACATTGTTGATACAAAAGGGGGGGTAGAAAGGATGAGAAGGGATTTGCAAGGTTGGAGGAATGGTCAGACATATGGTAACTTAGATTCAATGCAAAGAAGTGCAAAGTAATGCACCTGGGAAACAAAAACCCAGGAGAAGAGTACACAATAGCAGGGGAGGTACTAACAACAAGAAAAATGGAACGGGACTTGGGGGTAGTCATATCAGATGATCTAAAGATTGGTAAACAATGTGAGAAGTCAGTAAGGAGAGCCGGGGGATACTGGGATGCATAGGAAGGGGCATCACAAGTAGAAAAGGGAAGTAGTTATCCCTCTGTACAGACAGTTGGTGAGACCCCATCTGGAGTACTGTTTGCAGTTTTGGAGACCTCATCTATGCAAGGACATAGACAGGATGGAAGCAGTCCAGAGGAGGGCAACTAAAATGGTGCAGGGTCTGCATCAGAAATCATATGAAGAGAGACTAGAGAGCTTAATATGTGTACCCTTGATGAAAGGAGGGACGGGGGGACATGATAGAAACGTTCAAGTACCTCAAGGGAATCAACAAAGTCCAGGAGGGTAGCATCTTTCAGAAAAAGAGATGTGTAAGAACAAGGGGACACAATTTAAAGATAGAGGGGGGACGGCTCAGGGGTAATGTGAGGAAATCTTTTTTCACGGAGAGAGTGTTGGATGCATGGAACTGCCTTCCTGGGGAGGTTGTTGAGGCTAAAACAGTGGGGGAATTCAAACATGCATGGGACAGACACAAGGCAATTGTAGTGGGGGGTGGCAGGAAGTAGGCTGTTGGTTAACTAGAAACTGCAGCTTATCCAGTAGGTAGGGAAATGGGGCAGACTGTGTGGGCCAAGTGGTCCTTATCTGCCGTCAAAGTCTATGTTTCTATGTTAAAGATAGTGCAGCAGCCTACATGACACAGAAGTCTATAATTAACAGATGAGAAAGCCTTATGTGAAACCATGTGGAGTTAAGGAATTGCCCAAGCTCTGAGAAACAGACCAACAACAGCAACAGCAGCCTAGAAAATATCTAGACAGGTACAAATTCTGTGGAACTGGCATAGCACATCACACCTGTCCCACAGATGGTGAAACCCCCAAATTGTTTCTAGTTCTGCTTAGGATAGCCCAGATGAGAGGTGACACCTTTTAGTGTGATTCTGCTATTGCCTTGTTTTACAGCTTGGTAGACGGGAGACTTGCTCAGAGCCACACGATAAATGGTTCTTATGAGATTTGAAGCTCTAGCTTCAGGTTCACACGCTTATATTCTAACCACTAAACCATAAAATGTTTGGACCATTGCTTGAGTTGTGAATGAAAAAGGTCAACCTAGGGCACACACTGAGGTTTTTCATAGATAGGCAGTCAGCAACTGAAAGGTGAAGCAGCTGCTAGTTCATCTTGGTTCAGATTTACCAAGAAAGCTTTGAAACTATCAGAAGTCAGAATAGTGTAGGGCCAAAACTGGGAATAAAAATAGAATTTGCCATTTTTAAATAAAACTTAGAGTCCATTATTCATATGCAACATCTGTTTGCACCACATATACAGTCACATGGGATGCCAAATGTAAATAAAACACACATTTGTTTCACTACATGCTGATTTACTCACAATAATAAGAAAAACAAAAAAAAAGGATTTTAAAGATTCTGTAAAATGGAATTGCCTATTTTTGGAAAACGGAAAATCAGTGGCCCTAGTAGTGGGGAACCACCTCATTTTTGTTGAATTCACCATCAGCACCCACCCGCCATTACCGCCAGGTGGACTCACTTGTTGTTTTCAGCAACAGTATCTGTAGAAGCAGAGTTATTCTAGCCCAGATTAGCTTTAAAGGGCAACATCCATCCCTGGGGTCCACCTATGCCCATCTTTTCAAAACAAGAGGGAGGGTCAGCAGATCTTTTGGTTGCCACTTACATTGAGTAACATTCACCAGTAATTACTTGCTCAACTTCAAGTGTTTTGCTAAACTACACTTGTGTCATGTGGAACTCTTTGCAGCTTTAATGTAGCTGCTTTTGTAAATTGCTTGTCAGGTTGACCTGTGGGTAGCTGGATTGCAGAGCTTTGATCCATCCTGATGTTTAGGAGGACCATGAGCTGTTTGCTTCTTGGGATTCAGATAGAAAAAGAAAATCTAAACAGCTCCTCAACTGATCTGTATTGGGCACTGGAATTGGCTAAGGATGCCACATCCCACATGTTTGACTGTATCCGAAATTTTCACCCACTGATATGTTAGTGGATCGCCCGGAATAATGTAGTGCTCTTAAATAGTGAAATAAATATTTGTATTCATCCTGAAATAGCTGGCTTGCCTTTTGCCTACACATATAAGAGTATAGGCTGGTCTTGTTACAGGTTGTTAAATCATACCCCCAAGCCCTTCGAGGAATTGCCACTTATCCACATTAAACAAGCACATATTATTTTGTTTGTGTACTCCAGTTTATAACAGTCTTCCACTATCCGTGACCCTCCTGCCCACACCAAATACGTGGATGAACGTAACCAGAAGCTATCTTTTAGGTAACTACAAAAAAGTTTGTTGCCCCACCTACTCTTTGCTAGATCTGAGGCCAACCTAGCTGATTTTAGGCTGTCAGGAGACCAGTCATCGCTGAGATCCTCTGGTGCTCGTTGAAGGATTTTTCCTGTCTTCCTTGAAATTGGCAGATGTGAAGCCCCTTTGAAAGAAACCATTGTTGGACCCTGATATTCTCATGAATTACAGGCCCATCTTGAAACTTCCCTTCTTGAGGAAGGTCATCAGGAGAGTGGTGGCATTTCAGTTTGAGATGCATCTGGAATGATTGAACTTTTTTTTTAAACTTATACTTATTGAAATCGATTGAAGCAAGATGTCGAGAACAAAGATGCATTTGCACAACACCAAGAAAAGCCTCTGGTGGAAATTAAACTAGAGTATAGTACATCTGGATTTATGAAGTAATCTGTATAATACAATTTATAAAGACTTACAAATTGTAACAATTCAATTCAAAAGTAAATGTCAAGGAATATAACTTTATAGCTGTATAACTTTATAATTTTACACAGCCTTGCTTTCCATAATATGTCAGTATTGCTAACGTCAGTTACAGCTCAAGTGTCTGAGGGGCGAAGTCAGATATTTCCAAAATCGGCCATGTGGAGCGTGGTACAGTCCACTTGGAAGATACTGGGTGAACAGCCTCCACTTCTGGTAGGCCATACCATTCTGATGGGATTAGGGTCAGGGGGTCAATCCAGGTGCAATATGTACAGGTTACCCCGGGGTAGGACGTAAACAGGTTTATTCAGACTCTGGATCATCAGATTGTGAAGATAGTAATTGATGCCAGGGTTGCCATATTTCTAACAATCTAGGGAGTCTGAAGTTGTAACATAGCCATGATGCGCTCCATTGTTTGTAGTTCTTTTACTTTCTTTTTCCACATAACTACTATAGGGTTGGGGGGTTGGTGGGGAAAGCCAGTTTAGTGTGATACATTTCAGAGCTGCTACTCAGCAACATTTGGTCCAGTTTAAAGAGGGACTATGGTCACAAGTTACTGGCATCAATAAATCCAGAATATGGATCAACATGGCCCCAATCACCCTCATGCCAAAACTGGGATCCCTAAGTTATTTTGTTTAAAAGTTACAAATCATTTTACAACCCTAAATTCTCTGCCTGTTCAAAAAAAGTTTGTAGAAGCAGGTCCTGTAAGCTTGCTGACAGGGAGGGCTAGACTGTGAGTTCAGGAGATGACATCATCAGCACCTCTTCACTATTGCCATATTTCTAACAATCTAGGGAGTCTGAAGTTGTAACGTGTGTGTTTCAGGTTTTGTAACAAAATTGACAAATTCATAGTTTCGTTTTTGGTGCTTTTTTGTTGTGGTCCTTTTCTCCTGGGTTGCTGGATGCTAAGTCACATCACACTAATATAAGATTTTCAGATTGGATGTCTCTGATGTGGTGAAAGGCTGTGATCATTCACACTGATCATTCAATTGAGGTGATTTCTCAAGATGGCACTTTAAATCAATTATTCCATCACCCTGTAAATGGGGGTGGGAGAGGTAGTGCTATTTTGAAACCTTACTAGAGTTTCTATGCAGTAGCCAGCTCAATGCTTAATCACTCATTCAATCAATCAATATTTTATTCATCATCAAAGTATGCATGAATAGGATACTCAGTTGAGCAGAGCTCATTTTTGTTTTCTCATTGACAGGCTGTTACTTGAGCTATATCCAGGCTCATCTGCATTATACTCCACATTACAGTGATTGCTTTACCAGGGCTAACACTTCCACCCCAGTAGGAATTAACACATATAAGGCCCCTATTAAAACTTATTGTAAAGCAGACACTGACAAACAGCAATGCAGTTACCCACATTGCAACACTTGTAGCAAAACAACTTCCAAACAGGCACTTCAGAGTAACACTTCACATGGTATCAGCAGCCTGGAGGCATGCTGACTCAGCATCCTGCAGCTGTGGAGAAATAAATGAACCACACCAAACAGGCATTAAAGTACAAATGTGCCAACTTTGTTACAAAACCTGAAACACATAGATTCCATAGCTCTGTTTTTAGAATGGTGCTGCCTGTTTTACTTGTGAAAACCATTGCAGAATGATCTTCTAACTTTGAAGAAACATGTCCTATAAGCTTGCTGACAGGGAGGGCTAGGCTGTGAGTTCAGGAGATTACATCATCGGCACCTCTTCACTGAAACTGGCTTTTTTGAACAGGCGGTGAAATCAGGGTTACAAAATAGCGCCCATAACTTTAAAATGAAGTAACACAGAAAACTAATGTTTGATATGAGATTTATTGGGGTATGCTTATTCTAATTCTGCAATGTACCACTTTTGACCAGAGTCCCTCTTTAATTTTACTTTTAGGGCCCTTTAGGAGGTCTGGGAATCGTAGGACTAGGTTTGTAAATGTGAAGGGGAATTGTCTAGCTAACACAAGTTGCATGGTCCCATGGATTTCTTTCCAATAAGAGACCAGGACTGGACAGTCCCAGAAAATAGGATTATTTGTCTCTACAATACCACGGTGTCTCTAGCATGCATCTTAAATATATGCCTTGGAAATGTTTTGTGTCTGTGTGACACCGCTGGGGGTTTTAAAACATGGATCGAATCGGACCCACCTGTGCAAGAAATGTGGGTCTAAGAGGAACCTACTGATTTCAAAACATAATCAGTGGCAGCTTTTAAACAGTTCATGTTCCTTTCCTTTACATATTGTTATAGAGTAGGTGCGTCAATTTGGACACACTTGCAAAGGAAAGAGGGGTCAGTTCTGGGAAGGATGCAACTTTTGCCCTTTTGGTGCATGTTAGCGCTGTCCCTGTTGTAGGGGTTAAAAAATATCTAACGAGGGCCTTCCCATTAAACTCCTTCCATGTTGGAGAAGCTGTCATTGCCCATCCCTTGTCTGGCCTTTGTGCCCACTGTTCAGATGGGAGCCTTGAAACTGTTTCCAGTTCCCATTTAAGTCACAGTTGTTCCACTGGGGAAGCCATAGACTTACCAAGTAATTTATATAAGTTAGATCATACGAGTGTGGATGTTAAGGGTGATAAGCCAATAAAAGTATTGTTCCAGATCTGACTGTGCTCTCTGTGACTGGGTTGAATAAGACCCTGTCCCATTTGTTATGCAGACAGAGTTAAAAGCAAGGATCTGTTCTGTCATCTCCTTTTCTGTGTCTTGTCTGATTGTGCAATCAGATTTTCTTGAGACACCTAGGAACTGAGCACTCTGACAGTCTAACGATGTTCCCCCTCCCACTATCTCCCTGCCTTCACTTGCTGTTTGTCTTTTCTTCCCTTTGCTTATCTGTGGTTATAAAAATATATGTGAATCTTTGTGTGAAACTGGGATCCCTTGATTTGAAAATGAATATAGTTATATTGTTGAAATGATTGCAGAAATCTGTTTGGATTCAGGGGAGGTAATAACATTGAGATGCAGTTTGACCTTCACAAGTTCATTTGCAGAGTTGTTAACAGGAGATTAATTCTGGGACACAATGTTCTATTTTATTGCACCTGCAGGGAAGGAAACTGACAAAGTTCTGATACATTTTGGGAGAAACAGTAGGCATCTTAATAAGCTCAGTATTCAGAAGTTAATTGCCATGAAAATGTAAAGAGTGCAGTCTTGTTAGAGATCGGGGAGGGGGGGAGAGATGGAGATCTAAATTGAGAGATACCTTCAGATTAAGGACTTTGTTTTGTTTGAACCACCTGTATAAGAGCTATCCTGCACAATTTTTATGTTTGCTTGTGCGCATATGCAAGAAACATAGTGCTGCAGCTTGCTTCAGTAGCGAGTTGTGGAGGTGCGGCAGTGTTGTTGCCAGTGCCAGCAGCCCATTGTGGGTCTGGTCTGTGTGGCATCAATAGAAAATCACGCTGTCCATGACAGCAGTACTGTAGCTTGCCACAACCTTGAAAGAAACTGGCCGTTGCAATCAGGGAGCGCCCCATCATTAAACAATCAGCTGTGTTTGTGGGGTGGTCCCTGACTGCAGCAGCCAATTACAGCTGCATTGATGGTGTCCCACTTCAGAGAAACATGGCGCCAGCTTCTCCGTCGGCCTCTCACAGTCCCTACAAAGCCGACGGACAGCCGCCGCCTCTCCCAGTCCATGTTAAAGTCGTCGGGGGCGCCCAGTTTCCTTGTCAGCATGCCCCCATCCTAGTTTATTTGCTGACGGGGTAGCCCAATCCCTGTCGGCATTATGGGGCCCCTCCATTTGTTGTCTGCCGAGGGGGTACCCGATCTCCCTCGGCTCATGCCCCCCCAGCACACTGTATGGCCGACGGGGTGCCCAATCCCTGTCTGCTCCAGGCCCCCACCCCCAAACAGACACCCAGGTAGCACTTTGGGAGCCCACCCCAGTGAGCCAAAGTGTCCGCTGTCTTTAAAAAAAAAAAAAATTCTTGTTAAAAGAAAGCGGTCCTGCGTTGAGTCCTTGCTCCCTCCCCAACCCGCACACCCTCTGCACCCCCACACACACTCTCACTCATACTTACCTCCGAAGCCCGGCGCGATGATCTTCGGTGGTCCGGGAACACGTCTGCACTCTTCAAAGCCGACTGCGAACTGAAGAAATGCCGGTAAGCTGTATAATGGCATATATATTTTTTTTTTTTCCAACTTGTGTGGATATCTCGAACATTGTTTCGACTTTTGGCACCAAACTTTCAACATGGGGTTCTTGGGACCCCCTCCTCATGAATTCAGTCACTGTCATGGCGTTATTCGGTCCTGAAAGGTGATTTTGTGGTCACTGCACGGAATCACCTTTTAGGACTGATTAACGAGACAACAGTGTTAGTGTTCATGAGGTGGGCTCTCAAAAAGCCTATGTTGCAAATTTGGCGAAAAAATTCCCAAAAGTGACTGAGTTACGAGCGTGCATTGTACAGTTTCCACGCATACTTGTAACTTCACGAATTTGTAATATTTTCACTCCAGATTTTCAACATTGGCATTTTTTTTACACCTCTTTATGAACAGTACAGCTGTCATTTTTCACATACTATCTGAAATGTGTTTTTGCACTTCCGGCGCAGAAAAGCATGGTCGCTGTGGGAAATCAGTGTTCGGGACAGATTAAGAAAATCACAGTGATACTGTTCATGAGCAGAGGTCCTAAAATGCCTATGTTGAAAATTTGGTGGCAAAAGTCCGTAAAATGACTGTTACGAAGCGTGCATTGTGCAGTTTCCACACACACTTGTAACTTTACAAATCTGTAATATTCTCACTCAAAATTTTCAACATTGCCCATTTTGCACACCTCCTTATGAACAGTACAGCTGTCATTTTTTTGCATCCTGCCCAAAAAGTGTTTTTGTACCTGTGGTGCAGAATGGTGCAGTCGCAGTGCGAATTCCAGCTTTGGAATAAATTAATGAAATCTCAGTGCCACTGTTCATGAGGGGAGGTCCCAAAAAGCGTTTGTTGAAAATTTTGAACGAAAATGCCAACAAACGCCCGGGGCGTTAGGATTTCCAATTGTTAACGCCCCACCCTGTACAGACTGACAGGCATCAAGGGTATGGCTTGGGGTTCTCAGCCGTAATGCTCATGCCATTCCACCCCCCACCCTGCAGCCACTGACCGACTTTGAGGTGTGCCTTGGGGTCTTTGGCCTTAACATTCACCCCATTCTCTTATACTGCACCCATCTTACCTTATTTCCTTATGGAATGGGTGAGCATAAGAGCCGAAGACCCCAAGGCACACCGTGACATCTGTTACTGTCTGCAGGGTGGGGTGAGGTGGAATGGCGTGAGCATTATAGCTGACCCAAAGGCACACCCCAATGCCTGTCTGTCTCTGCAGGGTAGGGGTGGGAGTTATAATAATAATAATAAAGATAAATTTATTTGATATAGCGCCTTTTACATATCAAGGCGCTGTACAATCGAATAAAACCAAACACAATAAATACAGATAAAATCAAGAGAATACAGAGTAGGCTTTTCCCCACAAAAAGGTCTTCGGTGCCCGCTTGAAACACTCCACTGTCCTGCACTCCCGAAGCT
The DNA here is from genome assembly GCA_016271365.2 of Neoceratodus forsteri. Lineage (NCBI taxonomy): Eukaryota > Metazoa > Chordata > Ceratodontiformes > Ceratodontidae > Neoceratodus > Neoceratodus forsteri. The sequence goes on along the minus strand of CM028137.1, from coordinate 699,964,349 downwards.
GACCGGGCAGAGAATTCCAGAGGGTAGGTGCTATAAACCCAAAGGCATGCGCACCAGATGACTTTAAACTTACCGTCGGAATCTCCAGCAACCCCTCGTCCGCCAAGCGGAGCTGTCACAGAGGGGTGTAGGGAACCAGGAGCTCTTTCAAGTAATCAGGACCCTGTCCAAGTAGGGCTTTGTAAGTCAATAGACCTACCTTAAACGTGATCTGCCACTGAATAGGCAGCCAGCGCAGATCGTGCAGCACGGGGGTAATATGCGTTCTCCTAGAAGCCCCAGTCAACAAATGTGCTACAGCGTTCTGCACTAGTTGCAAGCGGCAGATATCAACCCCAGGAAGCCCTAAGTAAAGGGAGTTGCAGTAATCAAGGCGCGATGTCACAGAGGCATGGACCAAAACAGGGAGGTCATTAGACGGAACAAGGTGCCTAATCCTAGCAATGTTCCTAAGATAGTAAAAGGTCAGCTTGATGACTGCTGACACCTGGTGACGAAGGGTCAGGCCATCGTCAAACACCACTCCTAGGTTATGCACCTGTTTAGAGGTAAGAACCTGGGCCCCCGGACTAAACTGGAGGGGAGATTAGTCCGCAACCCCTCTCACCTATGACCCGGGTCCACTACCAAAACCTCAGTCTTACCTGGGTTCAACTTTAAACCGCTGGTGCTCATCCAATCTTGGATTACTACGTGGCAGCTGTTCAGTACCGAGATACCACTAAACTGGTTGGGGGCAAAAGACAGAGCTGGGTGTCATCTGCATAGCAGTGAAACCTCAGCCCATACAGTCTTACCATGTCTCCGAGGGGCAGCATATACACTGCGAATAACACGGGAGATGGCACCGAGCCCTGCGGTACCCCACAAGGCAGAGAAAGCTCCGGAAGAAAAAATACCCGAGACAACTCTCTGCATTCTACCAGCGAGGAAATACATAAACCATCTGAGGACTGAACCCGACAACCCACAAATGGACCTCAAACGCTCGAGCAGAATCCCATGATCCACAGTGTCAAAAGCTGATGATAAATCAAGTAGAACTAAGATGGAACAGTGTCTCCGATCTGTCGCCATCAAGAGATCATTGAGCTCCCGAACCAGAGCAGTCTCGGTGCTATGCCTTTTATGAAAACACGATTGGAGAGGTTTGTATAAATTATGGATGGTTAAATGGTTCTCCAGTTGAGCTGCCACAACTTTCTCAATAACCTTCCCCACAAAAGGAAGGTTAGAGATCGGCATGTAGTTTGCTAGGTTCTCCGGGTCTAAAGAGGCTTTCTTCAGGAGGGGTGTCACCACCCCCTCCTTCAGGGAGCTAGAAAACTCGCCCGAGTCCAAAGAGCACCGGACAATCCGAGCCAAGACCGGGCCAATGATGTCACTATAGCCCAGAATCAGGGAAGTGGCATTAGTTCACTACTTCACTGCCATTCCTACTGTGCATACTAGCAAGCAAACATTTGGCATTGATAAATGCTTGTATTTTATTGTTATTGAACATAATAAAATGCTACTTGCGAATTTTATAATTTCTCCTTGTTTGCCTGTGCTTCCTGACCTGTGCCTCAACAACGGTCTCTTTGTCTGAGTTAAATTTTGTTTTGGAATGTAATGCCTGACTTGTAGGAATCTAAAATGATCCTCCATTTCAAGCTGAAATCTGTCCTGGAGTTCTTGAAACGTCCTACATTGAGAACCTGATAATAACTGTTCAAAGCGGGTAAAGCCTTTAATTTCCCAATATCTGAAGCCCAAATCCAAGTGTAGTGGGAAAAAAAACATTGTGGTGCCTTGTAGGCACCAGTGGGTCTAAGGTGTTTGGAGTGGCAGTGGCTTTCCGGAGTTCTGTCAAGATTTTAACTGTATACCGGGTCCAGGGAGTTTGAACTAATTGGGTGATCTGTGTAGGTAGTACTCATGTGGGGACTGTCCAAAGTGGAAGTTGAGGTGAGTCTGCTTCCTCTAGGAGGTTCCTTCCCCAGTCTAGTTGCTGTTTAGCCCAAGTCCCTAAATATGCTCCTTGTGCTGCCAGGTAGCAATTTTGAAGATTTGGGAGCCCCAGGCACCCCTATGTCTTTTGTGAGTGTAGTACCTGCTGTGGAACTCACGGCTGCTTCCCCAACCAAACAGATTTATTGCTCTCCTTCGAAAGAGAGTTCCAGTATGCATTGGAGATGCTTATAGGGAGGGACTGAAATAAGAACAGGAGGTGAGGGCGAATGTTCATTTTTAATCATCTGTACTGTCCCAGAATGTGTCAGTGGGAGGAGCTTCCAACATCCTATATCTTGTTTAAGTGTAGCCAGATTTAACAATTGCAAGCCTCTCCAGTCCAGATTCAGGCCTCTATATAGCATGGAGACAGCCCTTGTAAATGTGTTTAATGATCTCCTCATGTCAAGGGACAGAGGGTAGAGTTCTATCTTGTTGTTTCTGGATCTTTCATTGGCTTTCAACACCGTAGACCTTGGGGCCTTCTAGGTCACCTAAGGTACTGTGTAGGATGCAGTGGTATGGTGTTGCAGTGGTTTGGGTCCTACCTAGTGAGTAGAATGCAGCAAGTTACCTTGGGTAATTCCATCTCTAATGTGGCTACCGTTACCTGTGTAGTGCCACAGGGTTGATCCTGGCCCCTCTGTTTGCCATTCATGTTGCCTTTGGGTGAGATCATTCGGCGGTATGGCATGGAGTATTACTGCTGTAGGTATTACCCAGCTGTGCTTATCCTGTACACTTACTGGGTCATCTGCTGCCTCTGTGCAGAGCAGCTGTCTGGGAGAAGTCAATGACTGGATTGCCTCATAACTGGCTTAACCTCAGCCCTGTAAAGATAAGTGTTATTGGTTGACTCAGACTTCCATGGGGCAGCAATGAGGTGTGTTACTATTGCTGTACTATCTTTCTGTGGTAGTACGCTAACTCAAAGCTATAAACAGGGTTCGTAATCTGAGAGTCACTGTAGATTGCAAGCTGCCTCTTAAGCATCATGAGTCAGCAGAGGGTCACAGTGGCTTTTTTCATTTACATAAAATCACCTGGGTGAAATCTTTTCTAATGCGTGGGGGCCTGACCAGGATTGTACATGCCTTTGTTACAGCCAGGTTGGATTCTTGCAGTGCTTCATACTTAGGGTTGTCTGGTGTCTTTGATAGGTCACCTCCAGCTTGTCCAGAATGTGAAGGCCCAGTTGATAGCTGGAACTTCCAATTTCAGTATGTCATGCTGGTGCTTTTGAACTGCACTAGCAGCCTAGTCAGTGGCTAGTCAAATTCAGGATAGGCTTCTAGGTTTACAAGGCCCTGCACAGTTTGGTCCCCAGCTGTCTACAAGATGTCCTGATCCTCTACACCCTTGTCCGCATACTCCGCCCTGCCATGGTGGGCTTACTTACCATTCCTTATTCCAGGCTGAAGCTCTCGGGATAGAGCTTTCGAGGTGGCTGGTCCTGTTTTATGGAATAGTCTTTCAGCCTGTTGGTTAGCAGTGCCTTTCTAGTGGACTTTTTCAAATATTTTTAAAATATATATTTTTACGAGGTGGATCAGGGGAGGGCAGTGGACATGGCCTATCTGGACTTCAGCAAGGCCTTTGACACTGTTCCACATAGAAGACTATTACACAAACTGGAGAATATGGGCGTGGGCAGGACAGTAGTGTGGTGGGTAGGTAACTGGCTGGGTGGCAGGACACAGAGGGTGGTGGTAAATGGCTGTCACTCCACAGAGGGAAGAGTGACCAGTGGGGTACCACAGGGATCAGTGCTGGACCGATCCTATTCAACATCTTCATCAGTGACATAGCGCAGGACCTAGAAGGCAGAATTTCACTGTTCGCTGATGACACAAAGCTCTGTAAGAGTAGACACACCAGAGGGTGCAGACAGAATGAGAAGCGACCTGCAGAAACTTGAAGAATGGTCAGGGTTTGGCAGTTGAAATTCAATGCAAAGAAGTGCAAGATAATGCATATAGGGCACAAAAACCCTGGCACAATATATCAGTTGGGGGTGAGGATATAGCATGCACCAAGCAGGAAAGGGATCTTGGGGTTATCATCTCTGATGACCCTCAAGGTAGGGAAACAGTGTGACAAGGCAGCAGGTAAAGCAAATAGGATGCTGGGATGTATAGGCAGGGGCATTACCAGCAGGAAAAGGGAGGTCATAATTCCACTATACAAGACACTAGTGAGGCCCCACCTGGAGTACAGTGTACAGGATAGACATAAAGGAATTCTGGAGGTCAGGGGTAAGGTGCAACAGACTTCTAGAAAAACAAACTGAACTTACAAGCTCAAATGGGCAGACTGGGTGGGCCATAGGCCCTTATCTGCCGACACTGTCTATGTATCTATGTACAGTTCTGGAGACCATACCTACGTAAGGACATAGACAGGGTAGAGAAGGTTCAGAGGAGGGCAACAAAGATGGTGCATGGATTGCATCACAAGTCCTATGAAGACAGGTTGAAGGAACTGAACATGTACTCCCTGGAGGAGAGGAGAGAGAGAGGGGATGTGATAGAGACATACAAGTATCTTACAGGGAGAAACAGGGTGCAGGAACACACTATTTTTAAGTGAAAAAGATGTTCCAGGACTAGAGGGCATGGGATGAAGTTGGAGGGGAGGAGGGCGATTCAGAGGAAACATGAGAAAGAATTTCTTCACAGAACGGGTGGTGGACAAGTGGAACACCCTGCCAGAGGAAGTGGTGGGGGCTGAAACAATCACGGGATTTAAGAATGCATGGGATAGACATAAAGGAATTCTGGAGGTCAGGGGTAAGGTGCAACAGACTTCTAGGAAAACAAACTGAACTTACAAGCTCAAATGGGCAGACTGGGTGGGCCATAGGCCCTTATCTGCCGACACTGTCTATGTATCTATGTATGTATCTATGTACCATAGCTTATCCTGATGACTTACAGCCACTCTCTTATATTTTTATGCTCATAGGGTAATTTTATGTATTCAGTGTTTTTGTTATCTTTGTATGGCACCAAGAGCCGAGCTGCATGCATTGGGTGCCATAAAATAAACCTGAACAAAATAATTTTGTAGCATTTAACCTGTGGGTTTCTCCATGATTATTTGATATGCCTTGTTTGCAGCTTCAATTATCGATCCTGTATTCAGAAACACATTATGTGACTAGGCATTTCAGAAGTATGAAGTATGTGGGCCCATTAAGGGAAAGTTAAGGTGTTGATGGGTGGACACTGTAGTGTACTACTTTTACCGCAGTCATATGACTGGGAGAACTGAAGCACTTAAGAGACATGTCCGTGGCCACACAGTAAGCCACGGGGCGTAGTGAAACTGAGCCAGTAAAAAGCACATCTGTGAAATTCCTTCTTTAATACATTTAATGTTTATTGTCAGGTGCAGAAGATGGAAGCACACAGCTCAACTAAACTGAACTCCAGGAAAAGAAGAAAAGATGCAGGCTCCAATGGGACCATAGATGAAGGTGCAACGCCAGTGAAGGTCCCACGCCGTGCAATTGTATGTAATCCAGACATTTTGTTCCTTTTTGCTGTATGAGTCTCTTCCTAAAACTGTACTATGCATCATTAGGCATCATGGAGGATTTGGTTTAAAAATGATGGGCTAGGCCATTCATTGGTGCAGTTACATAGCAATCTGTGATGGAGGAGTCAGTTTTGCAAATACTGGCACTGTTGTGGGTTAATGGGATGGGGTGTTTGTAGGGTGCTTTTAAATGATGGCATTGTTTCTGGGCCATGGGAAGAGAAATAGTGCTTTCATGGTACGGTCTGCAAATACTAGCACTGAAAGTCTGGGAAAGGGGCTGTCGGCAGGGATCTTGCTTCAGTCTGCATGTGCTGGCACCTGTTTCTATTTGGGTTAATAATGGGAATGTCAGTATAGCACTTTGCATATCTGCGTATCTAGGGCAGGAAATTGTCCTGAACTTGGGTAAGGGGTGACAGAGTTGGAGCCATTCAGTTTTTCCTACTTATTATCATTGACAGGAATAGCTACAAAAATATAAGTAAAGGTCTTGGACCACTCAGTTGTTTGGAGGGCTGCACCTGACCTCTTCCTGTGCTGCATGCAGGGTTGACAGAACTTGCAGTAACACACAAATCTTTGGCATCTTGGCAGAATACCAAAATCAAGATCTTGGTAATCTGCCAAGAATGCCACCTTTTTTCTTATATATATTCTACCCCCATCATATAACATTATGCAGGATGTTTTGGAAGAATTTCCAAAATGTTTGGGGACACTTCTGCAACTCGGATTAGTTGTAGCAAAAAAAAAAAAAAAAAAAAATCTGCAAATCAAATTAATGTGCAAATGTAGAAATCTCTTCCACATTTCACTTTTCCTGGCATTTTTACCAATTTTATAAATTGTAGAAATTTTTAAAAGCTGTTTTCCACAATTTGGAAGCTATAAAAGTGCAGAAGACTCACACGGTTCACTTTGAAAATAAAAAAGAAGAAAACGCACTCGTACCTGGCATAGGGGGTCAGAAATAACACACTGCACACAGGTGCTTAGTGACTTTACAGTTTTGTTTTATATTTATTTTATACTGAAAAGCCTGTGAGCGCAACTGCCCATTTTCACAGGCGTCCAGTTACAGAGAACGTAGAAATAAACAATCCAAAATTAAAAACATAATATAACAAATGTACATAAAATAAGCAGTTGAGTACAAATCAGTTAAAACACTTAGTAAGTAGATGAGTTTTGAGGAACCTTTTAAAGGAAGAAATCTTAGAGCAGCTAACAATAAAATTTGGCAATTTATTGAACTTTATAGTTTATTTAAAATGATCCAGTCTTAAATGCTTTTGCTAGTGCTATTTGTATTTAAGCAGGCCTCTGCACTGCTCCTACTGCCTGCCCCAGCACTTCAAGACCGAAGCATTTCTTCTTTTCTGTTTACTCAGTGATTGGCAACCCTGAAGCGAACCGCAGTTTGAATTCACAAGTACGAGTGTCACAGGTCTTGGAGTATACACTTCAAAAATAATTTTTTTTTGTTTACAATTAACATACTCAACATAGCCCAACTGATACAACATCTCGTTCCAGTGGGGTCCTTCCTGGAACCCGTTTCTGCAGCTCGGCAGACTTGCGCATTGGGAGGTTATATGATGCTTTCAAGGTCACATAGTAAGTATTTGGCTCTGGTATGGTTTGATCCAGTGACCTCCCAGTTCACAAGCCATTACTCTAACCACTAGACCCCCAGGTTACAAAAGAAAAATCTTCTAATTTCAAGTTCTTCAGTGCTAGGTTTACTTTGTTTTTGTCATTCTTTTGTTTTCCCTCCATTTTGTATCAGTGTTAAGCAGTGGAATGTTCGGACTTCTAATAGTGCTATTAGAAGAAATGGGTTCATAAAATTTGCAGTGTTACGGTTTCTACACCTTTGAATTTACTGCCCCAATAAAGGTAAAACCTTGGTCCTTGTTTTAAAGGAAAACTATACCCAAAACTTGAAAAAATATATGTTGTGCAGAGTGTTTTAATTTGTATGTGAAGTTCTAGTGTTTCCTTCCCTCTGACTGGTATTAGGAGTTTTTCCAAAATTAGCTTGCTAGCTTTATGCTAGTTTTACGACCCCTGGGGATCTTCATACCTGATAGTGTAATTGCATTTCTTGTTCCCACAGTGCATCTTGTCTCACGTGACTATGATGTAAGAGAGACCCAACATTCAGCACACACATGCCAAACAAACTAAATATCTTGGAAGCTTTACAAGCTGCACAAAAATTACCAGCAGCAGTTTTTCAGGACAGAAAAACTTTTAGGATGAGGGTGGTCACCAAGCTGAATTCTACAGATTTTAAAATATAGGCATCTCTATTGTTGTGAACTGACTGTAATGCAGTGCTTTCTGCTGGATTTATGGGCTCTGCTACATCACCATTACATGAAACAAGGTGCATTGTAGGACAAAGAAATGCAGTAAACCTATTTGATATGGAGCTATCCAGGGGTCGTAAAACTACCCTAAAGCTAGCAGGCTAATTTAGGAAAAACTCCTAATACCAGTCAGAGGAAAGGAAACACTAGAACTTCACATACAAATTAAAACACTCTGCACAGCATATATTTTTTCAAGTTTTGGGTGTAGTTTTCCTTTAAAAAGTCAGAAAAGTTTATTGAGTATCATTGGTGGCTGTACACTAGGGCGCATGTCCTGGTAAACAAATGCTGTACCCTGGTTGGTGCCCCATGTGGTAGAGAGCTTCCCCCATAGTAACAATATATTAGTGCCCCGGCTGCCATCTGTTGCGCCTTGGCTGTGCCCTGGTAACCAATAGTGGCAGGAGCCACTACTGTTGAGTACAAATAAATAAAACCTCAAAAGTGAGTGGACATATATAAAATCATTTGTACAAAAGCATATTTGAATATTCTATAAACAGATGATTAGTTACTGTATTAGAATATGCAGACAAAATTAGAGAATAAAGTGCAGTAAGGATTTATAAAGTCTGTTTCATAAAGTTAGCCTCAATAGCAAATTTTGATACAGAATACAGTAGTTCTGTTTGAGTTCAGCAGATAACTGTTTCATCTGTAAAACGCATTAGTATATGGCTTAACAACTTATCAATCCATCTTCTTCCTAGCTGATTTAAAGAGGGACTCTGGTCAAAAGTGCTACGTTGCAGAATTAGAATAAGCATACCCCCAATAAATCTCATACCAAACATTAGTTTTCTGTGTTACTTCATTTTAAAGTTATGGGCTATTTTGTAACCCTGATTTCACTGCCTGTTCAAAAAAGCCAGTTTCAGTGAAGAGGTGCTGATGATGTAATCTCCTGAACTCACAGCCTAGCCGTCCCTGTCAGCAAGCTTATAGGACATGTTTCTTCAAAGTTAAAAGATCATTCTGCAATGGTTTTCACAAGTAAAACAGGCAGCACCATTCTGAAAACAGTGCTGTGGAATCTGTGTGTTTCAGGTTTTGTAACAAAGTTGACACATTTGTATTTTAATGCCTGTTTGGTGTGGTTCATTTACTTCTCCAGAGCTGCAGGATGCTGAGTCAGCATGCCTCCAGGCTGCTGATACCATGTGAAGTGCTACTCTGTAGTGCCTGTTTGGAAGCTGTAATGCTACAAGTGTTGCAATGCGGGTAACTGCATTGCTGTTTGTCAGTGTCTGCTTCACAATAAGTTTTAATAGGGGCCTTATATGTGTTAATTCCTACTGGGGTGGAAGTGTTAGCCCTGGTAAAACAATCACTGTAATGTGGAGTACAATGCAGATGAGCCTGGATATAGCTCAAGTAACAGCCTGTCAATGAGAAAACAAAAATGAGCTCTGCTCAACTGAGTATCCTATTCATGCATACTTTGATGATGAATAAAATATTGATTGATTGAATGAGTGATTAAGCATTGGGCTGGCTACTGCATAGAAACTCTAGTAAGGTTTCAAAATAGCACTACCTCTCCCAGCCCCATTTACAAGGTGATGGAATAATTGATTTAAAGAGCCATCTTGAGAAATCACCTCAATTGAATGATCGGTGTGAATGATCACAGCCTTTCACCACATCAGAGATATCCAGTCTGAAAATCTCATATTAGTGTGATGTGACTTAGCATCCAGCAACCCAGGAGAAAAGGACCACAACAAAAAAGCACCAAAAACGAAACTGTGAATTTGTCAATTTTGTTACAAAACCTGAAACACACATAGGTTTTAAAGCAATGTCTATTGAATGGTGCTGCCTCTTTTACTGGAAAAACCCATTTGAACATAGTTTTTAAACTTTGTAGAAGCAGGTCCTGTAAGCTTGCTGACAGGGAGGGCTAGACTGTGAGTTCAGGAGATGCCTTCATCAGCACCTCTTCACTGAAACATACTTTTTTGAACAGGCAGAAAATTTAGGGTTGTAAAATGATTTGTAACTTTTAAACAAAATAACTTAGGGTTCCCAGTTTTGGCATGAGGGTGATTGGGACCATGTTGATCCATATTCTGGATTTATTGATGCCAGTAACTTGTGACCATAGTCCCTCTTTAGAGGCGCACATTCAAGGAGAATATGTTTGTGTATCATTTCCTTGAGTATCCGCTCTTGCATTCTATTCCCATAGCAAACCGATACCAATTTAGAAAGCAAGTATTTACCTGAGCATTAACATTAAACACAGCCTTGAAATCACTTTTTTTTTTTACTTATTCTTTATCCTCCTGACTCTGCTGCCTTTGATCCCTCTGTCAGAACTTCCCCCTGCACCTCTCAGAGACGTCCTTAGTAGGACCAAGGAGTCTGCTTCCTAGAGTGCTGCACGCTCCAGGTACCTTCAGAGCTTCCCGATTACCCTCGGGCAGGGCGGAGGAGGCACTCCCCAAACCTCCCCCGACCCTCAAGGGAGTGCACGCGCAATGGAGTCTGCCCCTGGTTCCTACCTTAGACGTGGTGCCGGGGGGTCGTCACCTAGATCCAAGGCAGGGTTTTTCCTTGCTCTGAGACCTCCCTTGCTGACGTCGGCACTCGAGGAGGGCCCCTGAGGTGGAGACACGCTGAGACGTGTCTCCACTCGGGGCCCTTGGCCGACGTCATCCCCTCCCTTCCATTGGCTTCCCCAACCACACTGCCAATACCCAGGTTCACCCAGGAGATGGCAGTAACATGGAGGAGCTAGCTTACAACCCTCCCTGGAGAGGGAGAGCAGCCGTCAGGTGCTCAGTTCCTCTCCCCCCACCCAGGCCGACCCCCAGCGACCCGAGTCCATCACCAAACCCGGGTCACCGGCGTGGCACGAGGTGTGGCGTCCAGCACCTCAACCCCCCCCCGTCACCACCGAGCCGGCATAGCCTTGAAATAATTTTCACATGCAAATTATCCAGACATTTTTCCAGATGTGCTTCCCTACTATGAACTTGTTTTAAGCTACAATACCTTTGGAAGTTCTTATATGAGTGTAACCTTTTCATATTCCCTCTGTAAGTATCCAGAATCCTTTCTTTAGCAATAAGTGTATATTGTTGTAAATCATTAGTATTCCAATTGTTTTTTCGAATACTTCCTAACCACATTTTTTTTTAAATCTTGAGTCCAATTCATTAAACCATGTCCAGGATTTAATTGTAGCTACAGTTCTGTTATAAGTAAGCAATAACCCACGACAGGGTATGGTGTTATTGGGGACTAATCAACACCTCGGGTGCATTGTGAGGCACAAGGCTGCAGGCCAGTAGCACCGTACCCTGGAGTGGGTTACTGCACTTATAACATGGGTTATATGCAAAATATGAAGAAAACAACATGAAGGGTATTTTTCCCTCTTTAGAGTCCAAAACATTAACTATATCCTGCCACCTGGAAACATAGTCCCCAACAAATAATCCATATGTGAGTGCTATTATGCACATACAAATGTCAGAAATACAGTCCTGAGCTGATTTCTGACATTTGTTGTGCATGACAGCGTTTGTTACACTGCTAAGGCACTGGACTGTGCACCCCTTCCCCCCCCCATGACAGACACAGAAAAACAGAGAGAAAAGCAATGCTGCTGTGTATGTCTGTCTGTCTGTCTCTCTTCAGTGCCGACTGCTGACTCCATTCTTTGATTACTAAGACACTGCACAAAGCAAGGACTGAAACACTGAGAGAAGCAGTGGTCAGTACGGTTCACTTGTGGTGCTGACACATTGCTGTCTGTACACACATCAGGGAGGGGGAGAGAGACCCCCCATACCCCCCGATGTCACCCGCTGTCCTAATGAGGTGGTATGGAGCTGCTGATTGGTTCTGTGGAGCGACGGATGCCGAAACACTGTAGCAGTGGGGAACAGAAACTGAGGGAGGGGAAGCGAGAGCTGACAACATTCACAGATCTGCTGCAAGGACTATGTGTCTCTGACTGCTGCACCACCTGCCGCCCACTGTGCCTCTCTCTCTCGTGTGAGGCAACAGCTCAGAGACAGCCAAGGGGAGACAATGACTATATTTATAACACATGTATGGTACAGGGTGCATGCTGTTGCCTTTCTGCCTCTCTGTCTGTCTCTCTCGCTATGGCGCCCTTTATGTCCACCACAGTCTGGGCCACTGTTTCACATTTACTGTATAGGTATGCAGTGGCAGTGTGCAAGGAGAAAAAGCAAATACTGTTCCTTGTTCCACAGTGCTATTGGGGAGCTGATAGGGAAGCAGCCTCAGTGGTAAAGAAGGTGGAACTTGTTCAGGGGAATAACCAATGTTTAAGAAAATGTGAACAAAAACAGATGGTTATATACAAGCAGTCACTCTTTTCCAGTTGGATGTCTGAAGCTGCTATTGTTAGAATGTTTTTTTCCCCCCCAATAGCACTTGTTAAAACACTTCAGACCTACAGAGAAACTGCTCAGATAATACCTTTTTAAATATACAGCTTCTTTCATTATGGTACAAAGACAGTACTGACTGATCTGAGCTGATCGTGAAGTATCGGTATCTCTCGCTTCATGATTTCTCAATGGCTGTCTTTCACGTCTGCTGACTGAAACAGAGAATGAGTGCCGACACCATTTCACAGGAGTCGCTCCGCGGAACCGTGAATTAAATAAGCTGATTAATCCACAGCCAGGCAGAGCCACTCCACCAATAGGGTTGTGTGTTTTTCCTAGCCCGTGTTATAAAAATAAAATAGTGCATCTATCCAGCAGGAACATATCATTGTATTTACTGCATATCTTTGTTTCTCTTGATATTTAGAAAATAGATAAAGTTGTCGTATTTCTGAAATAGCTGCTAGTGAAAGCATACCTGACTCTGCCCTTAGAAATTCAGGAGGAATAAAATGCGGTAGGCAGAGGGATACTCTTAAGTATAGATTCTGGATCTGTTCCGGTACTTCTACTCCTCTTTGTCTCGCCCCATATTTCTGTGCAATATAGAATATCAGAATTGACCTTCATTTGATACATCTCCAGTAGTGTTGAGGTTGATTTATTAACAAATTGTTTTGAAAACTTATTGAAGGCCAATACTGCTCGCCTGTCTTTTCTTCATTTCAATTTGAAGTTTCCAAGTATGTTTTGCACTTGGATTCTCTCCCAGATGATTATAATTATCCACTTCTTTTAGCGGGTTTTCATTAACTTTCCACTTAAACCATAAGTTCTTAGGTCTATTAATAACATGAACTTTGGATTTATCAACATTAAGGTGAAGGTTTAGATTATTTGAAGTACTCACTACCAAATTAAGTGTTTTTGTAGCCTCACCAAAGATTTTGACATAAATAATTTAACAGAAAACATCAATTTGCTAAATCTTTCAACACAGGTGAGGTCCCAAATGACTGGAAAATGGCAGAAGTTGTGTGCATTAAAAAAAAAAAAAAAAGTAATAGAAGTGACCCTATAAATTATTGGCCAGCAAATACAACTAGTATACTGTATGTGGTAAAACCATGGAATCTTGTATTAAAAAGATGTTAGAGGAACAGTGCAGATGTAAATGCATTGGTGATAACCAACCAACGTGGATTTACTAAGGGGAGATCCTGTGATATGAATCTAATAAGCTTTTACGAAAAAATTAGCAGAGCCCTAGAGCGAGGCAGCCTAGCAGATGTTATATTTCTTGATTTTTTTTTTTTCTTTTAACAAGGCTTTTGATGTCATTCCCAGGACACGTTAATATATAAACTGAAAAACTTTCACATAAGCAGGCATCTGATAAAATGGCTTTCATCTTGGTTATTTGAATGAGTACAGTGCATTATGATGAATGACTTTACATCAGATTTTGTAAGGGTGAAGAATGGAGTACCACAGGAGTCAATCTTGGGACCGGTATTGTTCAGTGTATACATCTCCGACTTTGTTAGGAATTTGAGCAGGTGGTGTAGATGATTTGTACATGATGCGAAAACTGAAGGTCCTTTTAATACCGTCGGACAACACAAATTACTACAAAATGATTTATGTAATTTGGAAAAATGGGCCAAAGAATGGGGTATGCATTTTAACTTAACAAAATGTACAGTAATGCAGTTGGGTAATTCTTACCCCATAAAGCAGTATTGCCTTAATGACAGTAAATTAAGCACTACAAGTTGTGAAAAAGACCCAGGCATCTACATTACACAGAGAATCTAAAACATAAAAAAAAAGCATTGTGATGAAATATTCAGGGAAACACATTTATTTGGGCAGTAATATATTTCAACATTTCAAATATAAATTTGAGGGAATTATTATACCACAAAACATATCAGACGTTCACTACCTACTGTTCACAGTTTTCTGGGGTTGTTAACCACAGGTGAAAGTAAGTTGATAGAAGGACTCTAGGAAGCACAACAAAATCTGTAAGAGGGTGGGAGAATATGGCACTTGAAGAAAGATTAGCTAAAATTGGTCTGAATTCCTTAAACAGAAGAGAATTCATGGGGAAAGGATAATAAAATTATGCAGTGAATGAACTTGAAATTTAAATCAAATACTATAACGACTAGAGATCACAGAAGACAAATTCAACCACAACCCTTTAAAACCACTAAAAGGAAAATTTTTAATATCCAGTATTCTGTGAGTATTTGGAACTCATTACCAGTGGATATAGTGAACAGTGCCTCATTTAATATATTTAAGAAAAGATTCTATGCATATTTGAGCAGTAATGTTATAACTGAAAACTACCACCTTTAGTGAGGGGACAGCTTTTAAGGGGCCACTTGTGTCCTTTGCGGTCTCTGATATCCTAGTACAATCCTAGTAAAATATGGCCTCATTGGCATATAAAAGAATATTTATATTACCTTGTATGTTTGGTGCATCAGTCTCCTCTTTATCAAGGTTATATGCAAGGTGGTCAACGTATATACTAAAACAACATTTGTGCTGGTAAGCACTCTTGTTTAACACCTTTATATGTATCGATTGAGTCTGTTAATTTTCCATCACATCGATATCTAATATGAATTTTTGTATCTGTATGAAGGTTATCTATCAAGGCTAATAGTCTACTATCAATTTCCCAGCTATTCAAAATGTCCTACGACATTGCTCTGTTAATGTTATCAAATGCGGCACATGTCTGAGATTGCCAAAAATAAACCATTTCTGTAAAAAACTTAAGATTTTATCTTGAGGTAATTTATGATAAAGGTGTTGTCTATTGTTCAAAATTGTTCACAAAATCCAAATGTTGTACTTAAAATAAGTTATTTTTTTCTAAAAGGATATGTGAAAACATTTTGGCAGATATGCACAGAAGAGATATCGATCTGTGGTTGGGTGGCTCTTTCCTACAGCCTTTTAAAAAAAATCTCGGCTACCTCAACAGTAAGCCACATTTCTGGAATTTGGATTGTCTTAACAGGAGTATAATCTATGAAGCATCTCTACCCACTGTCACAAACCCACTCCTGGGGGTCAGGCCCACTGAGCTCACAGTGCCCACCCTTAAGTGAAATCCATGACGGGGGAGCAGGAATACCCTCCTCATCCTGTAGAATGCTTGCTGAGGCCACAACTGCACCTCTGCCACGAGGACCCCCGGGTGTCCCTCTAGCTCTGGATAAGGGCACAATACCAGTCTTGAGTCTTGTGGCCAAATATGAACCTTTCCTTGGCTATTACACAAAGGAGGAAGACCCAGACATCGCGCTCTCTTCGGGGTAACAGCGTAACACCTGATTTGGCCTTCTTCCTACAGGAAATGCAACAGCCTGGTTCAAAATCTTTGCAGACGCTAATATTCTTCCTATTCTTCCAGATGCCCCTTCCAGACCCCTGTTCAGTTTGGTTGCTTACGGTGGCCCCTCCAAGCAAGTAACAGTTGTCACAAATTATTAATAAACCTTCTACACACATACAATAGAAGGACTCTCACGCAGGCAGAATTTCTTTAGAAAAGCAAACGTTTTTACTAAAATACTTAAATACAGTTACAGCTAAAAGAGAGTAGTAACTTGGGTTACAGTATACAGGCAAAAAAAATTGAAAAAATGTACAATGAAAACGCACTAACACTGTTAATGCGTCTACCTGAAACATGAAGATTTCAAGAGTCTGGAGAATTTCTGGTTTGCAAATTACTTGATTCTTTCTGTAGCAGCCTTTGGTTCTTAGGCAGTCACTGTGCTGACAGGTGTTCTCTGTGGTCAGGAGAGTCCAAGCAAAATGGCAAAAAATGGCTCTGAGTGTCTGTGCTAGAGAGTTTATTTAGAAGACCCCCCCCCCGGTCAGTGAATAGAGGTTGGCCTTTCTCTTTTTAGGCCACCAGGTGTCACTGTTGTGCTTCCCCAAAGTCTTATTTTCCTGATAATCTTTGATGTCCGATTCCCATAGTTAACACAGGGTTTATAATCTTACACAGGCCTGTTAAAAGGATGTTTCCTGGCACTTAGAAAATGTACCCAGAGTACACAGACATCGTTTTTATGTCACCCTCTTGTCTAAGACAATTTCCCTTTTGATCTTAATGGTTTACAACAGTGGAAATAGCTTCTCTCATCCTGGGATTTTGAACTGGCTTAATTTAATTAGTTATAAGGAAGATCCTGTAAGCTGTATGATTATACAAGCTGATTTTATTACTTCTTTTTCCCTTGGCCAGTTAACATTAGAGGAATACTCTTTGACCATGTATCCCCAAGCTTTTTGACAAGAACTTGTCAAGATTCCTGCAAGCAAGGCTGGCCTTGTACGTCAGAGGAAGGTCAGCCCCCCCCCTTTTTTTTTTTTAAAGTCTTTTTCTCTTTGTCCCCTAGAATTAACACTGGAATTACTTGTGCATGTACATATACATAGAGTTGCACAAAAAAACCCACATATATACAATAGAATTATATCTACAGATAAAGGATAGCAACTGGGCAGCTCACCATACCCACCACTCGAGGTTATGCTGCAGTAGCTCTGCAAGTAATGCATCTACACTGGTTTCTTATTTATTTTTTGTTCCATAATGTATTTCTTTACGTGGTTAATATAAAATTCATCCCAGTCAGTATCCAGACCTGGTACTTCCATATTAACTCATTATTACCTGGGTGGCCATTTTGTGTCAGGTAAACAATGAATAGTTCAGACTTCATACGGAGCTATTGGAAGTAATGAGTTTTAACCTGATTTGTAAATGTCTCACAGATTATATTCTCATTCCCACTGTACAGCTTTTGATAATATTCCGTCCGTTTGGTGGCAGGGATCAT
Source organism: Neoceratodus forsteri (assembly GCA_016271365.2). Classification (NCBI taxonomy): domain Eukaryota; kingdom Metazoa; phylum Chordata; order Ceratodontiformes; family Ceratodontidae; genus Neoceratodus; species Neoceratodus forsteri. The sequence continues at coordinate 699,947,180 of CM028137.1, read as the reverse complement.
GGTGTCCGTATCCAAGCTATGCTATATTTACCCACAAGCAACTAAAGCCCCAAAACTTTTACTCTTTATTTTCAGTAGATTCTTGTAGTTTACCCCAGAAAAATTTATTAGACTTTTTTTTTTCCTTGTATGAGTGTTCTGTACTCCTTTCTCACCAGAGTAAGTGCCTTTTTATTGCTGTATCTTCTTGGCAGCTATTAACTGTCTTTTATTTTTTGCACAATCCTTGTCAACCCATGGAACTTTAGCAGCTTTAGATTGCATTCTTGAGCCCAAACTAAATTCTTACAATTAAATTATATCACAGTATTGCTGTAAAATTGCATTATCTGAGCATTCAGTGAAATTTGCTGTCAAGCATTCACCTTGACTGGAATTCTGCAGTACTTTTTATTTTTTGTGGGATTAATGTATTCCATTCAGTCAATCCTTGCTTCAGTCAAAGACAGGGTCTGTGGTCTCTTAACAACATTTGTTGACTTTTTCCCAGGCCGCATATCTTGGGACATGATTTTTTGTTTTAATTGATAGCTTGATTTCTGAGATGCATTGCAGACCAGGGTGCTAGGACATTGTCCTTTTTTTTATCTTTCTAGTCCAGCATCATGGTTTGGGTTTGAAGGAACAACCAGTGACTAGTGTATGTCAGTTGCAACACGCTGTCAGGCGTTGTTTATTTATCCGACACATTCACCAGTACAGACAAAGCATTGCGGTAAGCAAGACATTTGGACAACCTGCTGCGGAGTCACTTTGTCTAGGGTGCACAGGTGTACCATCTTCAAAACCTTGGTTCTCTGACTCTGCTTCTGTTAAGGCAAGGTTGCATTCAACAATAACTACAACCTTCTTTTGCACTAAAGTCAGTGTGACTTTGACCACAACAGAGAGATAATGTCACCACTTCTGTTGATCTGAAAGAATCTGAGGGACACTCTGGATATGAAATGCTCGTGTTATGATGTGCTTCCCTCATTTTTGTCCTGCACATTACTAAGGTAACAAAGTCTCCTTATACCTTAAACAGTGCAACCATTATTTTTTTCTCTATTTTCTACTCGTATGGCCAAGGCAGGCTTGGGCTGCCACCAGCCCTGCCCCGCTGACCCCCACCATTCATCACACTCCCCAGGGCTTACCAGTCCAAGCTGAGTACCCCTGTAGATTACGCCCAATGGTGAAATCAGGAGGAGGAGGGCTGTTTCCCATCCTCGCCTCCCGAAACACAATTCAGTCTCTGCCTTCCAGGGTCCTAGTGTTGAGGCAGGTGGGGGATCAGTGAGCAGGGTGTCATGAATGCCTGCCTTGCCACCATTTTCCACTTTTTTCTCCCAATTCCCTCCTGGGGCGCACATGTCAGGAACAGCATGCACATGTGGAGGCATGTGCATGCCATGGAACCCCACAGCACCCAGCCTGCTTCTCCACTCCTGTCCTGCACTATCACCAGGCCTCCACCTGGTGGCAGCTGTTTGGCAGAGCTAGCAGTCCCGTTCCCCCACTCCCGAGAGGAGAGCTTCTCCCTCAGATGCTTGATCCTTCCCATGGCTGACCCCTGGCAACTATGCTTGTTCCCGAACATGGTTCGGTGTGGCGCAAGTTGTGGCATCCAGCACCTCAATCCTCAGCACCACTGTGCTGGCCTAGCACCACCATTATTAGAGACCGCTGAAATGGTCTCGGAAACTGATTTTCGAGTGAGATTGGAACTGGGCGGACTGTTATTGGAAAAGACTCGTGGCCAACTAACAAGTGCTTAAATAGTGCTACAGTTTCAGAGGTCCACCAGTACTGAGCATAAATCCGCCATGATCAGCACTTGGTTGGCCATCACAATTCCTTTCATCCCACCAGAGAAGCAGTTGGGGAAAACAAAATTCCCTTCTGTGGAGGACCAGGTAGGGAATAAAAATAAAATGTTGATCTGACTAGGAGATGCCCTGCCATGAGCCTCTGATGGTGTCAGTTCCTGTCAGATGATTGAGGGTGAATGAAAGTGGAAATATAGTAGCTGTCAGGAAATTGGCCGAGTTAGGGCAGTCTACACTTTTAATCCATGGTCAGGCTGCTTACTGCTGAAAAGAGAGGTCTTTTTGTTTTTTTGTTAATATAAAAAACAAACAAAACTCTTCCTCCAGCATGAACTTGAGAAAGTTTGATGCAATGCCAGTGCTTTGGATTGTTTCCAGGTCTCAGGCAGCATAGCACTACCGCCCTGTGCCTGAAAGACACCCATACCTCCAGCAATCATACATTATCATTATCTTCCTTGATTCCTGTAGTTGCCAGAAAAGTAAATAAAACAATACTTGCCAGTGTTTTATAGCTGACATGTACTGGTCCCTTGGCATTCCTTCAGAGCCACATGCTGACAGACTGTGTTAGATTCACCACAGATCTAGCTTCAAAGAAAGGACTTTCTTTGGTGCAGTGCTGTGTTTCGCAGTGGGAAATGTGAAACAACCAAGTCCGCGAATACAGTCTCAGAGGATGGCATGAACCTCCCATACCATGGGGGATTCAGGTTAGATATATGGCTGCCAAGAGAGCTGACCAGATGCCTAATGCATAACCCAAGGTTAGAACTGACCAAGCCCAAGCAATAGGGTTGACAAAAGCAGTTAAATTTGGCAGGAACCACAAGAACTCTGTTCCCCCCACCTCTTGCAAAATTGCGTTAGAGTTCCTGCACCTATGCCTTCTTTTTTTCTTTGAATACTATAGGAATCTAAAGATTGCCCAACCTGTACAGCTGGAGATGAGAGTTCCCCTATCTAAATATTTCCAATTTAGTCATTGGCTGAAGAAAGCAAAATTAACTGAAGAAGAACAAAAGACTATGTAGCCCAAGCGTGGTTAACTGAACTCCCTGTTGGTTGTCAGTATGTAAGCTGAAGGCAGATATGAAGCAGGCGAGAGACACCCAGAGAAAGAAGGCCTGATGGAGGGAGGCCATGCATATTTATTAATTTAAACATATTTTACCAGGTAAGCACACAGAACCCAGAGGAGTCTTTCCTAGTTGCGAGTGATATTTGGGGCGCATGGGAATCGTAAGGAAAGGGTACATTCCACCCATTTGCTCATAACACCATGCAAATCCAGCATACAGAATGAAAACATCATACGTACAAGATGCAAAACAATACAAGATGGTAACATAGTAGATTGAGGTTGAGGACAGTAACTGAAGAGAACATTGCAATTCCACTGTACAGAAATAAGTGTATGATCAAGATGAAGACAGTACCTGAAGAAAACCTTGTAGATCCACTGTACAAGCATAGGTTAGTGTAAGTAGCTTTGTGACCCCCCTGGGTTCAAGCCTGGGGTAGTAATGCCAAGCTGTCATTCTGTGTAATATTAGACTTGCTATAAATCGCCATCCTTGGCTTATTATAGGCACTGGAGGTGAGACTGGGGCAGCTAGGGCATGAGAACAAGGAGGAGGAGTGATGATCCCTGAGATGTCTTTTACATGAGAGGTGGGTATTTGATGTGGTGACAGCTTTGGCAGGGACACTGTTCCAGACAGAAGGCCTATATAAGATTAGAGCCTGGCACCTGCCCTAGGATTTTCCTGCTGCATTGAATTTGGAAATGGCAGCCTTCCTTAGATCTGAGGGAGTATGAGTAATTTGTTGCTAGTGTGAGAAGGTCTGCTAGGTAGCTTGGTAATTTATCTGATCAGTTTTTTGTCTGCAGTAGTGCAGTATGTAGGTGCCTCTCTCAGGGCAGGATTCGGCTGAGAGCATTATACATGATGCAGTGGTGGGTTCTGGTAGGGGCATGCCAGTACAACTACATAAGGCACTTAAAAGCGTTGAGAATCTGGACAGGGTAGAGGAACTGGCGCCAATGTTTATTACATCCCCATAATCTAGTAGGGAAGGCTGGATTGTTCAACTATCAATTTCTTGAAACTTGGCTGTAGACAGCTCTTCACCCTATAGTCCAAGCTTAGCATAACATTTGCCTGTGATCTAGCAGATGTGACCAGAGAAGTTAAGATGCTGGTCCAGGTGTAAGCATCAGTATTTGTATGATACTACAGAGTTGTGCACTCGCTCTGGGAGGAGCAGAGGTTTAGAGAGTTAGGGTGGTGCTTAGCATCTGGAGTGGAACAGTATGGACAATATTTTCTTATGGTTCATTGCTAGAGGGTTGTATAGAAACCATTTTGTATTGAATAGAATTCCATTTGGTGGGGCTTCTTGGTGGAGGAGATGATAGGGCTGGTTGCGTATACAATTGTGTCATCAGCACACGTGGGTATGTGGAAGTGACAGGTGGAGATGGCTGAAGGGAGGTGGTTTATGAAGACTGAAAAGTAAAGGGCTGAGCACAGAGACTAGGGGAACCCCAAGGGAGACTGGTTGTGGGGAGGGGGGGACGTATTTCTGACTAGCATGACTGATTGGGATCGACTGGATGAGTAGGAGCAGAACCAAGTGAGGGAGGGGTGGAGATGTCTGAGGCCACAAGCTTAGGCAGGAGGAGATTGTGGTCTGTGGTGTCAAAAGCCTTAGCTAGGTCAATAAAGATGGCTCCAGTGCTCATGCTTACGTCCATGCCTGCATGCATGTGGATGGTGACACGAAGGATGGAGGTGATAGTAGAGTGGTTTGAGTGGAAGTTGGACTGATACAGGGTTAGGAGTCCCGTGTTAAAGTAGAAGTTAGAGAGCCATCTGCTCAGCAGCTTAAAAGTTTGGAAAAGATGGGCAGGGGGAGAGTGGGCAGAAGTTGGAAGGGTGGGCAGGGGGAGAGTGGGCAGAAGTTAGAAGTATGGGCAGGGGAGAGTGGGCAGAAGTTGGAAGGATGGGCAGGAGAGAGTGGGCAGAAGTTGGAAGGATGGGCAGGAGAGAATGGGCAGAAGTTGGAAGGATGGGCAGGGGGAGAGTGGGCAGAAGTTGGAAGGCGCATCAGCAAAGCTGCCCTTATTGATGGAGACAACTAGCGCATGTTTCCTGTTACATGGGAAGGAGCAGACTGTGAGGGACTGGTTGAAAATGTGTGCAATGGGAGCCACTATGACAAAGGTGCTGATTTTTCAGGAACTTGGGGGATATGCTGTCATCACCACAGCTGGAGGAGGTGTTAAGCGCAGAGTGCTGTTTGAGGACTTTTTATTTTTAACTGGGATTGCGTGGAGGTGGAAGCTGCCAGTTACATAGGGTTGGGATTGTTGGGTAAGGCTGAGTAGGGGGATTACAGCCCTCAGTCCTTCAGTGAGATAATTATTTAGAACTTCAGCTGTTAGCATGGAATTAGGGGTGGCTTGGTCCCTGGTTGAAGAGGCTGTATATTGTTTTACAGAATTTGGATGGATCAGTGCTTTCTCACATGAACTTGCTGTGGAAGTACTTGGCATTGTCCTCCCCTCGTGCACTTAGTGCATAGGTTGCAGAGGGTGGGGGAAGGCCTTCCTGTCCGATGGGAGGCTGGAGGCTTTGTGTCTTACCCAGGCAGCATCTCTGAGCTGGAAATTTTCAATAATGTCAGAAGAGATCCAGGGTAGGTGGTGGCCACAGACTCTGGAGCATTTGACAGGGGCATGCTTGTTGCAGATTTCACTGAGGGTGTCAAAGAAAAGGGTTGATGCCTGATCAGGATCCAAGGCTGACAGGGTGGGACCCCAGTTGGCCAATGGAAGGTCTTTAAAAGGCATCCAAATTGAACTTTTTGTAGGAATGGGTTAGGGTGACCTTAGCAGGGGTTTCTACTGTCTTGATCTTCCTCACTCAGTAAGTTATGCAGCGATCACTGAATATGTTGGGTAGTTTGTCAGCAGCCAAGATTCTATGAGAGTGTGACATCAGCACCCATTCGGTCATACTATGGTTGTTAGTTCTGTCATTGAATCTTGTGGGAGAAGGGATCATCTGACTGATGTTCAGGGCTTTGATTTTTTGAGTGTAGACTGTTGAGTGGGGAGGAGCCAGACCCAGTGAACATAGTAGTCCCTCAGTTTGATATGATTACCATTGGGTGAGTGGTTTAGCGCCTTTTGCAAGATATTAGAGATCTTGGGGGGGGGTGGGGGGCTGCAGGGGAGCAATACACTCCTGAGAGGACACTGGGGATGGAGTGTGGTCTGGTAATGACCCCTGTTGTAATCTCCTAAGACTTTCAGAGGGCTTCTTGAGAGGGGGTTTTAAGGTTGTGTTTTGAGGCAGAGTATATGATTACTCCTTCTCCTCCTCCTCTTTTGAAGCAGTCCTGGCTGTGTGAGAGGTAATCCAGGATGTCGATGGTCGAGGAATTGACTGGGGAAGATAGCCAGGTTTCCATTTCGGTTAGGAAGTCTGGGTTATTCAGTTAAACCCATGTTTTTACTAGGTCAGGTTTGGGGAGGAGGTTCCTAATGTTTGAATGAAGTAACCTGAGGCCATTGGCAGGGAGGTGGTGCATCATCCTGTCAAAGGGATTCGGCAGATAGGGAACACAGTTCTTCTGCTATGATAAATGAAAAAAATGACTATACTTGGTATTATGGAGGATACTGAAGCTTTCCCAACACTGTTCAAGAGAGTGGTCAGTGCTTGTAAATGGCCAGGGGAGCAGTGGGTGATACGGAGGTCCCTTCCCTTACTGGAAAAACCCACCTCACCTACAGTCACATGGACTCAATGCAAGCTAGAGGTTATGACCAGGTAAAAGCAGGAATTCTGAGGAGGTACAACATCAGTGGGGAGACCTGCAGCAGAGATTTGGGTCCTTACAATCTCAGCTGATGGACAACTTCAGGGAATCCTTTGTGAGACTTAATGAATTGTTCTGCAGATGGGTCCAGCTGGAGTGGAATACCATATAGCAGATGGCAGAGGAGTTGGTTGTGAGCAATTTCTACAGATTTTGCTAGAGGATATACAAGTTTGGATTTGAGAAATGAATACTGAGCAGAAAAAAGGCTGCATTACCTCAAGGCAAAAACAGCACTGTTATAAAATGAACACACAATACAATACATTGGGGTGACAGGCTTCACACGTGCCCAAATTTACAGTTAAATTAAAAAATGTAAACAACAGCGTTTATGTTCCCTTTAAGCCCAATTCACTGGCTACAGGTGGGAGGGATATATCCAATAAATTAAAGTGCTTTTTATAAGATTCTGTAATTCCAATTTGCCTTACTTGTCCTTGTAGCTCATGTCAGTGAAAGTATATAGATGTACATTTAATAATTTTTAGTGCAGTTGTTCTTCAGGTGAAAGGGATCGCATTTTGGCTCCGCCGATCGACCTGGCCCCATACTTGGGCATATTCTAACATGTGCTCAGGAAGAGTGTGGTGGAACACCCTATTAAAGTCTATGGGGGTGAGTTTTAAGAACAATTTTATATATGATAGTAGCCATTTTGAGATTAATCAAGAGCACTGGTTGACTAACAGGGCACTTGTTTGTCAATGGGTGCTCTTTATTAATCTTTATGGCCGTTATTATATACACAAATCTTCTTAAAACTGCCCTCCATATACTTTTAATAGGGTGCATCCCCGTACTTTTCCTGGGCACACGTGATAACATGCTTGAGCGTGGGGGCAGATCAGTCAACAGGGAACTGGAAGGGATCATCTGACTACCTCGGTGGAGCCAAAATACAAACCCTTCCACTTGAAAAAAGACTGTACAGAGAAGTATAAAATGTACAGCCTGAGACTTTCGTTGATATGAACTAGAAGAACAAGTAAGGCATACCTGAATCTTCGAAATCCCTTTAATGAAACTGGTAGTATCCCTCTTTATAAAATGGGTAACAAAAATCCTTCTTTACCAGTACTGCAGATGCATCACATGACTATGCATTTTTCCCCAATGACCACACACCTTTACCTTTTTCTTATTTCCATGTAGCTTTTTACGGCTTCTGGGCCCGGCAGATGGCTCTAGTCCCTCCCTTGGAGGGACTCTGTCTCCAGCTGCACTGTTCCCTGGCCCAACAGCCCCTTAATTCCCCCCTGCCCCCCCCCGTGGCCTGGCCGGGGTGAAGGGGTGCTGGCTTAACCCCCACCCCCGGAGCAAAATCCAGACATGGGGGGGCCAGTCAGGGTGCTTGGTGTGGCCATTATGGAGCTTGCTGGCTCCTTCTTCCTTTTTCTCCTGTCCTACCTCCCCGCTGATGTAAGGACGCTGACGCATGCCCTCCTGACCCGTACTGCCCTCTTGTCACTGCCAGAGGGCAGTCAGCAAGTGAGACGACAGTCCCTCCCTCCCTGAGAGAGGAGAGCAGTCCTCTGGACGCTCAGTCCTTTCTTATCCCTGCTGACCCTCGGTGGCCCAAATTTGTTCCCGAGCCCAGGTCACCAGCATTGCGTGAGGTGTAGTGACGAGCGCCTCAACCTCCAGCGCCATCGAGCCAGCACCTTTACCCTTTTCATGTTTCCCCCCCCCAATACAGTATATTAATTTTGTGCCCATTTTATAAGTGTGATAACACACTTCAGATTGTGCTATCACCCTGTAATATACTGTGTGTGATCCCTGCTTGGTTTAAGGCACTCTGCTTTACCTCTTGTCTCACCCTCACAACACCCCCATGGCATGCTGTTTCAGAGCATGACCACAGTATGTTGTTGCTTGCAATGAGTTTAGGTATTGTACTGTACCTGGGCTCTTGTCTGCTGTCCCAACTTTTTAAATAAAGGTGACCATAAAGATCCTTCCAACTATAGGCCTATTGCCATCCTGCCAGTTCTTAGTAAACTACTTGAGAAACTTGTTGCCACCCAAACCACGCACTTTCTCCAGCAATTTGATCTTCTTACAACTGCCCAACATGGTTTTTGTAAAGGTCACAGTACCTCTACTGTTCTTCTCAAGCTTACATCTGATACTTTACTTGCCATGGACTCTGGATCTCTCACTTGGGCCATTTTTATTGATATGACTAAAGCATTTGATTTAGTCGACCACCGTATCTTCCTACATACTCTAAAATCTTTAGGCTTTTCACCTAATGTTGTCAGGTGGTTTGGCAGCTACTTAGCTGACAGGACTCAGACAATTAAATTTTACTCAACTTTATCTGACAAAGCTTCCATTAATGTTGGAGTGCCGCAAGGGTCCATCTTAGGTCCCCTGCTCTTTTCCATATTTAAAAAGGCAAAGGCTACCAAGGCAAAACTGTGTCATGATGATAACCATGTCTGTAACCATCTTATGCTTGAACAACCTAGGTAATCAAAAAGTTTTTCTCCACTGTATTTTATCTTGTATTGCTATCCCGCGTCGCCCCTGAAAAAGGGACCTTCGGGACTCAGTGGGCCTACCCACTCACCAAAATTTAATAAATAAATAAACAATATCACCTCCAACTTTGCTCACACACACTCCCTGCTATATGCAGATGATACTGTCCTGTACACCAGTGTGAAGAATATAAATGACATTAACACTCGACTCTCCCATGATCTCCAAATCATTCAAAAATGGCTGATGACAAATAAACTTCTCCTGAACCAAGGAAAGACTCAAGCCATGCTGTTTGGGTCCAATTCTAAACTCAAACTCTCCCAATCTAAATTCCATGTGTCCACTGCAAATGGCTCATCTGTCGGGGTAGTAGAATCATTTAAATATTTAGGTATCACTCTTGACCCGACTCTCTGCTTTGGTCTTCATATTCAGCAGACTTGCAAACTGGTAAACATTAAGCTTGGCATTGCCTTGGCTCTCATTGCCTTGGTGCTCACACCATCTGCTAGGCTTGCTATACAGTGTTCCCCACTGTCTGAAAATATAGGGCGGTGGCAGTGGTGATAGGGTCAAAATGTGCATTATTTTTTGTGGACCTCCTATATGTACTGCACATGTGCATAAGCTGATTTTAAGTAAAATATTGTGTGCTGGTATCAAAACTGGTAGTAGTGCAGTAAAGGATGTCAATAAAAGACAATTTTGGAGGCTTTTGTAAAACAAACAATCAGTAATGGATAGAAATATAGGGTGGTGGCAAAAAAATATAGGGTAGTGGTAAAAAATATAGAGCGGTGGTAAAAAAAAAAAATATAGGGTGGTGGCCCAACGCACTAAAGCAGTGAATGGGGAACACTGTTATGGCTCGTGGCATACTATTACCATGTCTCAACTATGGTATCACAACCTATGCCTCTACTGGGAAAACGAGTCTTCTAAAATGGGATGTTACCTATAATAACATCTGTCACTATGCATCCTCCTTGCCACGCTTGAAACACCACTGCCTCCTCTACTGTGATCTTGGTTGGCTCTCCCCTTCTGTATCCAGATCTTATGCATATGGGTCAATCATAGATAATGTTATCAGATCCCAAATCCCAAAACTGCTTGCAGAACTGTTTCTAAGTCACTTATCCAGCTATGGACTTCGCTCTGCTGACAATGCCCCTGTCCTCATCACTAGACACCGAATGTCTAAAAGTGCTAGTACTTTTGCCTGTCACGCCCCCCCCCCAGTTCTGGAACTCCCTCCCCCTAAATATTCGCTCAGCATTGTCCCATGCATCCTTTAAAAAATTACTTCGACTCTATCTTGTAGACTCCAGCAGTTGCTCCTGTTTCAATCCACCCTAGCCTTTGGCTCCTGTCCTTATGCCTACTGAACCTACACCACTTCATAGTTTACCGACCCTTGCCAATGATCTTACTTCTTTACACCTGCTTCCTGCCTTCTTCTCTGTACTGGGGCTCAGTTCTTTGGAAACCATTATTCTTGGCGACCTAAACTACGATTGGCTATCAAGTGCATCAGCTCCCTTGAAATCCTTTTGTGACACTCTAGGGCTGGTGCAACTCATTGGCGAGCCTACTCGCCCAAATAAAAAGAACCTTAACAACAGCTCCCTCTTACTGTAGATGTAATTTTGGTTAGCAAGCCACACTTGTTCTGTCATGTCGGAACATTTTTCTCAGACATTAGCAATCATTGTATAATCACTACCATTAGATCAGTGCACAATCCAGTTTGTGGCAAAGTTCTCTATCAGGAGGTGCAAACGCAACTTTGATTTGTTTGCTTACGTCCACGGCTTGAAACATTCACCGCGATGGCAGGAATTCTTCCTAGCCAAAATGGTTAACAGGGCATATACTATTTTTTTACAATCTTTTAAGTGAGGTTTTAAATAAGCATGCACCCCTTGGTTAAGGTGCGGGTCAGGAGCAGCATCTGCTGTTGGTTCTTGCCTGAGCTCAAAGCTTCCCTGTTAGAAAGGGATACTTTATGGAAAAAGGCCCGAAGAAGCAAGAATTACTCGGATTGGTGTCTTTTTAAGAGAGCACGTAACAAGTGCACCAAGTTGGTCAGAGCAGCCAAGGCCGCCTGCTATGGTTCGGAGCTAGCCTCTGCCTCAAGAAATCCTTCAAAGCTCTGGAAAACATTAAAAGACATGTCTGGACATGCACCTGGTAATTCCATTCCAGCAAAAATTAAGTCTGGCGGCAGTGTTATCGCTAACCGATCGAAGATACTGGAAGCCCTCAATAACCATTTTGCAATAGCAGGGCTAGCATTTGATACCTCTCCTGCCAGTGACCTCCGCAAAGCTCAGAGCCCACCAACCCACAAGTCCCCCTCTACCGAGGAGGCCTTCTCCCTCCTGCCTGCCTGTCTCTCTAAAAGAGGTGGAAGACCTACTGCTGCAACTGGACACCAGGAAGGGAGCAGGCTCCGACTTCATAGAGCCATACTGTCTGAAATGTGCTTACCATGTGCTTGCGGTGCCAATCACCCACCTATTCAACATGTCACTGTTCCAGGGTAGCCTCCCCCCTCAATGGAAAATAGCCTATGTCATTCCTCTAGTAAAAGTAGGTGACCCCTGCGATCTAAATAATTACAGACCAATCTCCCTCCTCCCCATCCTGTCTAAATTACTGGAAAAAATAGTGTGTGGCCAGCTAGGGGTATACTTAGAATCCAGAAGCCTGTTAAACCCGGTTCAGTCTGGATTCAGAGCAAAGCACAGCACCATAACAGCCCTAGCTAAAGTGACCAATGACTGGCTCCTAGACCTTGACAAGAAGAAGCATGTCTGTGCTGTTTTCTTGGATCTTAGTAAGGCATTCAACACAGTCTATCACAGCCTGCTTCTTTCCTCCCTAAGCACCTTAGGCCTGGACCATAAATTTATGTGCTGGTTTGCAGACTACCTCGAAGAATGGAAACAGCAAGTTAAAGCTGAAGGTGATCTTTCTCCATTAAAACCTATGCTGAGGGGTGTTCCCCAGGGCTCTGTCCTTGGTCCCCTCCTCTTTGCAGTCTACATTAACAACATCAGTGACCCCATCAAAAAAGCCAACATCCACTTATTCGCGGATGACACTGTACTGTACTGTACTGTACTTGAATCATCCCACGCCGGAAGCAACCTGTGAAGACCTCCAAGCTGAATTTAACCTTCTACAGTACCAGCTCATAAACAAAAACCTTTGCTCAATGCGAAAAGACAAGCATGCTCTTCTCCCCTCCTTGCATGCGGCAGTTCCTGCTGGAGACTATCCTAAAATTACCACTGTTCTTGGAGAAACACTAGAGTATGTAGCTAAATTCAAATGTCTAGGAGTTTGGCTCGATCATAAACTTTCCTTCGCCGACCATCTCGAAGAACTAGAGAAAAAAACTAAGCCAAAGATTAGGACTGTTCTACAGAATTAACCATCTGCTCACAAAGGAGGCCAAGCTTCAGCTGGTTCAAGCCACTTTCCTATCTTTACTAGATTACGCAGACCTGCTCTACAGCCACTGCACTGCCTCTGCACTAAGTTGGACACCCCCTCTACCACAGAGCTCTCAGGTTCATTATTGGCCTTCCACTTTCCACACACTACTGTTCCCTGTACTTATCGTTAGGCTGGACTTCCCTTCACTATAGAAGGAATAGAAACGCCGCCCTATGGGCCTTCAGAGCGGTGACCAACAAGCTCCCCTCGTATATCTCCGATTGTGTTCCCCGAAATGTGTTAGGCACCTACACTCTAAGGAGCTATTCCCTAATTGCCTTCCAAGTTCCAAGGGTCAAAACTCATTTCGGCAAAGCTGCTCTAAGCTTCTCTTTACCCACACTGTGGAACAGTTTACAAAGGAACTTGAAGCTGAGATGCTCTGTTAGCCTGAATATCTTCAAGATGCTCTACGATCGCTACATGAAAGCACCTTGCAAATGTTTTCCTCACCGCTAGCCCGCTAATTCCTCAACTCCCACTTTCCATCCTGACGCTCGCCATGTTTCTTCCCCTGGCTCTCACTCTTTCCCTATTAACTCTTCCTGCTGCACCCACCCTTCCCTGTCTACTCCAGCCTGGCTAAAGTCCCACCCCATCCATAGTAGTGTCCTAATTATCTACCCCTCCTCCGTCATTATCATAATAAACAAGTACCGACATAGCCAGCGTCACTTTCTGTGGTTTTAGCTCAGTTTTCTCCCAGTCATCGGTAATATATCCTCCTCTTCTTTACCTCTAACCTGCCACCCCATACACAGCCTCTTTCCCCTATATGTGTAGTTGCAGGCTGCCTCACTCAAAAGATCTCTGCTTATAACCCCTGTATGCCTATGGTTGATTGTACATCTGCTGACTTCTTCAATTGTAAAATAATGCTGTTTTTTAATTTTTTTCAACCTTGTACTGTATACACTGTATATACTTTTTCTTCCTTGTGTATTATTGCTTTTTGTATACATGCTTCTGTACTGTACTTTGATGTATTCATGACCAGGTCCACCTTGCAAATGAGCCTTGGTCAATGGTGCCCGCCTGGATAAATAAAGATTTTGATTGATTGATTGATTATAACCTTGTGACTTCTATCTCGCACTGGCTTACCTTCTTCCTAGCTCCTGTTACCCTTCCTTATCTAATATTTTCCCCCTCTCAACCTTAATCTCTACTGACCTGTATAATCCTCCTTGAATTGCATGGTACGGCTAGCACTTATGACCTAATCAAACTGATATTTGCCTTATTGTGATGTTAACTCTCCTTACTTTTGTTTCTTATTTAACTTTGTTTAAACATATTACTAGCCTGTTTTTAAACTCTAGCCTGCTCATACTCCTACGTCTGTGTATTGTGAATCCATATACTGTAACCTGTTATCTGATTGTTTCTGACTTGTATTCTCCCGGGTCATGCCTGAAAATAGTCATTGCTATGGCTAGTGCACCTACCCAGTCATCAAAAGCTAAATAAAAAAAAAATAGGGCATGTTTTTCTGGAACATGCATCTCAAATGACATGCTTTCATATTCCAAGTGTGCTCTCTTCTGACACTGTGGGGAAAAAAATTTCATGTTTGTGTAATTGTAGGCTCTGTCAGTGGTTTCAGAGCACTTAATTTTAGTATAAAATTAGATCTTGGCTTGGAATGTAAGACAAATTATATAAATCCATCCAGCTGAACTGGTTTTTGCAGATCTGTTTAAATGAAACACTTGAGATGTCGTTGAAATAGCTTAAGTAAAAGATGCACCCTCTTTCCTTTGTATATTTTAAAACTCTTTCCCCTGTCAGAGGTGATGTCCTTAAGGTGAGATGTTAAACTGAGTTCCCTTATGCCCATTTCTGGTGGTAGTTCTGGTGGAAGGTAAAGATCCAATGGGCACTTTCTGAAAGGAGTAGTGGACCACCCCGGTGTTCAGCTGAAGACCACTTCCCCCTCTCTTTTAATAAAACATAACTGCACGGGGTTATGGTGTGTGCATTTAAAGGCTGCCCTATTGTCTGCATACTGTCTCCGATCTAATGGGGAGTTCTTGAGATGCTTTGTATAACAGCAACTTACCAGATGTGGACTGGACCATCCCCAGTGCAGCTTCAGCAAGAAGTAGGGAGTTAGTGGACAGACAAAGTGGGGTGTTCCTGAAACAGCTGGTCAAGGACCCTACCAGGGGGAGTAACCTGCTAGATGCGGTATCGATGAATGGGGAGAGTGTGGAGGAGATAGAAACATAGAATTTGACAGCAGATAAGGACTGCTTGGCCCACCTAGTCTGCCCATTTTCCTACCTAACAGATAAGCTGCAGATCCTAGTTAACCAGTAGCTTACTTCCCCCTACCTCCCACTAGGACTGCCTTATGTCTGTCCCATGCATTCTTGAATTCCTCCACTGTTCTTGACTCCACGACCTCCTCAGGGAGGCTGTTCCATGCATCCACAACCCTCTCTGTGAAAAAATACTTCCTCACATTACCTCTGAGCCATCCCCCCATCTTCAAATTGTGCCCCCTTGTTCTTGCACATCTCTTTTTCTGGAAGATGCTACCCTCTTGGACTTTGTTGATTCCCTTGAGGTACTTGAAAGTTTCTATCATGTCCCCTCTCTCCCTTCTTTCCTCAAGGGTATACATATTAAGCTCCTTTAGTCTTTCTTTGTATGTCTTCTGGTGCAGACCCTGCACCATTTTGGTTGCCCTCCTCTGGACAGCCTCCATTCTGTCTATGTCTTTGTGGAGATGGGGTCTCCAGAACTGCACACAGTACTCCCAGATGGGGTCTCACCAACTGTCTGTACAGATGGATAACTACTTCCTGTTTTCTACTATTGATACCTCTTCCTATGCATCCCAGTATCCCCCCAGCCTTCCTTACTGCTTTCTCACATTGCTTGCCCACCTTTAGGTCATCTGATATAATTACCCCCCCCCGGTCCCTTTCCATTTTTACTGTTGTCAGTGTCTCACCCCCCATTGTGTACGCTTCCCCTGGGTTTTTGTTTCCCATGGGGTTCTGACATCATTTCCTCAAGAGTGCAAGGTGCATATCACTGTCATATCCTCTCTAGCACACTGCACTGACAATATAAGCATACACATTGTATAATATATATTTCTATATAACAAACCAATCACACTCACACACACACACACACACACACACACAAAAAAAAAATTAGATAAACATGTGGGGAGTAGTGCAGTATAATGGCTGTGGGGCAGCAGTCTTCCGGGACTCTTTCTGGAGAGGCTGAGATGCTACCCTATTTGCAGACAATTCTCTGCCCTGAGGGAGGAAGTTGCCTGTCTTCAGGCCACATTAGACAGTAGTAAGAGAACCTTCCCCCAGACCACACTGGACAGTAGGAAGGGATCCTCCCCCACCCAGGGAGCACCAGAGCTGCCACCACTACCTCAGAGGTTGCGAAGAAAGCACAGCAGTTGGACCACAGTGGGCTCAGGGAGGGTGAGGATGGTGGAACAGAGGCACACCCAGTCAGTTGTTCCACTCCACAATTGATACACCATTCTGGGGGAGCATAGCTCCCCTATGGATGCACCCGCAGAAGAGACTAAGGAGGCTGAGGACAACTGTCACAAGGGAGGCCCACAGGAAGGAGGCAGAGGACACCGCAGGGAAAGGAAGCAGCTCCTGGTGGGGGACTCGGTTATTCGGGGGATAGAACTAGGGGAGCAGGGAAAACTGAAGTAAGGTGCCTGCCTGGTGCCATGGCTTGGAAGGACAGGAAGCGCATCCTCAGGATCACTAGAACAGCTGCACGGGAATCTGAGCTGGATGTCATTGTCCACCTAGGGACAGATGACTTGGCTCATCATGAGATTAGAGCAGTGCAGGAGGACTTTGTAGAGTTGGGAAGGGCCTAAGACAAGTAGCACACACAGTATCCTTCTCAGAGGTGCTGCCTGTCAATGGCATGGGTGAGGCGAGGGTACTTTGCACCATGCAGTTTAATGAATGGTTGAAAAAATGGTGTGGAGCACAGGGGTTTGGCTTCATTGGGGACTGGGGTTCTACCTGGAGGGACACCAGCCTATACTGGCAGGATGGTCTGCATCTGTCCAGGAAGGGAACAAGTCTTTTGAGCAGTTGGTTTAAATGCTTCATTGGCAAGCTTTTAAACTAGTCAAGGGGGGAGGCACTGATAAGCAGCAGGAAAATCCCAGCCTCTCCCTACAAAACAGGATACTAAATGAGAAAAGACCAAGATAGAAAGGTCAGTGGGGATGCTGCAACAGAAGGTAAAGCCATCAAAAATGGAGAGCAATGAGTACCAATGCCCATAGTCTGGGTAACAAGCTTCCTGAATTAGTGGCCTTGATGGAGGAGGAACATCTGGATATCGTGGCAGTCACAGAAACATGGTACACACAAAACCATGACTGTGCGTAAACATACCAGGATACACTATCTACAGGAGGGACAGAGAGGGTAAAAGAGGAGGAGGAGTAGCTCTTTACATAAGGGAAGGAATCAAAGCAACAGAACAAAAGGGTAAACAGGGAGGAGAAGAAGCACTGTGGGTAAATTTGGAGACAGACAATGGCACCACAATCCGCAGAGGGGTTGTATACAGACCCCCTTCTCGGGGAGGAAATGGACAAGGAAATGATAGAAAGTATACTTAGAATGGCAGAAAAAGGGGAGATATTGCTGATGGGTGATCTGAATATGCCGGATGTTAACTGGAGTGCAGTTGCAGCAGCCACTTCAAAGAGTGGGTTCTAGATGCCCTACAGGGGGCATGCCTTAGACAACTAGTATTGGAGCCCACTTGAGAGGTAGCAATCTTAGACCTGGTTCTCTCAAATGGAGATGGAGAGAGGATCACAGATGTAGAAGTGGGTAGCCATCTAGGCACTAGCGACCATCGAACAGTATGGTTCACAGTAAACACAGCAATAGAGTCAAGCCATACAAAGGCAAAAGTACTGGACTTTAGGAGGGCTGACTTTGCCAAAATGGGTGAGTGCCTAAGGAATGCACTAGCAAATGGGCAGGAAGGAGGGGTGGAAGAACAATGGGGAATAATAACTACCATCACAGAGGTAACAAGCCTTTGTGTGAAGCAAATAAAACAAAACGATGTAAGAAACCGCTATGGTTCTCAAAGGAAGTGGCAGTGAAGGTTCAAGAGCAAAAGAAAGCATTCAGGAAGTACAAGGAATCACAGAAGGAGCAGGACAGAGAACTGTGTCAGTTGAAGCAAAAGGAAGCTGGGAAGGCAGTCAGAACAGCAAAGGCCCAAACCGAGGAAAAGATAGCCAACTCAGTTAAGAAGGGGGATAAAACCTTTTATAGGTATATCAGGGAGTGAAGGAAGACCAAGGGAGGGGATAGTGAGGCTTAATAAAGGGGAGGGAGGGTGAGGCGGAGGATGACTGTGAGAAGGCAGAGATACTAAACAAATATTTTTGCTCAGTATTTACAAATGAAGAGGGGGAGGTACCTAAAACAAACAGTAGAAACACTCTGGATACAGAACTTGATACCAGCCCATTTACAGAAAAAAGGGTTATGAAAGAACTCTTAAAACTGAAGGTGGACAAAGCAATGGGGCCTGATGGGATTCATCCCAGAATTCTAAAAGAACTAAGGGTAGAACTAGTGACACCACTGACTACCCTGTTTAACAAATCATGGGAGGATGGGTGGTGCCCGAGGACTGGAGGAGGGCAGATGTGATTCCCCTTCACAAAAGTGGGAGCAAGGCAGAAGCAGGAAACTACAGACCTGTTAGTTTAACCTCAGTGATGGGGAAAATGATGGAATCACTTCTGAAGGAAAGAATTGTCGAGTATCTAGAGGCCAGAGGGGCACAGGACCCAAGGCAGCATGGATTCACAGCGGGAAGGTCATGCCAGACGAATCTGATAGATTTCTATGACTGGGTGACCAAAGTAGTAGATCAGGGAGTGGCTGTGGACATGGCCTACCTAGACTTTAGCAAGGCATTTGACACAGTCCCACACAAAAGATTAATATACAAGTTAGCCAGCCTGGGAGTGAGTCCCAAGATGACAGCCTGGGTAAAGAATTGGCTGGAGAATAGGACACAGAGTAATAGTAAATGGAGTCCACTCTGAAGAAAGGGGTTACTAGTGGGGTACCAGGGTTCAGTATTAGACAGTCCTCTTCAATGTCTTTATAAGCGGACATTGCAGAGGGACTGGAAGGAAAGTATGTCTCTTTGCAGATGACACAAAGATCTGCAACAGAGTTGATGCACAGGGTGGGGTGGAAAGGATGAGAAGGGACTTGGCAAGGTTAGAGGAATGGTCAAATGTATGGCAGCTTAGATTCAATGCTAAGAGTGCAGGTAATGCACCTGGAAACAAAACCCAGGGAAGAGTACACAATGGGGGTGAGATACTAACAGCAACAAAATGGAAAGAGACCTGGGGTAGTCATATCAGATGACCTAAAGGTGGGCAAGCAATGTGAGAGAGGCAACAAGGAGGGCTGGGGGATACTGGGATGCGTGGGAGAGGCATCACCGGTAGAAAACAGGAAGTTATTATCCTCTGTACAGACAGCTGGTGAGACCCCATCTGGAATACTGCGTGCAGTTCTGGAGACCCAATCTCCATAAAGACATAGACAGGATGGAAGCTGTCCAGAGGAGGGCAACTAAAATGGTGCAGGGTCTGCACTGGAAGACATATGAGAGAGAGACTTAAGGAGCTTAATATGTATAGCCTCGAGGAAAGGAGAGAGGGGGACATGATAGAAACTTTCAAGTACCTCAAGGGAATCAACGAAGTCCAAGAGGGTAGCATCTTTCAAAAAAGGTGTGCAAGAACAAGGGCACAATTTGAAGATGGGGCGGCTCAGAGGTAATTAAGAAGTATTTTTTCACAGAGAGGTTGTGGATGCATGGAGCAGCCTTCGGAGGAGGTTGTGGAGTCAAAAACAGTGGTGGAATTCAAGCATGCATGGGACAGTCAAAGGCAATTCTAGGGGTGGGGTAGGAAGAAGTAGGCTGCTGGTTAACTAGGATCTGCAGCTTATCCAGTAGGTAGGGAAATGGGCAGACTGGGTGGGCCAAGTTGTCCTTATCTGCCGTCAAATTCTATGTTTCTATGTGCATTACCTTGCACTTTTTTGCATTGGATCTGAGCTGCCATAAATTTGACCATTCCTCCAACCTTGCCAAGTCCCTTCTCATCCTTTCCACTCCATCTTGTGTATCAACCCTGTTGCAGATCTTTGTGTCGTCTGCAGAGAGACATACTTTTCCTTCCAGTTCCTCTGCAATGTCACTTATAAAGACATTAAAAAGGACCGGTCCCAGTACTGAACCCTGCGGTACCCCGCTAGTAACCCTCCTTTCTTCACTGTGTACTCCATTTACTACTACCCTTTGCATCCTGTTGTCCAGCCAATTTTTATCCAGGCTACACCTTGGGACCCACTCCAAGGCTGGCTAACTTGTGTATTAATCTTTTGTGTGGACTGTATCAAATGCCTTGCTAAAATCTCGTAGGCCATGTCCACAGCCCATCCCTGATCTACTACTTTGGTCACCAGTCAAAGAAATCTATTAGATTTGTCTGACATGACCTTCCCATCGTGAATCCATGCTGCCTTGGGTCCTGTGCCCCACTGGCCTCTAGGTACTCAACAATTCTTTCCTTCAGAAGTGATTCCATCATTTTCCTACCACTGAGGTCAAACTAACTGGTCTGTAGTTTGCTGCCTCTGTCCTGCTCCCACTTTTGTGAAGAGGAATCACATCTGCCCTCCTCCAGTCCTCGGGTACCACCCCATCCTCCCATGATTTGTTAAAGAGAGTAGTCAGCGGTGTCACTAGTTCTACCTTAGTTCTTTTAGAATTCTTGGGTGAATCCCATCAGGCCCCATTGCTTTGTCCACCCTCAATTTTATTAGTTCTTTCAGAACCCTTTCTTCTGTAAATGGACTGGTATAGCCCATCTTCAGAGTGTTTCTCTTGTTTGGTTTAGGTACCTCCCTCCTCTTTCTTTGTGAATACTGAGCAGAAGTATTCATTCAGTATCCCTGCTTTTTCACTGTCACCCTCTACCCACATTCCCTTCCCTTTATTAAGCCTCAGTATCCCTCCTTTGGTCTTTCTTCGCTCCCTAATGTACCTATAAAAGGTCTTATCCCCCTTCTTAACAGAATTGGCTATCCTTTCCTCGGTTTGGGTCTTTGCTATTCTGACTGCCTTCCCAGCCTCTTTCTGCTTTAACTGATAAAGTTCTCTGTCCTGCTCCTTCTGTTTCTCCTTATATTTCCTGAATTCTATCCTTTTCTCCTTAACCTTCCCTGCCACCTCTTTTGAGAACCATAGCGTTTTTTTCCTTCGTTGTGTTTTATTGATTTGCTTTACATAAAGGCTTGTTGCCTCTGTGATGGCTGTTTTGATTACTCACCATTGTTCCTCCACTCCTCCTTCTTGCCTGTTTGCTAGTGTTTTTCTGAGGCACTCTCTCATTTTCCCAAAGTCAGCCCTCCTAAAGTACAATACTCTTGCTTTTGTATGGCTTGATTGTATGGCTGTGTTTATTGTGAACCACACTGTTTGGTTTAGTTTATTGTTCTAGGAATTACTACCTTTGAGCCAGAGGCACTTTTACAAAGGTTCCACGTCAATTAGGTACAGTACAAAAAAGGTTACATAGATAACACAACAATTTGTGCGGTGTCAAGAGCGAGAAAACATATACAAATACATATCAAATCATTTGTGCAAAAGGACATGAGATATCAATAATCACATTATTATTAAAGAAAGAGGTCATGCCAGATTAGGAGAAACAAATAGGAAAAAGTCCAGAACAGAGAGGGTAAGTGAAAGGTGTGGGGAGCAGACAATAGCAGGAGAAAAGGTTTCCCAAACATGTCTTTGTCAAATAACAGAACAGGGTGGGTAGTGAGAAAATAGGAGGTTTAATCAGGGCAGTCACAGGAGCTGGAGGTGGCAAGGTGAGAGAACAGCCTTGATTTGAAAATACCTAGAGAGGTGGAGGCAGTAATATGAGTGCTGAGGGCATTTAGCCAGCTGAGGGCACGATAGGCAAATGATCTTTGTTCCTGAGAAGTCTGGCATCAGGGGACTTGGAGAGGCTGGTGTTCTGATCTTCTGGTAAAACGGGTGCTAGCGTTCGGGCATAACAGGTCTTGGATACAAGGTGGAGTGAGGCCCAGAGTGGATTTTTTCACCATCAGGCAGGTAAGGTACTTTATCCGGTTTGAGAGTTGCAACCAACCTGAGTCAGCATAGAGTTCACATGTGTGGGTACGTCGATGTGCACCAGTGAGCAGCCGACAGGCCTTATTTAGGGATGTTGTAATGCGACTAAGTGCTGTAGTAGTGGCAGATCCGTATATAACTAAGCCATAGTCAGCGACTGAGATGATAGAGTTGGATGGCAATCCTCAGTGCAGAATGGGTAAGGAGCTATCGGTTCCGATACAGAATCCCAATTAAGCTGATTAATAGTTTTGCTGTACTATCAATGTGAGTTGCAAGGTTGGGCCTTGATCAAAGCTGATTCCAAGATATTTGAAAATTGGCACTTGTTCAAGGGTATTTCCCAGTATGTATTAATGGTGAGTGGGACTTGCTGTGTGTCTTGTTTTGCGGTTAGAGAAGAGCATGGATTTAGTTTTTGTGGTTTAGAACCAGCTTATGTTCAAGGAACCACATCTCAACTTTGGAAAAAGCATGCTGAAGGTTGAGGCGTAAGAGGTTCGGATCTTTGAGTGGCAAGAATCACGGCATCGTCGGCATAGAGGATTATTTGTTCAGGGCAGGATTTGGGGAGGGAGTTTAGGAAAGGCTGAAAGGAGGGGCCCAGGATGGATCCTGGGGAACTCCTGAGCGAACTGGTTTTGAGTCTGAGAGAACTCCAGCTACTTTTACAGATTGAGAGCGCTGAGCAAGGTAATTTTTACCAGTCACAGGACCCTCACGAGAGCCCTAGGGATAGTAGTTGTTTGATAAGTAGGCCATGGTGTACTGTATCAAATGCCTTAGTTAAGTCAATGTGACTGCTCCAGTTAGGTTCCTTTGTCCATGGCATTGTGGATTGCTCCTGAGAATTCAAGTAGGGCAGTCGATGTGCTGTGCCTTTTCCTAAATCCATGCTGCTGAGTGCAGAGGATGTTGTGCTTTTCCAGGTAGTCTGAAAGTTGGTCCGCCACCAAGCGTTCAAGGGCCTTAGAGAGAGGTGGTAGTATTGATATCGGGCGATAGTTACCAGGCAGTGACTTATCACCACTTTTGTGCACCGGAGTGACAACTGCAGCCTTCCATTTCCTAGAGAACTGGCTGTAGCAGAGGGAGAGATTGGAAATTTTTGTGTGGGGGAGCAGTACTCCCTCCAGAGTGAGGGACAGAGTTTAAGGTCAGTAGTGTCGCTGCTTGCTGCGGGACTTAGAAATGGCCTTCTTTACATATTATAGACTTCATGTGCCTTTACTAGTTGAAATGGAAGGGTGGTTTGGTTAGAGAGGCAGTAGTAGAAGTAGAAATTGGAGGGTCAGCATCAGTGAAGAAATCAGATGAGAGGACACCACTAAGGTCCGTGAAGGTATCATTTAGGGTGTTTGCAATGATCTATGGGTCTAATGTAGTAGTTCCATCCACATTCATTATTGTAGGAGAGGATTTGGACTGCTGACCCATGATATTTCTTTGGTGGTCGCTTGTTCCCAGATGGCTACCCACTTCTAAATCTGAGATTCTTTCTCCATCCCCATTTGAGAGTACCAGGTCTAAGATTGCTCCCTCCCGAGTGGGTTCCAGTACTAGCTGTCTGAGGCATGCCCCCTGTAGGGCATCAAGAATGACCCTGCTCTTGGATGTGCCTGCAGCAAAGGTGCTCCAGTTAACATCTGGCATATTCAGGTCCCCCATCAACAATATCTCCCCTTTTTCTGCCATTCTAAGGAAGCCTTCTATCATTTCCTTGTCCATTCCTCCCCTGAGATGGGGATCTGTATACAACCCCCATGCGGATTGTGGTACCATTTCCTGTCACCAGGGTGACCCAGAGTGCCTCATCTCTCCTGTTTACTCTTTAGTTCTGTTGCTTTGATCCCTTCCTTTACATAGAGAGCTACTCCTGGTATGGATGGTGGTGGTAGGGGAAAAACTGGGAATAGTGACCCCAGGACTGTCGGGGTTTTAGGTGAGGGCAGGGAGGACAGGGACCTGTACCAGCACAACAGTGTTAGACTTTAGGCTGGCCGGACTTCAACAAATTAAGAGGCTGGTGAGGGAGGCGATGGAAGGTTTAGGGGTTATAAGTGATGCAGGCGAACTATGGGTAGCTATCAAGGACCAAATCCAGAAGGCCGCAGGCATCCATCAAAGTGTTAGGAAGGGGCCAAGAAGCAGGAAGCCTCTTTGGTTCAGCAGGGATGTAGCAAGGGTGGTAGGGGGTAGGCAGAGGACATTCCAGAGATACAAGAGTACCCAGGGGAAGGGGGATAAGGAGGCTTACAGGGAGGTAAGGAGACTAGTGGGAAAGGTCATCAGGAGGGCTAAGGCGGACACAGAAGTCAGGTTAGCAAAATAGGCCAGGAGAGTGAAAAGGGCGTTCTTTAGATGTGTGTGTGGGAGAGGAGGAAGACTGGCCAGTGGATTGAAAGACTGAGAGGGGAAGGAGGCATGCACTTGGAAGAGGACGAGAAGGCAGAATACCTGAACAGGTATTTCTGCTCTGTAATTACGGAAGAAAAGGGCAGTAGAGGGCCAGAGTTGGAAAGGGGGTTGGGGGCATGAGGATGGTATCGGATCCCTTTACCATGGAGAGAGTTAGGGAGGAACTAACCAGGCTGAAGGTGGACAAAGCCATGGGGCCAGATGGCCTGCACCCAAGGGTGATCTGGGAACTAAGAGAGGAGCTGGCTGCCCCATTTGTGAGGCTGTTCAACCTGTCCCTAGACACTGATATAGTGCCGGAGGGCTGGAAAAATGTGACGGTGATGCTGATTCACAAGAGGGGAAGCAGGGAGCTGAGGGAAAACAACTGCCCCTTCAGCCTGACTGCTGTGGTGGGGAAGGTCATGGAGGCACTCATCGGTGAAAGGGTAATGTACCTGGAGGTGAGCGGACAGCTGGATGAGAGACATGGATTCACTAGGAGCAAGTGGTGCCAGTCCAGATTTGATCAAATTTCACAACTAGGTGATGCAGGTAGTGAACCGGAAGTGCGGTGGGCGTGGTCTATCTGGATTTAGTAAGGCCTTGACACTGACCCCATAGGAGGCTGGTCAACAAATTGGATAGCATGGGGTAGGGCTCAGAATAACAAGATGGGTTGAAAACTGGTTGGCGGATAGGAGTCGGCGGGTGGTGGTGAATGGTGTGTACTCAGGGATTGGGCAGGTGAGGAGTGGAGTTCGCCAGGGATCAGTGCTGGGACCCCTCCTGTTCAACATCTACATACTAGACATTGTGGATGGACTGTCAGGGAGGGTGGCCCTCTTTACAGATGAGATGAAAATCTGTAATAGTGTTGACTTCCTGGGGGCGGTGGAGGACATGAGAAGGGACCTAAGATTACTGGAGGAGTGGGTGGAGACCTGGCAGCTAAAATTCAACATCAAGAAGTTTGCTGTTATGCACCTGGGGCACAGGAACCAAAGGGCTGAGTATATGCTGGGTGAGGAGAGAGTCAGAGTGTCAGAGGATGAGAGAATCTCGGGGTAATAGTCTCCAGCAACCTCATGGTAGGGAAGCAATGCTTGAGGGTGGTGGGGAGGGCATATGGGATGCTGGCAAGTATCGGCAGGGATCACCAGCAGGCATAAGGAGGTCCTGGTACCCATATCAAGCCCTGGTGAGGCCACACCTCGAGCATGGTGTCCAGTTTGGAGGCCTTACCTGCGCAAGGATATTGACTTGATCGAAAGGGTCCTGCAGAGGGTGACCAAGATGGTGCAGGGAATGGAGGGCAAGCCATATGAACAGAGGTGCAAGGAGTTGGGGCTATATACATTGGAGACCAGGAGGGAGAGGGAGGACATGATTGAGACTTTTAAATATACCCCTGGGATGAACAAGGGAGGCCCAGGGAAGTTGTTCCACATGAAGGTAGGGAACATAACAAGGGGGCATGGACTGAGGCTCCAGGGGGCACTACAAGAGCAATGTGAGAGGTCAGTTTTTCACAGAGAGGGTGGTGGAGAACTGGAATGGGCTTCCAGTGGAGGTGGTGAATTCAGAGACCATAAAGGGATTTAAGTCCACTTGCGACAGACACATGGGGATAAGAGGAAGGGGGGTGCCTCAAGATATGGTAGGGTGGACTGGGGGGGCAAAGGGCAGACTAGATGGGCCATGGGGTCCTTTTCTTCCGTCACCTTCTGTGATGTGCTGTATATATATGGGAGGCAGTTAGTTGTATTGGTCAAAGCACAGGTTTGAGAATCGGGTGACCTAGGTTCAAATACCATCGGAGCCACTTGGTCACTGTGTGACCCTGAGCAAGTAATTTAACCTTACTGTGTTTTAATCATCTCAGCTGTAAAATCAGGTAAAAACAGGACCTTATTGAAAATGAGATGTTGCTTTAATAGTACAAACAAAAAATTACAATAGAAATGTTACAATTTTGCATGAGCTAGTTTTTTTGCCTTTTTCCCGAAGGTTCTTTTTTTGTTTTTAGTTTACACAACAGTTGTAAGGAAGGGTTTATGGCTCTATAAATTTCATGTACACAACATTTCCCTATTTTCCTTGTATATAGGAAAATGGGCATATGATAGGCATGTGAAGTATCATTGAACAGAAGTTCAGAATCCTTGGAGACCTAGCCCCCAGTGACTGTAGGCCAAGGGTTAAATAAAAGGTCAAGGTTTAAGTAAGAAGTTCTTCCAGAAATAAAGGATCTGATTCCCATCAGTTGTCATTTATGTACACACAAAAACCACACCCTTGCAGAAGACAATGAAGCCTTGCATATGGGTTCTACAGGGCCATTAAAACTGTGCAGTTCACTTTACATTTGGCCTTCAATCACCCTCTAGATTCAACATCATCAGAAGTCAGATTGCATAACTCCATTGCTCTGTGTTCAGGGTTAGCTGCCAGTTAGGTGACGAATTGAGTACAAGGTCCATATGCTAACTTATAAAACCTTGAATGAACTAGTCCCCTCCCTCCCAGTATTTTACTATCTCCTGTCCCTTACACCCTTGCTAGGGCATAAGATCCTTGGGTCAGCGACTTCTGCAAGTGCCACCATCTCAGTCAAAGTCCACGGGAGATTGGCTTTTGCAGTAGCAGTCCTGCCCTCTGGAACTCGCTCCCTGCTGAAATCTACTTCTCCCTTTTCGTGACTGTTTAGTTTGCCTTAGACACATGAAAGCATATCTGTATTAAGAGTTGATTTGCTTTCTTAAATTTTGCTGTTCATATGGTTCGACTCTGCAAATATCACCTGTAGTATCTTTGTTTCTTTCATCAGGGCTACAGATCCTGTCTTTGCACAAAGAAATACAGGTGAGGGGGTACAGGCAAAGTGGGCAAGCATTAAAGTTGCAATACTTGAAGCAACATCCCACTGTGTTAGTGAGAAAAGGAAGTGCAAAGAAGAAGGAAACCACTTTGGTTCTCAAACACAGTAGCAGGAAAGGTCAGAGCCAAAAGGCTGGCCTTCAGGAAATATAAGGGAACGCAGCAGGATGAAGACAGGGAGACATACCAAACTTCCCTAAGGGAAGCAGGGAAAGCAGTAAGGCAGGCAAAGGCCCAAACCGAGGAAACACTAGCACAAACAATAAAAAAAGGTGACAAGACTTTCTATAGATACATTAGTGAAAGGAGAAAGTACAGAGCGTGTAGTGCTAAGATCAAAGGGAATAAGAGGCGGTGTGAGGAGGAGAGGACCATGTAAAAGCATCTGTCCTAAATAGATACTTCTCAGTATTTACTGAAGAAGGTGAGGCAGGACCCACAGCTCTGTACCATGGACTAGGGGGAGGGAGGTGTGCACTAGTCCCTTCATAAAAGAAAGGGTCCTACAAGAATTCGATAAGCTCAGGGTGGACAAGGCAATGGGACCTGATGGCATACATCCTAGGGTACTAAAGCAGCTAAGGGTGAACTAGCAGAGCCATTATCAGAACTGTTTAGTGAGTCTCTGAGCACCGGAGAGGTCCCAGGAGACTGGAGAAGGGCTCGTGTGATCCCACTCCACAAGAGTGGTAGCAGGGAACTACAGACCAGTCAGTCTTACCTCAGTAGTGGGCAGGATTATGGAGACACTTCTTAAGGAAAGGGTAGTGCAACGCCTGGAATCCATAGGAGCACAGGATCAAAGACAGCATGGGTTTACAAAAGGAAGGTCCTGTCAAACTAATCTCATAGATTCCTTTGACTGGGTAACTAGAGAGGTGAACCAAGGGGGAGCAGTTGATGTTGCCTACCTTGACTTCAGCAAAACTTTCGATACTGTTCCACATAGAAGATCGATTAATAAGCTGAGTAGGCTCGGGGTGGGTCACATGTTTGTCAACTGGGTGGCAAACTGGTTGACGGGCAGAAAACAGAGAGTGGTGGTAAACGGTATACAGTCAGAAGAGGTGCAAGTCACAAGTGGGGTACCTCAGGGATCCGTTCTGGGGCCAGTCCTCTTCAATGTCTTCATCAGTGACATTGCAGTGGGACCGGAGGGTAAGGTTTGACTGTTTGCAGATGACACCAAGATCTGAAACAGAGTAGATGATCCAGATGGGGTGGGCAGAATGAGAAAAGATCTGGATAACTAGCAAAATGGTCGGAAGAGTGGCAACTGGGGTTTAACGCAAACTTGTAACACGGCTCAGTGTCGCCTTCTGTAATGGAGCGCCAGGATTCGCCGAACTACCACAGCTGACTGAAACCGAGCAGGTGTTAAGCCACAGGCAGCGTTTGCTCGGTCAGTACCAGCTGTGGCCATGGAGACACCAGAGGGCACCTGCCCGCTCCGTCACCACCAGAGGTGCCAGCGGTGGCACTACCAGACCGCAAGCCCTGCTGGCCCGCAGGGCCTGGCTTGACCAACCGCGAGTGTTCTGCAGATCGGGAGAGCAGCGTGAGCAACCGACCAAGTAGACGGGAAGTAGTAGGCGAGATGAGAAAGCAGCGGCACCCAATTATGGACCGCGACTGCAACCTTTCACTCTGTGGAGTCGCGAGATCTCTCGATGGGTGGCGATGAGTTCAGTGAGGAGGCACCTGCATGCAGCAGCAAGCTAGCTGCTACACCTGTCTCAGCAGTCCCGAGAGCTGTGAGCAGCAACACAGTGGAACCCAGCCCGTGGCTGGAGGAGCTGCTCTGGAAACCGAGTCGCATGGTACCCCACCAGACAGTACTCCTCTTCTCAGCAGCAGATGGTGGCAGAGCAGAGAGGGCGGCCATAGAAGTTCGGGCTGTGGAGGAGACCCGTGGACAGTGCTGCCCGCTCACTCCAGTCAGAGCACCACGGACCGAGGGGACTGCGAGCGGCAGTAGGAGTGTGGTAGGATGTGCAGAGGAGGAGGTGACCATCCCCACTGACAGGCACCGTGGTGAGGAGGAGCCAGAGGTGCAGGCTGGCACCCACACAGCAGAGCAGGCGACTCCTGCGCCAAGCACCACCTGCAGCGGCCGGAGTATGAGAGGCACAGTGATGTGGAGCGCTAGCAGCAATGCGCAGACACGCCACTCCACACTCACCGATGAGGAGCTGGATGGGCTGGAGAGCCGACGCGTAGAGGCCAACACCCACAAGAATACGGCGTGGGCCTCCAACGTGCTCCTAGACTGGCTGAGAGCAGCAGTCCACCAGGTGGACCTCAAGACTGTGCCCCCATGTGAGTTGGCAGGCCTCCTACGCCAGTTTTATGCATCAGTGCGCACCGAGCAGAGAACCCAGTACAGCCTGAGCTCCTTCGTGGGGCTGCATGCAGGGCTGCAACGGTACCTGACAGTCGCGCCGAACCACAGAGTCCTGAACATCATCACGGACATGGAGTTCGTCACAGCAAACAACGTCTTTGTGGCTGTGCTCAAGGACTGCCGGCGAGCAGGGTAGGACAGGGCTGCCCACCACCCCAGCATCTCGCCCAGTGACCTTGCAAAGATTCGGAGCTGTGAGAAGCTGAGCCCTGAGATCCCTTATGGGCTGGTGCGCAGGGTGTGGTTTGAGGTGCAGCTTGGTCTTGCTCGGAGGGGCAGAGAGGGGGAGAGAGAGAGCTGCGCCAGGACTCCCTAGTCATCCAGACAGATGAGGAGGGCAACGAGTTCCTGGCGCTGTCCTTCAACGAGTAGACTAAGAACCACGGACAGCTGGGAGGCCCGACATGGCAGAGTCTGAGGGGGGTGCTCTATGGCAGCCCTGGCAGCAGGGACTGCATTGTCAGACTTTTCCGGGAGTACATCCAGCGGTGTCCACCAAACGCTCCTGCTCTCTACCTGCACCCACGGAGAGTAGACCATCTGGCACCCGCAGAGCGTGACTACTGGTACACGTGCCAGCCAATGGGGAAGAACTATCTGGGGACACTCATGCCCCAAATCTCCGATGCCTAGCTGTCGATGCACTACACCAACCACAGCATCAGGAGCACAGCTGTCACCATGTTGGCTGAGGCTGGGCTTGCGAGCAGGGAGATCATGTCAGTGACAGGACATCGCTGCGAGACAAGCCTGCGCAGCTACTGGTCTCCCTCAACCGCAGACCACAAGAGGTGGTCCACTGTCCTCTCTAGTGGCACACCTGCGTGGAGCACCCCCTCGGCCCCAACCCAAGCCACCACCACCACCTGCCAGCTGGCATGCCAACCCTGCAGTGCCAGAACGGAAGTCAGCAGCCAACAGACAGGAGGCTCTGGCCCCCTTCCCCCACCACAGCCAGGAAGAACCCCAGGGCAGGCAGCAGCTGAATGTGCCAGCACAGCCAGTGGCCCCACGTTGGGGGGGCGCAGACAGGCACCCACCGACAGAGCCACAGGCGACACAGAGACTACCTCCACAGGACCGAGCAGTTCAGCTGCACCCACCCCTCACTGGCATGGTGCAGCCCAGGACACCACAGCGCAGCCACCAGGTAGTCAGCGCCCCCCCCCCCCACCGAGCCCCATCAGACACCTGCAGGCCAGCGGCGCCAGACAGAGCTCCTCTTCACGCCCAGTCCTGGAAGCCCAGCGCCCTCCCGGAGCCAAGCAGCGCACCTCCTGTCTGACAGCTGCAGGAGCCTCACAGCGCAGACCACGACGGAGCATGGGCATCGAGGCAGGGCCGCCTGCCAGACCTTCCAGATATACAGCATGGTGATCCATGGCCCAGTGACCTTCTCCTGTGCCCGCCAAATAACCCAGCTGAGTAGGATACCAGGAAGTGCGACGTCATCCACTGTGCAACACCGCCCATGCATGCACCCCCCCACCGCACACAGTCAGGAGTGCCGCCTCCCGGACCCAGCACATGGCCGCAATCATTGAACCCTCCACTGTCCGGACTGCCAGCACCGAGGTCACCTGACCGATTTGAATCAACGCCAGCGGAGCACCGCAATCATTGACCAGTGCTCCACTGAGCAGTGTAGCTTCCTCACCTGTCTGCTGTGCCTGTAAGTGTAATAAAGAACGTTTACTGCACGATCTGTGTCCCGTCTCTTCTGTCCATAGGGCTGCCGCCCGACCATGCAGCTCGCCGGAGGTGAATGCGGTAACAGAGGCTGGCCGCCGCCGCGGAGAGCCTATGTTACAAGCGCATTAATCACCTTCAGCGTCGGGCTCTACCCGTGGATTAATATCCGCTGGGTGGTTGGACCCCTTGGGCACCAACTCCCTCAGCTGGCATTAATCCACCGGGCAGAGCCCCTCCTCTGGCGGTGATTAATGCTTACAAGTGCAAGGTCATGCACATAGGGAAGAGAAACCCTGAAGCTACCTATAGGCTGGAGGGAGTTGCTGGGGTCACAAGGGAAGAAAGAAACTTGGGCGTCATCATCACCGATAACCTGAAATCATCCAAGCAGCCCTCTAAAGCAGTGGGTAAGGCTAGAGGGATGTTGGGGTGTATTAGTAGGGTTATCACAAGTCGGAAGAGGGAGGTAATAATCCCTCTTTGCAAGACACTGGTTAGGCCCCATCTGGAGTACTGCGTGCAGTACTGGAAGCCACACCTTCACAAGGACATTAACCAGATTGAGGCAGTCCAGAGAAGGGCAACCAATATGGTGCAGGGACTGCATCAGAAAACATATGAGGACAGATTAACTGAACTCAATATGTATGCTAGAAGCAAAGGAGGAGAGAGTGATATGATTGAAACATTCAAACACTTTAAGGGCATTAATAAGGTGAAAGAGTCTAACATGTTTCAGTATAAGAAAAATAGCAGGACAAGAGGACACAGCATGAGAATAGAGGAGGCTGATTAAGGGGTAATGTGAGGAAGTTCTTTTTCACAGAAAGGGTGGTGGATGCATGGAACGGCCTACCTCAGGAGTGGTGGATATGAATACAGTGCAGGACTTCAAACAGGCATGGGATAGGCGTAGAGAGTGAGTACAGATGATGTGAATAGATGGGCCATTAACAGAGCACATGCCTGTAACACATTCATACGGTAGAAAAGAAATGGTCAGACTGGATGAGCCTTGTGGTCCTTATCTGCCGTCAGCTTCTATGTTTCTATGTGTTCTTATCAGGGTGAATTGAAACCAGTATCATTGTCATTGCAGGTAAATGTACAGTTAGCAAAGTTCAGTTCGGGTTTCACACAAACCAGTTGAAAGAATTAAAATGTGGGACAAGACTGATAGTGCCAATTGCTTATTTAATTATTTTCCAGTGTCGGCGAGCAGCCGCTCTAGAGTCTAAGCGTTTTTGCAAGATACCTGTGCATTATGTAGAGCTGAAATTTTGGGCTGTAGCATTGCTGCCTGCTGTATGCTGCAAATAATTCAATAAATAAGCAACTGGCATTCTGCAATCTTTTTCCTCATTGTGGATTGTTTTGGCTGGTTTGTGTAACACCTGACTTTCTGAACTTTGCTGGATGGTGTTGTCAGGACTCCACTTGGTCTCTGTAGCCAGCTTTCTATTCTGAATGCACAGATTTTACTTTGAGGGTATCTCTTGCAGCTGGCCACACCTATGGAACTACAGCTGCCAGGTGCCAGGACCACATGGAAACTTTTCTAGCTAGCAGTCTACTAGGGGGCTGCTCACTCCGACATCACATGTTGACGTCGCCCTATCCTATGAGTGGGGGTCTCAGTTATTTTCCCGTCGTCGACCATCGCATCTCGGACTTCATGGAGATCCCACCAGCTTCAGTCAACTGCAATTTCCTACGTTTTTATTTTCCATTTCTCTCCCTAGTGTACCATCACTTTACCTTTAAAGTGATTTCTTCTGTTGTGTGTGTCGAGCTCTGTCTCTGATAAACTTTTCAGGACTACTGCATCTGGGGAAGAAGATCCCCAAGAAGGTCTACTACAATGCTTGGGTCTGCTGCCTGGGCCGGGCCATAATACCCAGGTCTGTGAGATCTGCCACATCTTCTACTTGACCCCAGATTGAGAGGGCAGAGGAGCATAAAAAAAAACAAAACACAAGGGAAGTGAGCTGAGTGAGAGCAGCCTGAAGGGCTTCAGAATTGTTTTATCTGCTGACTGAGTAGCATTGCCCTTGAGGTGCCTCTCAACTTTCCTTATTGACAGCCTCCTATTTGCTTATTTTGGTAAAGTTTTCCTCATAAATTAAATTTTTTAGTGCGCTGAGTGTAATTTTACATTTTTTAATAGCGGTTGTGTTTTTACGCACATTTGTGTTATTTTAACCGCAGCTGTGTTATTTTTACATTATTTTTAACCGCATCTGCTTAAATTATATTCGTTTTTACGTGGTTCTTCACTTTCTTAATGCAATTCGTGAAGGAACCAGAGAATTTTGTTTTTGCCTTAATTGTTTTGCCTCAGACCTTAGGGTTCTACCGTGAGGCAACCAATGTACTGCAAAGTTTGACAGTTGCTGTTGGGTTCTCTGAGGATTGGCAAGATCAGAGATTCCCACAGTTACTTAAAACTGGACCTGAAAGTGTCAACTGTCACAGGACTGGCTTCACAGCATCGACAAAACCCATGCTCAGTTGTTGACTGGTATTGCTGGGTTCTCTGTAAGACTGGCATTGGTATACAGTCCAGTTCTAAGAAAAAAATAAAAAAATAAAGAGAAATAAACAGAGTTTATTAAACTGTCACAGGACTGGCTTCGCAGCATTTCACAGAAACCTGTGCTCAGTTGTATTTTGGTCCAGATCTTGGGTTCTCTTTGCAAAGCTGGCACAGAGCAAAGAGTCCTAATTAATAATTATGGCTGAGGAAAAATCAAAGGCTACCAATGAGGAGCCATCTAAAAGTAATAACAATAGAAATATAAGCAGGGGTGCTGATGAAGCCTCCAGATCCTAGCCAAAAAATAAAGCTTCCAAAGGAGCTGATGAAGTTCCTCACAAATTACAAAATAATAAAGTGATGGAAAAAAAAAGAAAGAAAAGGGAAGCTTGATCACGCTGCTAATGAAGTGGCTAAAAGAAACTCTTCAAGACAAAAAGCGCTCTGTTCCTCCTGGGAAAGCCAATAGAGAGACAACAGGCAGCTTAAAGCACAAAGAAAAAAAAATATATAGCACTGTCTATGCAGGTCCCTACTGTGCAAGATTTGGCAATATCATGGCACATCCTTCAGTCCTTAAAGATGGGGTCTGTGTTTACTGGGGCTAGTATGCACTTTCCACAGTTCTGTTTCTCCGCGAGACTGTGAGGGTGATACAGTTGATAAGGAATAATTTTATGATGCCCTGACATGAATTTGGAGGGCCTAGAGCCTTATGTGTCCACTACCCTCTCTTTGGAGTCTCCTCCGCTAACCAGGAGGATCTGCCTTCTATGCTTACGCTTATCCAAAACTTGTTAGAACTCTGGACTTTCCTACTTAGGAGTCCATCCAAGGTGAAGATGAGAATAAAAGATTATAGGGTGATGAAAGTCTCCACCTCCTAAAAGACTGGTCGTGGCTGTCTGTAATGAAAAATAAAAATAAAAATACCATAACTGCTTCAAACCCCACTTCTGTGGCAGGGTTGATAAATGGAGCTAGAAATGATAAATAAACAAACAATTGATATATTTATCAACAATGCTGAGTGTATGTCTATACATACCAACCATGAGAGTTAAGTGCAGCAGGCAGCGTGCGAAGAAAGCAGGGGTCTCCTTGTCTTCCTTACCCCTGGACAAGGACTCTGCAAAAATGGATTTCATAGCTAACCGCAGATGCCTGTCAACATTTTTTCTACATGGCTTTTATGATCAAATATCAGAAAGCTCTGTGGAATTCTGTCCTGGCCATTACCCACATGATACAGGAGCTGGTGGATATGGCAAAACCTGCCCTGGAAGCTATGTAGTACCAATTCCACAGGGCAGATGACAACAAGAATGCCGCCTCCAGAGCCATGGCCCATGCCATCTCTTTGAGGTGCTTTGCCTGTCTTAGAACTAGCAGTCTAGTCTCAGACTCCCAGTTTAAGGCCACGGACTTCCCTGTGATCAAATCATGCACCTCCTGCCCTGCAGAAATTCCTCCTGAGGGCAGTAGGGGCAGAAGGTTCTTCTCCCAGGCCTTACATTCCCTATCCCCAGTCTGGCTTCTCTCAGTACAGGGGTGCTTTCAGAGGGAGGGACAGAAGAGGCCCAAGGTGGCCACCTCTACCCAGCCAGCAGCTTGGCAGTCTAAGCCCTGAAGTGTGTGTAGGCTGACCTCAAGTGTACCCAGGTGTCTAAGCTTCTATCCCCAACACAGGTGTTAATGTTGGAGTTGGAGGTAAAAAAAAACCTTCTAGCACTGTGAGCGGTGGAGAGGGTCCCGGCCCACTGAAAGGGGCAAGAGCCTCTACTCCAGGTATTTTCTGACACGAAAGAAAACTGGGGAGTGGCAACCTGTCTTGCTGTAAAAACCCAAATTCAAGATGGTCACTCTGTTGTTAGTCATACAGCCCTTACAGTAGGGAGACTGGCTAGCCTCCCTGGTCCTAAAGGGCCCCGTTTTACATATACTCATAAGGAGGTCTCACAGGCAGTTTTTCAGGTTTAAACTCCCTGTGAGCTCACTGCAGCCCTTCAACCTATCCTCTGCCCCAAGAGTCTTTACAAAGTGCCTGGCAGTGGTGGCAACACACCTCAAGAAGCTATGTGTCTCTATCTACCCCTTTTTGCCGATCGGCTCACAGGGACAAAGTTTCCTTGTTAGGTTAAGGAGTCCTTTTTTCCCTTACAGGGCTCACATTGGAGTCTCTGGGTTCCCTGGTAAATCTAAATAAAGTCTCACCTGGAACCCACCCAGCTACTCCCCTTCCTATGAGCGCAGCTGGACACCCAAAGGAAATGCCTTCCTTCCAACAGGAGAGAATTCACACTTTCCCTTAGTGGCAGATTCTTTCGTCCCAGGACAGCAAGACCAGCCAGACATTTTCTCAGGCTATTGGGACACATAGCTTCAATGCTGGCAGTGGTCCCAGGATTAGGTACAGGATGTGACACCTGCAAGCCTTCCTCAGAGCTGGTCTTAAAGAAGCAATTTTTCAAAGCTGATACCTGGGATGGAGCAGTTCCTTCAGACTCTGCTTTGGTGGAAGAACCCTGCAAATCTGGCAGCAGGGATACCCTTCAGAGCTCCGCTTCCCACAAGGTGATCACCACAGATGCCGTCTCCCTCCCTCCTGGGGTGGGAGTGCATCAGGACAGTACCTTAGTTAGTGGCACCTAGACTCTCCAAGAGTCGCAGTTACACATAAACCTTTTGGAACTCGAAGCAATCTTTCTAGTTTTCAAAATATTTGGTCCTGGCATAAAAGAACAGTGTACAAATTTGAACAGACAACACCACTGCAATGTTTTACATAAACAAAACAGAGTGGTACCAGATCAGGAATGTTCTGTTCAGAGGCTTTGAAAATCTGGTCTAGCCTTCTCCCGGGGAGTCCGCATTTCAGTTATTCACCTCCCAGGCAGACACAGTACTCAGACATATGCTCTAAGTTGCATCAGTCAAGTCCAGAATGAATGGACTCTGAACAAGCAAGTACTAGCCACAGTGTTCAGGCGGTGGGGCACACCAGAGGTGGATCTGTTTGCCTCTCCCTTTAATTTTCAGCTTCCTCAGTGCTGTTGGAGGCCCCCAGTCCCAGGAACACTTCCCCTGGATGCCTTGATCCTGGATGGGTCAGGGAGGTTCCTGTATGCAGTCCCTCCTTTTCCCCTGATACTCGAGGTATTGCTGAAACTGACAACAGCCTGCTTTGATGATACTGGTGGCTCGGATTGGCCCAGGCAGGCCTGGTACCTCTCCTTCTTTCCTGTCCCAGCAGGCTAATTTGCCTGCTGCCAACTCGCTCCCTGCTGACCCTTCCTAAGACAGGAGTGCATTATCCAGACACACCTCTCTTCACCTCAAGGCCTGGTTCTTGAGGAGTTAGTTTCCATCCTCCCAGTACTCTGAGCGTGTCCTTGAGATCCTGAGAATGGCTTAAAAACAAACACTAAGAGGACTTATGTAGCCAAATGGAAAGATTTTCCCTCAGGTGAAGGAGCAAAAGGTCAATCCCCTTTCAGCTTCAAACCCTCAGCTGCTGGATTACCTGGTACACTTGCAGGCATCAGACTTGAAACCATCTTCCCTCAAGCTACACCTGGCTGCAATTTTGGCCTACCTTTCAGTGGGAAAGAAAAAGTCCCTCAGTCGATGCCAATAGGTGTCCCAGCACCAGTCACGGTGGATGTCCAGGCCATGCCACTTTCTCCGTGGGATTCCGTGCAAGCTGCGCTTGCTCCCCCACAAGGGCCAATGCCGCAGGGCCCTACCGTGCCTGTCCCCATGATCCCCTTCCCTATGGAGCCACGGCATGCATCTCAGAATCTGGTGCCCTCTAACCCCCCCTCAGGATCTGGGGGATGAGGATGAGTATCACCTGGGCCTTTTTCTCCCTCATGATTAGAATGAAGGGGATGCTAGAGAAGAAAAATTCATTACCCCCTCCCACTCCACCTCTGCGATGTTGTCCAATGATGAGGTAACCCCAAAATATATCCCGCGGTCCTCCCTTGATGACCCTTCTTTTGTCTCTGTTCTGAAACAACTGCAGGCTGCCATCGAGTTTGACACCGAGGAACAGGAACCTGTCTGGCACCGTCTGTCCACTTAGCTAGACCTGCTGGTCACCCCTCCTCTTATTCCTCCTTTGATAGAACCTTTTTGAGGATGCCACCATGGCCGCCTGGCATCCACCCAACTTGATCCCTGCCATGCTTAGGAAGGTGAGCAAGTTATATCAGGCTCCCATGGGGAAGCTTTTCTTCGCAGAACAACCCCAGGTGGATTCTGTGGTCATTAATGCTGCCCATGACCATACCAAGAGGCCAAAACACCTCAGTTCCCTTCCCCCGGACAAAGAATCTCAGAGGTTGGACCTGATTGGGAAGAGGACTTTTGCCTGTGCCACTTCAGCAATAAGAGTCCTTAATTCTATTGCCCATATAGTCTCGTATCAGAACCAACTCTGGGGTCAGGTGAAAGAAGTAGCCAAAACCCTCCCAGAGGACCCCCTGAGACAGCAGTTGCTTCAGAACATTCAGTCGGGGGCTGACATTGGTAACCACCTTCTGCGGTCTGCCTACGACCCTGTTGATGCCTTAGCCCATGCGACCAATGCGGGTATCTGTCTGCGAAGACTTTCTTGGCTGTGGGTGTCAGGCTTTGCTCAGGATGTGCAACAATCCATCCTGATTGCCCCCTTTAGAGGGTATAAATTGTGCAGGGCAGATGTGCAGGATATACTTTTCTAACCTGCAGGCCTCTGGCCACATGTTGCAGTCTGTCCACTCTGTGTACCACATCCAGGCTAGAAGTGGTCAGCAGGTGCCCTGTCATTGGGCTACCCATAGGACAAACCCCAGCTCCAAGCCTCAGGGTAAACGTAGAGCAGCCACAGTCCTGCTTACCCCTACCTCCACCACTAGAAATGCTCCCAGTGGAGGTTGTGCAGCCCCAGCCACAGCTTCTACTTCAGCATGACTCCTTACTCGAAACCCCCACCCCCAAGCAGGACAAGAGGTGGTCATAGGGGGTTGTTTCTCCTGCCATCTGAACAGGTGGAGGGAGATCACCAGACTTGCCTGGGTTTTACAGCTTATAGAATATGACTATACTCTAGAGCTCCTGGAGTGGCTTCTGTAAAAACCTCCAGTTCAGTCCTCTTATCCTCCCGGTCACATTCCAGTGGTGGTCTGTGATGAGATCAGCACACTGTTGCACAAAAGGGCCATAGAACACTTCCCCAAGACTCATCAGGGCAGGAAGTTCTACTCCCACTTCTTTCTGGTCCCCAAATGCACTGTGGATCTCTGGCCCATCCTGGACCTTGGAGAGCTAAACTTCATTGTTCAGTATAAGAAATTCCAGATGGTGGCCCTTCAGGGACTGCTGCTCCTTCTGCATCAAGGGGATTGGATATGTTCCCTCGATATGTAGGAGGTATACCTGCAGATCGAGGTGTGTGTGTTTCCCCACAGGCAGTACCTCAGGTTCCAGTTCTCAGGAGGACTTTTCCAGTTCCGGGTCCTGCTGTTTGGCTTCTCTTCAGCTCCTTGGGTGTTCACCAAATAAATGGCCACAGTGATGGAGGCCCTCAGGCAGGAGGGACTCTACGTCTTTCCCTACCTGGACAACTGGCTTCTCAAAGCGAGTATCTGCTGCAGACTCTGGAATGTACCACCCAACTATTCCAGGGTGTGGAAATCACCATCAACCTCCCCAAGTAAGTCTTGACCACCTATCCACGTCTTAAGTACATAGGGGTGGTTCTGGATGCGGTTCAGATATGGCCTTCTTACCCCAGAACAGGGCGGACCGCCTAATGGCTCAAGTCCGCCTGCTCCGCAACAGCACATATGTTTCAGCCAGAACCTTTCTCCAACTCTTGGGCCAGATGGCTGTGGCAGTTGTCACAGTGCCTCTACTCAGACTGCATATGAGGATACCCCAGTGGACATTGAGGGTCCAGTGGGATCAGCACTCAGACGACCTGAAACAGCAGGTCCTAGTCTCCTCTCCAGTCAAAAGGTACTGCTTTGGTGGATGGAACCCGGCAACCTTTTGAAAGGGGCTAACTTTCCTCATCCCTTCCCCTCAGCACATTTTCACCACAGATGCTTTGGGGTTGGGCTGGGGGGCTCATCTGGGACCCCACCAAACACAAGGGACATGGTGCAGGACAGAGACTACTGTCCACGTCAGTGTCCTGGAGATGCAGGAAGTTCCGTATGCCCTATAGGCCTTCCAGACTCTGCTGTCCTCAGGCCTTCTGCTAGTCCAGACCAACAACCTCAAGGTAGTCAACTACATCAAATAACAGGGGGCACTCATTTGTACCCCCCTTTGCCAGGAAGCGATGAGAATCTGGTACTAGACTCTAGAACATGGTCTAGAACTATCGGCCATCCATGTTCCAGGCATCCAAAACGTCCTGCCAGACAGGCTGAGCCGGTCACAGTCCAGGATGCACAAGTGGAATCTGTTAACCTCAGTCGTGAAGACCTGTTTGACAGGTCGGGTCATCCAGAGTTGGACCTTTTTGTGTCCCCGCTTTTATTTTGTTGATGAGGGAACCTGTGCCTGGTAACTGTGGAAAATGTCCTACTCTTGTGATAAGTGCCAAGGGATCATTAGCTTTCACCTGAACAGCCACCAGAGATGGACAGTAGAGACCATGGTTTAACATCTTTTCCAAAGGATGGCATCTCAACAGTACAGCTCCCCCCCCCCCGTACTACACTATGCCATTATTGGGTATTTGCCCAAGTCCCTAGTGTGGGACTAGAACCCATGGCCTTCTGATCTTCTGGCCGCTGAGTCGAACAGGCAGCCTACTGAGCCATTAACACTAAGCGTGAATCAAAGCCAAGTACTTTATGTACATAGAAAGTGACAATACTTTGCAGTTGTCAACATCCTGAAGTGCCTTATTGTGATTATAAAATGACAACCCTGATATTTAATTTTAAAAGTGAGAAATGAGGTTCAGAACATGAAGTATTTCCAGCCGCTGTGGTTACGCTAGAGTAACGCACAATCATGTGGTTTAGATTTTGTTGACTGTGGAAGGAAGACTGGGAAATTCTGCCTTTCTTGGGACATGGATATGACGTTCTATCCACACTTATAGGCAGTGTCCTTTCCCCTTTATGATGGTGCCAGAAAGTCTTCAAGCTGGCTCCTCCCACCCACTTGGGTGGTAACTCCCTCGGCTCCGCCCTATGATGCTAGAGCTTCCTTTCCGCTGGAAGAAGCAGGTACCCTCCTTACCGCTCCTGCGTTGAGTAGGCCCTAGCACTCAAATCTTTGGATTTACTTCCTAAACCAAAACTCTTATGAGTTTGTCTTCAGCTGTATCATTGATTGCGACTGCCATGGACGATAAGTACATTCCCGGGTTCCGCCGGTGCCCTTGCGGGCAGAAGATGTCCAGGACCGACCCGCACGCCACGTGCGTCTACTGCCTGGGGTACGATCACGACCCCCAGGCTTGTGACTTTTGTTGTTTTTTCCATCTGACTGTTGTGGAGAACCGTCTCGCCTGGCTTAAACTGGGCCGCCTGGTGCATTGGAACCTTCCAGTCAAATCTAAAGACGCCCGTTGGGTGGTCTCCATGGCTGTGGGATCTGCCGAACAGCTTGCGGCCTTCGAAGAGAAAGTGGCCCAGACTGTGGCTTGCTCATTTTAGCTTCTGCCTTTGTGCCACTTCAGCTGGGCTTGATGTTCACGGGTTCCTTTGAAATTGTGCCAGTCTCTGCCCACCCTCAGAGCAGAAATAAAAGAAGAAAGTGTCCAAGAAGGAGAAAGAGAGGACTCATCGTCATTTGTGGGATCAGGAGTGCTCTTGGTCGAGGGCCTCTGATGCCCACGCTTCACTGGATTTGACTTTGGTTGAATCTTCTGCCTTGGCTGCCGGCTCCACAGTAACCTCATCGGGCCTGCCGGCCGAGATGCTGGTGGAGGTCTCTGCTGAGATTTTTCTTGATCCGACTGACCAGTTGTTGACCAAAGAGGCTGATACTTCCTTATCCAGGACTCCGGTCCTGACACAGGCCGATGGAGGAATGGATCAGTTTGCTGACCTGCCGCCTCTGGTCCCAGATCCCGACCAGGAGGAGCCTTGGTGCTTGTAGACTCCTTCTGAGCCCCGCCGCTGGTCCCCACGGAAGTCAAGGTCTTGGTCTTCCTCTCGTGGGTTGAGCAGGTCCTGCTGTCACTGGCGTTCCTACTCTTGGCACAACGGGAAGCGGCACTGCCGCTGCTCTTCATTCTCATTATCCTTTGGTGAGGAGAGGCTTCGGTGCAGATTGTGTTGATGCTGTGAGGACCTAATGTGGTAACAGTTGGTGCTTACTGGTGCTAAATCGACCCCAGCTTTGACGCTGCCCATCACTTGGCTGTCGCTCAAGAGGCCGATGCTGTCTCCATTGACAGAGTCGACCAAAACGATTCCAGCTTGGCCGACTCTAGTGTCTCTGTTGATTGTGGTGGAACGGCCATCTAAATAGCTGATTGTTGGCGCTCTGACTAAGGAGTCTCGACCGGCCAAGGGACTTCCCCATCGGCTGTTGGTCACCGTCACCCCTGACTGTCCACAGAGGGTCAGCGGGGACTCAGGTGGTCGACCACTCTTTGGTGACTCTTCGGAGTCTGAGGGTTCCTCCCTACATGCCCGTCTGGTTGATGTGGAGTCCATGGGGGATCTCTCTACAGATGAAGGCCCATCCTCCTTCATGGGCCTCCTCCGTTTGATCTCCGAGTCGACGGGTATGAAGGTGTAGCCTGTTCAGAAACTGGCTAGTTATCCATTGACCGAGATCGACCAGGGAGACACTCTGACAGAAGCTTTCCTAGTGACAGATGCCATCCTTGGCCCTGCCCTGGAGCCCTGGCAGTGCCCTGCTTCCTGTCCTGTGCCTTTCTGCCCACAAATATGCGGTACCCACGGATCCTTTTGAGATTCACAGAGCACCCTCAGCCGAGGGGCAGGTGGCTGACTCTGTGTTCAGGCACTCCAGCAACACCAGGGATGTTGATAAGCCGCCAGACAAGGAATCCAAGAAGCTGACCATGACTAAAAAGTCTATGCTGCCTCCTCGCTTTTACGCCAGGCAAGCTTGGCCCTCCTTATGGCCCACTTCTCCCATGCCCTACTGGGCACTTTAGATGATGTGCTTCCTCATCTGCCAGCAGACCTTCAGACCATGGTCAAACAGGTCCAGGACCAGAGCCGGGCTGTAGCCAAACAGCTCCAGACAGCCATGGACATTGGGGACTATGGTGGCCTCAGTGGTCATGTGCCACAGGG
Source organism: Neoceratodus forsteri (assembly GCA_016271365.2). Taxonomy (NCBI): domain Eukaryota; kingdom Metazoa; phylum Chordata; order Ceratodontiformes; family Ceratodontidae; genus Neoceratodus; species Neoceratodus forsteri. The sequence goes on along the minus strand of CM028137.1, from coordinate 699,904,052 downwards.
CTTGACTGAGGATCTCGACCTTCACGGTGGACACTCAGTACAGGCTGGCAGATGTCCCTTTCTTGGGCACCGACCTGTTTGGGCCTGGGGACTACAAGGGGCAGCCCCGAATGAGAACCTCACGCTACAGTACTCTACAGTGATCAGACCAGCTGACTCAATAAACCGTGAGGTTGTTACTCTCCAGTCCCAGTGAGAAAACAAAGTCCAAGGCATGACTGTGTTGATGGGTTGCAGAGGTAAGTACCTGTGCTAGGCCCAGTGGTTCCATCAACTGGGGGAAATCCTGACCAAAGTGCAAGAGTTCATCATTTTGACCCAGGCATTGAAGTCACCCAGAATCAGCCATCTGGATGACTCCAACACCTTCTCAGCACTAAAGTCCATGGTTTCCTGCAGGAACTCCCATCTTGTGCCTTGGTGGCGGTGCATGAAGGATCCTGCAACCTGTACTTTGACCCAGCACAGCCATGCATTCAAACAATGAGTTTTCCTCGACTGGGAGTACAGTGAAGTTCACTTGAGATCTAAAATAACCATCCTCTTGTAATCCCTTTGAAGAAAATGCACCACTGAGAACCCTGTTGGGACAGCTACCTGCAAAACAGGACCGTATAAATCACCAACCAGATCTCCGTAATGCAAGCTAGATCGAGCAAAGAACAAGACATTAAATCTGCCATAATGGCTTATCTTGTGCCTCATTGATCTGGCATTGCACAGCACTGCTTTCAGGGGCGAGCAGGCTGCTGACCTGACAGCTACCCCACTTGGTGCAGTGAGCCCTGGGTGTGAGTACCAGCCATGTCTGGCCTCTCTTTTGGACCCATTTCACCCCTGGGCACCTCCTGGTCCTTACCAGACCTATGCTGCCCCCGCCCTGTTAGCATCTCCCTCTGCCCTACCATCCGGCCTTTTGATGATACCCACCTTCTTGCAGCATCTGTACACCACTGCTGGCAGAGGATTCATCAAGGGGGCGGTGGTCCAAGAGGTGGGACGGGGAGTAACTAAGCCAAGGGTCCCCACATCCCACGTACATGATGCCGCCAAGTAAAACCAACCACCCACACTCTTTTTTTTTATCATTTAACATTTTTCCTCCTTACAGCCACAGTCCCTGCTTTCCATCCAGCCACCGCTCCACTCCGCCGCCGACCCCAAAGCTTGCATGCCCAGCTGGCAGATGCAGCTACACCTGCGAAAAGGGCCCCCCTAGAGCCCCTGCACCCGGTGAGGAAACCAGTACTGGCACATGCCTCCAGGCATCGTCGGCCGGCGGTGCTGCGGCCATCAAGCTGCTGCGGAACCGTGCTGCCATATTTCCCCCTTTTTTTTTTTTTCTCCCATTTTGGGATCGCGGACGGCAATGACGCCCACGCATACGTGCAGAGCGTCTGCTGGCTTCCCCAGGGTCGCCAAGAAGGCAGTGTAAAGTCCCCAGCCCACCCCAGGACTGAGATGGCTCTCCCCGACGCCAATCCCAGTCCTCCTGCTGACCCCCGATGACCCTAGCTCGTTTCCGAACCCTGGTCGCTAGCGTAACGCGAGGTGTGGCATCCAGCGCCTCGACCCTCGGCACCACCGGGCCAGCACCCACCCACACTCTTAGCCAATAAACCCATACAACCCCAACAATGTCCAGACACACACTACCCTCCCCACTCGCCTAGCAAACACTAGAAACACGCAAATTAAACAAGTTAAAATAATTCTCACTCCAGCATTCACCCAATCTACACTCAATCAGTCATGCTGCTCAAACCCACCCCAAACCCCAACAGATTTAACTGCCAATATAAAACAAATAACACAGAAGAACTCAAAATGAACACAACAAAGATCATACAATTCCAGTTAGAGGTGCCAGCAACACAGATGGGATTGCAGTTTATTTTGTCCTTGTTAGTCCATGAGAAAAAAAATAATTTGTTCTCTCTAGAGAAGAAATACAAATTTATAACAAACAGAAAGAGGGAGCTTTTTGTTGCTGTCTTACAGCAACCCAAGCAACAAAGCAACCAGTGATTTAATGAGAGAATCAAAAATGAACCCCTGGATTCACTCACCACGCACAGCCTTGTGCTATGGCCCCAGTGTCCAGTTTGCACCACAGTAGGCAGTTCTTAAAGTTGAGAATCTTCACCAGAGTTCAGAGATCAGATACACCACAGCGGCTGTGGAAAAAAGTCCAAGTGCACCAAAAAATTGAACAGTGACTCCATGCTGCCACCTGGTAGTTGCAGGAGATCCTCTGCAAAGTCCCAAGCTCCTTTGTGAAGCTCTTCTGCTTTGAGATACAAAGAGCATCAGAGGTGCTACATAAATACAATGTCCTTACCCTATTCTTAAAGAGCTTAGAAACTAAAGGTGCTGGAGGCAATCACTTTTGCAGGTAAATGGTTGTGCAGCGCATAGTGTGAAGTTCCTAGACAACAGTTTTGATTTTTGTGAGCTAGTCTGATAAGATGTCAGAGTTGTCATGAAATAACCAAAGCAGTGAGTCACCGTGGCACTATGTTGAAATAAGTAAAAGGAATGCTGGGAAATAGTTTGAAACAGCAGTGCATTGGCAGATTCTTAACCCTAAAACTGCCAGTCCTGCGATTGCTGGGACTTCAGATATAGCCGTACAATACCAGTGAGTCATACAATAAATTTAGTGTTCAGTACCAGCTGTGCCTGACCTTGCGCCAGTGTAATCTTAAAATAAGTACTATTCTGTGCAGAAACCAAACTGTACCCATCTGGAAAAGCAGCTGTAAAAAATCCAGTCCCTGTAGTCTTTGGGGCTGAAGGTTCGGAAGGAATAAAAAGTGAAACCTGGCTCTGCATATTAGCAGCTGTTCTTAGAATAAAGACCCTGTGCTGCTACTCCTAGACTTAACAAACAAGAAAGGTACACAAATGGGATCCCACTGTTGTTGACAGGTGTCACACATCTTTTCAAAGTTTCTCATATCCATTTCAGCCATTTATCATCCCAGTTCACAGCTACAATGCTAGTGTCCCCATGGCATGGAAATATGTGGCTGTGTCAGCCAGATAGATAATAAGGATACTTATTGGGGTGCCAGTATTTGCTTAATCTGGTTCCGTATGTCACTGTGCATCTGTTCTCCACCCAGGGACAGTGGCCCTGCATGCACCTGTATATGTGGGGAAATAAGGTATAAAGTACTGAAACAATAATATGGGTAGTAATCCCAGCTCTACTGCAAGTCTCAAATGCTGCCTTTTCAGCTTGCGCTGCTTCAAGGCATTATTCAGGCCTGGCAGGATACTTTGCACATTACAATGTATGCTGTTTCTGCATTCTGATTTGTATTATTTCCTGACAGATGCAGTGTGAGATGACTGACTGCACTTACACTGTCTGGTACTTTTGGTTTTACTAGTGAAAGCCACTGTAGTTAAAATCTGAAGTGGGCAACTGGAGCTTGGTCCACTGTAGTATGAAGTCCTTCTTTTAGTGGATAACTAGAGTGACATTATTTGCAATTTAGGGTTCATTATTATGGGATCGCTAGTGATGGGAAGGGCTGTATAGTATCCAGTCATACTTCCCAGTCTACAGATAAAAGTGGCTTTGGTTTGCTTGTCTTAAGCCAATTGCTTAGTCAGGCAGTGCTTAAAATTGTATTATTTGGAATTAAAGAAGCAGATGGACAAAATAACTGCAGTACCACAAGGCATAAAGTGTGCTCGCCTAACAATTTGCTACCCAAAAATGCGATTTGCTAATCAGTGCTGCCTTGATTAGCAGAAGTTGCTAATCCACTGATTTGCTGCACTGTAGTAAAATTTTCCAAATTGCTGTACTTTTTTCCTGTAATTATGATAAAAAGTACAGAATTAGGGTGATTTTATCTCGCAATTTGACCCCTTTTTTTTTTTTACCCCACAGTTACACTTTTCTGGACTGTGTCCTATAGACAAAAATAACCATTTTGTGAAATTGCTCCTCATACCTGGCTGGTTGCTAACTGAACATATTTTGATTAGCATATACTGCTGATCAAGTTTCTAAAATTAATTTATGTCTTGTACCATGAAATGTTACCTTAAATTGTTGGGTCTGCATCACTTGTTTGTATGTCTGTCATAAACCTAACACACATACTGGTGCTGTCCCCGATTTATGCAGTTAAGTATTTGTCATAGAAATAACAAGGTGCATATGTTAAAGCTGACATTATTGGAATTTAATCTGCATAGAAAAGTTTAGCTGAATACAGAGCATAAATTAAGCATGTTCACATTGCAGTTAGTGACCCAAAACTGCATACTGCAAGTCAATTGTGAAGCTTGATTAGTAGTCATTGCTAATCACCAGAAAACAGGATACTGGAAGGAAAATTGCTGAATGGGCAATCTCGGAAATGGCAGCATGCTGCGCTCTCAGAAGACGGCAGAGATGCTGCAGGAGAACTCTATCAGAGGCCAAATCATAATCTCTGTGGCCACAAGCTGGAGTTAGCCTTTCTGATTTGGTTCTGAAGGGTTGAAAGTGTTGGAAAGACCAACCCTATTGGTTGGAGGATCAACCTTCCATTGTTGGCGCTTTTGTGAGGGACGGGAGGGCGTTCAGAATTGCCAAAATGTTTGCATTGGTAAGAAACTAGCAGCATGAGCAGCTGCAATCCTATAGTGAAGTTGACAAGTGACTGGCTCAGACCGCTGCACCTGTGACAGGACCTGGGAGCTTAAGCCGAGAACTGCATCAGGTCACGTCAGAGCTGCGGGAGCAGGCAGGCCGGCCAGCTGTGGAGTTGTGATCAAAGCCAGAGCCCTGCTCAGACACAAGCCCATCACAGAGTGGAGACTTGACTGTCATCTCAGGGCATTAAAGTCCAGTTTCCGTTCAGTGGCAGCAGCCACTGCAGGTGGAACACAACACTCAGTAACCAAGAAAAAGAAAAAAAGTAATCCCTGATCTGTTGCCCTGATAGACAATGTGCATTTGATGCCACAATGAAATACTGCACCTCAAGGTAAGGGCTAAAGGTAGTGGTGACTGACAGTGGAAATTTTAGATAAAAAAAAAAAAAAAAAAGAGGGCACTGTTCAATTTCTTCTGAACTTTTAGATTAGCAGATCATGGTAGGGAAACAGTGGGAGTTTGTTTGCACATTGTCTGTACTACAGTACTGTTTCCTGTTTCTGAAGCCTCAGTCCAGAAAATGTGTCAATAGGCTAAAGACTTGATGTTGTAAGTCAGAGAACTCTGTTGCTGCAAACCAGGGTTGCGTTAGTGTGGTTGGGTTCATACAGTCTCTAAACTATGTGCACAAAGTCTGTTTTAGCAATATATATAATTATAAGTAGTAATTATATGGTTTAAAGTAAAATAGCCATTTTAGAAAACTGCTAATTAAAACCGTCCAATTGCTAGTCATTTTCATTTTGATTAGTGAAGGCTGCTAATCAGCTCTTCTGCCCTGATGTATGCCTTGGTGTAGATGTGCATCTTGGTTGAAGCATGAAAAAAAATGAAACTGCACCTTTGAATGATTTTCCTGCCCCTGCATGTGTTATGTAAGCAAGAAGACATAATGGGGTGTGTGTTGAGTTCTACGCATGGCTAGGGGGCATAGTGAGGCATCAGACTGCAGGCTGAGTGCGTCCGGACCCTAACCGTGTGCTAGAACTAACTTACACTGTGGAGTGCCTTATGCGCATATGAAATGGCTTCAAATTGTACATGGATGTAAAAGTTAAAACTATTTGGACTGAGTAATGGAAAACTTAAATCTTCATCTTTAAGTAAAATAGTTGCTCTGTCTGGATGATTTTTAATTTTTTTTTTTCAGTTGCGCACATTTGTCCTACTGTGGACACCATTGGTCATCTTTGCTGTGGTGATTGTCATGGCTCCCCCCCACACACGCGCATACTTCTGTTATTGAATCGTCTTAGAAATGTATTTTTTTTTCCTTTTTTTTTTTAAATTGGAGTGGTGTGGCAAGCAAGGAATAAGCGTCCGAGCATGCACACCAGAGTGGTATGCAAGTGAGAACAAGTGAATGTGCCTACTGTGAGACTGGAATGTGAAGTTCAGGAGATTACGGTATTTTTTTATTTCTTTTTTTATTTAAACTAATGTTGAGGTAGGACATTAAATGAGATGATATTTGTTTTTCATTTTAGCTGAGCCAGTGAGTTGACAGAGACTGGTGAGTGGGAGTGCAATTGGCGGGTAGGCAAGAGATTGCGCTGGTATCTTTGTTTTTATGTGATGCATCCAGCTCCTGGGTCCAGCTTGTTTATTTATTGAAATATGAAAAAAAAATGGTGAAGGGGATTGGTAAGAGAGGGAACTAGCAAGCGGGCAACAGGTTGGGTGCTGAGGAGCATAGCGAGCAGGCAGGCGGATGGGGTGGAGATTGTGTCAGGAATTGATTTGTTTTTTAGGAACTGTTTCTGTCAGTTCTAAGTTGAAATTGGGATCAGGTGTAGGTGACGTTGTGGTTGTCTGGCAAGTAAATGAGAAATTTACTGGTTGGGCTACTGTAGTTAATATAGCTACTGAAAGCAATATGGCAGCCATTTCAGGTAGCAAAATTCTCAGGGAGGAGTGATACCTGAAAGATTCTGAAGGTGTCTCTGGCCGGACTCGTTTCTAGCCATGTGTTAGACACTTCTAGCACGTGGCTAGGAACTGATCAAATTGCAGGAAACCGACTAGCCATTTCATAATCGTGTTTGAGATACTGGTAACATTTATTGTCGAGAGGTACAGTAGGTGCATAATTTCATGCCGTCAACTCTTAATGCAGACATTTATCTTAGTAAAAGTGCAGTTTGGCCACAGAAATGTGAAAACTTAAATTGTCTGCAAGTCTGTCGGATGGGTACATTAAATGGTCTGCTAAGTAACGGGGAATGGATTTGATTGTTGGGCTGCTGTAGCCTGTGCAATATAGTGAGCTTTATTTGCAAAATGCCTGCATTTGAAAGGGTCAAAGATGCAGAAATCGACATAAACCTTCAGACTTAAGTTGGTGTGGGCTTATACACTATCCTAAGCAAGTTTGGGTGTCTCTTGTTGCTGTATGTGCCAGACCGTGTGTGTGTGTGTGTGTGTAAGTAAGGGAAAGGGGTAAGCATTACATACTGACCTGTTATGTACTGTACAAAAGACCCACCTCCTGCAAACATGCTCTGGCACACACAGAAATCAACACAACCTCTCTGACTTGCCTAGGGACACACCAGTGTCAGTCCCCTCCCAGTTTGCTACCGGTAAGTGTGTGACACAGCCATCCCCCCAACACAGAAAGCAACACTGTCCCTCGGACTTGGCAGGAGGGGGAAGTCTTGCACTAGGGGTAGTCAGATTCTCTGGACTCTGCTTTGTGCACACCACGTTGCTTGCTGTGTGCCCTAGATCAAGTGAGGCAGTCTTATAAACCCTCTCTCCCTGAGGATGTTGGGGGAAGGGGGACAAGTCCATGGGTCTTTGTTGCTTGTGTGCCCCAGATTAAGTCTGGGGGTGGGGATTGTTTGCCATGTGGTTACTTGCTCCTGCCACCATACCTGAAGGTTGGTGGTCATAGACTGCTGTTGCCATAGTACCTGGAGGATGGGAGTCGTAAACTGCTGCTGCCATCTCACCAAGAGTTTCTTCCCATTTCCCCTGGATAAATTGCTCAGAGTGAGACCACTGGGAATGAGCTGTTGCATCTTTGTAGGGTTGTCCTCTTTTAGGTTTGAAGCAAGCTAGTTGCAGCAGCATTATCAAGATCTTGATGAGGGGCTGATGTGTAGCAACCTCCTTTGGTGATCTTGTCCTTTGTTGTTAGGGTTTTTATACTGTTTGTATTTATACATCGTGGTCCTTTTTCTGAATTCTGGGTGATTTTCTACAATTTTTTAAACAGATCATTGTTTCAGGTTCATGGGGTTCCTTCCTGTGTTGTCCAGTCAGAGACAAACACTGGGCACTTCACTGCTACAGCTACAAACGGGTGTCCTAAATACCATGGCACAAGCAGAGTTCCATTTCGTACAATTGATGAGATAGAGAAGGGCAAACCTTGCACATTGGTGGAAGACATTTGATCCAGGTAATGCTTGTGGATCTACAGTCACCGGTTCTTTGTTGACATGAGAGGGAAGTCTGTGTACGAGCGAGAACCTCTGTCTTTTGGCGTGCCATGACCAACAACTTTACAGCAGCACAATGCGATTGAAAATTCTAGAATTGTACAAATTACTTCATTGTGCAAAAAAAAATCTCCCCATCTGCCAAGTGTGAAGGGTGATAGCACCATGTCATCTTGCCAGTGATAATGCAGATCGCTCAGTTGGGCATTTATTTTATCATGATCAACAATATGTGTTGTAGTTCAGGATGTCTGTAGGTGCATAAATTCAGTTTTTCAGGCATCCCTTTGCGTTCACACTGGTGCTCACCTGCAGCAACTTGATGGATTTGAGGAAAGATGTGGCTTTCCACAAACTTCTGCTGTTATTGATGGCAATCACATACCAATAATCAGCCCTGCAGAAAACCACATCAATTATTCCAACCGCAGGGGATAGTATTCAGTTGTAAATACAGGCAGTTTGGGACCATTGGTATTGTTTCTGGGATGTTAAAGTAGCAGTGCAATGAAAAATGTTTTTACAAAAAAGCCAATATTGGCTACAATTAATAACAATATTAGCATACCTATCAAATCTGCTCTTCAGGTACCTTCTATGCTGCACACACGTTGTGTGTGTGTGTGTGTGTGTGTGTGTGTGTGTGTGTGCGTGTGTGTGTGGTTCCCCCCACCCAATTTTTTCGATCCTAAACCTTACCAGGTTTGCAGTGGTATTTCTAAGCCAAATATGGTGGCCATCTTTTTTCTTGAGAAAAATGTGAATTAAAATATTTATAAAATGTTAAGATTTTGGTGGAACTAGGAAAGTTTACCTCAAAATAAAACGAAGATGCATGAAACCTGGTATACAAAAGAAGGGTTGGGTCAAATTTTTTGCCCAATTTCATTGCACTGCTGCTTTGAAGAGAGCCATTCTTTTTTTTTTTTTTTTTAAACTTTATATTTATTAATTTTATATTGATAGCAATCAATTCCATATTCCATATAAGAGACAGACCAATAGTATACACACCACTGAGGCATTATGCCTCTTAATCACAGGTGAAATCTTATGCATCTCCTTTAGCTATGATGCATCATATGGAGGGTATTCCTGTATATTTATTTATTTAGTTTTTGTTGACCAGGTAAGTGCACTAAACATATCCTGCCTATTTTCAGGCACGGCCCGGGGGGAGGGGGATACAGATGAATGACAACTAACCTTGAACCAGATTAAGCTGTTATCTTTAAAGTATATCTGTAAGTCTGTAAATATGCACAGTGGTGCCAAGAGCAGCATGGCTAGGCCCCTTAAATGTTAAAGTCCAAAAAAAAAGTGTCTGTATGAACTACCCCCGCCTCCCGCCTGTGGAGAACATATTGCCATGCATGTTTCCTTAATTGTAAGGTACATTGCCCTAAACTTAATATATAGCATCTTCTCTTTGTTAGAAATTAGACAAGTAGTGCAATCAGAAATTAAATCCCCTATTGTAGATCGCTTTAGTCACTTAGCAAGATAATACAGAACAGCTGTAAAGCAATATTATAGGAGGAACAGCTCAAACAAATCATGTGCTTAATATTTTCCATGTACTTAATAATTCTTAGGCCTTATCCCTTACCAACCCATGTCTGAATGTTAGTGCCCCTTAAGAAAAGAAAGAAGGAAAGGGAAAAATAAGCCACAATTTATATAAGCTATATTCCTATACGAGTAGTCCCCAAGTGTGGGTGAAACTCGACCCTGCTTCCTCAGTTTATAGCTATTATAAAAACATCAGCACATAGAGGGCAGATGAACTATTGATTAAAGATAAATGTTCTTTTTTAAACAAAAGTTTTCACTCCGTAGGATCCTCCTCATCAGGTTCGTTTCTAGTCTCTGTAGCTCTCAGTCAGTCCATTTCCAGCTTGATCGGGTGGAAAAGGCCCATACTTTGTTTTGATAGACTATTCTGAGCTTTCAGGAAGATTACAAAATGAGGAATACCAAATCCTTCAACACCTGACGAACTCCATCGAATTTCTTCCTCCTCTGCTGTGTTGCATAGCTAATATCGGAAAAAAGTGCATTGTTCGTCCTTGTATGAAAGTGGGGCATTCCTCCTTGCCACTGACAGGATCGTTCTTGCTCTCCAGTGCCTGCCGTGACCACTAGGAGAGTGCGTGGTGGGTCATCGGCCTCCTGCCTCCCTCGTGGCGTTATGTGGTAAACTTTTGAATGTGAAAAGTCTCGGATCTCTTTCTGGAAGAAGCATCTCCGCCAGCCACTCTTTAACAAACATCCTGGGGTGATCACCCTCTCGCCTTCATGTAGGCCTAGGATCTTCACATTTGCCACTCTAATTTGATTTTCCATTGTTTCAAGTTGAGTTCTGAAGTGCTGTGCTTGAATAGAGCCATTCTTGCTATTTTAAAATTTACCCTGAAAACAAAATGAAGCTCCCGTACTTCATGGGAGCTCCTCTCTAGTAAGCTGCCTTTGCAGTTATACCCCTGAGGGAAGAGAAAGGATTATAAATTGCCCCTAAGGGGCTAGTGGCGCAGTCCCTTTCCACTTCCTTGTTGCTGTCCACACCCTGTTTTATAACGTTGCTATAGGGAGAGCGGGGGGGGGGAGCTGTCCATTCAAGTGTATGGAGCGTTATTTTAAAACACAGTTTTCAGCCACTTAGGTGGCCATTTGGTAAAATTGGAGCTAGGATTCTACTAACAAGACTCTTTTTAGTTGAACCCTGGCTCAGGTGTTATCAAATGGACACTTAATGGCTGAAAACTGTTTAATACACTCCATATACTCTCTAATACTCCTCCTATAGTCATTACAAAACGTACCAAGCACAGGACGGCCAGTAACAGGAAGTGGAAAGGATCACAGTGCTAGCTCCTTTGAGGGCAATTTAAGATCCCTTCTTTCCTCGTGGTATAATTACAAAGCTGTTTTTTGAGAGGAGCTTCCATGGCGGTAAGAACTTCCTCTTGTTTCTGTGCAGCACCAAGAATGGTGCTGTTTAACATTGGCTCGGCTGGCAAAATGCATGATGCTAGGATCCTTGCTAATGGTAATCTTTTTTGATCATGCTATACGAGGCGCATTTTTCCTAAGGACAACATAAAAAACTGTAGATGTGGGGGTCCCAATACTGCTGCTGGGTGACCCTGTCTACCTATTGCTGTCGTGGCTGTTGAAGCTATTTCCAGACACAGGGAGACTAACAAATGATCAAAAGTGCTTCAGTTATCGTCCAGTGTCCACATAACAGCTGAAAACAGTTGTTGACAGAATGGAAGCTGGTGCTGCCTCTCTGAATGCAGTGATATATCTAACAATTTCATTCCTGTGTTGGTTTTCACCTGTTGTATTTTGAATAATATCTGTGAAAGACATGGTGATGTTTTCCAGTATAACTGGCTGCAGTTGAATGAGGAGGAGAATGAACTGCTCATGTCCACTGTGGACCCAGGACTGGTGCAGGACAGTGGCCAGATGCAGCTTCTGAATCGGGCAGAAGGATTCCTCAGGCTCTAGTGCACTGTTTTAAAGAATTGATTTCTAGTGCACACATCTGCTTTCACCTAGTACTGACACGTTTATTGCTGCTTGAATTTGTGCACCGTGTAATTGTGCTGTTCAGAGATTATTTAACTCTAAAGACTAGCCAAAATACTGTCTGCAGATAAAGAATTTTTAGTTTTTAACAATGCATTGCAGTCATTTCCTTGAATTGTTTTGACATAATGTCATAGAATTAGGTTCACTTGGCTGGCCCAGTGGTGTGATAGACTGAGGCACTGGCTGCCTCACTGCCTGTCATACCGACAACTGTGAGTTATGGGGATGGCAGGGAGTGACTTTTTTTTTTTTTTTTTTTTTTAACCTCCTGTGGCAGGTCCTCCATTACCGTCCACCAACCTACCGGACTCTGGGTCTTTCGGGACTTATAGTGCCATCGTGCCCCAGCAGATCCCCAGAGCCGGTCCGAATGTCATCCCGGTGGACCCCACTTTTCCTCTGTTTTCTCCGTGGACCTATTCCGGAGACCCCGGAAGTGTAGCATGCGTGTGGAGGCAGCTCAGATAGGGTCTCCTCCTTCTCCCCTCCCCGAGCGGCCCTAGCGGCAGGTCCTCAGGAGGCGCGCTTCTCCGGCCTCCACCAGAGGGCGGCCAAGCTCCAGTACCTGCTACCTCTATCCCAGTGGTAGAGGGCTGCCTGTCGGTTGCTAGCTCTAGTCCTCCCCAACCCACCCCCCGGCTGACCTCCGACGACCCAGGCTCATTCCCGAACCCGGGTCGCCGGCGTGGTGCAAAGTGTAGTGTCCAGCGCCTCAACTCTCTATGCCACCAAGCCAGCGGGAGTGAGTCTTGAGCATCCCTTGACAGCTGTCCTTCTGGTATGGGGTGGGGTTAGCACCATTGGTCAGCTGCTACCTGGGGGATATGGATAGCAGCACAGCGGGACAGTAGGGGAAGGGATCCCCATGTCTTGGCACCATGGGCATCTCTGTAGAGCAGACTTGCCCATCGCATCATTGCATGTGTGTGGGACCCAGTAAGTGCCAGGGAAGTCTGGTGATGGGGCTCGGGAAACTGGTACAGATAGGAGCTAGCCATGGGCAAATGAGGATACATTTAGCATTGAAAAAACAAAGGATTAGGCTCAATTTGTTTCATTAGTTAATGTGTAGATAAATTGCAAACAGATAACCATATGTGTTTTTAGGAAAAGATGCATCATTTTATTTCCCCAAACGGTCAGTAATACTGCATATACGTATTTGTTTAAAAGTCATCAGCATATAAAACTGGAAGGTAATTACACTCCCCTGGCCTTCAGGTGGTCATCGTTTCCCTTCACACATGCCCTAAAACAACCCTCCGATTTCCAGACCCATTGGTATTGTTATTGTAGTCTGCCTTCTGCCCTCCCCTGTGCACCAGGTGCGACGGTCAAAGGGATGGAGGATACATTGTCCCTCCCTCTCTGAGGGATGAGGGCTGTCAAAGGACAATGAATTCTCACTGCCGGGAATGACCACTGAAGACTGTATTAATTTAGAATACCCTTGTGTCTGGCAAAGGAGGGCAGCACTCCTGGAGCAGCACCTTTTTTTTTTTTTTTTTTTTTTTTTTTTTTTAAGAATAACAATATGCTGGAATGCCCTCATGCAAGTGTCTACCCTAAATGGAATGGCTTAATTACTTAACAGTTATGAATAACCAAATGACAACCCATCCCTACTGATTAAACTCATCTCTTCAACCAGAAAGCCCCCTTAGGCCTGTTACTTCTCATAAGATGTCATAGTGGCTCAATCAGTTGCACATTCACCTCTGGACCAGAAGACTGTGGGTTCTAATCCCACACCAGGATTGAGCTTGCCAGAATTGAGCTCATTATACAAAATGCGGGCACCCGATTGCAGTACTAAGGGCATGCTGTGATGTCAGTGCATGACCTCTGTTGCATTGCCCCTGGCGCAGCCATGCAGTGACAGCAGTGGTATGCAGCACATGCTCCTGCATGCTGCATGTCGACGTCTGCAACAACCAACATTCACTTCTTTGCTGAGGCTTTTAGGCGCACTGGCTTCCAGCTGCTCACAGTTCCCAAGAGCCATCACCCACCCCGGAGGAAGACAGCGATCCTCCACCCTCCCAGCCGACCGCCAGTGCTCAAGTTTGCTCGAACCCAGTCATCAGCACTGCATGCGGTAGCGCTACCACTGTGCTAGCAGATGGGCTTTTAAAGTGGGTGTTAAAGATCCCTTGGCACTTCTCGAACAGACTAGATTAGTTTCTGGGTCCTTACTCAGTTTCCACATTCACTGGAATACCACCAGCAGCTTAATCAGGTTTATTTTCTGTAGTGCTCCACATTGTCAATGGGAAGTCATAACAACTGGGTATAGTGCACCCCTAGGGAATGGCACGCCCAATCTTTAGAATATTGGGTAGATGAGGATTCCAAGCAGCAGCAACTCCCCAGTTCAGCTGTGTCACTGACAGGGGACAGAGCTACTTTTATCTTCTCTCAAGACTTTAAAGATTTTCTTTTGGGGCTGCAGTTCTGCATAACAGGTTGGGGCTACCTGGTTCCAGGGTGGGAGCACCCCTAAATTAAAATCACGCCTGTTAAGCTGTGGCTTTCAAATTGACAAACCTGCTTCACCCATTTCCATTTATAGACTTGGGGGCCATGTGTGCCTTGCTAGGGTGTTTTGATAGTCTCTGATTTATAAAAAAAAAAAAAAAAAAAGACAAAAAGGTGCCACAGCTAGGTACATTTTACCTTATTCTGGGGTAGTGTAGGGCTCCTGGGGGGGTTCCCTTCAAGTCTTGCGTCAGTCTCCCTCCCCTTCCCCGATTAAGGTTTCTGTTGCTGCTACAAAAACAAATTCTGGTCAGATCCACCACGGCTGCATAATGAAGTTAGTGAAGTTGTGTGGAATTGTTAAGGAGGTATGAAGAAACAACACAATGATTTGTAAGTAGTAAGCTTTATTTTAGTTTCTGTTCTAAGGAAGGCATACACAGTATTAGGAAAATATATGGAGGTGCAAATTTTAATGGAAGGAATAGGAAGCTTACAAAAGAACCTAGAGCAAATGCCACTGATGTATTTATTATCCCAGATAATATTGTGCCAGACAGCCACATTTTAAAGAAAACACAATTGCACATATCCCAATAATGCAAAGCATCAAGGAAACATGCAAATCCCATGATGGTACAGAAGGTGGCAGTACATGAAAAGTAATGGCTGGCATATGTTCAGCCTTGAGATTATTTACACAGTTTTTTTTTTGTTTTGGTTTTAAGAGAAACAGGGCTTTTGTCCATGAGGTGACATAAGTTATATTTAAGCACTGTTGTTGTCAGGAAGTCAGGTGTAATGATGATGGACTGTTAGAGAAAATGTGATATTATCTTTCAGAGGGGGTTGCTTTTGATAAGGACAAGGTAGTTATGCTTGTGATAATGGGAATATTAGGAAAGTGTGAGGTCTACGTAGAAGTGGAGTACAAATATGCACAGTTTCATAAGTATGTGCTCAGGGTGCAGGCAAATGTGATATGCAGGTTGGTTTTAGAAATAGGTAAAAATAGCGATACATGCAATTAATGGAAAGATAGATAATTACATAGACATATAGATACAGGCGAGACACAGACAGGCAGAATAGGAATGGCAGTGAATGACTGAAGTGGCGCTCAGCCCCCACCCACAGACATGGACAGACATTGGGTGTGCCTTTGGGTCATTGGCCATAATACTCACTATTTCACCTCACCCTACCCTGCAGACAGGCGAGTCGAGATGTGCCTTGGGTTTTCAGACTTTCACTCACCCCATTCCATAGGAAATATGCTGAAGTAGGTACAGTATAAGAGAATGGAGTGAACTTTGGGGCTGAAGAGTCAAAGGCACACCTCGATACCTGTCACTGGTTGCAGGGTGGGGATGGGTGGAATGGCTAGCATTACTGTTGACAATCCCAAGTCACACCCCTGATGCCTGTCAGTCCCTACAGTGCAGGGTGTTATGGTCAGAAACCCAAAGGTCCTGGGCGTTTCTTGGTATTTTCACTCTCAAGTTTTCAGCATGGGCTTTTTGTGACTCCACCGCATGAACAGTCACACTATCAGTTCATTAGCCGAAAGGAGATTTTGCACAGTGACTGTGTCATTTGGCACCACAGGTGCAAAAACACATTTTGAACAGGATGCAAAAAATGACAGCTGTACATTTCTTGCTTCAGCAACTGCTCAGCACATCTGTTGCATGACCTGCTTATCGACATTTTATATCTGCTATGCAGTGTACTGCTGCTATGGCTGTATGGCTGAGAGGGACCTAGGGGTGGTGGTGGTGGATGTCAAGATGTACAGTTCAGAGACTTGCAGGAGGGCAGCAGCCAAGGCCAGCATGATGCTGGGATGCATCGCTAGGGGGATCACTCCAGAAGGAGGGAAGTGATACTCCCTCTGTATAACTGCTTGGTGAGGCCACACCTTGAGTACTGTGTGCAGTTTAGGAGGCCACACTTAAAGAGGGGCATTGAACTCCTGGGCAGGGTCCAGAGGAAGGCAACCAAAATGATTTGTGGCTTGGGGAGGAAAAGGACCTATGGGGAGAGGCTCGAAGAGCTAAATATGTACACATTGGAGAGAGAAGGGACAGAGGGGACATGATAGAGGTCTTCAAGAACATGAAGGGTAAACGGGGAGGCGGATCACGGTGCTCAAGGGGGGGCAAATCTGAGGGCATGGGTGGAAGCTGGAGGGGAGACTGGGGAGAAAGGAGGAGGTGCTACTTCAGTGAGAGGTGGTAGAACCATGGAATGCACTGCCTGGGGGGCTGGTGGAGGCAGAGACTGTGGAGGGTTCAAGAAGGGGTGGGACAGGTACAGGGAAGAGTTGCAGAAGCAAAGTCCAGTGAGCGGGGATACCCTGGACTGGGAAGGGAGAAGCCGAAGGGCAGGGGCCAGCAAGGTCAGCTCCCAGGGTGAGGGCCTGACCAAGCGAGCAGACACGAAAACCCGCTAGGCCTATTCTGCTGGCATTTTGTATGTTAGTATGCTTACTACACCAACATCATTGTCACACCTATTTCTCATGCAAACAATCGCATAAACTCTTTAATTTCCATGCTATGCACTCGTATTTCAGAGAGACATAAATCTTACAGAACTGCTAAAAAAAAAAACAAATGTATGAAGACTGGATTTCTGTAAGAAAACATCTGCTAAAGAGCTCTAATTCATTATTTGTTTTCGGTATGTCAGGGCTAGCTAGCAGTAGTAATCGTTTTCATTTTAAAATGTTATTTCATCAAACTACACACAACAATAAAAAGCACAGAAATTGTCCAACATCATCAATGCTGTAAATAGTAAAGACTAGCTGTTTTCTTACAGAACACCTACTCAGCTCTCAAGTATTTGCTAAACTGTAAATGTAGGTACCATCATTCTACTCGAAGGAACTGGGAGTTAGGGCTGATTTTGCTCTGTGACATGATTTTCATTTTTTTGTTTGTTTTTTGTTACAAATGTGGAGTATCTTTTTAATAAAGTGTAAAAATTCAATTCAATTTTATTTATAAAGCGCTTTTCAAATTCAAAGCGCTGTACAGACATTAATCAATAAAATACAGATCTTTAAAAGCATTTAAAAGTTAACCAAGAACTAACAGGAGTATGCTAATTCGAATAAATATGTTTTTAAGGCAACCTTAAAATTAGCATCGGTTGGGCATTCTCTCAACCAACGAGGTAGAGAATTCCACAGGGTTGGTGCCGAAAAAGCAAATGCACGAGATCCTGATGACTTCAATCGCACCTGGGAATCTCCAGCATCCTCGTTGATGAACGGAGAGGACGGAGGGGGCAGTAGGGAATCAGGAGATCTTTCAGGTAACGGATCCCTGATCGTGTACAGCTTTAAAGGTTAGTAAACCAACCTAAGGTGATCTGCCACCATACAGGCAGCCAGTGCAGTTCACGGAGCACAGGCGTAATGTGACTGGTCCTCGAAGTACCAGTCAAAAGCCTGGCTGCCGCGTTCTGCACTAGCTGGAGGTGGCGGATATCAACCCCAGGTAGCCCTAGGTAAAGCTAATTGCAGTAGTCAAGACGAGTAGTGACAAAGGTGTGGATCAATGTTGGAAGGTCGCCTGGGGGGATCAAATGTTTCACCCGGGCGATATTCCTCAGTTGTTAAAAAGAAGATTTGACAACAGCTGACACCTGAGATTTCAGGGTCAAACCATCATCAAAAATAACGCCCAGATTTCTGCACCTGTTCAGAGGTAGAAGCGTACACCACCAAGTAATAAACCTGATGGCTATCCAGATCCCACACCCATCCCCGGATGACCTGGATCCACCACCAATACCTCGGTCTTGTCCGGATTGAGTCTCAGCCAGCTTGAACTCATCCAAAGTCTGATTTCATCGAGGCAGTTGTTAAGTATAGAGAGTGCATCACCCTGACTGGGAAGAAAGGACAAATAAAACGTGTATGTCTGAGTTATTTAGTTTGGAGAATATTTGTTTAATTATTTGAAAAAGTGTGATACAGTAAATGTGTAGTGCAGTGAACCATTGTAATATGGAATCAAATGTGTAGCTGAAATAACTGTGTGACTGTTAACATTTATGCTCCCTGGATAAGAACAGTTCCACAGCTCTGCTGTTGTGAACTGATCTTAAAGCAGTGCACATGCTAAATCCTACTGCCACATTCAAAACACTATCCCCTACCTACTTGCCTCATATAAACTCAATTATATTAAAACAAATTAATTCTAGGCACTTAACCATTATTCATTCCCCAGTCCCATTTACACCACGGTTATACTTATACTAACATACTAAAAAGCCATCAGAATAGGCCAAATGGCCTGTCTTGTCTGCTTGAAAGCCAGCAACCTAGTGGCTGCCCACCTCACCACCCCTCCTAGCCCCCAAGAGTGTCTTCTCTAGATTCAGTTTCCCCTTGTACCTGTCCCACCCCTTCTTGAAGCCCTCCACTGTGCCCTCCTCCACCAGCCTCCTGGGAAGTGCATTCCACAGCTCTACCACCCTCTCAGTGAAAAAATGCTTCCTGTGTTCCCCACCGTAGTTATCCCCCTCCAACTTCCACTCATGGCCCCTGGTCACTCCCCCCTTCTTCAGCCTAAACAACTCCCTGGTTCCACTCCTAATTATTCTCTTTACATACTTGAAAACCTCTGTCTTGTCTCCCCTATCCTTCCTCTCCTCCAGTGAGTAAAGCCCAAGCTCTTCCAGTCTCTCCTCATAAGGCCTCCCCTCCATGCCCTGAATCATCCTGGTCGCTCTCCTCTGGACTCTTTCCAGCAGCGCTATGTCCTTCTTCAGGTGAGGTCTCCAGAACTGCACAAAGTACTCAACCTGCGGCCTGACCAAGGCATTGTACAGAGGAGGATCACCTCCTGCTTCTGGACGTAATTCCCAGGCTATGCAACCTAATATCCTGTTTGCCTTGGCTGTAATTCTTCTACAGTTTTCAGAGTTATTCATTTGACATCTACCACCACCCTAAATCCCTTTATCCAAATGTGGTATGCGTGTGCCCCCACCCCCGGGTGTATACATGGCCCGAATTTTTAACCCCCAAATGAAGTACCTTACATTTCCTGACATTAAATTTCAGTCCCCACCTCCTTGACCATCCCTCCAGGGTATCCAGATCCCCCTGGACTGTCTCTCTCGCTTCCTCATTACCCACCAGTGCTCCCAATTTTGAATCATCCGCAAAAAGACTCAACCTATTCCTAACCCCCCTCCCTATATCCGAGACATAGGCATTGAACAAGAGTGGCCCCAATACTGAACCTTGAGGGACTCCACTGATTACCTTCCTGGGGGAGGATATTATCCCACCCACTATTACCCTCTGTAAACACCCGGAAAGCCAATTTTCAACCCAATTTAGCTCCTGTCCACCCACCCCCATCTCCCCCTTTTGCTATCAGTCCATTATGAGGTACTGAATCAAACCCCTCGCTGAAATCAAAGTATAGGACATCCACTGGCCCCTGTCACTTGATCATAAAACTCTACGAGGTTGGTCTGACACAATCTCCCTGGGGCAAAGCCATACTGTTTATCATCCTGGTGTCCTAACCTTTCCAACTGCCTCCCAAGCCTCTCCTTGATAAAGCCCTCCATTACTTTGCCCACTACAGATGTCAGACTGACCGGCCTATAATTCCCCATCTCCTCCCTAGTCCCCCTTTTACATATAGGTACCACATAAGCCACCCTCCAGTCCTATGGCATCCATCCCATCCGCAGAGAGATGTTAAAGAGTGCAGCCAGTGGGGCTGCCAGCACATCTGCCAGTTCCTTCACAACCCTCGGATGTATTCCATCCGGTACTGGCGCCTTATCAGTTTTCACATTCTGAAGGGCCTCCCTCACCCTATCCACTGTGATTCCAACCCCCCCAACCACTCCCTCATGTAACCTTCCTACTACTCCTTGGTCTGGTCTAGCCTGTGCCCCAGTCTCTTGCCATCCTATGGTCTCAGACTGAGACTGACCTCTTGCTTTTACTGGCTCCTCATCTCTCCCATCAGGCTGTAGGGATCCCTTATCACCCTCTGCAAATATTGAGGCAAAGTACTCATTTAGCACCTCTGCCTGTTCCCCTGCTTCCTAAGCCCATCCCCCTACAATCTTAATCCTGTTAATCTGTGTTCTCTCTTTTCTCTTCCCTCTTATGTATCTATAGAATCCACCCCCAGATATCCCTAGCCAGGTTTTTCTCCATCCCTGCCTTAGTGCCCCTCACCACTCTGGTGACCTTCTTGGCCAATAGTTCATACTCCCCTCATTCCTTATTCCCCCCTAGAACGTTTGAAACATACGTAGGCAGCCTTTTTATCCCTCACTGCCTCCTGCACCTCCCTAGTCCACCAACATGGCTTGCTGGTTCTACCATGCTTATGCCTTATTTTAGTACAGGACCTAGTAGCCTCTTGTACCCCTTCTTTAATGGTCTCCCACAATCTTCCAGCATCCATCTCCCGGTCTAACCATGTCCAACCTCTCCCTTAGAACCCTACCCATACCCACAGTCTGCTCCCAGAAATAAACCACTACTGTATGAGTGCATGCCCCCCAGATACAGCAGGAACCAAACGCAGCATGGTCTCCACCCGCCAGTGGACTGCACCCTCCAGGCCCCTAATTTGCTCACTGTCCACTAGGACAGCGTCCAATATCCGCTCCTCTCTAGTAGGTTCCCCACCTGCTGAACCAGGAAGGCATCCTGAAAGACATCCATCAGTCTCTGTTCCCTGGTTACAGAGGTTGTCATGGTGTCCCAGTCCACCACCGGCATATTGCGATCACCCATGACAACCACCCTTCCCTTTCCAAGGTCACAGTGAGCCTTGATGTTCTCAACCAACTTATCCTCCAGAGCCTCCTCTATTGTAGGGGGCCTGTATACCACCATTATCTTCAATTTCTTCCTTCCCCTCATTTGCAGTGTTACCCAAATTGCCTCCACATCCCCTCCAGCCTCCTCCACTCCACTAACCATTATGTCATTTCTGACTATCAGCGCAACTCCCTCCCCCTCTTCCCACTTCCCTGACTTTCCTGAATATCTTGTAGCCCTCTAAGTTTAGGTCCCACTCATTTCTCTGATTTGCTCATGTCTCTGTAATTGCTGCCACATCCGCTGTTCCCTTAGCCAACATAGCTTGGAGTTCAGGCATTTTTTTTTATCAATTATTTTACCAGGTGAGACACACTAAGCTGAAAGCTTGTTTGCAGGTGCAACCTGGGAGCACGAGGAAGTTAAGTGACTTGCTCAGGGTCACACAGTATGCAAGTGGGGCTGTGGGATTCAAACCCAGGTCTCCAGATTTGCAGCTCAGAGCCTTAAACCACTGTGCCATACTGCTTATTGCTCATACTCCTGGCGTTGATCAGGACTGTCCTCCACTCCAACTTCTCTCCTCTCTCCAGTCCCCTCAACCCAGCGCAATCCCTTTTCTGCCCAGTTTTCCTAGAATTCTTAACATAGTCTCTCCCACTTCTCACGTACCCTAGACCTGGACCCTCAAACAGCCCCCTTGGGTCTTTGTATTAATATTAGACCCCCCCTTTACTAGTTTAAACCCCACTTCTTGGCTATAAATCCAGCAAGTTTTAATTTCAAGATTTCCTTCCCCTCCATATTAAGGTGCAACCTATCCCTGGCATATAGCCCCTTATCCTCCCAAGTATCCCCCTGTCCCCTACCAGCCCATACCCATACATATATAATACATACTTCTCGGACTTAAAAGAAAAAATACACTTTATCATCAAAGTCTCTGTTTACCAAGTAACATACTAACATACTAAAATGCCAGCAGAATAGGCCTAATGGTCTTTCGTGTCTGCTCGTTTGGTCAGTCCCCAACCTGGGTGCTGACCTTGCTGTCCCCTCGCCTTCTCTGGCTTCTCCTTCCCAGTTCGGATATTCTTGCTGCATTGATTTTGCTTCCAGAACCTTCCCTGTACCTGTCCCACCCCTCTTGAACCCCTCCACTGTCTCTGCCTCCACCAGCCCCTAGGCAGTGCATTCCATGGCTCCACCACCTTCTCAGTGAAGTGCACCTCCTCCTTTCTCCCTGAATCTTCCCCCTCCAGCTTCCAGCCATGCCCTCTAGTGGCCCTTCCTCCTTCCTTGAAGCACCCGACTGTTCCTCCCCTATTTACCCTCTTCATGTACTTAAAGACCTCTATCATGTTCCCCCGTTCCCTTCTCTCTTCCAATGTGTACATATTTAGCTCTTCGAGCCTCTCCTCATAGGTCTTGTCCCCCAAGCCCCAAATCATTTTGGGTGCCCTCCTCTGGACCCTCTCCAGGAGGTTAATGTCCCGCTTTAAGTGTGGCCTCCAAAACTGAACGCAGTACTCAAGGTGCGGCCTCACCAAGCAGTTATACAGAGGGAGTATCACTTCCCTCCTTCTGGAGGTGATCCCCCTAGCGATGCATCCCAGCATCCTGTTGGCCTTGGCTGCTGCCCTCCTACAAGTCTCAGAGTTGTTCATCTTGACATCCACCACCACCCCCAGGTCCCTCTCAGCCATCGAGACTTGTAGCATTTCCACCCAGGGTGTACACTTGACCTGGGTTTTGGCCCTCAGGTGGAGTAATTACATTTCCTGCATTGAACCTCAGCTTCCACTTTCTAGACCATCTTTCCAGAGCCTCCAGGTCCCCCTGTAGGGCCACCCTCCCTCCTCCCCATCCACCACCGCCCCCAGTTTGAGTCATCTGCAAAGAGACTCATCTCACTCCTGATTCCTGTCCTTATGTCAGATACGTGGCGTTGAACAGAAGGGGCCCAAGGACTGATCCCTGTGGGACCCCACTAATGACCCTCCTTGGGGATGAGACTATCCACCAACTATGACCCTCTGGGTCCGGTCCTGGAGCCAATTGCTATCCATCTGATCATCTGGTTCCCCACCCCCATTTCTCCCAGCTTATCCAACAGGCCCACGTGAGGAACAGAGTCAAATGCCTTGCTGAAGTCCAGATAGAGGACATCCACTGGTCTACCCAGGTCCAAGGCACTTGTCACCCAGTCATAGAACTCCACCAGGTTTGTCTGACACGATTTCCCCGGGATGAATCCATGCTGTCTATCGTCCAGGCACCCTGACTTATCCAGGTCCCCCCTAGCCTCTCCTTGACAATGCCCTCCATCACCTTGCCCACCACCGAGGTCAGGCTGACAGGCCTGTAGTTCCTGCCACCTCCCTTGATCCCCCTTGTGGATAGGGCACTATGCGCCACCTTCCAGTCTTGGGGCACCCACCCTGTCCTCAGGAGATGGTGAAAAGCTCTGCCAGGGGTTTTGCCAGGACATCTGCAAGTTCCTTCAGCACTCTGGGATGTAATTTATCCGGCCCGGTACTGTTCCCATGATTAAAATAATTTGAACCCCTCCCCAAAAATGTGCCCTTCATGAAACTGCATGTTTAACTGTAAAGACAATTAAAAATGTATTTATTAATGCATTACTAACACAAATGCTTTCAAAGTTTTGAAACTACTAAAAGACAAAACTAACTCTTTTAATATATATACATATACATACACACACACACACACACACACATATATATATATATATATATATATATATATATATATATATATATATATATAAATTTTAGAGGCAAAAAACTCTGTTTAATGCATCAGTTAGAGTTGTCCACAGCGACAAAAGTGAGGAAATGCGATTATTGCGGTTGAAAACTCCCCTTGGACCCCAGCCCACCCCCAACCAGCATTGGGGTGCGCATTAGGGTTGTCGGCCTAACTTTCACCCATCACGTAAAGCAGCAGAAATATAGGGAGAATGGGGTGAGAGTTAGGACCGAACACCCCAATGTGCACCCCAATGCTGGTTGGGGGCTGGGCTGGGGTCCAAGGGGTTTCAACCCTAACACCGAATTTCCTCACTTTTGTCGCTGTGGAACAACCCTAACTGATGCATTAAATGGAGTTTTTTTCCTCTAGGAGGGCCCCGCGCTCCCGCCACGTGATGTCTTGTGACATAGTAACAGGAACAGAAACGCAAACAGAAGCACTAACAGTGCCGCACATGGTAGCACAAGCGTGAATGAGAATAGAAAGAGTAACGCACACAGTGGTGTAGACGGGAATGGTCCGCCACGTGATGTCTTGTCACATAGTAACATGGTGCCTAGACGGAAATATCAATGGGCATGGTGGACGAAAGCGAAACAGAAACAGTACTGTAGACACAAATAGCAAAAATAACGGAAACACAAGTGTAAATGAAAGCACAAAGGATAAGCACATGGTGGCGTAGATGTGAACGGTAAGTGAAACGGTATGGAACCGCAAGCAGAAAGGGCAACGGTAACAGTAATGTAAGCGCAAGACAAAGGATAGCGCACATGGTGGCGAGATGTGAACGTAAGTGAAACTGTATGGAATCGCGTTTGAAAGGGCAACGGTAACAGTAATGTAAGCGCACAGGCTGGTTTTCCCCAAAAGCTGCATAGAGAAAGACAGTGAGTACAAAGAATGTATACATAATAATGGGTCTCTGAGCAGAAAATGAGGACTTGGAATACTAAATAGGTTATATCTCAGGAACCGTACGACGTAGAAAAAAAAAATTAAAAGTCATGTGATTTATGACTGTCCTGGCTAGTTTTGTACTTAGCCCCCATTAGGGGGCTAAGCATTTTTCCGACGAAAAGTCCGTATCTCGCACCGTTTCCGAGATACGGGCCCTGAAAGGCGCGGCGAACGCCGTAATGTTATCCTATGGGAAAAAAAGAGAAGTTCAGAGCACCATAACTTTTCCTCCCTGTAATATTTTTTCACCAAACCACTGAAAGGCACATCTGTGGGCTGTTGGCTGTCTTCCCTCCAAATTTCAGGAAAAAAGACCAAACCGTTATTTTGCAGCAGGGTGCCAAAGGATTCCTGTAATGCATCGGGCGCCGTAATGTTATCCTATGGGAAAAACCATCAACTTTGGAGTGCTGTAACTTTGCTGCCGTTTAATATTTTTTCAACACAACACTGAAAGGCACATCTGTGAGATGTCGGCTGCGTTCCCTCCAAATTTCAGCCCAAAACTCTCAACTGTTCTTTTGCAGCGCAGTGCCAAAGAATTGCTGTCATTTTCCCACAGACTAGAAAACTACTGTCGCAATTTGCGAAAGCTCAAAAATTTGCAACACTTTATTAGACGCAGAATTACTTATGAAAGTACTTTTCCAGAAATTTGAAAACATATTTCTGGGTGTTTTACCCCAAAATAAAGACATGGCTAGCATCCTCAGGGTCTGACTAGGTGAATACAAAAAGAATTAGGTTGTTAGAGGGTCCCAAATTTAAATGGCAAGCATTTTTCTGATCACTAACTGAAAACAAAATGGTGGATTTGCAAAGTAACAGGGCCATTTACGAAAGTAAAATGCATTTGCGAAAGTGTTGAACTTTTGTTAACTTTTCCATTGACTTATAATGGAAATTGTTTTGAATAACTTTTGAACCGTTTAATATTTTTTCACTAAATCTTGAAAGGCACATAGGGACCCGGCCACACGTTCTGAAGATTTTGGGCGGTCGCACAAACAAGTGCGAACCTGTAAACTACACCGTAGAATTCAGAAAAAGCGTGAACGCACATGCAGATCACGCTTAATAACTCCGTAGCCGTATATCCGACCGCTACGAAACTTGGCAGATCCCAAGGCCTATGGTTCTTGATCGTGTATTCCAAATTTCAGGCAAATCCGTCAAATGGTTGCAAAGTTATTAAGGTGCAAAATTTTGGGTTTAACATAGAAATGGCTCCTGAACCCTAACTATGGTAGCACTACCGTGCTAACATAATATATTTATATAGGTAAATATTGTTAATCCAAAAGCTGAACTTTGTTTTTAGTATATAAATGTTTAAGAAAAACCTGTGGCTCTTTCAATTGGAGTTAGGTCTGTTGTTTTCTTTAGGAGCTGTATTTTTAGGCACACCTTAATTACTCTTTCCTTCTGAGGTCCCAGGTGGCTCTGATAATCATTTGTTCCAAGGGTTTTTAAGTCAATTAGAAGGCATTAAGTATCTTCTGTTCCTCTCCACAGACTTGTTCTGTTGCTTGGTCCAGATCCCAAAGTAGTGTGTCTTGTTCCAACATGATAGACCCACCTCATGCCCCTCCCACATGAATAAAAAATAAGGTGGGATGGATCTTTAGGAGCTCTCGGGTGGAGGTGGGGTGGATCTTACCCTTAAAAACCTAATGCTGCCTCACTACTCAGGTTCCAGTTCTTGTACCGCCCATGTAAGAAAAGAAAATAGTACCCTGCAACCATTGACTAACATGAAAGCGTATTTATTTGAGGCGGAAAATATTTCTTGGAGGGAGGGTAAGAGGCGGAGGAGACTATGTACACCTTCAGTCAGTTCACGGACAAAAACATGACATCACTCCTTTTGTACATACAAAACATCTGCAAGCTCCGCCTACTGCAGATGTAAAAATGGCTGTGTTTTTGGGATATTGCCTCCTGGTATTTTTCCTTGAGAGTGACTGCAGGCTCTTTCCTTGAGCAGCCTTTTCCTTGGTGAGCTGCTGGGGACTCCAGTCACTCTGATTATTTCAGGCGCCTGTATCAACTTTTTTTTTTTTTTAATTTTATTTCCTTAACTGGCATTCAGAGGGCTTTTTATACCTCAGCCCTCTGAACTGCGTAATACTTCTGCCATTAAGCCGTTTGACAATTGGGTGTCCACGTCTCTCCTTCAGTTGGGCTTTTTGTGCGTTTGCTTTTGGTGCATGCAAGTGTGCATAGCACGGGACGTTAGTGTGTGCACACTCCTATATTTCACATTGTGCTAGTGTTTTAGCATGTCACAGGTGCTTCGCATATGTTAATGTCGTGTTGGGCGTCGTATGCACTCCACTAGTGAGAGCGCACATCTAGGTTGCTCTCACAAGCTGCACTGCTCTGCCTGCTGTAAGTTTGCACTTAGGTGAGGGAGTGCTGGTTTTGCCCTTCAGCAGTAGGCACTACTGCATTCTCTCACTCAGCGCAGGCAAGCTTGAATTATTTAATTATTTTCTCCGGTTTTGTTGTTGCACTGCAGCATTTATTGGGATTCTTTGTAGTTTGTCAATTATAAATAGGACTATTATAGTTGATACTATAGCTTCTCGGAGACCATTAATTATGAAAAGGTACAAGACCTGCAAATGGGTGATGAGACTTTGCTCCATGGTTTCTAATGCCCCATTGTGTTGCCCAGCACAATATTTTTCTTAATAGTACCCCCTAGTCAGTCCTCTGAGCTGGGAAGAGGGCACCTAATTCATCAGTTGGCAGTTACAAGCGGAATTCACGAAAAATGCTTTTGTTGCTCCATAGCGAGCTTTTGGGCCTCGGTGTTCAGAGGATATACCAGCAAGCACACTGACCCAAAATCGGGCACTTCAGGTCCGGGGGGGGGGGGCCCACACAGGCATGTCCGGGTGCATAAAGTAAGAAAAGGCTATGGAGATGGATGTACAGGTAGACCCTGACTACTTAGAGGGTCAGAATGAGGATTTGGGGGATCTTGGTGAAACTCCTGACCTTCAAAAATTACTACCTCGTGTCGAGGAAATTCCCTCTGAGAAGGAGGAGGAGGAGGAAGGGGAGTGGAAGAGCCCAGGTCAAGGATTCCAGTACCTACCCTGTTTGACAACAAGTCCTTGTCTTTTTGGATAGCTGAGGCATATAGGTCCTTAAGCTCAAGGAGGACCAGTCCGTGGAGACGGTGGATGTCAATCCGATTCTGTCTGCGTCTTCCTCTGCTCCAGAGTGTTTGCCGAGTTTTATTCACTGTAACCAAATTATTGAGCAAGAATGGGCAGATGTGGATCAGAGAAGGTGTCTTCCAAAACCAAAGACATGGCCTTTTCCCTTTTTGGAGGAAAAATTTCATAGGTGGGAAGTTCCTCCACTGGCGGACAAGGCTGTCTATAATTCAGTGAAGTACACCACTATTTCTATCGAAGGATCTCTGGCTTTAACAGATTCCCATGACAAACAAGTGGGTACACGGTGTGGGAGGGCATTTGCCTCTAATGGCATGAACTCACGCATTTTTGTACACCTTCTTTATTGTTACCAGAGTCTTAAAGTTGTGGGTCACTACTCTGGGCAGCTTCGTTTCCCCCTGATGCGGAAGGAGTGAAGATTCTGCAATTGATTGCCATGGCCTCCATTTTTCTAGGTGGTTCTACAGCAGAGAATTTGCGCATATCGACTCATTCAGCCTACCACATTGTCAGCCATGCAGGGCGTATGGCTTAGACATTGGGCTGCGATCAAGCTTCACAATTTAAGCTGTTTAGCCTCACCTTTGAGAGAGGCCTGTTGTTCAGTTCTGACCTGGATGCTATTTTAAAGAATCTCCAGGACAAGAAGGACCATCTTCCAGTGTGAAAAAAAAACAAACAAAAAAAAAAACAGTGCAAGACTAACTCAACCTAAATGGATGAAGGTAACGGCTCACTCAGGCAGTTTCGAGGATGGTTTCGTCCCTTTCAGAACTTTGGTAACCAGAAAAATAGAGGAGTCTACTCCTGTAACAATGGTTAAAGCAATAGAGGGACCCTGGACAGACAGTTTTCAGGAGGTCCAGTCCAAAAGCCTAGTACCTCATAATGGGGGTATGTGGGCCCATCCCTGCTCCCCTTTCCTTGGTGGAAGACTACAGGAATTTTATTCACGATGGGCCCAAATGTCAGATGCGTGGGTTTTGGAAATTCTATCCTTGGGCTATGTGATAGAAATTTCGATCTCCTCAAGAGGACATTTTCTGTTGTCCCCAGTCTCCAAGGACACTGCAAAGAGACAGATGGTGTCAGAGACCCCGAATCACCTCATTCAAATTGGTGCAATAGTTCATCAAGCGAACACAGTCAGGGATTCTATTCAAGCTATTTTGTAGTTCCCAAAAAGATGGTGGTGGAGCTTCAGGCCCATTTTGAATCTGAAGCATCTCAACAAGTTTGTGCGCCACGCAGAATGGCGTTAATGCACTAGTGGCGTCCTCATTGGAGAAATTTCACCTTTGACATACTGATTCTGATTCAGTGCGTCTTGATTGATGCAGCACTCCTAGCTTTTAATCGCGGCTGGAAGGAAAAAACAATTTTTGCTTGCCTGTGAGCAGCAGTATAAAAAGCCACCACAG
This sequence comes from Neoceratodus forsteri, assembly GCA_016271365.2. Lineage (NCBI taxonomy): Eukaryota > Metazoa > Chordata > Ceratodontiformes > Ceratodontidae > Neoceratodus > Neoceratodus forsteri. Next base: position 699,874,689 of record CM028137.1, on the reverse strand, counting down.
TGCGCATAGCCCATTTAATTACACTGCCTAAGCTCTGGATCACGAGTCAGTTCTCAGCATTACAATACCTCCTCTCCCTGTTGTGCCTTCTATTGGACGGTAAACGCCTGGTAAACGCAGTGGTGGCCAGTGATGTTGCACTTGCTAGGTCTGTTTTGGGAGTCTGGCAAGAGAGTACCAGAAGAGAGCGACTGTCAGACCACCAATTTTCTGAGTGCACAGGTTAAAGAGAGAGACTGACAGACTAAATGGGTGCTTTATTGTGTTGGATTCTGCCGGTGTGTGTTTTTTTTTTTTTTTTTTGGGGGCCTCATTCACTCAGGATTGTGGCAAGGCTCATGATGGTTGATCGGATGGCCGATGCAGAGAGCAGGGGTTGAGCAGCGTGAAGGAGAGTTCAGCAAGCTGTGCTGAGTCAAACATAGAAAGCTGTTCTGCTTGCCCAATGCCGTAACTACAGAAAAAAATCCGGGCTGGCTTATTTAAATGGCAAGCCATCAACAGCGCTGCTAATGCCGCACCTTCAGTGCAATGTCAAGAGAACTGCAAGAAAACACCGGCACCTGATGTAGTACACAACATAGACAGGTTCATTATTAACCCTTCTATGTTTTATACTGCATCAGGTGCTGGTGTTTTTTTGCTGTTTTCTTGACATTGCACTGAAGGTGCTGCATTAGCAGCGCCAAGCGATTTACTCTGCCATTTAAATAAGCCAGCCTGATTTTTTCTTGTTTTAAGGGCTGCAGAGCAGCTTTCACTCATGTGACTTGCACATCAGCTGCTCGCATCCTCCGATCTTCACGCTGCTTACTGTGCTGACCCAACTAGGAGGACTTAGAGATTCGTTGAACTTGCCATAACAGACAGGCCAGGACTTGTGCTAAAGCGTTTTCTCTTACTGGTAGGCATTGGTGTAATGAGACCTACCTGGAGGGGTGGCAGTGCTGGAGTGGGGGGACGAGTGATGCAGCAGGCTGTAGTCTTTTCTCTGCACTTAGCTAGCACAGCAGCATGCAATAATTATTCAGTGAAGTGCTATGACTCTGATATGAGAGGCTGGGGTTCCAATAAGTGTCCGCCCATCATGCATGCTCATTAACAGAAAGTCTGTACCACGTGGTGCCTCTTTCAGTCTTCTGTATGCACACGTGGTACACAGATCGTCTTAACTGCAACTGTGCATTAACACGCAGTTACTTTTTAGCTAGTCAGCGTTGCTGAGGGATCCCTTTAGTAGCACAGGCAGTTAAACTACAGTATTTGGCGCATTAAAAACATTAAAACTTTCTCCTCCTGAGGAAAACTCATTCTAAATACTCCTTCTTCTGTCTGAGTTTTTGATAAAAAGAATGAATCGGACAACAGCTTTTTGAGTTAGATTGAAGGCTAACAGCGTGACTAGTGTAGGAGGGTCTGAGGAATAAGGGGCCTCTGTGAACTTGCTGGCAAAAAACAAAGGAGGCAGAGAAAGTGACTATAAAAAAAAAAAAAAAAAAAGTTTGCTTTGAGTATATTGCTGCTAGTTGGCAAAGCACTCAGGATTTGAAGAAGACAGTGTAAGTCGGACTTTAGTCTTGGGGGCTCATTTGGATGTTGAATTTGTGTCTGAGTAACCTTTGCATTTCTCTGCTTAATTGGCGCAGTCTGGCTAAAGTGGCTGTGGATATTCATCGTCAGTACTTTAAATACATTGCCTCTCAGTACTGACTTTAATATTCTGTCTTTCTAGATTGAGAGCTCAGTTTGCTGTTCAAGGAGAGTGGGACTCATCTGGTCTTTTAGACGAAGCTTAACATCTTCATTGACAAAAAAGTAACTGATTGATTAATAATATTACAGCTAGTGTAGCTCTCTCTCTTGCTTTCAAAGGGGGAGGTGTTCATGATCTATCTAAAATAACATTTCTACATTTTGCCTTGTTATCGGTGTCTGATCAGCTTGCAGTTCAGGGGGGCTCAGGTTTGAAATAAGACTCCCCTCTCTGCTTTATGTGATTTTTGTGATTTTAAAATATTCTCTCACTGATTAAGAGCCCAGCCTGCAGTTGGGGCGCGGAGGATCAGGTCTGAATGTAAAACTCCTGCCTCACTACTTTGTTTCTGTGATTTAAAATATTCTCTGATTAAGAGCCCAGCCTGCAATTAAAGGGGTTCTGGTGTGAATACAAGACTCCTGCCTCACTACTTCATTTTTGTGACTGAAAATATTGAATCTCTTACTCTGAGCCTAGCCTGCAGTTAAGGGGGTTCAGGTCTGAATGTAAGACTCCTGCCTCACTACTTCATTTCTGCGATTTAAAAATATTCTAATCTCTCACTTGAAGACCAGCCTGCAGTTAAGGCCCGGGATTCAGGCAGTCTGAAAACTGTCTACCTGCGTAGATGGAAAAATATTCCTCCTCTTCACTGATTAATAGCTTGGCTTGTTGTCAAAGGTGGGCTCAGGCGTTTAAAAAAAAAAAAAAAAAAAACTATTTTCTATTTTATAGTTACTAGCCTTTGAGACTTAACACACAACCAAGCTGAAGTCTGACCAACAACAATATTCTTAAGCCATCTCTGAGTTCTGTGGCAGTTAGAACTGACTGAAAGTGTGTTGATAAATATTTTAGTTTACTTGAGTGTAACATTGACAGTTATGGAGGACAACAATGCACCGTCTTCTTCTCTTACTGCTCCTAATACAACATCCACAGTGACTTGTCCAGCCACTACTAGTACTGCAACCACTACTTCAGCCACCCGGTGCCCAGCTTCTTCCACTGCTGTGTTTGCTTTGTTTACTCGGCCAGCAGCACATTCTTCTACTACAGTATCAATTTCTCCTCCAGTAGCACCATCTTCTTGACTGCTGAACCAGCGTCCAAAAAAATTAAACAGAAATTTGATTCCAAATGGCTGCGTTTTGATGATGATGTGGGTTTAATGTATTGCAAGGAGTACGAGTTATTCTATGGAAAAACCTAGACTGCAGCAAGGCAGGAAAATGTTGCCATTTGTGCATATTGGTAGTCCAAATTTCCAACACAGTGGTTTAACCTGGCATTTGGGTTCTGACCAGCATGTGACTGCTGTAAAGGGCAATAAACAAAGACTGGCTTTTCAGAAGGCTATTGATAATGCTAAGAAGGCTGCAGAGAGCAGACACAGCAAGTGAAAGAATCGAGGCTGGCTGAGTTTTGCACTACGCACTGGCTTGCTAAGAGGCAGTCCCTAATGTAAGTACAGCTCATTAATTGAACTGCAAAAGATAAATGGCTGCACTAGTCTTCAAGATGACTGCTACAAGTATCATTCAGTAGTGATTGAGATGCAGTCATGTTGGCCGAGGTCCTCACTGAGGATATCTGATCCAGAATAAATAACGTTCAGTTTGTGGGCTTAATATGTAATGAAAGTTGTGACATATATGTCACAAAGAAATTTGTTCTGTATTGTGTAACAGTGAGTCCCTCAGATGGGAAGTGCAGACATTCCTCCTTTGAAATTATAGTGTACATAATGGCAGAGCAGAAACGCTTATCACAAAAATATTATCTGTGTTGGAGGAGTATGAAACACCAGTAACCAAGGTCGCTGTTTTGGCAGTGATGGTGCTGCTGTTATGCTTGGTAGCAGGAATGGAGTTGTGGTCGCCTTTCTTCTCTAACTCCTATCCCAACTAACATCCACTGTGTAGCCCACAGGCTTGCATTAGCTGCTTCACAGTCAGCAAATAAAGTCCCATACTTAAAAAAAAAAAAAAAAAAAAAAAAAATGTCAAAGTATCGTAGGGAGTATCTACATGTTCTATGTAGGGTCTCAGGCTTCTGTGAGGTACAGCAAACTCAAGGAAATGCAGGAGGGCTTGCAGCTAGATGCTGTTATCTATTAAAGAGGCAAAGCCAGTAAGATGGCTGTCTTTATTGCCTGCTGTAGAGGCCCTGGACAAATCTTGGCCAGCTGTTGTGATGGAATTAGAGCAAGAGGCATGTGATACCACTTCTCAAGCTGCAGTGGCTAAAGGGCTTTTGAAAGAAATGAACCATCTTAAGTTTTTTTTTTTTTTTTTACCCTCAATCTCCTCAGAGATATACTCCCAGTTATTAGTAAACTTTCGATGTTCTTTCAAAGACAAGACTGCAACTTGTCCATGATACCACCAGTCCTGTCTTCCACAAAGGCTACCTTACAGGAATTCATTACGACCAGTGGGCACAATGTTAAGAAGCTATCAGACCTTTTGAATGAGGCAATATCAAAGCCTGAGGATGTGGTTTATCAAGAGGTGGTTTAGCAGTATGCCAATGAGAATTCCATGACAGAATTCAGAATGGTCACAGAGCAGTACATTAATCACTTGATTGAGAATATGTAAGCGGTAAGGTACAAAGGGGTGTATGTAAACCATATTTTACAGAATGCCCAGGGGTGTAGTAAGGCACGAGGCCAACGGCCGAGTGACTTCAGCTGCTGGCCGTGCTGTAAAATTTGGTTTACACCCCCGAAGTGCCTTATTGCGCTTATAAAATTGACTCTTTTTTTTTTTTACTTTTGACTATTGGGAAAAGCATGTTTATATGTAGAAAAATAGATTTACTTTGTGCATTTGTGATAAAATAATCCTTCCGCCCAGTGCAAGTGATGCGTTGAAGATGTCATTGTATTATTGCCTACTTTCTTCTTACTGCTTTTTTTCTCTGATCCCCACATTCAAGATATGGAATGTTTACTACGGAATATATGGATTCAAAATTCTGCTCAGTTCCACTGGCAGAATGTTTCTTTCAACACACTATACACAGACACAAGAAAGGCCTTTGTTACAGCAAGAGACTCAGTTATCTCACTGTCAGGGCAAGAAGAGGAGAGTTCCTGATAAGCTGTTAGAGATAGAAGGGGATTTTGACATCCAGCAAAGAAACAGTTGTAGTAAAACTATAAATAATACTTGTTGTTTCTGATTTGTTTATGTATGTAAGAGAGTGTGATAATCAGGAAACAACATTTAATTCATTTATTTTATATTTTATTTAAGATAGTTTTATTTTTTGGGGCCAGTTGAAGTTTTTTTTATAGGGTAAAGGTAGCAGCCATGTTTGTGGTGGAAGATCAGCTCTGGCAGTAGAGGGCTAACTGAAATGCCTGTGTTCCAAATGCCCATTGATCTGTGTTGCAGACTCTTCACTGCTGAGCAGTCCTTTTTTTACCCATGTGTAAACCATATTTTATACATAAATAAGAGCCAATCAGATTACACGATTTTACCCTGCCATTTTATAGTCATAGATGCTTTCCAATGGATGAGGTTAATATCCTAAGTAGTTTGTACAAACTCTTTACCCCCAGTCTGTACCCTGCTGCTGTTCCTGATAGGGCACAATATCTGTCTGAGGAGCTTGACATCCTGGTAATACGCTTTCAGTCAGTTCTTAAAGGGAAACTGTCATAATCCCCATTTTCCTCCCAGTGTTTACTCACCTGCCAACTTGTAGTGAGACATTGGCATTTCTGTTGTAGGGCATGGCTTTTATTAGTAATACTTATTTTATGTTCCAGGGTGGGTGGCGCCATCTCACAGAGGGTAGCGGCCAAAGACGCAACTGATATGCAAATTACCATCTGAACTTCCTATTTTGTGCCGGAACACTCGTTCTTGTCGAGCGGGGCACATTTTCACCGGGTGAAAATAAATAGCGTGGCATGTAGAGGTAATCCAGCTGTACCTCTAGAAACAATCTCCGTTAAAAACTGAGCAGTGTAGGCAAGTTAAATTTAGAATGAAAGTTCCAGCTCCGGGGTTCAGGCATGCGCAGTAGCGCCTATGAAAATATGCCCTGCTCATCAAGAACGAGCGTTCCGGCACACAGCAGGAAGGTCAGGGAGTTATGCAGGTCACAATCTGTCTTCCGGTGCTGTGGCAATATCCAAATGGCTACTCAGGTACAGTGGAGGAAACCACCATACAGGCAAGAAACATAACAAATTACTTGGCAAAGGTCAGCTCCTATCATATTTGAATACTGAGGTTGTGCTAATCGGGCATTTATGCAGCCCTGGTAATTGCCAGCACTGTTTTTGGACAGTTTTCCTTTAATGTGCACAGAGTCAGAGATGACTTTGGGCAATTTAAAATTGTATGTGTGGGTCTTGGGAGAGGATATAGCTTCACTGATATGTGCAGAAAGCTTGTTACAGCTTCGTATGAATTACATGAAATGTACCCGGATTTTGCAACTCTGGCAGCAGCTGCTTTGTCAATCCCAGTCAGTAGTGTGTTGCATGTGGAGAGTTTTCAGTGCACAAAACCGCATCAAAAGCAGATTTTGTAGCAGTCTGAATGATGAACAGCTGAGCAAACTTATGAAGTTAACACTTGAAGGCCCACCGATAAACAACTATGAATATGATAGGGCCATCAAAATATTTGAGGCACTGAAGGATAGGATAAAGTAGTTCTGTGTCATGTCACACAGAGTATGCGAGTCAACCATCTCCCAAGACCTGTTCAAAAAAAAAGATTCCAGACCAGTTCAAATAATTGTTTATTAGGAAAAATACAATCATTATACACACAATTCAGATTTAAATTAGCTTTATTTTTCTGATGAAGAATAACAAATTTATAGTCTCAGGTAATCCAGTTACAACAGTCAATACTGGAATTAAGGACAAGCACATTAGGCATGTTAATATGTTAGATTCAAACTTCAATCATTTCATTTTTTGTCCAGAATAAAAAAAAAAAAAAAGACAATACAGGGTTAGATTATCTTTAAACAACTGTATTTCCACCTTCTGGCAAGCTGACATACAAGCCAAATTAATAAAAGCCATGTATTTTGGTGTTCACGAAAATGTATAATTTCGGTGCATTGACCCTCAGCTTTTGGCTTGAACCCTACTTTGGAAGTAGGGGACTGACTGACCCTCGATTTCCAACCTTAACGAAGGTTTGGTGCCATGTGATTCAAGATGAAGTCCTGAGGTCAATCACCCGAGCAGTTTCATGGGGATTTCCAGCTTCAGTAGATCTGATGGATGCTCTCTTCACATCCCCACCTATCAGTCTCACCAAAAGTGTCTCAGGTTCTTGATCTTGGGCCAGTATTTCTAGTATAGGGCACTTCTTTCAACCTTGCAACAGCCCCAGGGTCTTCTTGAAGTGCTGATAGTCCTGGTGGCTCAAATTCGCCAGGAGGAGCATCAAGTCTGTCCTTATCTGGATGACCTACTTATTCATGCACTGACGTTGTCCTTGGCCAGGAGGTCAGTGCTCAGGACTCTGGAGATGCTTGAGTCCCATGGTTGGTTGGTGAACTGGAAGAAAAGCTCTCCCGAACCATCTCAGACCTTGGAACACTTGGGGCAGTCTTAAACACGAAGCAAGGGAAGGTCTTCCTCTTGTCTTCCTGAAAGGAGACTCTTTTTATGGAAGTTCAGTGGCTCAGGGCACAGTTGTCTGCCTCAGCCCTCAGCCTATTATGCATCTTGGGCCTCATGGTGGCTGCAATAGATCTAGTCCCGTGGGCTCATTTTCATATGTGGCCTCTTTAAATGGAATTGCTGACAGCCTGGGAATCCGACATCAGAAGACTATCATGCCAGAATCTCCCTCTCCCCTCAGCTACGACACTCCCTGGGTCGGTGGGTAAGTATGTAGAATCTGAGCAAAGGGGTTCAACCCAAGGACGAACCACGGAACTATAGGCCAGTAAGTCTAACGTCCATAGTGGGGAAGCTAATGGAGGCCATCCTAAAGAAGAGGCTAGTGGCACTACTGGAGGTGAACGGGATGCAGGATGGAAGGCAGCATGGCTTCAAGGGCAGGTCATGCCAGACCAACTTGGTAGAATACTATGACTGGGTGACTAGGCAAATTGACGGGGGCCATGCGGTGGATGTCCTGTACCTAAACTTCAGTAAGGCCTTCGATTCAGTACCACATGGGAGACTTGGAGGCAAGCTTCGGGGCACAGGGCAGGAGCAAAACTGGTGGGGTGAGTGGAGAACTGGCTAAAAGATAGGCAGCAGAGGGTGGTGGTAGGTGGGGGATACTCATCCGCTGAGCCTGCGACAAGTGGTGTTCCACAGGGGCCGGTGTTGGGCCCAGTGCTGTTTGGAATATTTATTGCAGACATCTCAGAGGGCATCAGCAGAAAAATCAGCCTATTTGCAGATGACACCAAGATGGGAGCAGTGATGGATGACCAGGTTGGGTGGCGGGAGCCACAGGAGGATCAGGCAAGGCTAGAGGCATTGTCTGACAGAGGGCAGCTGGAGTTCAGTGCAAAAAAAATGCAAGGTACTACACTTCAGAACAAAAAGTCAGAGGAGAAGCTACCATCTGGAGAGGTGCGGCTGGAGATAACAGAAGTGGAGAAGGATCTGGGGGTGCTCATCACGGGAGCAATGAACAATTTTGCACAGTGCAGAAGGGCAGCAGCAATGGCCAGCAAAATGCTGGGTGCATTGCAAGGGGCATTACCTTGAGAAGAAGGGAGGTTATTCTACCTTTATACAGATCGTTGGTTAGACCCCACGTGGAATACTGCATGCAGTACTGGCGCCCGTACCTGCAAAAGGACATTAGGCTGCTGGAGGGGATGCAATGTAGTGCAACAAAGATGATTCAGACCTGGGGGAATTGCAATATAAGGTCAGAGTAGGAGAGTTAAACATGTACACACTAGAGGAGAGGAGGGACGGGGGACATGATTGAGACTTTCAAGTACATGAAGGGGATAATCAAAACAGACACAGAGGGTCTATTCAGGAGGAAGGTGGGGAGAGACACTTGGGGCCATGACATGAGATTGGAGGGAGGTAGATTCAGGAGGGAGGTGAGGAGGCATTTCTTTACGGAGAGGGTGGTGGTAAAGTGGAACGCACTACCAGCTGAGGTGGTGGCATGTAACACAGTGGAATGCTTCAAGAAGAGGTGGGACAGGGCAAAGGGGAGGGTAAAGGGAGGGAGGGTGTGTGTGTGTGACAGATGCTGAATAGGGAGCTAGCTACAATCTCAAGCAGCCTAGATAGACCAGGATGGCCTTTTGCTGCTAGCAACTTTCATATGTTCATATGTTCAGTTTGAACTTCCCTCCAGAATTGATTCTAACAACAGATGCCAGTCTGCACTGTTGTGTGTTTTTTTTTTGGGGTGGCAGTCCTGAACCAACTACCCACTCGGGAACTTGGTCAGTAAAGGAACAGCTTCTCCACATAAATGTTCTTGAAATGAAGGCAATTGGCCCTAGCCCTTCTCGATTTTGAAATCTGCAGACAGGTGGTAAAAATAAGGTCAGCGCCATCATAGTGGCATACATAAACAATCAAGGTGGCACCAAGAGCAGGGAGATGCTAAAGAAGCCTCCGATCTTCTCAGGTGGGCAGAGGAGAATTGTCTCACTCTGTTAGCAGCACGCTTGGCAGGGGAGTTAAACATTCCAGCGAATTGGCTAAGTTGTGAAAATGTTCACCCTCGGAAATGGAGGTTGAACCCGAGGTGTTCACCTTCTATGCAACAGGTTCAGTCAGCCTCAGATCGATCTGTCCACCTCCAGCTACTGTGCTCATACTCCAAGGTTTTTCAGCTGTTGTCGGTGTCCACAGCCGGAAGCGGTGGATACTCCGACTCGGGAGTGGTCTTTCAACAGAGCATATGCTTTTCATCCACTGCCTCTTCTCCCCAAGGTCATACAAGAAATAAGACACTTAAGAGGAAGCTTCCTTCTAGCAGTTTTGGAGTGGCCAAGAAGACAGTGGTTCTCAGACTTAGCTTAGTTCAGCAAGCACCTTTTCGCTTTCCAGTACAAGGAGACCTTCTGTCTCTGGGTCCCATTCCAGGAGCAATGCAGCTTGCAGCCTAGCTCCTGAAAGGAGTAAACTCCAAAAATTAGGTTTCTCTAAGAAAGTAGTAGATACTCTGATGGCTGCCAGGAAAATTACTACTTCCACAGTTTATGCCCGTGTATGGACCTTCTTATTGACTTGGGCTAAGTAGAAGGATCTCCAGTCTTTCAAGGCTTCAGTTCCACAGATTTTGGATTTCCTGAAGGAAGGCTTGGAGAAGGGGTTGGCACTGAGCACTCTCGAGAGGCCATGTTTCAACTCTGGGAGCATGCTTGGGCATTTCTCTAGGGACTGATAGAGAGGTTATTCATTTTCTGTGTGCAGTTTTTATTTATTTATTTGAAAGTTGGTGACCAGGAGAGGCACACTGAGCCGAGGCTCGTTTCCAGGTGCAACCCGGGGGAAAGAGAAAAGGAATATGTGCAGTGCTCCAGATAATGCTTTAGACCAGGAAGTAAAAACTTGCTAGTTTTTCATGCTAGTAGTATTTCGGTATGCCAGGTAGTATTTAGTGACTCGGTTGCACCGTTCTGGTGGACAACGCCGGACATTCGAGTTTGTGTATTAAAAAATAGCTAGCTGCCTGGCTGCTAAGCTAAAAATAAAAGCAAATCATAATCATCTTCATCTATAGTGTGTCATGTCTGTCTGTATTATTTCATCATTAAATAAGAAATGTATTGTTTATCATAGGCTGTCTGACAGACAGAGAAAATATAAATGTGGATGAAAATTCAGGGACAGAGGACTCTCAACAAGCTGGGCCCAGCACAGCACATCAGAGGCCTACCTTTTCTGAACTTTTCAGAAACAAAACACCACAGGCACCACAGAAAAAACACTGTCAGAATTAAGTATAGGACTGGTCTACTTGAATACCCTGACCGGGTGTACGTAGCCAGAAAGCTACTAAAAGAGTCTGTGAATTTCCAAGCCTCAGACATTTACGCATTAATACACATTTCAGGGGAAGATACATTCAATGTGAGTTTTAAGACAATGAACTTATTAGAAAGGTTGTTGTCAAAATAGGATGTTTTGAAAACCTTGCCTCTATGGATACCTTTCCTAGTTATTCCCCTGACTAAACCTCTGATGAAGAATATCACAGTAATGTTTAGAAATAATAAGGGGGTTAATGTTAGTGATATTTATTTCTGGCTTAGCAAACGCTGTGACATCTTGGGTCCACCAATGACAGTTATAGACTCTGAAAATATTTGGACAGGAGGGTGGCGATTTAAGGTGAAACTCTTTCAAATAGAGAATAACATTCAGCACATCCCAAACAGTTTTTTCTTGGCAGGATAGGGGGTTGTTTTATGCTGGCCAGCCCAAGGTCTGTTATAAGTGTGGTGCCCTGACTCATCTCAGTAGCACTTGCACCAGTTACAATGTTCATTATGTGGTCATAATTCATAAATTTGGTCATGTGGGTATGGTCTGTACTAACATTATGAAATGCAGCCTATGTGATGAGTCTGGTCATGCCTACCACTAGTGTCCTTGGGCTGGCCAAAATCGAACAGACAGTTTTAATCTAGAAGAAATGGTGAGGCAGGCATAATCTGATAGACAGCACACTGAACAGCCCCCTACAATAAGTACCAAGCAGGCTCCCCGATCAGATCAAGCCACTACACAGGATAACCCTGTACAACAGGCCAGTTCATCTTCCAATAGTGAGAGAAATGTACCTCGGGTAGTGGGAGAACAGGATATAGCTGCTCCTATGGAAGAAAAGATGCCTTCCCCTAAAATCCCAGTCTCTACAGAATCCAGAAGAATTACCAGAGAGAGCTCTTGTTAAACAAAACTCTCAAGGTTCATCATTACCCTTACAAAACTCTTTCCAGACCTTACAGAAGAACGAGGAGTGGGGTGATTCAGACGTAGAACGTGGGGCTCAGTCAGATTTAGAAGAAGAATCAAAAACTGTAAATAAGGACCCCTTCCCCCCACCACCTTTGTGCCAAGAAACCCATAGCCAACAAAAAAAAAAAGGGGGGGGGGGGAAACAGATGCCTCAAAATGAGGTTACCTGATAAGACATGATCTTATTGTTTCTGCTTAGTTAACCCCCCCCTTCTGCTATAACTATATATGGCTTCCCTACATGTAGCTTCGTTAAACATTTCTAGTATAAAAAACTACAAAAAAAAAAAACTTATAGTTTTATCCTTCTTTCATACCCTTAAAATTTAACATAATCTTTTATAAGAGACTAGATTAACATCACTTTTTGACGTAACAGAAGCTAACGAAGGTGGATGTGGGGTCCTTACTATTATTGGACATTTGGGGTGATACAGCTAATGGTTTAGGTATACTTTTGAAAGGAATACAAGAAACATTAACTAAGCTGGTTGATATTCAACCTGGAAGATCACTTTTGCTTGACTGTATTGTATAGAATCACTTTATTTGAGGATATAATGCCTTTTCTTTACACGTCTAAACACATTATATGGGAAGGGGATATGAATTGTGGTCTGGACATCATTTCTAATAGCCCAGCGAATAAAAAAAACTTTTTTGTGATTCACACAGTTTGCATAAAATACTGTAGAATTACTAATGTTCATTGCCAATCAACCTTCGCTATGTTTGCGGTCAGCTAGCCGACCGTGAACAATGAAATACAGTGAAACATGCTTGACAGTCTAATATACTTTATCCCTAAAAAACACGAGCAATATGGTACGTTGCCACAAGTGCGAGTCAAGTCAGAGACAAAGTACAGATTACAAAGAACTCACTGTTCCATCTTGGGGCAAGGTAATAAGATGGCACTGTGGTGATCGGGTGAGCTGCTTCCTCCTTATACTTCATCACCCTGCCAGGTTGCAAATCAGGTTCAAGCCATTATGGGTTTAGTCTGTAGTTGTCTCTCCTATGGTCATTATCTGCCTTTCTTCCCTAGATAACTGGGTGCACAGAAAAGTCCCCCAACTCCAGCACTACCTTGCTTCTGCTCTAAAGCCCCTCACGCCTCCAGAACTGTAATCAACATTCTAGGTCAGTGGGCCACAGCAGCAAAACACAAAAGAACACAAATGACCAGCTTCCAGCCTGAATCTGGTGTCAGGGTGCAATCTGTCCATAGCATTGAACACTTCCTCCCTGCCTTGTTGTGTCACAGCTAAGCGGATAACCGTGATCATTAATTCCCGCTAATAGACAGAAGCTGAAGCACTAAATTAAACAGCCGCGATACTAAATAATTCTACAGTAACTAATATGGCAATGCTAAAAGATGCCTATAGAGCTTTACACACAGACCCTGGTCATACATACGTTAGACACAAATATGCCACAAGAATTGATTATATATTTTTATCCAGGCAGTTACACCCCAGTTCTTTTACCCTATTTCCTAGTGATTTTTTGGACTCTCAATTGTTAGGTTGTGAAATATATTTTATAGGTTCCCCTCCGTTAACAACTCCTAGGACCAAAAGATGGAGGCTAAATACTTCGGTATTAACTTCTGAGGAAATAAAAGACCAGTATTCAGCAACTGATTCAAGCAAGAAACTCTGTATACTGTATGTATGATGACCCATGGGAATGGTGGGTATACCAAAACCGAATTATTTTTTTTTGGAACAAGGGAAAAATAAATCCAGTCATGAGTACTTACAGTACCTACAATGTAGGGATTCTCTGTATAAATTCATGTCTCTCCTGAACAACAAAAGGCCAGAGTATAAACAACAAATTGAAAACTTAAAACTTAAAATTTTACCTTACAATATAATAGTGCCGCTTCTCTGGATGCAGAAGTGCGATATGGCACAGAAAATCAACCCTTCTCTGATCCCTATGCAGCATGCAAATCAAGAATAGATTCTACCAATGAATGAATTCTGGGATCATAGAGGAGAATATATACTATTAACCAAAGTATTGTATATATGGTGTCTCGACACTTGAAAAATACATTTGGTAGGGCTGAAACACCAAATATTTCCCTTCTTGATTTTTTGAAGGCACTATTACCAAAATTGAATACCACATCTACACAGGAACTCACTGCTGCTGTTACGGTGCATGAAATATTAGTGGCTATAGCCACTCAAAAGAAAGGAACTTCTCCAGGTATGGATGGTTTACCTTCGGATTTTTTCTTTTCATTCCAAAAAGAATTGGCTAAAATGTTAGTCCCAGTATATAATCATATGTTGGCCACTGAATCAATACATTCTGACTTTGGAAAAGCAATCATTATATATCTTTATAAGACGGAAGAGAAAACAGACATAAAAAACTGGAGGTCAGTAAGCATTTTAAATACATATTATAAAATGTTAACAACATTTTTTGTTCCGGTTACAGAAGGTAGCTCACTATTTTTTTTTTTTTTTCATCATTTGTTTATTATTTTCTTTTTCCCCATAAAATTAACATATAAACATACACACATACAGACATATACAACATGAACCTTAATTCATAACCTATTTACATCATGATCCATTTCCTTATTACATCTCATTCTACCCATTCAGTTAAAAAGTTTTTATCCTAAACAGTTATCCAGGATGATAAGGAGTCAGGGTCCCTGTTGTTTTTGGTACCTACACTTATCCCTCTCCCTTTATACTCACTTCAAACCCAGCCCTCTTTCAATATTACACTCTCTGTTACTGTCAACGATGAGAGGTATGGTTGCCGTATTCCATAGAAAAGCTCCTCTTTATCTTTGACAGCGTATGTCAACCGTTCCAGAGTAATGGCCTGTATTATCAAGGCTTTCCAGTGGGCTATAGCAGGCCTCGCGGCCATTACCCAAGTATTAAGGATACAGTGCCTAGCCATATATATTACTACCCTAAGCCATCTCTGCACAGGGGCCCAGTCTCCTCCGTCTGTTTCTTCTATCCCAAACAACAGTAATAGAGGGGACATGGAATATTGCTGTCCTCCTATCTTTCGCAATTCGGACACTACCTCCCCCCAAAATTTCTGTAAAACTGGGCATGCCCAGAAATAGTGTTAGTATGAAGCCCGGTTGTTGTTACATCTAGGACGTATAGGTGAGACTGCCGGGTTATACTTATGAACAACTAGAGGTGGGCAGTATAACCTATGGCAAAACTTATAATAGGATTCTTTATATTTATTACACAACAGCACACCCTGTTGCAACTGGACAAGTATCTTCCAATTATCCGCTGAAATTGTGATCCCTAAATCTCTTTCCCAGAGTACCCTGGTGTTCTGTGTTTTATCCGGAAGCCAGGTTTTACTCTCCTTAGCCATTCTCCAGATGGTTCCCTTAGGTTTTTTTTGTCCTACCGCTATTAACTGTTCAGTTGTCTCCCACTGAGATATAGGGTCCCTCAGCCTCCCAGTTGATCTGATATATGCCCTTATTTGGAGATAGCGAAAGAAATATTGGATCTTACTTCGAGATACAGCTCTTGCAGCAGGTTACACCATTAGGACTGAAGCCGGCAGGCGTCAGGACCCCACGGAAAATTTCTAGCTAGCTATCTTCAGCGGGGACTGCCCCCGACGTCGGTCCCGCCTCCGACGTCAGGCGTGGTACATAAGGGGGCGGTCCCGCCAGAATCCCCAGTTCTTTCCCGCCGTCGACTTGCATGCCTCGACCCTTCGGTCTCAGTCTAGCGCGCGACGCGTGGTTGCTGAACTTTCCTCCGGGAATTTGCTTCACTCCGAAGAATTTTCTTTGCTGATGTCCTCTCCGACCTCCGGGCATACATCAAAGTGTGCTTTCGGGAAACAGATCCCCTTTAAGGTCCCTCATACGGCTTGTGTTCAGTGCCTGGGCCCAGAGCACGACACCCAGGCCTGCTCCCTCTGCCAGGGATTTAATAGCCGCACCAGGATCTGGCGACAGAAGGCTCTTCAGGCGTTCCTTCTCGAAGAAAAACTTAGAGCCATGTCCTCTAAAGGGGAATCTTCCCATAAGCACGCAGAAAAGAAGAGAAGGGAGAAGGACCCTTCCAGGTATCCGACTCGAGCCTCCGAGTCCCGCAGCTCCGGATCTAAGTCGGACCGGTCCCCGTCCAGGGCCTCTTCCCTCCGCCCGGCTGCGGTGGCTGTTTCTCGGTCTTCTCAGGCCCCTACCGGCCAGGCCGTCGTCGTCCTCCACCCCTAAGGCCGTGGCGAAGTCCGGGGAGCGTCATCATCACCACCACAAGTCGGGCTCCCTCTCATCGGTACCCGACACCCGGTCCTCTTCGGTGCCTCCCAGGAAGACCCTTGAGCTCACCCCTCTGAAGAGGCCGGCAGACCCGATGCCGGCTCGACCTCCGTCGGCCATTTGTCACCACTCCTCAGAGCCGTCATCGGCCGTCAGACCGTCGTCGGCCAAACCTTCTCATCGGACGTCGGTTGGGGGACCGGCGTCCGCGGCACCTGAGAAGAGGGCTCCTGCGCCTCCGACCGTCGTTGGGCAGGAGTCTCTTACGGAGGAAGACCTGACGCAGCCCAAGGACCAGGCAGGCGATCCGGCCTCGCACAGTCTCCCAGGGCTCCCTGCGCCCGAGGTCTCATGAGCCGCTCGCTGACCCGACGCGCCTGAGCCGCGCCGGATTGTCTCTTATGGATGTAAAGGATCTCTTTACATACTGGTGGGACACCATTAAGAAGACGTGGCGCCCACCGCTCTTCCTCCTCCTCCTCCGGTTCCGGCCCCCCCTTCACCTGCGGGGTCGGTTGTCCGCTCTATCCCCAGGGAGTCCAGATCCCCTCCCAGGGCTCGACGTACAAAGAGGAGACCTCCGTCAAGATCTTCTTCTTCTGGATCACCCAGTCCCAAGAGATCCAGGAGACGCTGACGTTCGCCATCGACAGAGGACACGGGATCAATATATTCCACCTCTAGATCCCCATCTCCAATCTCAGTCCCTTCTCCGGACCCACGTGAGACACCACGGTCTCCTCCGGACGACCCCTCGTTCATGGATATCATGCGCCATATCCAGGAGAACATGGGGTGGGAAGCTGAGGAGTTAGACCCCGAAAGATTACGCCTGGCTAAGTATCTTCGGCAGAAGGACCCCAAGCCTGTGGTGGTGCCACCCTTGGTGGACACTTTTGTGGACGTCACCAAGGCCACGTGGAAGCGTCCACATTCGTTACCGGCGGTGCCGAAGAAAGCTGACCGTCTATACAAGGCTCCTAGGGAGGACCAGTATTTGACGCAACAATCTCTGGCCGATTCTCTGGTCATAACAGCCTCACATGACCGGTCCCAAAGGCCGCAGCATTTGAGCACCCTGCCACCGGATCCAGAATCCAAGCAATTGGATTCTCTGGGCAGGCGCACGTATGCATCCGCTACTCGCGCCATCAGATCCTTAAATTATCTGTCTCCACATGGTTCAATTTCAGAACGCCCTGTGGAATCAGGGTCTGGAAGTGTGAAAGCGCTACCCAAGGTGAGCAGAAGGAGGATGCTCCAGCTCCTCCGCGCAGGTTCAGGCGTGGGGACCTGAGTGCTTAGAGCGCATGATTCCAGCGGACTCATTGGCCAGAGCAGCAGCTTCAGGCGTTTGTCTCCGGAGACACTCATGGCTCCGTGTCTCCGGCTTCACCCCGGACGTCCAGAAGAACATTATGGACGCCCCCTTCCAGGGAGATGTATTGTTTGGTAATCCTTCGGAGAAGATTATTACCAAACTTCAAGAGGCCGGAAAGGCAGTGAGGTCGGTCCAAGCAATGTACCGGCCTAGGCTAGGTTCCTTTCGTAGGCACCAAGGCCGTTTCCGTGGGTGGACACAGAGGCAGCAACCCCGCTCCGCCACACAACAGAGGGGCTGTGGTTTCCGCAGGACCCAGGGTAAGCAGCCCGCTAGTAGAGGTCAACACCCCTAGAGCGACCCAGCCAGCGGGCCCGTCTGCCGCCACAGCATGACTCCTTTCCGGCCCTCGCCCCTCAGGATCAACGGGATGTTATGGTCGGGGGTCGCATTGTGAACTTCCTGCCGGGATGGCGAGCAATCACCACCGACAGGTGGGTTCTTCAGTTGGTCAGCGTCGGCCACTTTTGGGGTTCGCGGAGAAGCCACCCTCGAGGCCTCCTCTGCTCTTCCGGTATTGAATTCAGCATGGCCTTAATTTGGCAAGAAGTACTTTCGCGCTCCTAAGCAAGGGCGATAGAGTAGATCTGAAACTCAGAAGGACTAATTATTCTCACTTCTTCCTGGTTCCCAAGAAAACAGAGGACCTCCGTCCGATTCTGGACCTGAAGCGACCTCAACATGTCGGTCGCCGCTAAGAGAATTCTGCATGGTGACCCTTCGGGCCTTATCCCCATGCTAAAGCAGAGGCGCCTATTTGGCGATCCTTGACATACCAGGCGCCTTCCTGCATATCCCCATAGCTCAGCGTATCAGAGTTCCTGCGCTTCAGTTTCTAGGCCACCATTTTCAGTTCGGGCTCTCCGCTCTGGACTGTCATCCGCACCAAGGGTCTTTACCAAATGCATGGCAGTCGTGGCAGCATCTCTAAGGAGAAGAGGCCACTATGTGTTCCCGTACCTCGGCGATTGGCTTCTCATGCGCCTCAGCGGTAACGGTCGCGATCCAGGACACCCCAAGACCTATTTCGATTGCTGGGCATCCTTATAAATCAGGAGAGGTCCTTCTTGGTACCGTCGCCAAAACCTGCAGTTTATAGAGCAGTGCTGGACACGGTCCAGGGAAGAGCTTTCTTCCAGCCGACAGGGAGAGGCGCGCATCAGGTCCTCGCAAAGGGACTTGTCGATGAACCAGACCGTACCGGCCAGGTCGATCGTCGTCTCTTTCGGACACATGGCTGCGGCCATTTCCCACAGTCCCTCTCGCCTCGACTCCACATGCGAATAAGCAGTGGATGCTCAAGCGCAATGGGATCAGAGGCAAGACCATTTGCAGCATCCGGTCAGGATCACAAAATCCGTGATTCGAGACTGGCAGTGGTGGTTAGCCCCCGGGTCACTCTCCAGAGGTGTCCCGTTTGCAGCGCCGTCCCCAGAGATGACCCTCACCATGGACGCTTCGGGTCTCGGGTGGGGAGTACACCTAGACGGGGTGAAGTCTCAAGGTCCGTGGACCCCGTTGGAGGCTCATCTCCATATCAACGTCCTAGAGATGAGGGCAGTCCTCTATGCACTTCAGGCTTTTCAGTCCATAATTCCGCCGTGCACTATCCTGCTTCAGGCGGACAGCACAGCAATGTATTACCTCAACAAACAAGGGCGCACACTCTTACCCCTTTGCAGGGAGGCCATGAGGAGTGTGGGATTGGGTCGGACCTGGCGCAAAGCCTGATTGCCGTTCCACGTTCCCAGGGGTGGACAACATGATTGCAGGCGGCCTGGGTCATTCCCAGGCCAGAGTCCAGAGTGGGAACCGTCAGGAGGTGGCGGAGGATCTGTTTCTTCGATGGGGAGTTCCAGAGCTGGACTTGTTCGCATCCCCATCCAACGCAAAACTGCCCAATTTTTGCTCGCTAGGTCCAGGGCCTGGTGTTTTCTGGCGAGACACGTTGTCCCTCTCCTGGGTGAACAGATTCCTTTATGCCTTCCCTCCCTTCCCGTTGATCCAGAGAGTTCTCCTCAAGCTGCGCAGGGAGCATGCGCGAATGATTCTGGTGGCTCCGTTTGGCCCAGACAGATATGGTTCCTTGCTGGCACAGCTATCAAGAACCCGCTCCCATTGCCGCTCATCCACCTACTGTCTCAGGAGAGGGTTCATTGCTTCATCCGGATCTCTGCTCTTTGAACCTGCATGCATGGCTCCTAGAGACATAGCCATTTTTGCGACCGCGGGTCTCAAAAGAGGTTGCTGAGGTTCTCTCCGCAGCACCAGAAAGCCGCAACGCGTACTACATATGCCATGAAGTGGCATCGTTTTATCTATGGTCACGGGCTCGTGACCTTTCCCACTAGGTTGTCCCATTGGAGTGGTTTTAGACTATCTCCTTTCTCTATTCCATTCAGGCTAGCCTACTCCTCTATTAAAGTGCACCTTTGTGCTATTGACCATACCATCTGCCAGTGGGGCACCATACTATTGCTCAGCTTGATGCTTCTCGGAAGTTTCTTAGAGGAGTGTTGCACCTTAGGCCCCCCATTAGGGACCCAGTGCCTCCGTGGGATCTACTCTTTGTCCTGGAACAACTTATGCTCCCTCCCTTTGAGCCTACCGCAGATTGCGAGCTACGTTTTCTGTCGTGGAAGACGTTATTTTTGGTTGCCGTTACTTCAGCCAGAAGGATTTCTGAGCTTCACGCTCTCATGTGCAAAAGAGCCCTAGTTGGTTTCACCAGGACAGAGTATCTCTTGAATGAATCAAAGTTTTGCCCTAAGGTGGTTTTGACACTTACTTTGAATCAGGATATTGACCTGCCGGTCTACTTCCGAGTTACTCTAACAGAGGAAGGCTTTGCTCCACACCCTGGGCGTTCACCGCAGCCTGAGGTATTACCTTAACAGAACTAAACACTTTCAGGCTTCTGACCAGCTTTTTGTCTCCTTTTCCCAGAGGATGAAAGGCCAACGGTGTCTAAACAGACTTTGTCCCGCTAGGCTTGTCAGTATATTTCTTACTATTACCAGATTAAACAAAAGCCCGGGTTCTATCCGGGTCATTCTACAAGGTGTGGCCACTTCCTTTGCAGCGCTCAGAGCGTCTCTATTTCAGCTATTTGCGCTGCAGCTACTTGGAGCTCTGTGCATACCTTTATCAGGCATTACAGTATGGACACATAGCTTCTAGCGTGAAGGCAGTTCGACCTAAGCGGTATTGCAAGGTCTCTTTCTTGAGTCAAGGCTTAGATTGCCTGTTTTTTCTCTTGTCCCTTTGCCTCCTCCGGTTCTTCTGTAAGCGTTACTGCTTGGAGAATCAGTCCTAATGGTGTAACCTGCTGCAAGGCTGCATCTCAAGTAAGATAGTACAGTTACGTAAGAACTCACTTAACAGTAGATCTTGGGAACAGCTCTTGCCTTGGTACCTTCCGCCCACCTTCCCCTTAGAGGAGGCATGAGCTTTTTTAAAAAAATAAAAAAGGGGAAAAGAAAGAAGAAAAGCGGAAGAAAGGTGTATTGAATGATGTAGACGGAGAAAAAGAAGGAAATGCTCCTATCGGGATTTTATCCGTTATTGCCTTCTGACGGTGGATCTCGGTCCCCTTCTGATGTCATCCTGCGGCAGGAGTCTCCGGCGAGAACTAGGGATTCTGGTGGGACCGCCCCTTATGTACCCACGCCTGACGTCGGAGGAAATGGGACCGGCCGTCGAAGTAGTCCTCGCTGAAGAATAGCTAGCTAGAAATTTTCCGTGGGGTCCTGGCGCCTGCTGGCAGTCCTAATGGTGTAACCTGCTGCAAGAGCTGTTCTCGAAGATCTACTATTACTGGTAGTTCTACGTAACTGTACTTTTCCCAGTCCTGTCTTGTCTTGTATGCTCTCAAATGAGTCCAGTTCTCACGTGTAAATAGATGCTTAAAACAACCAATTCCTCTTATTTCCACTCGATATCCCTGTCTTTCAGCCCCGGAAGATAAAACGGATTTCCCCTCAGTGGTAAGAGTAATGTATCATCCTGTCTGGTACCCCTCATTTTATCCATCTCTCTCCAACTATCCAACACCGCTATGACCAGAAGATTAGGGTTAGGGAGTCTCTGGTATGCCTTCCAGCCTCTAAGGGACAGATATGCTGAGATTTTCCCCATACTCCCTGTCTCCTCTAGGTCTAACCAACCAGCTTCCCTAGGCCTGCCAATCCACTCCTGTATATATCGGCACTGCATGGCCCTTTGGTAGTCCTTTAAGTCTGGAAACTGAAGTCCTCCCTTTTCTGTAGGTGCCTTCAAACGGGCTAAACCCACCTTAGAAATCTCCCCCTCAGATAAAGTCAGAGAAAGCTTTTCCAATTTTCTCACATCAGTTTCTCTTAACCCAATATGAAGCATTTGTAAACTATAGAGTATTCTAGGGTGGGTTCATTTTGATAATTTATCCTACCCAGTCACGTTATAGGAGGTCCCTCCATCTAGACAAGTCCATAATTATTTTTGCACAAGCGGTATAATTCAGGCCATATAGAGCTCCGATTTCTACCCCCACTCTGATGCCCAAATATGTAATAGCCTCCTGGACAACCCGAAGGCCCCATTTCGATTTCTGCGTGACAGTCCCGCCATCCTGCTCCCCCACCCTTAGCTCCTCTGATTTGTCCAAATTTAATTTATATCCTGAGAAATGGGAGAACCGGTCAATCAGGCTCAAGAGAGCAGGCATAGACCTACTGGGCTTAGTTACATATAACATCATATCATCCGCATAGAGGGATAACTTAGTCTCTCTGCCAGTCTTCCCTAGCACTTCTGAAATTGCAGGGTGCATTTGGATAGCAATAGCCAGGGTTTGAGTGCTAGGCGAATGGGGGCGAGGCGGGCCTCCTTGCCTAGTGCCTCTTCCTAATTCAAAGCTATCCGAGAGGGTGCCATTGGTTAGTATTCTGGACCTGGGGGTCCTATACATTTGCCGCACCAACCCTATAAACCCTTCACCCAGACCAAACCAGGCCAAGGCCTCCATCAAGTATTACCACTCTACTCTATCGAATGCCTTTTCTGCATCCATTGACAGAATGTGCACCACTTCCGGACTATTCTTTGCTCCCCAAATTACATTCAGAAGGGTCCTCGTATTGTGGTATGAGTACCTATCTCGGATAAACCCAGTCTGGTCTGGGTGAATGAGCTCTGGCAGCAAACCCTCCAGCCGGGTAGCCAAAATTTTGGCCAACACCTTAGAATCACAGTTTAAAAGGGATATCCTCCTAAAGGAGGTGCACTCGAGCAAATCCTTTCTGGGCTTTGGTATCAGGCAAATCGTGGCCCCCCCCCAGGATCGAGGTAGTTCTTCCTCCTTTTCCCTCGCTTCTAGAAATACTGCCTCTAGGTGTTCTACAACTTTTAGTTTCATAACTTTATAATATTCGGCTGAGAAGCCATCAGGCCCGGCGGTCTTGCCCCTCTTAAGTGCTCCAATGGCAGAAAGAATTTCCTCTCTTGTAATAACAGCATTTAAACGCGCTCTCTGCCCTTCTGACACCTGTGGTATCTCCACGCTATTCAAAAATTCCACCATCCCCCTATCTTCTCCCCCCTTTTGACCATAATAGAGCTCTTGGTAAATCTCCTAAACCTCTCCCAATAGCTGTTTTATTTTCTAAAAGCGCCCCATCTTCTCTTCACAGCCTGAATCAGATGTCTCCCTCTTTCAGTCTTATGAAATTTGTGAGACATAGTGCCAGGTCTATTCCCCATTCATAAAAATGCTTCCTAATAAATAAACAAGTTTTCTTCACCTCCCAACAATAGGTTGTTCAACGCTTCTCTCTAGTCCCTGCCAGTAGATGGTGCACATTTTCTCCTCCACCCCAAGGCAGCCTTTCTCTCAACACCTTAAGTCTCTGTTCTAGATTAGTTCTCCTTTCCTTAACTTTTTTTTTCCCAAGTCAGCCTCCTAAAGTACAATACTCTTGCTTTTGTATGGCTTGATTGTATGGCTGTGTTTATTGTGAACCACACTGTTTGGTTTAGTTTATTGTTCTAGGAATTACTACCTTTGAGCCAGAGGCACTTTTACAAAGGTTCCACGTCAATTAGGTACAGTACAAAAAGGTTACATAGATAACACAACAATTTGTGGGTGTCAGAGCGAGAAAACATACAAATACATATCAAATCATTTGTGCAAAAGGACATGAGATATCAATAATCACATTATTATTACAAGAAAGAGGTCATGCCAGATTAGGAGAAACAAATAGGGAAAAAGTCCAGAACAGAGAGGGTAAGTGAAAGGTGTGGGGAGCAGACAATAGCAGGAGAAAAGGTTTCCAACATGTCTTTGTCAAATAACAGAACAGGGTGGGTAGTGAGAAAATAGGAGGTTTAATCAGGGCAGTCACAGGAGCTGGAGGTGGCAAGGTGAGGAGAACAGCCTTGATTTGAAAATACCTAGAGAGGTGGAGGCAGTAATATGAGTGCTGAGGGCATTTAGCCAGCTGAGGGCACGATAGGCAAATGATCTTTGTTCCTGAGAAGTCTGGCATCAGGGGACTTGGAGGCTGGTGTTCTGATCTTCTGGTAAAGCGGGTGCTAGCGTTCGGGCATAACAGGTCTTGGATACAAGGTGGAGTGAGGCCCAGGTGGATTTTTCACCATCAGGCAGGTAGAGTACTTTATCCGGTTTGAGTTGCAACCAACCTGAGTCAGCATAGAGGTTCACATGTGTGGAGTGCGTCGATGTGCACCAGTGAGCAGCGACGGGCCTTATTTTAGGGATGTTGTAATGCGACTAAGTGCTGTAGTAGTAGCGGAATCATTATATAACTAAGCCATAGTCAGCGACTGAGATGATAGAGGATTGGATGGCAATCCTCAGTGCAGAATAGGTAAGGAGCTATCGGTTCGATACAGAATCCCAATTAGCTGATTAATAGTTTTTGCTGTACTATCAATGTGAGTTGCAAGGTTAGGCCTTGATCAAAGCTGATTCCAAGATATTTGAAAATTGGCACTTGTTCAAGGTATTTCCCAGGTATGTATTAATGGTGAGTGGGACTTGCTGTGTCTTGTTTTGGGTTAGAGAAGAGCATGGATTTAGTTTTTGTGGTTTAGAACCAGCTTATGTTCAAGGAACCACATCTCAACTTGGAAAAGCATGCTGAAGGTTGAGGCGTAAGAGGTTCGGATCTTTGAGTGGCAAGAATCACGCATCGTCGGCATAGAGGATTATTTGTTCAGGGCAGGATTTGGGGAGGGAGTTTAGGAAAAGGCTGAAAGGAGGGGCCCAGGATGGATCCTGGGGAACTCCTGAGCGAACTGGTTTTGAGTCTGAGAGAACTCCAGCTACTTTTACAGATTGAGGCGCTGAGCAAGGTAATTTTACCCAGTCACCAGGACCCTCACGAGAGCCCTAGGGATAGTAGTTGTTTGATAAGTAGGCCATGGTGTACTGTATCAAATGCCTTAGTTAAGTCAATGTTGACTGCTCCAGTTAGGTTCCTTTGTCCATGGCATTGTGGATTGCTCCTGAAATTCAAGTAGGGCAGTCGATGTGCTGTGCCTTTTCCTAAATCCATGCTGCTGAGTGCAGAGGATGTTGTGCTTTCCAGGTAGTCTGAAAGTTGGTCCGCCACCAAGCGTTCAAGGGCCTTAGAGAGAGGTGGTAGTATTGATATCGGCGATAGTTACCAGGCAGTGACTTATCACCACTTTTGTGCACGGAGTGACAACTGCAGCCTTCCATTTCCTAGAGAACTGGCTGTAGCAGGGAGAGAGATTGGAAATTTTTGTGAGGGGAGCAGTACTCCCTCCAGAGTGAGGGACAGAAGTTTAAGGTCAGTAGTGTCGCTGCTTGCTCGGGACTTAGAAATGGCCTTCTTTACATATTATAGACTTCATGTGCCTTTACTAGTTGAAATGGAAGGGTGGTTTGGTTAGAGAGGCAGTAGTAGAAGTAGAAATTGGAGGGTCAGCATCAGTGAAGAAATCAGATGAGAGGACACCACTAAGGTCCGTGAAGGTATCATTTAGGGTGTTTGCAATGATCTATGGGTCTAATGTAGTAGTTCCATCCACATTCATTATTGTAGGAGAGGATTTGGACTGCTGACCCATGATATTTCTTTGGTGGTCGCTTGTTCCCAGATGGCTACCCACTTCTAAATCTGAGATTCTTTCTCCATCCCCATTTGAGAGTACCAGGTCTAAGATTGCTCCCTCCGAGTGGGTTCCAGTACTAGCTGTCTGAGGCATGCCCCCTGTAGGGCATCAAGAATGACCCTGCTCTTGGATGTGCCTGCAGCAAAGGTGCTCCAGTTAACATCTGGCATATTCAGGTCTCCCATCAGCAATATCTCCCTTTTTCTGCCATTCTAGGAAGCCTTCTATCATTTCCTTGTCCATTTCCTCCCCTGAGATGGGGATCTGTATACAACCCCATGCGGATTGTGGTACCATTTCCTGTCACCAGGGTGACCCAGAGTGCCTCATCTGCTCCCTGTTTACTCTTTAGTTCTGTTGCTTTGATCCCTTCCTTTACATAGAGAGCTACTCCTGGTATGGATGGTGGTGGTAGGGGAAAAACTGGGAATAGTGACCCCAGGACTGTCGGGTTTAAGGTGAGGGCAGGGAGGACAGGGACCTGTACCAGCACAACAGTGTTAGACTTTAGGCTGGCGGACTTCAACAAATTAAGAAGGCTGGTGAGGGAGGCGATGGAAGGTTTAGGGGTTATAAGTGATGCAGGCGAACTATGGGTAGCTATCAAGGACCAAATCCAGAACACGCAGGCATCCATCAAAAGTGTTAGGAAGGGGCCAAGAAGCAGGAAGCCTCTTTGGTTCAGCAGGGATGTAGCAAGGGGTGGTAGGGGGTAGGCAGAGGACATTCCAGAGATACAAGAGTACCCAGGGGAGGGGATAGGAGGCTACAGGGAGGTAAGGAGACTAGTGGGAAAGGTCATCAGGAGGGCTAAGGCGGACACAGAAGTCAGGTTAGCAAAATAGGCCAGGAGAGTGAAAAGGGCGTTCTTTAGATGTGTGTGTGGGAGAGGAGGAAGACTGGCCAGTGGTTGAAGACTGAGAGGGAAGGAGGCATGCACTTGGAAGAGGACGAGAGGCAGAATACCTGAACAGGTATTTCTGCTCTGTATCTACGGAAGAAAAGGGCAGTAGAGGGCCAGAGTTGGAAAGGGGTTGGGGGCATGAGGATGGTATCGGATCCCTTTACCATGGAGAGAGTTAGGGAGGAACTAACCAGGCTGAAGGTGGACAAAGCCATGGGGCCAGATGGCCTGCACCCAAGGGTGATCTGGGAACTAAAGAGGAGCTGGCTGCCCCATTTGTGAGGCTGTTCAACCTGTCCCTAGACACTGATATAGTGCGGAGGGCTGGAAAAATGTGGACGGTGATGCTGATTCACAAGAGGGAAGCAGAGAGCTGAGGGAAAACAACTGCCCTTCAGCCTGACTGCTGTGGTGGGGAAGGTCATGGAGGCACTCATCGGTGAAAGGGTAATGTACCTGGAGGTGAGCGGACAGCTGGATGAGAGACAGCAGATTCACTAGGAGCAAGTCGTGCCAGTCCAGATTTGATCAAATTTCACAACTAGGTGATGCAGGTAGTGAACCGGAAGTGCGGTGGGCGTGGTCTATCTGGATTTGAGGCCTTGACACTGACCCATAGGGCTAGTCAACAAATTGGATAGCATGGGGTAGGCTCAGAATAACAAGATGGGTTGGAAAACTGGTTGGCGGATAGAGTCAAGTGGGTGGTGGTGAATTGTACTCAGGGATTGGGCAGGTGAGGAGTGAGTTCGCCAGGGATCAGTGCTGGGACCCTCCTGTTCAACATCTACATACTAGACATTGTGGATGGACTGTCAGGAGGGTGGCCCTCTTTACAGATGAGATGAAAATCTGTAAAGTGTTGACTTCCTGGGGGCGGTGGAGGACATGAGAAGGGACCTAAGATTACTGGAGGAGGGGTGGAGACCTGGCAGCTAAATTCAACATCAAGAAGTTTGCTGTTATGCACCTGGGGCACAGGAACCAAAGGGCTGAGTATATGCTGGGTGGAGAGAGTCAGAGTGTCAGAGGATGAGAGAATCTGGTGATAGTCTCCAGCAACCTCATGGTAGGGAAGCAATGCTTGAGGGTGGTGGGAGGGCATATGGGATGCTGGCAAGTATCGGCAGGGGATCACCAGCAGGCATAAGGAGGTCCTGGTACCCCATATCAAGCCCTGGTGAGGCCACACCTCGAGCATGGTGTCCAGTTTGGAGGCCTTACCTGCGCAAGGATATTGACTTGATCGAAAGGGTCCTGCAGAGGGTGACCAAGATGGTGCAGGGAATGGAGGGCAAGCCATATGAACAGAGGTGCAAGGAGTTGGGGCTATATACATTGGAGACCAGGAGGGAGAGGAGGACATGATTGAGACTTTTAAATATACCCTGGGATGAACAAGGAGGCCCAGGAAGTTGTTCCACATGAAGGTAGGGAACATAACAAGGGGCATGGACTGAGGCTCCAGGGGCACTACAAGAGCAATGTGAGAGGTCAGTTTTCACAGAGAGGGTGGTGGAGAACTGGAATGGGCTTCCAGTGGAGGTGGTGAATTCAGAGACCATAAAGGTTTAAGTCCACTTACGACAGACACATGGGGATAAGAGAAGAGGTGCCTCAAGATATGTGAGGTGGACTGGGGGCAAGGGCAGACTAGATGGGCCATGGGGTCCTTTTCTTCCAGTCACCTTCTGTGATGTGCTGTATATATATGGGAGCAGTTAGTTGTATTGGTCAAAGCACAGGTTTGAGAATCGGGTGACCTAGGTTCAAATACCACCAGACCACTTGGTCACTATGTGACCCTGAGCAAGTAATTTAACTTCTGTGTTTTAATCATCTCAGCTGTAAAATCAGGTAAAAACAGGACCTTATTGAAAATGAGATGTTGCTTTAATAGTACAAACAAAAATTACAATAGAAATGTTACAATTTTGCATGAGCTAGTTTTTGCCTTTTTCCCGAAGGTTCTTTTTGTTTTAGTTTACACAACAGTTGTAAGGAAGGGTTTATGGCTCTATAAATTTCATGTACACAACATTTCCTATTTTCCTTGTATATAGGAAAATGGGCATATAATAGGCATGTGGTATCATTGAACAGAAGTTCCACAGATATGAGACCTAGCCCCAGTGACTGTGGCCAAGGGTTAAATAAAAGGTCAAGGTTTAAGTAGAAGTTCTTCCAGAAATAAAGGATCTGATTCCCATCAGTTGTCATTTATGTACACACAAAACCACACCCTTGCAGAAGACAATGAAGCCTTGCATATGGGTTCTACAGGGCCATTAAAACTGTGCAGTTCACTTTACATTTGGCCTTCAATCACCCTCATAGATTCAACATCATCAGAAGTCAGATTGCATAACTCCATTGCTCTGTGTTCAGGGTTAGCTGCCAGTTAGGTGACGAATTGAGTACAAGGTCCATATGCTAACTTATAAAACCTTGAATGAACTAGTCCCTCCCTCCCAGTATTTTACTATCTCCTGTCCCTTACACCCTTGCTGGGCATAAGATCCTTGGGTCAGCGACTTCTGCAAGTGCCACCATCTCAGTCAAAGTCCACGGGAGATTGGCTTTGCAGCAGTCCTGCCCTCTGAACCTCGCCCCTGCTGAAATCTACTTCTCCCTTTTCGTGACTGTTTAGTTTGCCTTAGACACATGAAAGCATATCTGTATTAAGAGTTGATTTGCTTTCTTAAATTTTGCTGTTCATATGGTTCGACTCTGCAAATATCACCTGTAGTATCTTTGTTTCTTTCATCAGGGCTACCAGATCCTGTCTTTGCACAAAAGAAATACAGGTGAGGGGGTACAAGGCAAAGTGGGCAAGCATTAAAGTTGCAATACTTGAAGCAACATCCCACTGTGTTAGTGAGAAAAGAAGTGCAAAGAAGAAGGAAACCACTTTGGTTCTCAAACACAGTAGCAGGAAAGGTCAGAGCCAAAGGCTGGCCTTCAGGAAATATAAGGGAACGCAGCAGGATGAAGACAGGAGACATACCAAACTCCCTAAGGGAAGCAGGAAAGCAGGCAAAGGCCCAAACCGAGGAAACACTAGCACAAACAATAAAAAGGTGACAAGACTTTCTATAGATACATTAGTGAAAGGAGAAAGTACAGAGCGTGTAGTGCTAAGATCAAAGGGAATAAGAGGCGTGTGAGGAGGAGGAGGACCATGTAAAAGCATCTGTCCTAAATAGATACTTCTCAGTATTTACTGAAGAGAAGGTAGGGCAGGACCCAGCTCTGTACCATGGACTAAGGGGGAGGGAGGTGCACCTAGTCCCTTCATAAAGAAAGGGTCCACAAGAATCTGATAAGCTCAGGGTGGACAAGGCAATGGGACCTGATGGCATACATCCTAGGGTACTAAAGCAGCTAAGGGTGAACTAGCAGAGCCATTATCAGAACTGTTTAGTGAGTCTCTGAGCACCGGAGGTCCCAGGAGACTGGAGAAGGGCTCGTGTGATCCCTCCCACAAGAGTGGTAGCAGGAACTCACAGACCAGTCAGTCTTACCTCAGTAGTGGGCAGGATTATGGAGACACTTCTTAAGGAAAGGGTAGCAACGCCTGGAATCCATAGGAGCACAGGATCAAAGACAGCATGGGTTTACAAAGGAAGGTCCTGTCAAACTAATCTCATAGATTCCTTTGACTGGGTAACTAGAGAGGTGAACCAAGGGGCAGTTGATGTTGCCTACCTTGACTTCAGCAAAACTTGATCTGTTCCACATAGAGATCGATTAATAAGCTGAGTTAGGCTCGGGTGGTCACATGTTTGTCAACTGGGTGGCAAACTGGTTGTGAGGCAGAAAACAGAGAGTGGTGGTAAGCGGTATACAGTCAGAAGAGGTGCAAGTCACAAGTGGGGTACCTCAGGGATCCGTTCTGGGGCCAGTCCTCTTCAATGTCTTCATCAGTGACATTGCAGTGGGACCGGAGGTAAGGTTTGACTGTTTGCAGATGACACCAAGATCTGAAACAGAGTAGATGATCCAGATGGGGTGGGCAGAATGAGAAAAGATCTGGATAACTAGCAAAATGGTCGGAAGAGTGGCAACTGGGGTTTAGCAAACTTGTAACACGGCTCAGTGTAGCCTTCTGTAATGGAGCGTCAGGATTGGCGAACTACCACAGCTGACTGAAACCGAGCAGGTGTTAAGCCACAGGCAGCGTTTGCTCGGTCAGTACCAGCTGTGGCCATGGAGACACCAGAGGGCACCTGCCCGCTCCGTCACCACCCGAGGTGCCAGCGGTGGCACCTGACCCGCCAAGCCCTGCTGGCCGCGTCAGCACCTGGCTGACCAACCGCGAGTGTTCTGCAGATCGGGAGAGCAGCGGAGCAACCGACCAAGAGACGGGAAGTAGTAGGCGAGATGAGAAGCGCAGCGGCACCCGAATTATGGACGGTGCTGCAACCTTTTCACTCTGTGGAGTCGAGAATCTCGATGGGTGGCCGATGAGTTCAGTGAGGAGGCACCTGCATGCAGCAACAAGCTAGCTGCTACACCTGTCTCAGCAGTCCCGAGGCTGTGAGCAGCAACACAGTGGAACCCAGCCCGTGGCTGGAGGGCTGCTCTGGAAACCGAGTCGCATGGTACCCACCAGACAGTACTCCTCTTCTCAGCAGCAGATGGTGGCAGAGCAGAGAGGCGACCATGAAGTTCGGGGCTGTGGAGAGACCGTGGACAGTGCTGCCCGCTCACTCCAGTCAGAGCACCACGGACCGAGGGGACTGCGCGGCAGTAGGAGTGTGGTAGGATGTGCAGAGGAGGAGGTGACCATCCCCACTGAGCAGGCACCGTGGTGAGGAGGGCCAGAGGTGCAGGCTGGCACCCACACAGCAGAGCAGGCGACTCCTGCGCCCAAGCACCACCTGCAGCGGCGGAGTATGAGAGGCACAGTGATGTGGGCGCTAGCAGCAATGCGCGAACCACTCCACACTCACCGATGAGGAGCTGGATGGGCTGGAGAGCCGGACGCGTGAGGCCAACACCCACAAGAATCGGCGTGGGCCTCCAGCGTGCTCCTAGACTGGCTGAGAGCAGCAGTCCACCAGGTGGACCTCAAGACTGTGCCCCATGTGAGTTGGCAGGCCTCCCACGCCAGTTTTATGCATCAGTGCGCACGAGCAGAGAACCCAGTACAGCCTGAGCTCCTTCATGGGGCTGCATGCAGGGCTACAGCGTACCTGACAGCAGCGCGAACCACAGAGTCCTGAACATCATCACGGACATGGAGTTAGTCACAGCAAACAACGTCTTTGTGGCTGTGCTCAAGGACTGCCGGCGAGCAGGGTAGGACAGGGCTGCCCACCACCCCAGCATCTCGCCCAGTGACCTTGCAAAATCCGGAGCTGTGAAGCTGAGCCCTGAGATCCCTTATGGGCTGGTGCGCAGGGGTGTGGTTTGAGGTGCAGCTTGGTCTTGCTCGGAGGGGCAGAGAGGGGAGAGAGGCTGCGCCAGGACTCCTAGTCATCCAGACAGATGAGGAGACAGCAGAGTTCCTGGCGCTGTCCTTCTGAGTAGACTAAGAACCACGGACAGCTGGGAGGCCCGACATGGCAGAGTCTGAGGGGTGCTCTATGGCAGCCCTGGCAGCAGGGACTGCATTGTCAGACTTTTCGGGAGTACATCCAGCGGTGTCCTAAGCGCTCCTGCTCTCTGCACCCACCCAGAGGTAGACCATCTGGCACCCGCAGCGTGACTACTGGTACACGTGCCAGCCAATGGGAAGAACTATCTGGGGACACTCATGCCCCAAATCTCCGATGCCTAGCTGTCGATGCACTACACCAACCACAGCATCAGGAGCACAGCTGTCACCATGTTGGCTGAGGCTGGGCTTGCGAGCAGGAGATCATGTCAGTGACAGGACATCGCTGCAAGAGACAAGCCTGCGCGCTGCCCCGTCTCCACGCAGACCACAAGGGGTGGTCCACTGTCCTCTCTAGTGGCACACCTGCGTGAGCACCCCCTCGCCCAACCCAAGCCACCACCACCACCTGCCAGCTGGCATGCCAGCCTGCAGTGCCAGAGCGGAGTCAGCAGCCAACAGACAGGAGGCTCTGGCCCCCCTCCCACCACAGCCAGGAAGAACCCCAGGACGAGCAGCTGGAATGTGCCCAGCACAGCCAGTGGCCCACGTTGGGCGCGAGACAGGCACCCACCGACAGAGCCACAGGCGACACAGAGACTACCTCCACAGGACCGAGCAGTTCAGCTGCACCCACCCCTCACTGGCATGGTGCAGCCAGGACACCACAGGCAGCCACCAGGTAGTCAGCGCCCCCCCACCGAGCCCCATCAGACACCTGCAGGCCAGCCGACGCCAGACAGAGCTCCTCCTCCGCCAGTCCTGGAAGCCCAGCGCCCTCCCCGGAGCCAAGCAGCGCACCTCCTGTCTGACAGCTGCAGGAGCCTCACAGCCAGACCACGACGGAGCATGGGCATCGAGGCAGGGGCCCGCCTGCCAGACCTTCCAGATATACAGCATGGTGATCCATGGCCCAGTGACCTTCTCCTGTGCCCGCGAAATCAACCCAGCTGAGTAGGATACCAGGAGTGCGACGTCATCCACTGTGCAACACCGCCCATGCATGCACCCCCCCACCGCACACAGTCAGGAGTGCCGCCCCTGACCCAGCATGCGCTCAAATCATTGAACCTCCACTGTCCGGACTGCCAGCACCGAGGTCACCTGACCGATTTGAATCAACGCCAGCAGAGCACCGCAATCATTGACCAGTGCTCCACTGAGCAGTGTAGCTTCCTCACCTGTCTGCTGTGCCTGTAAGTGTAATAAAAACGTTTACTGCACGATCTGTGTCCCGCTCTCTTCTGTCCATAGGGCTGCCGCCCGACCATACCTTCGCCCGGAGGTGAATCGCGGTAACTGAGGCTGGCACGCCGCGCCTTGACCTATGTTACAAGCGCGTAGTCACCTTCAGCGTCGGGCTCTACCCGTGGATTAATATCCGGCTGGGTGGTTGGACCCCTTGGGCACCAACTCCCTCAGCTGGCATTAATCCACCGGGCAGAGCCCCTCCTCTGGCGGTGATTAATGCTTACAAGCAAGGTCATGCACATAGGGAAGAGAAACCCTGAAGCTACCTATAGGCTGGGAGGGAGTTGCTGGCGGTCACAAGGGAAGAAAGAAACTTGGCGTCATCATCCCGATAACCTAAATCATCCAAGCAGCCCTCTAAAGCAGTGGGTAAGGCTAGAGGGATGTTGGGGTGTATTAATAGGGTTATCACAAGTCGGAAGAGGAGAGGTAATAATCCCTCTTTGCAAGACACTGGTTGAGCCCCATCTGGAGTACTGCGTGCAGTACTGGAAGCCACACCTTCACAAGGACATTAACCAGATTGAGGCAGTCCAGAGAAGGGCAACCAATATGGTGCAGGGACTGCATCAGAAAACATATGAGGACAGATTAACTGAACTCAATATGTATGCGCTAGAGCAAAGGAGGGAGAGAGGTGATATGATTGAAACATTCAAACACTTTAAGGGCATTAATAAGGTGAAAGAGTCTAACATGTTTCAGTATAAGAAAAATAGCAGGACAAGAGGACACAGCATGAGAATGAGGGAGGCTGATTAAGGGGTAATGTGAGGAAGTTCTTTTTCACAGAAAGGGTGGTGGATGCATGGAACGGCCTACCTCAGGAGTGGTGGATATGAATACAGTGCAGGACTTCAAACAGGCATGGGATAGGCATAAGAGAGTAGTACAGATGAGTATGAATAGATGGGCCATTAACAGGCACATGCCTATGACACATTCATACGGTAGAAAAGAAATGGTCAGACTGGATGAGCCTTGTGGTCCTTATCTGCCGTCAGCTTCTATGTTTCTATGTGTTCCTTATCAGGGTGAATTGAAACCAGTATCATTGTCATTGCAGGTAAATGTACAGTTAGCAAAGTTCAGTTCGGGTTTCACACAAACCAGTTGAAAGAATTAAAATGTGGGACAAGACTGATAGTGCCAATTGCTTATTTAATTATTTTCAGTGTCGGCGAGCAGCCGCACTAGAGTCTAAGCGTTTTTGCAAGATACCTGTGCATTATGTAGAGCTGAAATTTGGCTGTAGCATTGCTGCCTGCTGTATGCTGCAAATAATTCAATAAATAAGCAACTGGCACTTGCAATCTTTTTCCTCATTGTGGATTGTTTTGGCTGGTTTGTGTAACACCTGACTTTCTGAACTTTGCTGGATGGTGTTGTCAGGACTCCACTTGGTCTCTGTAGCCAGCTTTCTATTCTGAATGCACAGATTTTACTTTGAGGTATCTCTTGCAGCTGGCCACACCTATGGAACTACAGCTGCCAGGTGCCAGGACCACATGGAAACTTTTCTAGCTAGCAGTCTACTAGGGGCTGCTCACTCCGACATCACATGTTGGCGTCGCCCCTATCCTATGAGTGGGGGTCTCAGTTATTTTCCTGGCTGTCGACTAACGCATCTCGGACTTCATGGAGATCCCACCAGCTTCAGTCAACTGCAATTTCCTACGTTTTTATTTTCCATTTCTCTCCCTAGTGTACCATCACTTTACCTTTAAAGTGATTTCTTCTGTTGTGTGTGTCGAGCTCTGTCTCTGATAAACTTTCAGGACCTGCATCTGTGGGAAGAAGATCCCAAGAAGGTCTACTACAATGCTTGGGTCTGCTGCCTGGGCCGGGCCATAATACCCAGGTCTGTGAGATCTGCCACATCTTCTACTTGACCCCCAGATTGAGAGGGCAGAGGAGCATAAAAAAAACAAAACACAAGGGAAGTGAGCTGAGTGAGAGCAGCCTGAAGGGCTTCAGAATTGTTTTATCTGCTGACTGAGTAGCATTGCCCTTGAGGTGCCTCTCAACTTTCCTTATTGACAGCCTCCTATTTGCTTATTTTGGTAAAGTTTTCCTCATAATTAAATTTTTTAGTCGCTGAGTGTAATTTACATTTTTAATAGCGGTTGTGTTTTTTAGCACATTTGTGTTATTTTACATAGCTGTGTTATTTTACATTATTTTTACCGCATCTACTTAAATTATATTCGTTTTTACGTGGTTCTTCACTTTCTTAATGCAATTCGTGAAGGAACAGTAGAATTTTGTGTTTTGCCTTAATTGTTTTGCCTCAGACCTTAGGTTCTACCGTGAGGCAACCAATTGTACTGCAAAGTTTGACAGTTGCTGTTGGGTTCTCTGAGGATTGGCAAGATCAGAGATTCCCACAGTTACTTAAAACTGGACCTGAAAGTGTCAACTGTCACAGGACTGGCTTCACAGCATCGACAAAACCCATGCTCAGTTGTTGACTGGTATTGCTGGGTTCTCTGTAAGACTGGCATTGGTATACAGTCCCAGTTCTAAGAAAAAAAATAAAAAAATAAAGAGAAATAAACAGAGTTTATTAAACTGTCACAGGACTGGCTTCGCATTTCACAGAAACCTGTGCTCAGTTGTATTTTGGTCCAGATCTTGGGTTCTCTTTGCAAAGCTGGCACAGAGCAAAGAGTCCTAATTAATAAGTATGGCTGAGGAAAAATCAAAGGCTACCAATGGGAGCCATCTAAAAGTAATAACAATAGAAATATAAGCAGGGTGCTGCGATGAAGCCTCCAGATCCTAGCCAAAAATAAAGCTTCCAAAGGACTGATGAAGTTCCTCACAAATTACAAAATAATAAAGTGATGGAAAAAAAGAAAGAAAAGGAAGCTTGATCACGCTGCTAATGAAGTGGCTAAAAGAAACTCTTCAAGACAAAAAGCGCTCCTGTTCCTCCTGGGAAAGCCAATAGAGAGACAACAGGCAGCTTAAAGCACAAAGAAAAAATATATATAGCACTGTCTATGCAGGTCCCTACTGTGCAAGATTTGGCAATATCATGGCACATCCTTCAGTCCTTAAAGATGGGGTCTGTGTTTACTGGGGCTAGTATGCACTTTCCACAGTTCTGTTTCTCCGCCAGACTGTGAGGGTGTTAATCGATAAGGAATAATTTTATGATGTCCCTGACATGAATTTGGAGGGCCTAGAGCCTTATGTGTCACTACCCTCTCTTTGGAGTCTCCTCCGCTAACCAGGAGGATCTGCCTTCTATGCTTACGTTTATCCAAAACTTTGGACACTCTGGACTTTCCTACTTAGGAGTCCATCCAAGGTGAAGATGAGAATAAAAGATTATAGGGTGATGAAAAGTCTCCCACCTCCTAAAAGACTGGTCGTGGCTGTCTGTAATGAAAAAATAAAATAAAAATACCATGAAACTGCTTCAAACCCCACTTCTGTGGCAGGGTTGATAAATGAGCTAGAAATGATAAATAAACAAACAATTGATATATTTATCAACAATGCTGAGTGTATGTCTATACATACCAACCATGAGAGTTAAGTGCAGCAGGCAGCGTGCGAAGAAAGCAGGGTCTCCTTGTCTTCCTTACCCCTGGACAAGGACTCTGCAAAATGGATTTCATAGCTAACCGCAGATGCCTGTCAACATTTTTCTACATGGCTTTTATGATCAAATATCAGAAAGCTCTGTGGAATTCTGTCCTGGCCATTACCCGGATACAATGGTACAGGAGCTGGTGGAATGGCAAAACCTGCCCTGGAAGCTATGTAGTACCAATTCCACAGGGCAGATGACAACAAGGATGCGCCTCCAGAGCCATGGCCCATGCCATCTCTTTGAGGTGCTTTGCCTGTCTTAGAACTAGCAGTCTAGTCTCAGACTCCCAGTTTAAGGCCACGGACTTCCTGTGATCAAATCATGCACCTCCTGCCCTGCAGAAATTCCTCCTGAGGGCAGTAGGGGCAGAAGGTTCTTCTCCCAGGCCTTACATTCCCTATCCTCAAGTACAGGGGTGCTTTCAGAGGGAGGGGCAGAAGAGGCCAAAGGTGGCCACCTCTACCCAGCCAGCAGCTTCAGCAGTCTAAGCCCTGAAGTGTGTGGGCAGACCTCAAGTGTACCCAGTTGTCTAACCTCTATCTCCAAAACAGTGTTACGGTTGGAGTTGGAGGTAAAAACCCTTCTAGCTCTGTGAGTGGTGGAGGGGTCCCGGCCCACTGAAAGGGGCAAGAGCCCTACTCCAGGTATTTTCTGACACGAAAGAAAACTGGGAGTGGCAACCTGTCTTGCTGTAAAACCCAAATTCAAGATGGTCACTCTGTTACTAGTCATACAGTCCTTACAGTAGGAGACTGGCTAGCCTCCCTGGTCCTAAAGGGCCCCTTTTTCCATATACCCATTAGGAGGTCTCACAGGCAGTTTTCAGTTTAAACTCCCTGTGAGCTCACTGCAAGCCTTCAACCTATCCTCTGCCCCAAGAGTCTTTACAAAGTGCCTGGCAGTGGTAGCAGCACACCTCAGGAGGCTGGGCGTCTCTACCTACCCTTTTTGCTGATCGGCTCATAATGCGAAAATCTCCTTGTCAAGTCAAAGGCCCTTTTCCCTTACAGGGCTCACATTGGAGTCTCTGGGTTCCTGGTAAATCTAAATAAAGTCTCACCTGGAACCCACCCAGCTACTCCCCTTCCTATGAGCGCAGCTGGACACCCAAAATGCCTTCCTTCCAACAGGAGAAATTCACACTTTCCCTTAGTG
The DNA here is from genome assembly GCA_016271365.2 of Neoceratodus forsteri. Taxonomy (NCBI): domain Eukaryota; kingdom Metazoa; phylum Chordata; order Ceratodontiformes; family Ceratodontidae; genus Neoceratodus; species Neoceratodus forsteri. The sequence continues at coordinate 699,836,642 of CM028137.1, read as the reverse complement.
GCAGATTCTTTCGTCCCAGGACAACAAGACCAGCCAGACATTTTCTCAGGCTATTGGGACACATAGCTTCAATGCTGGCAGTGGTCCCAGGATTAGGTACAGGATGTGACACCTGCAAGCCTTCCTCAGAGCTGGTCTTAAAGAGCAATTTTTCAAAGCTGATACCTGGGATGGAGCAGTTCCTTCAGACTCTGCTTTGGTGGAAGAACCCTGCAAATCTGGCAGCAGGGATACCCTTCCAGCTCCGCTTCCCACAAAGGTGATCACCACAGATGCGCTCTCCCTCCCTCCTGGGGTGGGGAGTGCATCAGGACAGTACCTTAGTTAGTGGCACCTAGACTCTCCAAAGTCTGATTACACATAAACCTTTTGGAACTCAAGCAATCTTTCTAGTTTTCAAAATATTTGGTCCTGGCATAAAAGAACAGTGTACAATTTGAACAGACAACACCACTGCAATGTTTACATAAACAAAACAGAGTGGTACCAGATCAGGATGTTCTGTTCAGAGCTTTGAAAATCTGGTCTCCTTCTCCGGGAGTCCGCATTTCAGTTATTCACCTCCCAGGCAGACACAGTACTCAGACATATGCTCTAAGTTGCATCAGTCAAGTCCAGAATGAATGGACTCTGAACAAGCAAGTACTAGCCACAGTGTTCAGGCGGTGGGGCACACCAGATGTGGATCTGTTTGCCTCTCCCTTTAATTTTCAGCTTCCTCAGTGCTGTTGAGCCCCAGTCCCAGGAACACTTCCCTGGATGCCTTGATCCTGGATGGGTCAGGAGGTTCCTGTATGCAGTCCCTCCTTTTCCCCTGATACTAGGTATTGCTGAAACTCTGACAACAGCCTGCTTTGATGATACTGGTGGCTCTGGATTGGCCCAGGCAGGCCTGGTACCCTCTCCTTCTTTCCCTGTCCCGCAGCAGGCTAATTGCCTGCTGCCAACTCCTCCCTGCTGACCCTTCCTAAGACAGGAGTGCATTATCCAGACATACACTCTCTTCACCTCAAGGCCTGGTTCTTGAGGAGTTAGTTTCCATCCTCCCAGTACTCTGAGACGTGTCCTTGAGATCCTGAGAATGGCTTAAAAAACAAACACTAAGAGGACTTATGTAGCCAAATGGAAAGATTTTCCCTCAGGTGAAGGAGCAAAAGAGTCAATCCCCTTTCAGCTTCAAACCCTCAGCTGCTGGATTACCTGGTACACTTGCAGGCATCAGACTTGAAACCATCTTCCCTCAAGCTACACCTGGCTGCAATTTTGGCCTACCTTTCAGTGGGAAAGAAAAAGTCCCTCAGTCGATGCCAATAGGTGTCCCAGCACCAGTCACGGTGGATGTCCAGGCCATGCCACTTTCTCCGTGGGATTCCGTGCAAGCTGCGCTTGCTCCCCACAAGGCCAATGCCTAGGCCCTACCTGCCTGTCCCCATGATCCCCTTCCCTATGGAGCCACGGCATGCATCTCAGAATCTGGTGCCTCTAACCCCCTCAGGATCTGGGGATGAGGATGAAGTATCACCTGGGCCTTTTCTCCCTCATGATTAGAATGAAGGGATGCTAGAAGAAAAATTCATTACCCCTCCCACTCCACCTCTGCGATGTTGTCCAATGATGAGGTAACCCCAAAATATATCCCGCGGTCCTCCCTTGATGACCCTTCTTTTGTCTCTGTTCTGAAACAACTGCAGGCTGCCATCGAGTTTGACACCGAGGAACAGGAACCTGTCTGGCACCGCCTGTCCACTAGCTAGACCTGCTGGTCACCCCTCCTCTTATTCCTCCTTTGATAGAACCTTTTGAGGATGCCACCATGGCCGCCTGGCATCCACCCAACTTGATCCCTGCCATGCTTAGGAAGGTGAGCAAGTTATATCAAGGCTCCCATGGGGAAGCTTTTCTTCGTAGAACAACCCCAGGTGGATTCTGTGGTCATTAATGCTGCCCATGACCATACCAAGAGGCCAAAACACCTCAGTTCCTTCCCCGGACAAAGAATCTCAGAGGTTGGACCTGATTGGGAAGAGGACTTTTGCCTGTGCCACTTCAGCAATAAGAGTCCTTAATTCTATTGCCCATATAGTCTCGTATCAGAACCAACTCTGGGGTCAGGTGAAAAGTAGCCAAAACCCTCCCAGAGGACCCCTGAGACAGCAGTTGCTTCGAACATTCAGTCGGGGCTGACATTGGTAACCACCTTCTGCGGTCTGCCTCGACCCTGTTGATGCCTTAGCCCATGCGACCAATGTGGTATCTGTCTGCGAAGACTTTCTTGGCTGTGGGTGTCAGGCTTTGCTCAGGATGTGCAACAATCCATCCTGATTGCCCCTTTAGAGGTATAAATTGTGCAGGGCAGATGTGGGATATACTTTTCTAACCTGCAGGCCTCTAGGCCACATGTTGCAGTCTGTCCACTCTGTGTACCACATCCAGGCTAGAAGTGGTCAGCAGGTGCCCTGTCATTGGGCTACCATAGGACAAACCCCAGCTCCAAGCCTCAGGGTAGCAGAGAGCAGCCACAGTCCTGCTTACCCCTACCTCCACCACTAGAAATGCTCCCAGTGGAGGTTGTGCAGCCCCAGCCACAGCTTCTACTTCAGCATGACTCCTACTAGAAACCCCACCCCCAAGCAGGACAAGAGGTGGTCATAGGGGTTGTTTCTCTGCCATCTGAACAGGTGGAGGAGATCACCAGACTTGCCTGGGTTTTACAGCTTATAGAATATGACTATACTCTAGAGCTCCTGGTGGCTTCTGTAAAACCTCCAGTTCAGTCCTCTTATCCTCCCGGTCACATTCCAGTGGTGGTCTGTGATGAGATCAGCACACTGTTGCACAAAGGGCCATAGAACACTTCCCCAAGACTCATCAGGGCAGGAAGTTCTACTCCCACTTCTTTCTGGTCCCCAAATGCACTGTGGATCTCTGGCCCATCCTGGACCTTGGAGAGCTAAACTTCATTGTTCAGTATAAGAAATTCCAGATGGTGGCCCTTCAGGGACTGCTGCTCCTTCTGCATCAAGGGGATTGGATATGTTTCCTCGATATGTAGGAGGTATACCTGCAGATCGAGGTGTGTTGTTCCCACAGGCAGTACCTCAGGTTCCAGTTCTCAGGAGGACTTTTCCAGTTCGGGTCCTGCTGTTTGGCTTCTCTTCAGCTCCTTGGGTGTTCACAAATAAATGGCCACAGTGATGGAGGCCCTCAGGCAGGAGGGACTCTCGTCTTCCCTACCTGGACAACTGGCTTCTCAAAGCGAGTATCTGCTGCAGACTCTGGAATGTACCACCCAACTATTCCAGGGTGTGGAAATCACCATCAACCTCCCAAGTAAGTCTTGACCACCTATCCACGTCTTAAGTACATAGGGGTGGTTCTGGATGCGTTCAGATATGGCCTTCTTACCTCTGAGAACAGGGTGGACCGCCTAATGGCTCAAGTCCGCTTCTGCTCAGAATGAACAGCACATATGTTTCAGCCAGAACCTTTCTCCAACTCTTGGGCCAGATGGCTGTGGCAGTTGTCACAGTGCCTCTACTCAGACTGCATATGAGGATACTCCCAGTGGACATTGAGGGTCCAGTGGGATCAGCACTCAGGCGACCTGGAAACAGCAGGTCCTAGTCTCCTCTCCAGTCAAAAGGTACTGCTTTGGTGGATGGAACCCGGCAACCTTTTGAAGGGGCTAACTTTCCTCATCCCTTCCCCTCAGCACATTTTCACCACAGATGCTTTGGGGTTGGGCTGGGGCTCATCTGGGACCCACAAACACAAGGGACATGGTGCAGGACAGAGACTACTGTCCACGTCAGTGTCCTGGAGATGCAGGAAGTTCCGTATGCCCTATAGGCCTTCCAGACTCTGCTGTCCTCAGGCCTTCTGCTAGTCAGACCAACAACCTCAAGGTAGTCAACTACATCAAATAACAGGGGCACTCATTTGTACCCCCTTGCCAGGAAGCGATGAGAATCTGGTACTAGACTCTAGAACATGGTCTAGAACTATCGCCATCCATGTTCCAGGCATCCAAAACGTCCTGCCAGACAGGCTGAGCCGGTCACAGTCCAGGATGCACAAGTGGAATCTGTTAACCTCAGTCGTGAAGACCTGTTTGACAGGTCGGGTCATCCAAGTTGGACCTTTTTGTGTCCCGCTTTTATTTTGTTGATGAGGAACCTGTGCCTGGTAACTGTGGAAAATGTCCTACTCTTGTGATAAGTGCCAAGGGATCATTAGCTTTCACCTGAACAGCCACCAGAGATGGACAGTAGAGACCATGGTTTAACATCTTTTCAAAGGATGGCATCTCAACAGTACAGCTCCCCGTACTACACTATGCCATTATTGGTGTTGCCCAAGTCCCTAGTGTGGGACTAGAACCCATAGCCTTCTGATCTTCTGGCCGCTGAGTCGAACAGGCAGCCTACTGAGCCATTAACACTAAGCGTGAATCAAAGCCAAGTACTTTATGTACATAGAAAGTGACAATACTTTGCAGTTGTCAACATCCTGAAGTGCCTTATTGTGATTATAAAATGACAACCCTGATATTTAATTTTAAAAGTGAGAAATGAGGTTCAGAACATGAAGTATTTCCAGCCGCTGTGGTTACGCTAGATAACACAATCATGTGGTTTAGATTTTGTTGACTGTGGAGGAAGACTGGGAAATTCTGCCTTTCTTGGGACATGGATATGACGTTCTATCCACACTTATAGGCAGTGTCCTTTCCCTTTATGATGGTGCCAGAAAGTCTTCAAGCTGGCTCCTCCCACCCACTAGGTGGTAACTCCCTCGCTCCGCCCTATGATGCTAGAGCTTCCTTTCCGCTGGAAGAAGCCGGGTACCCTCCTTACCGCTCCTGCGTTGAGTAGCCCTAACACTCAAATCTTTGGATTTACTTCCTAAACCAAAACTCTTATGAGTTTGTCTTCAGCTGTATCATTGATCTGCGACTGCCATGGACGATAAAGTACATTTCCGGGTTCCCCCGGTGCCCTTGCGGGCAGAAGATGTCCAGGACCGACCCGCGCATGCGTCGTCTACTGCCTGAAGTGCGATCACGACCCCCAGGCTTGTGACTTTTGTTGTTTTCCATCTGACTGTTGTGGAGAACCGTCTCGCCTGGCTTAAACTGGGCCGCCTGGTGCATTGGAACCTTCCAGTCAAATCTAAAGGCGCCGTTGGGTGGTCTCCATGGCTGTGGGATCTGCGAACAGCTTGCGGCCTTCAAGAGAAAGTGGCCCAGACTGTGGCTTGCTCATTTTAGCTTCTGCCTTGTGCCACTTCAGCTGGGCTTGATGTTCACGGGTTCCTTTAGAGAATTGTGCCAGTCTCTGCCCACCCTCAGAGCAGAAATAAAGAAGAAAGTGTCCAAGAAGGAGAAAGAGAGGACTCATCGTCATTTGTGGGATCAGGAGTGCTCTTGGTCGAGGGCCTCTGATGCCCACGCTTCACTGGATTTGACTTTGGTTGAATCTTCTGCCTTGGCTGCCGGCTCCACAGTAACCTCCATCGGCCTGCCGCCGCCGAGATGCTGGTGGAGGTCTCTGCTGAGATTTTCTTGATCCGACTGACCAGTTGTTGACCAAAGAGGCTGATACTTCCTTATCCAGGACTCCGGTCCTGACACAGGCCGATGGAGGAATGGATCAGTTTGCTGACCTGCCGCCTCTGGTCCCAGATCCCGACCAGGAGGAGCCTTGGTGCTTGTAGACTCCTTCTGAGCCCCCGCTGGTCCCCACGGAAGTCAAGGTCTTGGTCTTCCTCTCGTGGGTTGAGCAGGTCCTGCTGTCACTGGCGTTCCTACTCTTGGCACAACGGAAGCGGCACTGCCGCTGCTCTTCATTCTCATTATCCTTTGGTGAGGAGAGGCTTGAGTGCAGATTGTGTTGATGCTGTGAGGACCTAATGTGGTAACAGTTGGTGCTTACTGGTGCTAAATCGAGCCCCAGCTTTGGCGCTGCCCATCACTTGGCTGTGCTCAAGAGGCCGATGCTGTCTCCATTGACAGAGTCGACCAAAGCATTCCAGCTTGGCCGACTCTAGTGTCTCTGTTGATTGTGGTGGGCGCCATCTAAATAGCTGATTGTTGGCGCTCTGACTAAGAGTCTCGACCCGGCCAAGGGACTTCCCCATCGGCTGTTGGTCCACGTCACCTGACTGTCCACAGAGGGTCAGCGGGGACTCAGGTGGTCGACCACTCTTTGGTGACTCTTGAGTCTGAGGGTTCCTCCTACATGCCCGTCTGGTTGATGTGGAGTCCATGGGGATCTCTACAGATGAAGGCCCATCCTCCTTCATGGGCCTCCTCCGCTTGATCTCCCAGTAAGCGGGTATGAAGGTGTAGCCTGTTCAGAAACTGGCTAGTTATCCATTGACCGAGATCGACCAGGGAGACACTCTGACAGAAGCTTTCCTAGTGACAGATGCCATCCTTGGCCCTGCCCTGGAGCCCTGGCAGTGCCCTGCTTCCTGTCCTGTGCCTTTCTGCCCACAAATATGCGGTACCCACGGATCCCTTTGAGATTCACAGAGCACCCCTCAGCCGAGGGGCAGGTGGCTGACTCTGTGTTCAGGCACTCCAGCAACACCAGGGATGTTGATAAGCCGCCAGACAAGGAATCCAAGAAGCTGGACCATGACTAAAAAAGTCTATGCTGCCTCCTCGCTATCTACGCCAGGCAAGCTTGGCCCTCCTTATGGCCCACTTCTCCCATGCCCTACTGGGCACTTTAGATGATGTGCTTCCTCATCTGCCAGCAGACCTTCAGACCATGGTCAAACAGGTCCAGGACCAGAGCAGGCTGTAGCCAAACAGCTCCAGACAGCCATGGACATTGGGGACTATGGTGGCCTCAGTGGTCATGTGCCACAGGGCTGACTGAGGATCTCGACCTTCACGGTGGACACTCAGTACAGGCTGGCAGATGTCCTTTCTTGGGCACCGACCTGTTTGGGCCTGGGGACTACAAGGGGCAGCCCGAATGAGAACCTCACGCTACAGTACTCTACAGTGATCAGACCAGCTGACTCAATAAACCGTGAGGTTGTTACTCTCCAGTCCCAGTGAGAAAACAAAGTCCAAGGCATGACTGTGTTGATGGGTTGCAGAGGTAAGTACCTGTGCTAGCCCAGTGGTTCCATCAACTGGGAAATCCTGACCAAAGTGCAAGAGTTCATCATTTTGACCCAGGCATTGAAGTCACCCAGAATCAGCCATCTGGATGACTCCAACACCTTCTCAGCACTAAAGTCCATGGTTTCCTGCAGGAACTCCCATCTTGTGCCTTGGTGGCGGTGCATGAGAAGGATCCTGCAACCTGTACTTTGACCCAGCACAGCCATGCATTCAAACAATGAGTTTTCCTCGACTGGGAGTACAGTGAAGTTCACTTGAGATCTAAAATAACCATCCTCTTGTAATCCCTTTGAAGAAAATGCACCACTGAGAACCCTGTTGGGACAGCTACCTGCAAAACAGGACCGTATAAATCACCAACCAGATCTCCGTAATGCAAGCTAGATCGAGCAAAGAACAAGACATTAAATCTGCCATAATGGCTTATCTTGTGCCTCATTGATCTGGCATTGCACAGCACTGCTTTCAGGGGCGAGAGCAGGCTGCTGACCTGACAGCTACCTGCCCACTTGGTGCAGTGGGAGCCCGGGTGTGAGTACCAGCCATGTCTGGCCTCTCTTTGGACCCATTTCACCCTGGGCACCTCCTGGTCCTTACCAGACCTATGCTGCCCCGCCCTGTTAGCATCTCCCTCTGCCCTACCATCCGGCCTTTTGATGATACCCACCTTCTTGCAGCATCTGTACACCACTGCTGGCAGAGGATTCATCAAGGGGCGGTGGTCCAAGAGGTGGGACGGGAGTAACTAAGCCAAGGGTCCCCACATCCATCGGACATGATGCATGAAGAAAACCAACCACCCACACTCTTTTTTTTTTATCATTTAACATTTTCCTCCTTACAGCCACAGTCCCTGCTTTCCATCCAGCCACCGCTCCACTCCTGCCGACCCCAAAGCTTGCATGCCCAGCTGGCAGATGCAGCTACACCTGCGAAAAGGGCCCCTAGCCCCTACACCGGTGAGAAACCAGTACTGGCACATGCCTCCAGGCATCGTCGGCCCGGCGGTGCTGCGGCCATCAGCTCTTTCTTGAGGAACGTGCCTACCATATTTCCCCTTTTTTTTTCTCCCCATTTTGGGATCGCGGGCGTACAATGCGTCCACGCTTTTACGTGCAGAGCGTCTGCAAGGCTTCCCCAGGGGTCGCCCAGCGTAGTGTAAAGTCCCCAGCCCACCCCAGGACTGAGAAGCTGTCTCCCGACGCTCAATCCCAGTCCTCCCTGCTGACCCCGATGACCCTAGCTCGTTTCTCGAACCCTGGTCGCTACGTAACGCCGAGGTGTGGCATCCAGCGCCGACCTCGGCACCACCGGGCCAGCACCCACCCCACACTCTAGCCAATAAACCCATACAACCCCAACAATGTCCAGACACACTACCCTCCACTCGCTAGCAAACACTAGAAACCATAAATTAAACAAGTTAAAATAATTCTCACTCCAGCATTCACCAATCTACACTCAATCAGTCATGCTGCTCAAACCCACCCAAACCCCAACAGATTTAACTGCCAATATAAAACAAATAACACAGAAGAACTCAAAATGAACACAACAAAGATCATACAATTCCAGTTAGAGGTGCCAGCAACACAGATGGGATTGCAGTTTATTTGTCCTTGTTAGTCCATGAGAAAAAAAATAATTTGTTCTCTCTAGAAGAAATACAAATTTATAACAAACAGAAAGAGGAGCTTTTTGTTGCTGTCTTACAACAACCCAAGCAACAAAGCAACCAGTGATTTAATGAGAGAATCAAAAATGAACCCTGGATTCACTCACCAAAGCCTTGTGCTATGGCTGCATTCCAGGTTGCACCACAGTAGGCAGTTCTTAAAGTTGAGAATCTTCACCAGAGTTCAGAGATCAGATACACCACAGCGGCTGTGGAAAAAGTCCAAGTGCACAAAATTGAACAGTGACTCCATGCTGCCACCTGGTAGTTGCAGGAGATCCTCTGCAAAGTCCCAAGCTCCTTTGTGAAGCTCTTCTGCTTTGAGATACAAAGAGCATCAGAGGTGCTACATAAATACAATGTCCTTACCCTATTCTTAAAGAGCTTAGAAACTAAAGGTGCTGGAGGCAATCACTTTTTGCAGGTAAATGGTTGTGCAGCGCATAGTGTGAAGTTCCTAGACAACAGTTTTGATTTTTGTGAGCTAGTCTGATAAGATGTCAGAGTTGTCATGAAATAACCAAAGCAGTGAGTCACCGTGGCACTATGTTGAAATAAGTAAAGGAATGCTGGAAATAGTTTGAAACAGCAGTGCATTGGCAGATTCTTAACCCTAAAACTGCCAGTCCTGCGATTGCTGGGACTTCAGATATAGCCGTACAATACCAGTGAGTCATACAATAAATTTAGTGTTCAGTACCAGCTGTGCCTGACCTTGCGCCAGTGTAATCTTAAAATAAGTACTATTCTGTGCAGAAACCAAACTGTACCCATCTGGAAAAGCAGCTGTAAAAAATCCAGTCCCTGTAGTCTTTGGGGCTGAAGGTTCGGAAGGAATAAAAAGTGAAACCTGGCTCTGCATATTAGCAGCTGTTCTTAGAATAAAGACCCTGTGCTGCTACTCTAGACTTAACAAACAAGAAAGGTACACAAATGGGATCCACTGTTGTTGACAGGTGTCACACATCTTTCAAAGTTTCTCATATCCATTTCAGCCATTTATCATCCCAGTTCACAGCTACAATGCTAGTGTCCCCATGGCATGGAAATATGTGGCTGTGTCAGCCAGATAGATAATAAGGATACTTATTGGGGTGCCAGTATTTGCTTAATCTGGTTCCGTATGTCACTGTGCATCTGTTCTCCCACCCAGGGACAGTGGCCCTGCATGCACTGTATATGTGGGGAAAGTAAGGTATAAAGTACTGAAACAATAATATGGGTAGTAATCCCAGCTCTACTGCAAGTCTCAAATGCTGCCTTTTTCAGCTTGCCGCTGCTTCAAGGCATTATTCAGGCCTGGCAGGATACTTTGCACATTACAATGTATGCTGTTTCTGCATTCTGATTTGTATTATTCCTGACAGATGCAGTGTGAGATGACTGACTGCACTTACGCACTGTCTGGTACTTTTGGTTTTACTAGTGAAAGCCACTGTAGTTAAAATCTGAAGTGGGCAACTGGAGCTTGGTCCACTGTAGTACGCGAGTCCTTCTTTTAGTGGATAACTAGAGTGACATTATTTGCAATTTAGGGTTCATTATTATGGGATCGCTAGTGATGGGGAAGGGCTGTATAGTATCCAGTCATACTTCCCAGTCTACAGATAAAAGTGGCTTTGGTTTGCTTGTCTTAAGCCAATTGCTTAGTCAGGCAGTGCTTAAAATTGTATTATTTGGAATTAAAGAAGCAGATGGACAAAAATAACTGCAGTACCACAAGGCATAAAGTGTGCTCGCCTAACAATTTGCTACCCCAAAAATGCGATTTGCTAATCAAGTGCTGCCTTGATTAGCAGAAGTTCACTAATCCACTGATTTGCTGCACTGTAGTAAAATGTCAAATTGCTGTACTTTTTCCTGTAATTATGATAAAAAGTACAGAATTAGGGTGATTTTATCTCGAATTTGACCTTTTTTTTTTTACCCTACAGTTACACTTTTCTGGACTGTGTCCTATAGACAAAAATAACCATTTTGTGAAATTGCTCCTCATACCTGGCTGGTTGCTAACTGAACATATTTTGATTAGCATATACTGCTGATCAAGTTTCTAAAATTAATTTATGTCTTGTACCATGAAATGTTACCTTAAATTGTTGGGTCTGCATCACTTGTTTGTATGTCTGTCATAAACCTAACACACATACTGGTCGCTGTACCCCGATTTATGCAGTTAAGTATTTGTCATAGAAATAACAAGGTGCATATGTTAAAGCTGACATTATTGGAATTTAATCTGCATAGAAAAGTTTAGCTGAATACAGAGCATAAATTAAGCATGTTCACATCGCAGTTAGTGACCCAAAACTGCATACTGCAAGTCAATTGTAGGCTTGATTAGTAGTCATTGCTAATCACCAGAAAACAGGATACTGGAAGGAAAATTGCTGAATGGGCAATCTCGGAAATGGCAGCATGCTGCGCTCTCAGAAGACTGACGAGAATGCTGCAGGAGAACTCTATCAGAAGGGCCAAATCCAGATCTCTGTGGCCACAAGCTGGAGTTAGCCTTTCTGATTTGGTTCTGAAGGGTTGAAAGTGTTGGAAAGACCAACCCTATTGGTTGGAGGATCAACCTTCCATTGTTGGCGCTTTTGTGAGGACGGGAGGGCGTTCAGAATTGCCAAAATGTTTGCATTGGTAAGAAACTAGCAGCATGAGCAGCTGCAATCCTATAGTGAAGTTGACAAGTGACTGACTCAGACCGCTGCACCTGTGACAGGACCTGGGAGCTTAAGCCGAGAACTGCATCAGGTCGCGTCAGAGCTGCGAGGAGCAGGCAGGCCGGCCAGCTGTGGAGTTGTGATCAAAGCCAGAGCCCTGCTCAGACACAAGCCCATCACAGAGTGGAGACTTGACTGTCATCTCAGGGCATTAAAGTCCAGTTTCCGTTCAGTGGCAGCAGCCACTGCAGGTGGAACACAACACTCAGTAACCAAGAAAAAGAAAAAAAGTAATCCCTGATCTGTTGCCCTGATAGACAATGTGCATTTGATGCCACAATGAAAATACTGCACCTCAAGGTAAGGGCTAAAGGTAGTGGTGACTGACAGTGGAAATTTTAGATAAAAAAAAAAAAAAAAGAGGGAGGCACTGTTCAATTTCTTCTGAACTTTTAGATTAGCAGATCATGGTAGGGCAAACAGTGGGAGTTTGTTTGCACATTGTCTGTACTACAGTACTGTTTCCTGTTTCTGAAGCCTCAGTCCAGAAAATGTGTCAATAGGCTAAAGACTTGATGTTGTAAGTCAGAGAACTCTGTTGCTGCAAACCAGGGTTGCGTTAGTGTGGTTGGGGTTCATACAGTCTCTAAACTATGTGCACAAAGTCTGTTTTAGCAATATATATAATTATAAGTAGTAATTATATGGTTTAAAGTAAAATAGCCATTTTAGAAAACTGCTAATTAAAACCGTCCAATTGCTAGTCATTTTCATTTTGATTAGTGAAGGCTGCTAATCAGCTCTTCTGCCCTGATGTATGCCTTGGTGTAGATGTGCATCTTGGTTTGAAGCATGAAAAAAAATGAAACTGCACCTTTTGAATGATTTTCCTGCCCCTGCATGTGTTATGTAAGCAAGAAGACATAATTGGGTGTGTGTTAGTTCTAACGCATGGCTAGGGGGCATAGTGAGGCATCAGACTGCAGGCTGAGTGCGTCCGGACCCTAGCCGTGTGCTAGAACAACTCACACTGTGGAGTGCCTTATGCGCATATGAAATGGCTTCAAAATTGTACATGGATGTAAAAGTTAAAACTATTTGGACTGAGTAATGGAAAACTTAAATCTTCATCTTTAAGTAAAATAGTTGCTCTGTCTGGATGATTTTTATTTTTTTTTTTTCAGTTACGCCATTTGTCCTACTGTGGACACCATTGGTCATCTTTGCTGTGGTGATTGTCGTGGCTCCCCCACACACGCGATACTTCTGTTATTGAATAGATCTTAGAAATGTATTTTTTTTCTTTTTTTTAAATTGGAGTGGTGTGGCAAGCAAGGAATAGCGTCCGAGCATGCACACCAGAGTGGTATGCAAGTGAGAACAAGTGAATGTGCCTACTGTGAGACTGGAATGTGAAGTTCAGGAGATTACGGTATTTTTTATTTCTTTTTATTTAAACTAATGTTGAGGTAGGACATTAAATGAGATGATATTTGTTTTTCATTTTAGCTGAGCCAGTGAGTTGACAGAGACTGGTGAGTGGGAGTGCAATTGGCGGGTAGGCAAGAGATTGCGCTGGTATCTTTGTTTTTATGTGATGCATCCAGCTCCTGGGTCCAGCTTGTTTATTTATTGAAAATATGAAAAAAATGGTGAAGGGATTGGTAAGAGAGGGAACTAGCAAGCGGGCAACAGGTTGGGTGCTGAGGAGCATAGCGAGCAGGCAGGCGGATGGGGTGGAGATTGTGTCAGAATTGATTTGTTTTTAGGAACTGTTTCTGTCAGTTCTAAGTTGAAATGGGATCAGGTGTAGGTGACGTTGTGGTTGTCTGGCAAGTAAATAGAAATTTACTGGTTGGGCTACTGTAGTTAATATAGCTACTGAAGACAATATGGCAGCCATTTCAGGTAGCAAAATTCTCAGGGAGGAGTGATACCTGAAAGATTCTGAAGGTGTCTCTGGCGGACTAGATTTCTAGCCATGTGTTAGACACTTCTTGCGTGGCTGGGAACTGAATCAAATGCAGGAAACCGACTAGCCATTTCATAATCGTGTTTGAGATACTGGTAACATTTATTGTAGAGAGGTACAGTAGGTGCATAATTTCATGCCGTCAACTCTTAATGCAGACATTTATCTTAGTAAAAGTCAGTTTGGCCACAGAAATGTGAAAACTTAAATTGTCTGCAAGTCTGTCGGATGGGTACATTAAATGGTCTGCTAAGTAAGAGAATGGATTTGATTGTTGGGCTGCTGTAGCCTGTGCAATATAGTGAGCTTTATTTGCAAAATGCCTGCATTTGAAAGGGTCAAAGATGCAGAAATCGACATAAACCTTCAGACTTAAGTTGGTGTGGGCTTATACACTATCCTAAGCAAGTTTGGGTGTCTCTTGTTGCTGTATGTGTGCCAGACCGTGTGTGTGTGTGTGTGTGTGTAAGTAAGGGGAAAGGGAGTAAGCATTACATACTGACCTGTTATGTACTGTACAAAAGACCCACCTCCTGCAAACATGCTCTGGCACACACAGAAATCAACACAACCTCTCTGACTTGCCTAGGGACACACCAGTGTCAGTCCCTCCCAGTTTGCTACCGGTAAGTGTGACACAGCCATCCCCAACACAGAAAGCAACACTGTCCCTCGGACTTGGCAGGAGGAAGTCTTGCACTAGGGTAGTCAGATTCTCTGGACTCTGCTTTGTGCACACCACGTTGCTTGCTGTGCCCTAGATCAAGTGAGGCAGTCTTATAAACCCTCTCTCCTGAGGATGTTGGGGAGGGGACAAGTCCATGGGTCTTTGTTGCTTGTGTGCCCAGATTAAGTCTGGGGGTGGGATGTTTGCCATGTGGTTACTTGCTCCTGCCACCATACCTGAAGGTTGGTGGTCATAGACTGCTGTTGCCATAGTACCTGGAGGATGGGAGTCGAAACTGCTGCTGCCATCTCACCAAGAGTTTCTTCCCATTTCCCTGGATAAATTGCTCAGAGTGAGACCACTGGGAATGAGCTGTTGCATCTTTGTAGGGTTGTCCTCTTTTAGGTTTGAAGCAAGCTAGTTGCAGCAGCATTATCAAGATCTTGATGAGGGGCTGATGTGCAACCTCCTTTGGTGATCTTGTCCTTTGTTGTTAGGGTTTTATACTGTTTGTATTTATACATCGTGGTCCTTTTCTGAATTCTGGGTGATTTTCTACAATTTTTAAACAGATCATTGTTTCAGGTTCATGGGGTTCCTTCCTGTGTTGTCCAGTCAGAGACAAACACTGGGCACTTCACTACTACAGCTACAAGCGGTGTCCTAAATACCATGGCACAAGCAGAGTTCCATTTCGTACAATTGATGAGATAGAGAAGGGCAAACCTTGCACATTGGTGGAAGACATTTGATCCAGGTAATGCTTGTGGATCTACAGTCACCGGTTCTTTGTTGACATGAGAGGGAAGTCTGTGTACGGCGAGAACCTCTGTCTTTTGGCGTGCCATGACCAACAACTTTACAGCAGCACAATGCGATTGAAAATTCTAGAATTGTACAAATTACTTCATTGTGCAAAAAATCTCCCATCTGCCAAGTGTGAAGGGTGATAGCACCATGTCATCTTGCCAGTGATAATGCAGATCGCTCAGTTGGGCATTTATTTTATCATGATCAACAATATGTGTTGTAGTTCAGGATGTCTGTAGGTGCATAAATTCAGTTTTCAGGCATCCCTTTGCGTTCACACTGGTGCTCACCTGCAGCAACTTGATGGATTTGAGGAAAGATGTGGCTTTCCACAAACTTCTGCTGTTATTGATGGCAATCACATACCAATAATCAGCCCTGCAGAAAACCACATCAATTATTCCAACCGCGAGGGATAGTATTCAGTTGTAAATACAGGCAGTTTGGGACCATTGGTATTGTTTCTGGGATGTTAAAGTAGCAGTGCAATGAAAATGTTTTTACAAAAGCCAATATTGGCTACAATTAATAACAATATTAGCATACCTATCAAATCTGCTCTTCAGGTACCTTCTATGCTGCACACACGTTGTGTGTGTGTGTGTGTGTGTGTGTGTGTGTGTGTGTGTGCGTGTGTGCGTGTGTGGTTCCCCCCACACCAATTTTTTCGATCCTAAACCTTACCAGGTTTGCAGTGGTATTTCTAAGCCAAATATGGTGGCCATCTTTTTTCTTGAGAAAATGTGAATTAAAATATTTATAAAATGTTAAGATTTTGGTGGAACTAGGAAAGTTTACCTCAAAATAAAGCGAAGATGCATGAAACCTGGTATACAAAAGAAGGTTGGGTCAAATTTTTTGCCCAATTTCATTGCACTGCTGCTTTGAAGAGAGCCATTCTTTTTTTTTTTTTTAAACTTTATATTTATTAATTTTATATTGATAGCAATCAATTCCATATTCCATATAAGAGACAGACCAATAGTATACACACCACTGAGGCATTATGCCTCTTAATCACAGGTGAAATCTTATGCATCTCCTTTAGCTATGATGCATCATATGGAGGGTATTCCCGTATATTTATTTATTTAGTTTTTGTTGACCAGGTAAGTGCACTAAACATATCCTGCCTATTTTCAGGCACGCCCGGGGGAGGGGATACAGATGAATGACAACTAACCTTGAACCA
The DNA here is from genome assembly GCA_016271365.2 of Neoceratodus forsteri. Lineage (NCBI taxonomy): Eukaryota > Metazoa > Chordata > Ceratodontiformes > Ceratodontidae > Neoceratodus > Neoceratodus forsteri. The sequence goes on along the minus strand of CM028137.1, from coordinate 699,820,519 downwards.
GATTAAGCTGTTATCTTTAAAGTATATCTGTAAGTCTGTAAATATGCACAGTGGTGCCAAGAGCAGCATAGCTAGGCCCCTTAAATGTTAAAGTCCAAAAAGTGTCTGTATGAACTACCCACTGTGGAGACATATTGCCATGCATGTTTCCTTAATTGTAAGGTACATTGCCCTAAACTTAATATATAGCATCTTCTCTTTGTTAGAAATTAGACAAGTAGTGCAATCAGAAATTAAATCCCCTATTGTAGATCGCTTTAGTCACTTAGCAAGATAATACAGAACAGCTGTAAAGCAATATTATAGGAGGAACAGCTCAAACAAATCATGTGCTTAATATTTTCCATGTACTTAATAATTCTTAGGCCTTATCCCTCACCAACCCATGTCTGAATGTTAGTGCCCTTAAGAAAAGAAAGAAGGAAAGGGAAAAATAAGCCACAATTTATATAAGCTATATTCCTATACGAGTAGTCCCCAAGTGTGGGTGAAACTCGACCCTGCTTCCTCAGTTTATAGCTATTATAAAAACATCAGCACATAGAGGCAGATGAACTATTGATTAAAGATAAATGTTCTTTTTAAACAAAAGTTTTCACTCAGTAGGATCCTCCTCATCAGGTTCGTTTCTAGTCTCTGTAGCTCTCATCAGTCCATTTTCCAGCTTCGATCGGGTCGGAAAAGGCCCATACTTTGTTTTGATAGACTATTCTGAGCCTTTCAGGGAAGATTACAAAATGAGGAATACCCAAATCCTTCAACACCTGTCGAACTCCATCAATTTCTTCCTCCTCTGCTGTGTTGCATAGCTAATATCCGGAAAAAAAGTGCATTGTTCGGTCCTTGTATGAAAGTGGGGCATTCCTCCTTGCCACGGCCAGGATCGTTCTTGCTCTCCAGTGCCTGCCGTGACCACTAGGAGAGTGCGTGGTGGGTCATCGGCCTCCTGCCTCCCTCGTGGCTATGTGGTAAACTTTTTGAATGTGAAAAGTCTCCGGATCTCTTTCTGGAAGAAGCATCTCCGCCAGCCACTCTTTAACAAACATCCTGGGGTGATCACCCTCTACGCCTTCATGTAGGCCTAGGATCTTCACATTTGCCACTCTAATTTGATTTTCCATTGTTTCAAGTTGAGTTCTGAAGTGCTGTGCTTGAATAGAGCCATTCTTGCTATTTTAAAATTTACCCTGAAAACAAAATGAAGCTCCCGTACTTCCATGGGAGCTCCTCTCTAGTAAAGCTGCCTTTGCAGTTATACCCCTGAGGGAAGAGAAAGTTATAAATTGCCCCTAAGGGGCTAGTGGCGAGTCCCTTTCCACTTCCTTGTTGCTGTCCACACCCTGTTTTATAACGTTGCTATAGGGAGGCGGGGAGCTGTCCATTCAAGTGTATGGGCGTTATTTTAAAACACAGTTTTCAGCCACTTAGGTGGCCATTTGGTAAAGTGGAGCTAGGATTCTACTAACAAGACTCTTTTAGTTGAACCCTGGCTCAGGTGTTATCAAATGGACACTTAGTAACTGAAAACTGTTTATAAACTTGCTCCATGCTCTCTAATAACTCTCCCTATGGCCGCGTCAACGCGTCCAAGCACAGGACGGCCAGTAACAGGAAGTGGAAAGGATCACAGTGCTAGCTCCTTTGAGGGCAATTTAAGATCCCTTCTTTCCTCGTGGTATAATTACAAAGGCTGTTTTTTGAGAGGAGCTTCCATGGCGGTAAGAACTTCCTCTTGTTTCTGTGCAGCACCAAGAATGGTGCTGTTTAACATTAGATACGGCTGGCAAAATGCATGATGCTAGGATCCTTGCTAATGGTAATCTTTTTGATCATGCTATCGAGGCGCATTTTCCTAAGGACAACATAAAACTGTAGATGTGGGGGTCCCAATACTGCTGGGTGACCCTGTCTACCTATTGCTGTCGTGGCTGTTGAAGCTATTTCCAGACACAGGAGACTAACAAATGATCAAAAGTGCTTCAGTTATCGTCCAGTGTCCACATAACAGCTGAAAACAGTTGTTGACAGAATGGAAGCTGGTGCTGCCTCTCTGAATGCAGTGATATATCTAACAATTTCATTCCTGTGTTGGTTTTCACCTGTTGTATTTTGAATAATATCTGTGAAAGACATGGTGATGTTTTCAGTATAACTGGCTGCAGTTGAATGAGGAGGAGAATGAACTGCTCATGTCCACTGTGGACCCAGGACTGGTGCAGGACAGTGGCCAGATGCAGCTTCTGAATCGGCAGAAGGATTCCTCAGGCTCTAGTGCACTGTTTTAAAATTGATTTCTAGTGCACACATCTGCTTTCACCTAGTACTGACACGTTTATTGCTGCTTGAATTTGTGCACCGTGTAATTGTGCTGTTCAGAGATTATTTAACTCTAAAGACTAGCCAAAATACTGTCTGCAGATAAAGAATTTTAGTTTTAACAATGCATTGCAGTCATTTCCTTGAATTGTTTTGACATAATGTCATAGAATTAGGTTCACTTGGCTGGCCCAGTGGTGTGATAGACTGAGGCACTGGCTGCCTCACTGCCTGTCATACCGACAACTGTGAGTTATGGGGGATGGCAGGGGAGTGACTTTTTTTTTTTTTTTTTTTTTTTAACCTCCTGTGGCAGGTCCTCCATTACCGTCCACCAACCTACGGACTCTGGGTCTTTCGAGGACTTATAGTGCCATCGTGCCCCAGCAGATCCCCAGAGCCGTCCGAATGTCATCACTCGGTGGACCCCACTTTTTCCTCTGTTTTCTCCCGTGGACCTATTCCGAGGACCCCGGAGTGGTAGCGCATGCGTGTGGGCAGCTCAGATGGGGTCTCCTCCTTCTCCCCTCCCCGAGCGGCCCTAGCGGAAGGTCCTCGAGAGGCGCGCTTCTCCGGCCTCCACCAGAGGGCGGCCAAGCTCGAGTACCTGCTACCTCTATCCCAGTGAGGGCTGCCTGTGAGTTGCCAACTCTAGTCCTCCCCACCCCGGCTGACCTCCGGCGACCCAGGCTCATTCCCGAACCCGGGTGCCCAGTGGTGCAAAGTGTAGTGTCCAGCGCCTCAACTCTCTATGCCACCAAGCCAGCGGGAGGAGTCTTGAGCATCCCTTGACAGCTGTCCTTCTGGTATGGGGTGGGGTTAGCACATTGGTCAGCTGCTACCTGGGGATATGGATAGCAGCACAGCGGGACAGTAGGGAAGGGATCCCCATGTCTTGGCACCATGGGCATCTCTGTAGAGCAGACTTGCCCATCGCATCATTGCATGTGTGTGGGACCCAGTAAGTGCCAGGGAAGTCTGGTGATGGGGCTCGGGAAACTGGTACAGATAGGAGCTAGCCATGGGCAAATGAGGATACATTTAGCATTGAAAAACAAAGGATTAGGCTCAATTTGTTTCATTAGTTAATGTGTAGATAAATTGCAAACAGATAACCATATGTGTTTTTAGGAAAAGATGCATCATTTTATTTCCCCAAGCGGTCAGTAATACTGCATATCGTGTTGTTTAAAAGTCATCAGCATATAAAACTGGAAGGTAATTACACTCCCCTGGCCTTCAGGTGGTCATCGTTTTCCCTTCACACATGCCCTAAAACAACCCTCCGATTTCCAGACCCATTGGTATTGTTATTGTAGTCTGCCTTCTGCCCTCCCTGTGCACCAGGTGCGACGGTCAAAGGGATGGAGGATACATTGTCCCTCCCTCTCTGAGGGATGAGGGCTGTCAAAGGACAATGAATTCTCACTGCCGGGAATGACCACTGAAGACTGTATTAATTTAGAATACCCTTGTGTCTGGCAAGGGGTGGCAGCACTCCTGGAGCAGCACCTTTTTTTTTTTTTTTTTTTTTTTTTTTTTTTTTAAGAATAACAATATGCTGGAATGCCCTCATGCAAGTGTCTACCCTAAATGGAATGGCTTAATTACTTAACAGTTATGAATAACCAAATGACAACCCATCCCTACTGATTAAACTCATCTCTTCAACCAGAAGCCCCTTAGGCCTGTTACTTCTCATAAGATGTCATCGTGGCTCAATCAGTTGCACATTCACCTCTGGACCAGAAGACTGTGGGTTCTAATCCCACACCAGGATTGAGCTTGCCAGAATTGAGCTCATTATACAAAATGCGGGCACCGATTGCAGTACTAAGGGCATGCTGTGATGTCAGTGCATGACCTCTGTTGCATTGCCCTGCAGCCATGCAGTGACAGCAGTGGTATGCAGCACATGCTCCTGCATGCTGCATGCTCGACGCCTGCAACAACCAACATTCACTTCTTTGCTGAGGCTTTTAGGCGCACTGGCTTCCAGCTGCTCACAGTTCCCAAGAGCCATCACCCACCCGGAGGAAGACAGCGATCCTCCACCCTCCCAGCCGACCGCCAGTGCTCCAAGTTTGCTCGAACCCAGTCATCAGCACTGCATGCGGTAGCGCTACCACTGTGCTAGCAGATGGGCTTTTAAAGTGGGTGTTAAAGATCCCTTGGCACTTCTCGAACAGACTAGATTAGTTTCTGGAGTCCTTACTCAGTTTCCATTCACTGGAATACCACCAGCAGCTTAATCAGGTTTATTTTCTGTAGTGCTCCACATTGTCAATGGGAAGTCATAACAACTGGGTATAGTGCACCCCCTAGGGGAATGCACGGCCCAATCTTTAGAATATTGGGTAGATGAGGATTCCAAGCAGCAGCAACTCCCCAGTTCAGCTGTGTCACTGACAGGGACAGAGCTACTTTTATCTTCTCTCAAGACTTTAAAGATTTTCTTTTGGGGCTGCAGTTCTGCATAACAGGTTGGGGCTACCTGGTTCCAGGGTGGGAGCACCCTAAATTAAAATCACGCCTGTTAAGCTGTGGCTTTCAAATTGACAAACCTGCTTCACCCATTTCCATTTATAGACTTGGGGCCATGTGTGCCTTGCTAGGGTGTTTTGATAGTCTCTGATTTATAAAAAAAAAAAAAAGACAAAAAGGTGCCACAGCTAGGTACATTTACCTTATTCTGGGGTAGTATAGGGCTCTGGGGGTTCCCTTCAAGTCTTACGTCAGTCTCCCTCCCCTCCCGATTAAGGTTTCTGTTGCTGCTACAAAACAAATTCTGGTCAGATCCACCACGGCTGCATAATGAAGTTAGTGAAGTTGTGTGGAATTGTTAAGGAGGTATGAAGAAACAACACAATGATTTGTAAGTAGTAAGCTTTATTTTAGTTTCTGTTCTAAGGAAGGCATACACAGTATTAGGAAAATATATGGAGGTGCAAATTTTAATGGAAGGAATAGGAAGCTTACAAAAGAACCTAGAGCAAATGCCACTGATGTATTTATTATCCCAGATAATATTGGCCAGACAGCCACATTTTAAAGAAAACACAATTGCACATATCCCAATAATGCAAAGCATCAAGGGAAACATGCAAATCCCATGATGGTACAGAAGGTGGCAGTACATGAAAAAGTAATGGCTGGCATATGTTCAGCCTTGAGATTATTTACACAGTTTTTTTTTTGTTTTGGTTTTAAGAGAAACAGGGCTTTTGTCCATGAGGTGACATAAGTTATATTTAAGCACTGTTGTTGTCAGGAAGTCAGGTGTAATGATGATGGACTGTTAGAGAAAATGTGATATTATCTTTCAGAGGGTTGCTTTTGATAAGGACAAGGTAGTTATGCTTGTGATAATGGGAATATTAGGAAAGTGTGAGGTCTACATGAAGTGGAGTACAAATATGCACAGTTTCATAAGTATGTGCTCAGGGTGCAGGCAAATGTGATATGCAGGTTGGTTTTAGAAATAGGTAAAAATAGCGATACATGCAATTAATGGAAAGATAGATAATTACATAGACATATAGATACAGGCGAGAGACACAGACAGGCAGAATAGGAATGGCAGTGAATGACTGAAGTGGCGCTAGCCCCCACCCACAGACATGGACAGACATTGGGGTGTGCCTTTGGGTCATTAGCCATAATACTCACGCTATTTCACCTCACCCTACCCTGCAGACAGGCGAGTCGAGATGTGCCTTGGGGTTTTCAGACTTTACACTCACCCCATTCCATAGAGAATATGCTGAAGTAGGTACAGTATAAGAGAATGGAGTGAACTTTGGGGCTGAAGAGTCAAAGGCACACTCGATACCTGTCACTGGTTGCAGGGTGGGGATGGGGTGGAATGGCTGAGCATTACTGTTGACAATCCCAAGTCACACCCCTGATGCCTGTCAGTCCCTACAGTGCAGGGTGTTATGGTCAGAAACCAAAGGTCCTGGGCGTTTCTTGGTATTTTCACTCTCAAGTTTTCAGCATGGGCTTTTTAGACTCCACGCATGAACAGTCACACTATCAGTTCATTAGCCTAAAAGGAGATTTTGCACAGTGACTGTGCATTTGGCACCACAGGTGCAAAACACATTTTGAACAGGATGCAAAAATGACAGCTGTACATTTCTTGCTTCAGCAACTGCTCAGCACATCTGTTGCATGACCTGCTTATCGACATTTTATATCTGCTATGCAGTGTACTGCTGCTATGGCTGTATGGCTGAGAGGGACCTAGGGTGGTGGTGGTGGATGTCAAGATGTACAGTTCAGAGACTTGCAGGAGGGCAGCAGCCAAGGCCAGCATGATGCTGGGATGCATCGCTAGGGGATCACTCCAGAAGGAGAAGTGATACTCCCTCTGTATAACTGTGGTGAGGCCACACCTTGAGTACTGTGTGCAGTTTAGGAGGCCACACTTAAAGAGGGCATTGAACTCCTGGGCAGGGTCCAGAGGAAGGCAACCAAAATGATTTGTGGCTTAGGGAGGAAAAGGACCTATGGGAGAGAGGCTCGAAGAGCTAAATATGTACACATTGGAGAGAGAAGGGACAGAGGGGACATGATAGAGGTCTTCAAGAACATGAAGGGTGTAAGCGGGGCGAAGTCACGGTGCTCGAAGGAAGGGGGCAACTAGAGGGCATGGGTGGAAGCTGAGGGGAGACTCGGGGAGAAAGGAGGAGGTGCTACTTCAGTGAGAGGTGGTAGAACCATGGAATGCACTGCCTGGGGGGCTGGTGGAGGCAGAGACTGTGGAGGGGTTCAAGAAGGGGTGGGACAGGTACAGGGAAAGAGTTGCAGAAGCAAAGTCCAGTGAAGCGGGGATACCCTGGACTGGGAAGGAGAAGCCGAGAGGGCAGGGGCCAGCAAGGTCAGCTCCCAGGGTGAGGCCTGACCAAGCGAGCAGACACGAAAACCCGCTAGGCCTATTCTGCTGGCATTTTGTATGTTAGTATGCTTACTACACCAACATCATTGTCACACCTATTTCTCATGCAAACAATCGCATAAACTCTTTAATTTCCATGCTATGCACTCGTATTTCAGAGAGACATAAATCTTACAGAACTGCTAAAAAAAAACAAATGTATGAAGACTGGATTTCTGTAGAAAACATCTGCTAAAGAGCTCTAATTCATTATTTGTTTTCGGTATGTCAGGGCTACTAGCAGTAGTAAGCGTTTTCATTTTAAAATGTTATTCATCAAACTACACACAACAATAAAAAAGCACAGAAATTGTCCAACATCATCAATGCTGTAAATAGTAAAGACTAGCTGTTTTCTTACAGAACACCTACTCAGCTCTCAAGTATTTGCTAAACTGTAAATGTAGGTACCATCATTCTACTAGAAGGAACTGGGAGTTAGGGCTGATTTTGCTCTGTGACATGATTTTCATTTTTGTTTGTTTTTGTTACAAATGTGGAGTATCTTTTAATAAAGTGTAAAATTCAATTCAATTTTATTTATAAAGCTTTTCAAATTCAAAGCTGTACAGACATTAATCAATAAAATACAGATCTTTAAAAGCATTTAAAAGTTAACCAAGAACTAACAGGAGTATGCTAATTGAATAAATATGTTTTTAAGGCAACCTTAAAATTATGATTGAGCATTCTCTCAACCAACGAGGTAGAGAATTCCACAGGGTTGGTGCCGAAAAGCAAATGCACGAGATCCTGATGACTTCAATCGCACTCTGGAATCTCCAGCAATCCTCGTTGATGAACGGAGAGGACGGAGGGGGCAGTAGGGAATCAGGAGATCTTTCAGGTAACCGGATCCCTGATCGTGTACAGCTTTAAAGGTTAGTAAACCAACCTTAAAGGTGATCTGCCACCATACAGGCAGCCAGTGCGGTTCCACAGACACAGAGCGTAATGTGACTGGTCCTCGAGTACCAGTCAAGAAAGCCTGGCTGCCGCGTTCTGCGCTAGCTGGAGGTGGCGGATATCAACCCCAGGTAGCCCTAGGTAAAGCTAATTGCAGTAGTCAAGGCAGGTAGTGACAAAGGTGTGGATCAATGTTGGAAGGTAGCCTGGGGATCAAATGTTTCACCAGGCGATATTCCTCAGTTGGTAAAAGAAGATTTGACAACAGCTGACACCTGAGATTTCAGGGTCAAACCATCATCAAAAATAACGCCCAGATTTCGCACCTGTTCAGAGGTAGAGAGCGGTACACCACCAAGTAATAAACCTGATGGCTATCCAGATCCCACACCCATCCCGGATGACCTGGATCCACCACCAATACCTCGGTCTTGTCGGATTGAGTCTCAGCCAGCTTGAACTCATCCAAAGTCTGATTTCATCGAGGCAGTTGTTAAGTATAGAGTGCATCACCCTGACTGGGAAGAAAGGACAAATAAAGCGTGTATGTCTGAGTTATTTAGTTTGGAGAATATTTGTTTAATTATTTGAAAAGTGTGATACAGTAAATGTGTAGTGCAGTGAACCATTGTAATATGGAATCAAATGTGTAGCTGAAATAACTGTGTGACTGTTAACATTTATGCTCCCTGGATAAGAACAGTTCCACAGCTCTGCTGTTGTGAACTGATCTTAAAGCAGTGCACATGCTAAATCCTACTGCCACATTCAAAACACTATCCCCTACCTACTTGCCTCATATAAACTCAATTATATTAAAACAAATTAATTCTAGGCACTTAACCATTATTCATTCCCCAGTCCCATTTACACCACGGTTATACTTATACTAACATACTAAAAAGCCATCAGAATAGGCCAAATGGCCTGTCTTGTCTGTAAAGCCAGCAACCTAGTGGCTGCCCACCTCACCACCCTCCTAGCCCCCAAGAGTGTCTTCTCTAGATTCAGTTTCCCTTGACCTGTCCCACCCTTCTTGAAGCCCTCCACTGTGCCCTCCTCCACCAGCCTCCTGGGAAGTGCATTCCACAGCTCTACCACCCTCTCAGTGAAAAAATGCTTCCTGTGTTCCCCGTAGTTATCCCCTCCAACTTCCACTCATGGCCCTGGTCACCCCCTTCTTCAGCCTAAACAACTCCTGGTTCCACTCCTAATTATTCTCTTTACATACTTGAAAACCTCTGTCTTGTCTCCCCTATCCTTCCTCTCCTCCAGTGAGTAAAGCCCAAGCTCTTCCAGTCTCTCCTCATAAGGCCTCCCCTCCATGCCCTGAATCATCCTGGTCGCTCTCCTCTGGACTCTTTCCAGCAGCGCTATGTCCTTCTTCAGGTGAGGTCTCCAGAACTGCACAAAGTACTCAACCTGCGGCCTGACCAAGGCATTGTACAGAGGAGGATCACCCCCTGCTTCTGGACGTAATTCCCAGGCTATGCAACCTAATATCCTGTTTGCCTTGGCTGTAATTCTTCTACAGTTTTCAGAGTTATTCATTTGACATCTACCACCACCCTAAATCCCTTTATCCAAATGTGGTATGCAGTGTGCCCCCACCCCGGGTGTATACATGGCCGAATTTTTAACCCCCAAATGAAGTACCTTACATTTCCTGACATTAAATTTCAGTCCCCACCTCCTTGACCATCCCTCCAGGGTATCCAGATCCCCTGACTGTCTCTCTCTTCCTCATTACCCACCAGTGCTCCCAATTTTGAATCATCCATAAAAGACTCAACCTATTCCTAACCCCTCCCTATATCCAGACATAGGCATTGAACAAGAGTGGCCCCAATACTGAACCTTGAGGGACTCCACTGATTACCTTCCTGGGGAGGATATTATCCACCCACTATTACCCTCTGTAAACACCCCGAAAGCCAATTTTCCCAATTTAGCTCCTGTCCACCCACCCCATCTCCCCATTTTGCTATCAGTCCATTATGAGGTACTGAATCAAACCCTCGCTGAAATCAAAGTATAGGACATCCACTGGCCCCTGTCCTTGATCATAAAACTCTCTGAGGTTGGTCTGACACAATCTCCCTGGGGCAAAGCCATACTGTTTATCATCCTGGTGTCCTAACCTCCAACTGCCTCCCAAGCCTCTCCTTGATAAAGCCCTCCATTACTTTGCTCTACCAGATGTCAGACTGACCGCCTATAATTCCCCATCTCCTCCCTAGTCCCCTTTTACATAGGTACCACATAAGCCACCTCCAGTCCTATGGCATCCATCCCATCCGCAGAGAGATGTTAAAGAGTGCAGCCAGTGGGGCTGCCAGCACATCTGCCAGTTCCTTCACAACCCTCGGATGTATTCCATCCGTACTGGCGCTTATCAGTTTTCACATTCTGAAGGGCCTCCCACCCTATCCACTGTGATTCCAACCCCCAACCACTCCCTCATGTAACCTTCCTACTACTCCTTGGTCTGGTCTAGCCTGTCCCCAGTCTCTTGCCATCCTATGGTCTCAGACTGAGACTGACCTCTTGCTTTACTGGCTCCTCATCTCTCCCATCAGGCTGTAGGGATCCCTTATCACCCTCTGCAAATATTGAGGCAAAGTACTCATTTAGCACCTCTGCCTGTTCCCCTGCTTCCTAAGCCCATCCCCTACAATCTTAATCCTGTTAATCTGTGTTCTCTTTTCTCTTCCTCTTATGTATCTATAGAATCCACCCCCCAGATATCCCTAGCCAGGTTTTCTCCATCCCTGCCTTAGTGCCCCTCACCACTCTGGTGACCTTCCTGGCCAATAGTTCATACTCCCCTCATTCCTTATTCCCCTAGAACGCTTGAAACATACGAGGGCAGCCTTTATTATCCTCACTGCCTCCTGCACCTCCCTAGTCCACCAACATGGCTTGCTGGTTCTACCATGCTTATGCCTTATTTAGTACAGGACCTAGTAGCCTCTTGTACCCCTTCTTTAATGGTCTCCACAATCTTCCAGCATCCATCTCCGGTCTAACCATGTCCAACCTCTCCTTAGAACCCTACCCATACCCACAAGTCTGCTCCCCAGAAATAAACCACTACTGTATGAGTGCATGCCCCCCCCAGATACAGCAGGAACCAAACCGCAGCATGGTCTCCACCCGCCAGTGGACTGCACACCTCCAGGCCCCTAATTTGCTCACTGTCCACTAGGACAGCGTCCAATATCCGCTCCTCTCTAGTAGGTTCCCCACCTGCTGAACCAGGAAGGCATCCTGAAAGACATCCATCAGTCTCTGTTCCCTGGTTACAGAGGTTGTCATGGTGTCCCAGTCCACCACCGCATATTGCGATCACCCATGACAACCACCCTTCCCTTTCCAAGGTCACAGTGAGCCTTGATGTTCTCAACCAACTTATCCTCCAGAGCCTCCTCTATTGTAGGGGCCTGTATACCACCATTATCTTCAATTTCTTCCTCCCTCATTTGCAGTGTTACCCAAATTGCCTCCACATCCCTCCAGCCTCTCCACTCCACTAACCATTATGTCATTTCTGACTATCAGCGCAACTCCCTCCCCTCTTCCCACTTCCTGACTTTCCTGAATATCTTGTAGCCCTCTAGTTTAGGTCCCACTCATTTCTCTGATTTGCTCATGTCTCTGTAATTGCTGCCACATCCGCTGTTCCTTAGCCAACATAGCTTGGAGTTCAGGCATTTTTTTTATCAATTATTTTACCAGGTGAGACACACTAAGCTGAAAGCTTGTTTGCAGGTGCAACCTGGGAGCACGAGGAAGTTAAGTGACTTGCTCAGGGTCACACAGTATGCAAGTGGGGGCTGTGGGATTCAAACCCAGGTCTCCAGATTTGCAGCTCAGAGCCTTAAACCACTGTGCCATACTGCTTATTGCTCATACTCCTGGCGCTGATCAGGACTCGTCCTCCACTCCAACTCTCTCTCCTCTCCAGTCCCCTCAACCCAGCGCAATCCTTTTCTGCCCAGTTTTCCTAGAATTCTAACATAGTCTCTCCCACTTCACGCACTCCTAGACCTGACCTCAAACAGCCCCCTTGGGTCTTTGTATTAATATTAGACCCCTTTACTAGTTTAAACCCCACTTCTTGGCTATAAATCCAGCAAGTTTTAATTTCAAGATTTCTCCCTCCATATTAAGGTGCAACCTATCCCTGGTATATAGCCCTTATCCTCCCAAGTATCCCCTGTCCCCTACCAGCCCATACCCATACATATATAATACATACTTCTGGACTTAAAAGAAAAATACACTTTATCATCAAAGTCTCTGTTTACCAAGTAACATACTAACATACTAAAATGCCAGCAGAATAGGCCTAATGGTCTTTCGTGTCTGCTCGTTTGGTCAGTCCCCAACCTGGGTGCTGACCTTGCTGTCCCCTCGCCTTCTCTGGCTTCTCCTTCCCAGTTCGGATATTCTTGCTGCATTGGATTTTGCTTCCAGAACCCTTCCCTGTACCTGTCCCACCCCTCTTGAACCCCTCCACTGTCTCTGCCTCCACCAGCCCCTAGGCAGTGCATTCCATGGCTCCACCACCCTCTCAGTGAAGTAGCACCTCCTCCTTTCTCCCCTGAATCTTCCCTCCAGCTTCCAGCCATGCCCTCTAGTGGCCCCTTCCTCCTTCCTTGAAGCACCCGACTGTTCCTCCCCTATTTACCCTCTTCATGTACTAAAGACCTCTCATGTTCCCCGGTCCCTTCTCTCTTCCAATGTGTACATATTTAGCTCTTGAGCCTCTCCTCATAGGTCTTGTCCTCCAAGCCCCAAATCATTTTGGGTGCCCTCCTCTGGACCCTCTCCAGGAGGTTAATGTCCCGCTTAAGTGTGGCCTCCAAAACTGAACGCAGTACTCAAGGTGCGGCCTCACCAAGCAGTTATACAGAGGAGTATCACTTCCTCCTTCTGGAGGTGATCCCCTAGCGATGCATCCCAGCATCCTGTTGGCCTTGGCTGCTGCCCTCCTACAAGTCTCAGAGTTGTTCATCTTGACATCCACCACCACCCCAGATCCCTCTCAGCCATCGAGACTTGTAGCATTTCCACCCCAGGGTGTACACTTGACCTGGGTTTTGGCCCTCAGGTGGAGTAATTACATTCCTGCATTGAACCTCAGCTTCCACTTTCTAGACCATCTTTCCAGAGCCTCCAGGTCCCCTGTAGGGCCACCCTCCCTCCTCCCCATCCACCACCGCCCCCAGTTTGAGTCATCTGCAAAGAGACTCATCTCACTCCTGATTCCTGTCCTTATGTCAGATAATGTGAGGTTGAACAGAAGGGGCCCAAGGACTGATCCCTGTGGGACCCCACTAATGACCCTCCTTGGGATGAGACTATCCACCAACTATGACCCTCTGGGTCCGGTCCTGGAGCCAATTGCTATCCATCTGATCATCTGGTTCCCCACCCCCATTTCTCCCAGCTTATCCAACAGGCCCACGTGAGGAACAGAGTCAAATGCCTTGCTGAAGTCCAGATAGAGGACATCCACTGGTCTACCCAGGTCCAAGGCACTTGTCACCCAGTCATAGAACTCCACCAGGTTTGTCTGACACGATTTCCGGGATGAATCCATGCTGTCTATCGTCCAGGCACCCTGACTTATCCAGGTCCCCCTAGCCTCTCCTTGACAATGCCCCCATCACCTTGCCCACCACCGAGGTCAGGCTGACAGGCCTGTAGTTCCTGCCACCTCCCTTGATCCCCCTTGTGGATAGGGCACTATGCGCCACCTTCCAGTCTTGGGGCACCCACCCTGTCCTCAGGGAGATGGTGAAAAGCTCTGCCAGGGGTTTTGCCAGGACATCTGCAAGTTCCTTCAGCACTCTGGGATGTAATTTATCCGCCCGGTACTGTTCCCATGATTAAAATAATTTGAACCCTCCCCAAAAATGTGCCCTCACATGAAACTGCATGTTTAACTGTAAAGACAATTAAAAATGTATTTATTAATGCATTACTAACACAAATGCTTTCAAAGTTTTGAAACTACTAAAAAGACAAAACTAACTCTTTTAATATATATATATACATACACACACACACACACACACACACATATATATATATATATATATATATATATATATATATATATATATATATATATATAATTTTAGAGGCAAAATCTCTCAGCACGTATTAGTTGATGACAGACAGTTAGGGAATAGTGAGGAAATTGTTACCGTTAGGCTTCATTCAACAGCATTGGGTGCGATTAGTTGTCGGCCCCAACTTTCACCCCATCACGTAAAGCAGCAGAAATATAGGAGAGAATGGGGTGAGAGTTAGGACCGAACACCCCAATGTGCACCCCAATGCTGGTTGGGGGCTGGGCTGGGGTCCAAGGGGTTTTCAACCCAACACCGAATTCCTCACTTTGTCGCTGTGGAACAACCCTAACTGATGCATTAAATGGAGTTTTTTCTCTAGGAGGGCCTCCCAGCCTCCGCCACGTGATGTCTTGTGACATAGTAACAGGAACAGAAACGCAAACAGAAGCACTAACAGTGCCGCATATGGTGAGCACAAGCGTGAATGAGAATAGAAAGAGTAACGCACACAGTGGTGTAGACGGGAATGGTCCGCCACGTGATGTCTTGTCACATAGTAACATGGTGCCACAAACGGAAATATCAATGGGCATGGTGACGCAAAGCGAAACAGAAACAGTACTGTAGACACAAATAGCAAAAATAACGGAAACACAAGTGTAAATGAAAACGCAGAGATAACGCACATGGTGGCGGATGTGAACGGTAAGTGAAACCGGTATGGAACCGCAAGCAGAAAGGGCAACGGTAACAGTAATGTAAGCGCAAGACAAAGGATAGCGCACATGGTGGCGAGATGTGAACGTAAGTGAAACTGTATGGAATCGCGTTTGAAAGGGCAACGGTAACAGTAATGTAAGCGCACAGGCTGGTTTTCCCCAAAAGCTGCATAGAGAAAGACAGTGAGTACAAAGAATGTATACATAATAATGGGTCTCTGAGCAGAAAATGAGGACTTGGAATACTAAATAGGTTATATCTCAGGAACCGTATGTAATGAGAAAAAAAAATTAAAAGTCATGTGATTTACGACTGTCCTGGTTGTTTTGTACTTAGCCCCCATTAGGGGCTAAGCATTTTCCGACGAAAAGTCCGTATCTCGCACTGCTTCCGAGATACGGGCCCTGAAAAGGCGCGCGAACGCCGTAATGTTATCCTATGGGAAAAAAGAGTAGTTCAGAGCACCATAACTTTTCCTCCTGTAATATTTTTTTCACCAAACCACTGAAAGGCACATCTGTGGGCTGTTGACTGTCTTCCTCCAAATTTCAGGAAAAAGACCAAACCGCTATTTTGCAGCAGGGTGCCAAAGGATTCCTGTAATGCAGGCGCCTAATGTTATCCTATGGGAAAACCATCAACTTTGGAGTGCTGTAACTTTGCTGCCGTTTAATATTTTTTCAACACAACACTGAAAGGCACATCTTGAGATGTCGGCCATGCTCCTCCAAATTTCAGCCCAAACTCTCAACTGTTCTTTTGCAGCGCAGTGCCAAAGAATTGCTGTCATTTTCCCACAGACTAGAAAACTACTGTCGCATTTCATGAAAGCTGCAAAAATTTGCAACACTTTTATGAGCACGCAGTATTTATGAAAGTACTTTTCCAGAAATTTGAAAATATATTTCTGGGGTGTTTTACCCAAAATAAAGACATGGCTAGCATCCTCAGGGTCTGACTAGGTGAATACAAAAAGAATTAGGTTGTTAGAGGGTCCAAATTTAAATGGCAAGCATTTTTCTGATCACTAACTGAAAACAAATGGTGGATTTGGCAAGTAACAGGGCCATTTAAGTAAAGTAAAATGCATTTGGAAAGTGTTGAACTTTTGTTAACTTTTCCCATTGACTTATAATGGAAATTGTTTTTGAATAACTTTTGAACCGTTTAATATTTTTCACTAAATCTTCGAAAGGCACATCGGGACCCGGCCACACGTTCCTGAAGATTTTGGGCGGTCGCGCAAACCGTACGACCTGTATGCGACCGTAGAATTCCAGAAAAGCGTAAACGCAGTGCAGATCACGCTTAATAACTCTGCAGCCGTGATATCCGACTGTACGAAACTTGGCAGATCCCAAGGCCTATGGTTCTTGATCGTGTATTCCAAATTTCAGGCAATCGCACAAATGGTTGCAAAGTTATTAAGTGCAAAATTTTGGGTTTAACATAGAAATGGCTCCTGAACTTAATTCAGGTAGCACTACCGTACTAACATAATATATTTATATAGGTAAATATTGTTAATCCAAAAGCTGAACTTTGTTTTAGTATATAAATGTTTAAGAAAACCTGTGGCTCTTTCAATTGGAGTTAGGTCTGTTGTTTTCTTTAGGAGCTGTATTTTAGGCACACCTTAATTACTCTTTCCTTCTGAGGTCCCAGGTGGCTCTGATAATCATTTGTTCCAAGGGTTTTAAGTCAATTAGAAGGCATTAAGTATCTTCTGTTCCTCTCCACAGACTTGTTCTGTTGCTTGGTCCAGATCCCAAAGTAGTGTGTCTTGTTCCAACATGATAGACCCACCTCATGCCCCTCCCACATGAATAAAAAATAAGGTGGGGATGGATCTTTAGGAGCTCTCGGGTGGAGGTGGGGTGGATCTTACTCCTTAAAAACCTAATGCTGCCTCTCACTACCAGGTTCCAGTTCTTGTACCGCCCATGTAAGAAAGAAAATAGTACCCTGCAACCATTGACTAACATGAAAGCGTATTTATTTGAGGCGGAAAATATTTCTTGGGAGGGTAAGGCGGAGGAGACTATGTACACCTTCAGTCAGTTCACGGACAAAAACATGACATCACTCCTTTTGTACATGCAAAACATCTGCAAGCTCCGCCTACTGCAGATGTAAAAAATGGCTTGTGTGTTTTGGGATATTGCCTCCTGGTATTTTTCCTTGAGAGTGACTGCAGGCTCTTTCCTTGAGCAGCCTTTTCCTTGGTGAGCTGCTGGGGACTCAGTCACTCTGATTATTTTCAGGCGCCTGTATCAACTTTTTTTTTTTTTTAATTTTATTTCCTTAACTGGCATTCAGAGGGCTTTTTATACCTCAGCCCTCTGAACTGCTTTATGCTTCTGCCATTAAGCCGTTTGACAATTGGGTGCACTGCCTCCTTCAGTTGGGCTTTTTGTGCGTTGCTTTTGGTGCATGCAAGTGTGCATAGCACGGACGTTAGGTGTGCACACTCCTATATTTCACATTGTGCTAGTGTTTTAGCATGTCACAGGTGCTCGCATATGTTAATGTCGTGTTGGGCGTCGTATGCACTCCCACTAGTGAGAGCGCACATCTAGGTTGCTCTCACAAGCTGCACTGCTCTCTGCCTGCTGTAAGTTTGCACTTAGGTGAGGGAGTGCTGGTTTTGCCCTCTGCAGTAGGCACTACTGCATTCTCTCACTCAGCGCAGGCAAGCTTGAATTATTTAATTATTTTCTCCGTTTTGTTGTTGCACTGCAGCATTTATTGGGATTCTTTGTAGTTTGTCAATTATAAATAGGACTATTATAGTTGATACTATGGCTTATCGGAGACCATTAATTATGAAAAGGTACAAGACCTGCAAATGGTGATGAGACTTTGCTCCATGGGTTTCTAATGCCCCATTGTGTTGCCCAGCACAATATTTTTCTTAATAGTACCCCCTAGTCAGTCCTCTGAGCTGGGAAGGGGCACCTAATTCATCAGTTGGCAGTTACAAACGGAATTCGCGAAAAATGCTTTTGTTGCTCCATAGCGAGCTTTTGGGCCTCGGTGTTCCAGAGGATATACCAGCAAGCACACCTGACCCAAAATCGGGCACTTCAGGTCCGGGGGGCCACAGGCATGTCCGGGCATAAAGTAAGAAAAGGCTATGGAGATGGATGTACAGGTAGACCCTGACTACTTAGAGGTCAGAATGAGGATTTGGGGATCTTGGTGAAACTCCTGACCTTCAAAAATTACTACCTCGTGAGGAAATTCCCTCTGAGAAGGAGGAGAGGAGGAAGGGAGTGGAAGAGCCCAGGTCAAGGATTCCAGTACCTACCCTGTTTGACAACAAGTCCTTGTCTTTTGGATAGCTGAGGCATATAGGTCCTTAAGCTCAAGGAGGACCAGTCCGTGGAGACGGTGGATGTCAATCCGATTCTGTCTCGTCCTTCCTCTGCTCCAGAGTGTTTGCGAGTTTTATTCACTGTAACCAAATTATTGAGCAAGAATGGGCAGATGTGGATCAGAGAAGGTGTCTTCCAAAACAAAGACATGGCCTTTTCCCTTTTGGAGGAAAAATTTCATAGGTGGAAGTTCCTCCACTGGCGGACAAGGCTGTCTATAATTCAGTGAAGTACACCACTATTTCTATCGAAGGATCTCTGGCTTTAACAGATTCCCATGACAAACAAGTGGGATACAGCGTGCAGGGGCATTTGCCTCTAATGGCATGAACCTCACGATTTTGTACACCTTCTTTATTGTTACCAGAGTCTTAAAGTTGTGGGTCACTACTCTGGGCAGCTTTGCTTCCCTGATGCGGAAGGAGTGAAGATTCTGCAATTGATTGCCATGGCCTCCATTTTCTAGGTGGTTCTACAGCAGAGAATTTGCGCATATCGACTCATTCAGCCTACCACATTGTCAGCCATGCAGGTGTATGCTTAGACATTGGGCTGCGATCAAGCTTCACAATTTAAGCTGTTTAGCCTCACCTTGAGAGAGGCCTGTTGTTCAGTTCTGACCTGGATGCTATTTTAAAGAATCTCCAGGACAAGAAGGACCATCTTCCAGTGTGAAAAAAACAAACAAAAAAAAACAGTGCAAGACTAACTCAACCTAAATGGATGAAGGTAACGGCTCACTCAGGCAGTTTCGAGGATGGTTTCGTCCCTTTCAGAACTTTGGTAACCAGAAAATAGAGGAGTCTACTCCTGTAACAATGGTTAAAGCAATAGAGGACCCTGGACAGACAGTTTTCAGGAGGTCCAGTCCAAAAGCCTAGTACCTCATAATGGGGGTATGGGCCCATCCCTGCTCCCTTTCCTTGGTGGAAGACTACAGGAATTTTATTCACGATGGGCCCAAATGTCAGATGTGGGTTTTGGAAATTCTATCCTTGGGCTATGTGATAGAAATTTCGATCTCCTCAAGAGGACATTTTCTGTTGTCCCCAGTCTCCAAGGACACTGCAAAGAGACAGATGGTGTCAGAGACCCCGAATCACCTCATTCAAATTGGTGCAATAGTTCACCGCTTAACACAGTCAGGGATTCTATTCAAGCTATTTTGTAGTTCCCAAAAGATGGTGGTGGAGCTTCAGGCCCATTTTGAATCTGAAGCATCTCAACAAGTTTGTGCGCCACGCAGGGTCGCGTTAATGCACTAGTGACGCCCCTCATTGGAGAAATTTCACCTTTGACATACTGATTCTGATTCAGTGCGTCTTGATTGATGCAGCACTCCCTAGCTTTTAATCGCGGCTGGAAGGGGAAAACAATTTTTGCTTGCCTGTGAGCAGCAGTATAAAAAGCCACCACATGGGTGCATAGCCCATTTAATTACACTGCCTAAGCTCTGGATCACGAGTCAGTTCTCAGCATTACAATACCTCCTCTCCCTGTTGTGCCTTCTATTGGACGGTAAACGCTTTGGTAAACGCAGTGGTGGCCAGTGATGTTGCACTTGCTAGGTCTGTTTTGGGAGTCTGGCAAGAGGAGTACCAAGAAGAGAGCGACTGTCAGACCACCAATTTTCTGAGTGCACAGGTTAAAGAGAGAGACTGACAGACTAAATGGGTGCTTTATTGTGTTGGATTCTCGCGGTGTGTGTTTTTTTTTTTTTTGGGGGCCTCATTCACTCAGGATTGTGGCAAGGCTCATGATGGTTGATCGGATGGCCGATGCAGAGAGCAGGGAGGTTGAGCAGCGTGAAGGAGAGTTCAGCAAGCTGTGCTGAGTCAAACATAGAAAGCTGTTCTGCTTGCCCAATGCGTAACTACAGAAAAAAATCCGGGCTGGCTTATTTAAATGGCAAACGCCATCAACAAGCGCTACTAATGCCGCACCTTCAATGTCAAGAGAACTGCAAAGAACATCGGCACCTGATGTAGTACACAAACATAGACAGGTTCATTATTAACCCTTCTATGTTTTATACTGCATCAGGTGCTGGTGTTTTTTGCTGTTTTCTGACATTGCACTGAAGGTGCTGCATTAGCAGCGCCATGTTGATTTACTCTGCCATTTAAATAAGCCAGCCTGATTTTTTCTTGTTTTAAGGGCAGCAGAGCAGCTTTCACTCATGTGACTTGCACATCAGCTGCTCGCATCCTCCGATCTTCACGCTGCTTACTGTGCTGACCCAACTAGGAGGACTTAAGAGATTCGTTGAACTTGCCATAACAGACAGGCCGGACTTGTGCTAAAACGTTTCTCTTACTGGTAGGCATTGAGTGTAATGAGACCTACCTGGAGGGGTGGCAGTGCTGGAGTTGGGGGACGAGTGATGCAGCAGGCTGTAGTCTTTTCTCTGCACTTAGCAGCACAGCAGCATGCAATAATTATTCAGTGAAGTGCTATGACTCTGATATGAGAGGCTGGGTTCCAATAAGTGTCCGCCCATCATGCATGCTCATTAACAGAAAGTCTGTACCACGTGGTGCCTCTTTCAGTCTTCTGTATGCACCGTGGTACACAGATCGTCTTAACTGCAACTGTGCATTAACACGCAGTTACTTTTTAGCTAGTCAGCTGTTGCTGAGGGATCCCCTTTAGTAGCACAGGGCAGTTAAACTACAGTATTTGGCGCATTAAAAACATTAAAACTTTCTCCTCCTGAGGAAAACTCATTCTAAATACTCCTTCTTCTGTCTGAGTTTTTGATAAAAAGAATGAATCCGGACAACAGCTTTTTGAGTTAGATTGAAGGCTAACAGCGTGACTAGTGTAGGAGGGTCTGAGGAATAGGGGCCTCTGTGAACTTGCTGGCAAAAAACAAAGGAGGCAGAGAAAGTGACTATAAAAAAAAAAAAAAAAAGTTTGCTTTGAGTTATTACTTGCTGCTAGTTGGCAAAGCACTCAGGATTTGAAGAAGACAGTGTAAGTCGGACTTTAGTCTTGGGGCTCATTTGATGTTGAATTTGTGTCTGAGTAACCTTTGCATTTCTCTGCTTAATTAGCGCAGTCTGGCTAAAGTGGCTGTGGATATTCATCGTCAGTACTTTAAATACATTGCCTCTCAGTACTGACTTTTAATATTCTGTCTTTCTAGATTGAGAGCTCAGTTTGCTGTTCAAGGAGAGTGGGACTCATCTGGTCTTTTAGACGAAGCTTAACATCTTCATTGACAAAAAAAGTAACTGATTGATTAATAATATTACAGCTAGTGTAGCTCTCTCTTGCTTTCAAAGGGGAGGTGTTCATGATCTATCTAAAATAACATTTCTACATTTTGCCTTGTTATCGGTGTCTGATCAGCTTGCAGTTCAGGGGGCTCAGGTTTGAAATAAGACTCCTCTCTGCTTTATGTGATTTTTGTGATTTTAAAATATTCTCTCACTGATTAAGAGCCCAGCCTGCAGTTGGGGGCGCGGAGGATCAGGTCTGAATGTAAAACTCCTGCCTCACTACTTTGTTTCTGTGATTTAAAATATTCTCTGATTAAGAGCCCAGCCTGCAATTAAAGGGGGTTCTGGTGTGAATACAAGACTCCTGCCTCACTACTTCATTTTTGTGACTGAAAATATTGAATCTCTTACTCTGAGCCTAGCCTGCAGTTAAGGGGGTTCAGGTCTGAATGTAAGACTCCTGCCTCACTACTTCATTTCTGCGATTTAAAATATTCTAATCTCTCACTTGAAGACCAGCCTGCAGTTAAGGCCCGGATTCAGGCAGTCTGAAAACTGTCTACCTGCGTAGATGGAAAAATATTCCTCCTCTTCACTGATTAATAGCTTGGCTTGTTGTCAAGGTGGTAGGCGTTAAAAAAAAAAAAAAAAAAAACTATTTTCTATTTTATAGTTACTAGCCTTTGAGACTTAACACACAACCAAGCTGAAGTCTGACCAACAACAATATTCTTAAGCCATCTCTGAGTTCTGTGGCAGTTAGAACTGACTGAAAGTGTGTTGATAAATATTTTAGTTTACTTGAGTGTAACATTGACAGTTATGGAGGACAACAATGCACCGTCTTCTTCTCTTACTGCTCTAATACAACATCCACAGTGACTTGTCCAGCCACTACTAGTACTGCAACCACTACTTCAGCCACCCGGTGCCCAGCTTCTTCCACTGCTGTGTTTGCTTTGTTTACTCGGCCAGCAGCACATTCTTCTACTACAGTATCAATTTCTCCTCCAGTAGCACCATCTTCTTCGACTGCTGAACCAGCGTCCAAAAAATTAAACAGAAATTTGATTCCAAATGGCTGCGTTTTGATGATGATGTGGGTTTAATGTATTGCAAGGAGTATGAGTTATTCTATGGAAAAACCAGACTGCAGCAAGGCAGGAAAATGTTGCCATTTGTGCATATTGGTAGTCCAAATTTCCAACACAGTGGTTTAACCTGGCATTTGGGTTCTGACCAGCATGTGACTGCTGTAAAGGGCAAAAACAAGACTGGCTTTTCAGAAGGCTATTGATAATGCTAAGAAGGCTGCAGAGGAGCAGACACAGCAAGTGAAAGAATCGAGGCTGGCTGAGTTTCGCATTCGCGCACTGGCTTGCTAAGGAGGCAGTCCTAATGTGAAGTACAGCTCATTAATTGAACTGCAAAAGATAAATGGCTGCACTAGTCTTCAAGATGACTGCTACAAGTATCATTCAGTAGTGATTGAGATGCAGTCATGCTTGGCCGAGGTCCTCACTGAGGATATCTGATCCAGAATAAATAACGTTCAGTTTGTGGGCTTAATATGTAATGAAAGTTGTGACATATGTGTCACAAAGAAATTTGTTCTGTATTGTGTAACAGTGAGTCCCTCAGATGGGAAGTGCAGACATTCCTCCTTTGAAATTATAGTGTACATAATGGCAGAGCAGAAACGCTTATCACAAAAATATTATCTGTGTTGGAGGAGTATGAAACACCAGTAACCAAGGTCGCTGGTTTTGGCAGTGATGGTGCTGCTGTTATGCTTGGTAGCAGGAATGGAGTTGTGGTCCTCCTTTCTTCTCTAACTCCTATCCTAACTAACATCCACTGTGTAGCCCACAGGCTTGCATTAGCTGCTTCACAGTCAGCAAATAAAGTCCCATACTTTAAAAAAAAAAAAAAAAAAAAAAAAAATGTCAAAGTATCGTAGGGAGTATCTACATGTTCTATGTAGGGTCTCAGGCTTCTGTGAGGTACAGCAAACTCAAGGAAATGCAGGAGGGCTTGCAGCTAGATGCTGTTATCTATTAAAGAGGCAAAGCCAGTAAGATGGCTGTCTTTATTGCCTGCTGTAGAGGCCCTGGACAAATCTTGGCCAGCTGTTGTGATGGAATTAGAGCAAGAGGCATGTACCACTTCTCAAGCTGCAGTGGCTAAAGGGCTTTTGAAAGAAATGAACCATCTTAAGTTTTTTTTTTTTACCCTCAATCTCCTCAGAGATATACTCCCAGTTATTAGTAAACTTTCGATGTTCTTTCAAAGACAAGACTGCAACTTGTCCATGATACCACCAGTCCTGTCTTCCATAAAGGCTACCTTACAGGAATTCATTCGACCAGTGGGCACAATGTTAAGAAGCTATCAGACCTTTTGAATGAGGCAATATCAAAGCCTGAGGATGTGGTTTATCAAGAGGTGGTTTAGCAGTATGCCAATGAGAATTCCATGACAGAATTCAGAATGGTCACAGAGCAGTACATTAATCACTTGATTGAGAATATGTAGCGGTAAGGTACAAAAGGTGTATGTAAACCATATTTTACAGAATGCCCAGGGGTGTAGTAAGGCACGAGGCCAGCGGCAGTGATCTTCAGCTGCTGGTCGCGTAAAAATTTGGTTTACACCCCCGAAGTGCCTTATTGCGCTTTATAAAATTGACTCCTTTTTTTTTTTTTTTTTACTTTTGACTATTGGGAAAAGCATGTTTATATGTAGAAAAATAGATTTACTTTGTGCATTTGTGATAAAATAATCCTTCCGCCCAGTGCAAGTGATGCCGCTGAAGATGTCATTGTATTATTGCCTACTTTCTTCTTACTGCTTTTTTTCTCTGATCCCCACATTCAAGATATGGAATGTTTACTACGGAATATATGGATTCAAAATTCTGCTCAGTTCCACTGGCAGAATGTTTCTTTCAGCACACTATACACAGACACAAGAAAGGCCTTTGTTACAGCAAGAGACCTCAGTTATCTCACTGTCAGGGCAAGAAGAGGAGAGTTCCTGATAAGCTGTTAGAGATAGAAGGGGGATTTTGACCGCCAGCAAAGAAACAGTTGTAGTGAAAACTATAAATAATACTTGTTGTTTCTGATTTGTTTATGTATGTAAGGAGAGTGTGATAATCAGGAAACAACATTTAATTCATTTATTTTATATTTTATTTAAGATAGTTTTATTTTTAGGGCCAGTTGAAGTTTTTTTATAGGTAAAGGTAGCAGCCATGTTTGTGGTGGAAGATCAGCTCTGGCAGTAGAGGGCTAACTGAAATGCCTGTGTTCCAAATGCCCATTGATCTGTGTTGCAGACTCTTCACTGCTGAGCAGTCCTTTTTACCCATGTGTAAACATATTTTATACATAAATAAGAGCCAATCAGATTACACGATTTTACCCTGCCATTTTATAGTCATAGATGCTTTCCAATGGATGAGGTTAATATCCTAAGTAGTTTGTACAAACTCTTTACCCCAGTCTGTACCCTGCTGCTGTTCCTGATAGGGCACAATATCTGTCTGAGGAGCTTGACATCCTGGTAATACGCTTTCAGTCAGTTCTTAAAGGAAACTGTCATAATCCCCATTTTCCTCCAGTGTTTACTCACCTGCCAACTTGTAGTGAGACATTGGCATTTCTGTTGTAGGGCATGGCTTTTATTAGTAATACTTATTTTATGTTCCAGGGTGGGTGGCGCCATCTCACAGAGGTAGCGCCAAAGACGCAACTGATATGCAAATTACCATCTGAACTTCCTATTTGAGTGAACACTCGTTTGACGAAGGGCACATTTTCACCGTGAAAATAAATAGCGGGCATGTAGAGGTAATCCAGCTGTACCTCTAGAAACAATCTCCGTTAAAAACTGAGCAGTGTAGGCAAGTTAAATTTAGAATGAAAGTTCCAGCTCGGTTCAGGTACGCAGTAGCGCCTATGAAAATATGCCCTGCTCATCAAGAACGAGCCGGCACACAGCAGGAAGGTCAGGGAGTTATGCAGGTCACAATCTGTCTTCCGTGCTGTGGCAATATCCAAATGGCGCACCAGGTACAGTGGAGGAAACCACCATCAGGCAAGAAACATAACAAATTACTTGGCAAAGGTCAGCTCCTATCATATTTGAATACTGAGGTTGTGCTAATCGGGCATTTATGCAGCCCTGGTAATTGCCAGCACTGTTTTTGGACAGTTTTCCTTTAATGCACAGAGTCAGAGATGACTTTGGGCAATTTAAAATTGTATGTGTGGGTCTTGGGAGAGTATAGCTTCACTGATATGTGCAGAAAGCTTGTTACAGCTTCGTATGAATTACATGAAATGTACCCGATTTTGCAACTCTGGCTGCAGCTGCTTTGTCAATCCCAGTCAGTAGTGTTGCATGTGAGAGAGTTTCAGTGCACAAAACCGCATCAAAAGCAGATTTTGTAGCAGTCTGAATGATGAACAGCTGAGCAAACTTATGAAGTTAACACTTGAAGGCCCACCGATAAACAACTATGAATATGATAGGGCCATCAAAATATTTGAGGCACTGAAGGATAGGATAAAGTAGTTCTGTGTCATGTCACACAGAGTATGCGAGTCAGCCATCTCCCAAGACCTGTTCAAAAAATAAAAAGATTCCAGACCAGTTCAAATAATTGTTTATTAGGAAAAATACAATCATTATACACACAATTCAGATTTAAATTAGCTTTATTTTTCTGATGAAGAATAACAAATTTATAGTCTCAGGTAATCCAGTTACAACAGTCAATACTGGAATTAAGGACAAGCACATTAGGCATGTTAATATGTTAGATTCAAACTCAATCATTTCATTTTTGTCCAGAATAAAAAAAAAAAAAAAGACAATACAGGGTTAGATTATCTTTAAACAACTGTATTTCCACCTTCTGGCAAGCTGACATACAAGCCAAATTAATAAAAGCCATGTATTTTGGTGTTCACGAAATGTATAATTTCGTGCATTGACCCTCAGCTTTTGCTTCTGAACCCCTACTTTGGAAGTAGGGGATCAGACTGACCCTCGATTTCCAACCTTAACGAAGGTTTGGTGCCATGTGACATTCAAGATGAAGTCCTGAGGTCAATCACCCGAGCAGTTTCGCGGGGATTTCCTAGCTTCAGTAGATCTGATGGATGCCTCTCTTCACATCCCCACCTATCAGTCTCACCAAAAGTGTCTCAGGTTCTTGATCTTGGGCCAGTATTTCTAGTATAGGGCACTTCTTTCAACCTTGCAACAGCCCCCAGGGTCTTCTTGAAGGTGCTGATAGTCCTGGTGGCTCAAATTCGTCAGGAGGAGCATCAAGTCTGTCCTTATCTGGATGACTCTACTTATTCATGCACTGACGTTGTCCTTGGCCAGGAGGTCAGTGCTCAGGACTCTGAGATGCTTGAGTCCCATGGTTGGTTGGTGAACTGGAAGAAAGCTCTCTCGAACCATCTCAGACCTTGGAACACTTGGGGCAGTCTTAAACACGAAGCAAGGGAAGGTCTTCCTCTTGTCTTCCTGAAAGGAGACTCTTTATGGAAGTTCAGTGGCTCAGGGCACAGTTGTCTGCCTCAGCCCTCAGCCTATTATGCATCTTGGGCCTCATGGTGGCTGCAATAGATCTAGTCCCGTGGGCTCATTTTCATGTGGCCTCTTTAAATGGAATTGCTGACAGCCTGGGAATCCGACATCAGAAGACTATCATGCCAGAATCTCCCTCTCCCTCAGCTACTCGACCTCCTGGGTCGGTGGGTAAAGTATGAATCTGAGCAAAGGGGTTCAACCTAAGGACTAACCACGGAACTATAGGCCAGTAAGTCTAACGTCCATAGTGGGAAGCTAATGGAGGCCATCCTAAAGAAGAGGCTAGTGGCACTACTGGAGGTGAACGGATGCAGGATGGAAGGCAGCATGGCTTCAAGGGCAGGTCATGCCAGACCAACTTGGTAGAATACTATGACTGGGTGACTAGGCAAATTGACGGGGCCATGCGTGGATGTCCTGTACCTAAACTTCAGTAAGGCCTTCGATTCAGTACCACATGGGAGACTTGGAGGCAAGCTTGGGGCACAGGGGCAGGAGCAAAACTGGTGGGGTGAGTGGAGGCTGGCTAAAGATGGGCAGCAGAGGGTGGTGGTAGGTGGGGGATACTCATCCGCTGAGCCTGCGACAAGTGGTGTTCCACTAGGCCGTGTTGGGCCCAGTGCTGTTTGGAATATTTATTGCAGACATCTCAGAGGGCATCAGCAGAAAAATCAGCCTATTTGCAGATGACACCAAGATGGGAGCAGTGATGGATGACCAGGTTGGGTGGCGGAGCCACAGGAGGATCAGGCAAGGCTAGAGGCATTGTCTGACAGAGGGCAGCTGGAGTTCAGTGCAAAAAAATGCAAGGTACTACACTTCAGAACAAAAGTCAGAGGAGAAGCTACCATCTGGAGAGGTGCGGCTGGAGATAACAGAAGTGGAGAAGGATCTGGGGTGCTCATCCGGGAGCAATGAACAATTTTGCACAGTGCAGAGGGCAGCAGCAATGGGCTAGCAAATGCTGGTGCATTGCAAGGGCATTACCTTGAGAAGAAGGGAGGTTATTCTACCTTTATACAGATCGCTGGTTAGACCCTCAGTGGAATACTGCATGCATACTGGCCTGACCTGCAAAAAGGACATTAGGCTGCTGGAGGATGCAATGTAGTGCAACAAAGATGATTCAGACCTGGGGAATTGCAATATAAGGTCAGAGTAGGAGAGTTAAACATGTACACACTAGAGGAGAGGAGGGACGGGGACATGATTGAGACTTTCAAGTACATGAAGGATAATCAAAACAGACACAGAGGGTCTATTCAGGAGGAAGGTGGGGAGAGACACTTGGGGCCATGACATGAGATTGGAGGAGGTAGATTCAGGAGGGAGGTGAGGAGGCATTTCTTCACGGAGAGGGGTGGTAAAGTGGAGCACTACCAGCTGAGGTGGTGGCATGTAACACAGTGGAATGCTTCAAGAAGAGGTGGGACAGGCAAAGGGGAGGGTAAAGGGAGGGAGTGTGTGTGTGTGACAGATGCTGAATAGGAGCTAGCTACAATCTCAAGCAGCCTAGATAGACCAGGATGGCCTTTTGCTGCTTAGCAACTTTCATATGTTCATATGTTCAGTTTGAACTTCCTCCAGAATTGATTCTAACAACAGATGCCAGTCTGCACTGTTGTGTGTTTTTTTTTTTTTGGGGTGGAGTCCTGAACCAACTACCCACTGGGAACTTGGTCAGTAAAGGAACAGCTTCTCCACATAAATGTTCTTGAAATGAAGGCAATTGGCTTTAGCCCTTCTTCGATTTTGAAATCTGCAGACAGGTGGTAAAAATAAGGTCAGCGCCATCATAGTGGCATACATAAACAATCAAGGTGGCACCAAGAGCAGGGAGATGCTAAAAGAAGCCTCCGATCTTCTCAGGTGGGCAGAGGAGAATTGTCTCACTCTGTTAGCAGTACGCTTGGCAGGGGAGTTAAACATTCAGCGAATTGGCTAAGTTGTGAAAATGTTCACCTCGGAAATGGAGGTTGAACCCGAGGTGTTCGACCTTCAGCAACAGGTTCAGTCAGCCTCAGATCGATCTGTCCACCTCCAGCTACTGTGCTCATACTCCAAGGTTTTTCAGCTGTTGTCGGTGTCCACAGCCGGAAGGTGGATACTCCGACTGGAGTGGTCTTTCAACAGAGCATATGCTTTTCATCCACTGCCTCTTCTCCCAAGGTCATACAAGAAATAAGACACTTAAGAGGAAGCTTCTTCTAGCAGTTTTG
The DNA here is from genome assembly GCA_016271365.2 of Neoceratodus forsteri. NCBI lineage: Eukaryota > Metazoa > Chordata > Ceratodontiformes > Ceratodontidae > Neoceratodus > Neoceratodus forsteri. Next base: position 699,791,122 of record CM028137.1, on the reverse strand, counting down.
GAGTAGCCAAGAAGACAGTGGTTCTAGACTTAGCTTAGTTCAGCAAGCACCTTTTCGCTTTCCAGTACAAGGAGACCTTCTGTCTCTGGTCCCATTCCAGGAGCAATGCAGCTTGCAGCCTAGCTCCTGAAAGGAGTAAACTCAAAAATTAGGTTTCTCTAAGAAAGTAGTAGATACTCTGATGGCTGCCAGGAAAATTACTACTTCCAAGTTTATGCCCGTGTATGGACCTTCTTATTGACTTGGGCTAAGTAGAAGGATCTCCAGTCTTTCAAGGCTTCAGTTCCACAGATTTTGGATTTCTGAAGGAAGGCTTGGAGAAGGGTTGGCACTGAGCACTCTCGAGAGGCCATGTTTCAACTCTGGGAGCATGCTTGGGCATTTCTTAGGGACTGATAGAGAGGTTATTCATTTTCTGTGTGCAGTTTTATTTATTTATTTGAAAGTTGGTGACCAGGAGAGGCACACTGAGCCGAGGCTCGCTTTCCAGTGCAACCTGGGAAAGAGAAAAGGAATATGTGCAGTGCTCCAGATAATGCTTTAGACCAGGAAGTAAAAACTTGCTAGTTTTTCATGCTAGTAGTATTCGCATGCCAGGTAGTATTTAGTGACCGTTGCACCGCTCTGGTGGACAACGCCGACATTCTGAGTTTGTGTATTAAAAAATAGCTAGCTGCCTGGCTGCTAAGCTAAAAATAAAAGCAAATCATAATCATCTTCATCTATAGTGTGTCATGTCTGTCTGTATTATTTCATCATTAAATAAGAAATGTATTGTTTATCATAGGCTGTCTGACAGACAGAGAAAATATAAATGTGGATGAAAATTCAGGGACAGAGGACTCTCAACAAGCTGGGCCCAGCACAGCACATCAGAGGCCTACCTTTTCTGAACTTTTCAGAAACAAACACCACAGGCACCACAGAAAAAACACTGTCAGAATTAAGTATAGGACTGGTTCATTTGAATACCCTGACTGGTGTACATGTAGCAGAGCTACTAAAAGAGTCTGTGAATTTCCAAGCCTCAGACATTTACGCATTAATACACATTTCAGGGAAGATACATTCAATGTGAGTTTTAAGACAATGAACTTATTAGAAAGGTTGTTGTCAAATAGGATGTTTTGAAAACCTTGCCTCTATGGATACCTTTCCTAGTTATTCCTGACTAAACCTCTGATGAAGAATATCACAGTAATGTTTAGAAATAATAAGGGTTAATGTTAGTGATATTTATTTCTGGCTTAGCAAGCGCTCAGACATCTTGGTCCACCAATGACAGTTATAGACTCTGAAAATATTTGGACAGGAGGGTGGCGATTTAAGGTGAAACTCTTTCAAATAGAGAATAACATTCAGCACATCCCAAACAGTTTTTTCTTGGCAGGGATAGGGGGTTTTTTTTATGCTGGCCAGCCCAAGGTCTGTTATAAGTGTGGTGCCCTGACTCATCTCAGTAGCACTTACACCAGTTACAATGTTCATTATGTGGTCATAATTCATAAATTTGGTCATGTGGGTATGGTCTGTACTAACATTATGAAATGCAGCCTATGTGATGAGTCTGGTCATGCCTACCACTAGTGTCCTTGGGCTGGCCAAAATCGAACAGACAGTTTTAATCTAGAAGAAATGGTGAGGCAGGCATAATCTGATAGACAGCACACTGAACAGCCCCTCACAATAAGTACCAAGCAGGCTCCCCGATCAGATCAAGCCACTACACAGGATAACCCTGTACAACAGGCCAGTTCATCTTCCAATAGTGAGAGAAATGTACCGGGTAGTGGGAGAACAGGATATAGCTGCTCCTATGGAAGAAAAGATGCCTTCCCTTAAAATCCCAGTCTCTACAGAATCCAGAAGAATTACCAGAGAGAGCTCTTGTTAAACAAAACTCTCAAGGTTCATCATTACCTTACAAAACTCTTTTCCAGACCTTACAGAAGAACGAGGAGGGGTGATTCAGACGTAGAACGTGGGGCTCAGTCAGATTTAGAAGAAGAATCAAAACTGTAAATAGGACCCCTCCCCCACCACCTTTGTGCCAAGAAACCCATAGCCAACAAAAAAAAGGGGGAAACAGATGCCTCAAAATGAGGTTACCTGATAAGACATGATCTTATTGTTTCTGCTTAGTTAACCCCTTCTGCTATAACTATATATGGCTTCCTACATGTAGCTTCGTTAAACATTTCTAGTATAAAAACTACAAAAAAAAAACTTATAGTTTTATCCTTCTTTCATACCCTTAAAATTTAACATAATCTTTTATAAGAGACTAGATTAACATCACTTTTTGACGTAACAGAAGCTAAACGAAGGTGGATGTGGGGTCCGTATTATTGGACATTTGGGGTGATACAGCTAATGGTTTAGGTATACTTTTGAAAGGAATACAAGAAACATTAACTAAGCTGGTTGATATTCAACCTGGAAGATCACTTTGCTTGACTGTATTGTATAGAATCACTTTATTTGAGGATATAATGCCTTTTCTTTACACGCCTAAACACATTATATGGGAAGGGGATATGAATTGTGGTCTGACATCATTTCTAATAGCCCAGCGTAATAAAAAACTTTTTGTGATTCACAGTTTGCATAAAATACCGTAGAATTACTAATGTTCATTGCCAATCAACCTTCGCTGTGTTTGCGGTCAGCTAATACGACCGTGAACAATGAAATACAGTGAAACATGCTTGACAGTCTAATATACTTTATCCATAAAAACACGAGCAATATGGTACAAGGCTGCCAAGTGCGTAGCCAAGTCAGAGACAAGTACAGATTACAAAGAACTCACTGTTCCATCTTGGGGCAAGGTAATAAGATGGCACTGTGGTGATCGGGTGAGCTGCTTCCTCCTTATACTTCATCACCCTGCCAGGTTGCAAATCAGGTTCAAGCCATTATGGGTTTAGTCTGTAGTAGTTTGTCTCTCCTATGGTCATTATCTGCCTTCTTCCCTGTTGATAACTGGGTGCACAGAAAAGTCCCCCAACTCCAGCACTACCTTGCTTCTGCTCTAAAGCCCCTCACGCCTCCAGAACTGTAATCAACATTCTAGGTCAGTGGGCCACAGCAGCAAAACACAAAAGAATACAAATGACCAGCTTCCAGCCTGAATCTGGTGTCAGGGTGCAATCTGTCCATAGCATTGAACACTTCCTCCTGCCTTGTTGTGTCACAGCTAAGCGGATAACCGTGATCATTAATTCCCGCTAATAGACAGAAGCTGAAGAACTAAATTAAACAGCAGATACTAAATAATTCTACAGTAACTAATATGGCAATGCTAAAAGATGCCTATAGAGCTTTACACACAGACCCTGGTCATACATACGTTAGACACAAATATGCCACAAGAATTGATTATATATTTTATCCAGGCAGTTACACCCCAGTTCTTTACCCTATTTCCTAGTGATTTTTGGACTCTCAATTGTTAGGTTGTGAAATATATTTTATAGGTTCTCCCTCCACACAACTCCTAGGACAAAGATGGAGGCTAACATTCGGTATTAACTTCTGAGGAAATAAAAGACCAGTATTCAGCAACTGATTCAAGCAAGAAACTCTGTATACTGTATGTATGATGACCCATGGAATGGTGGGTGGATACCAAAACCGAATTATTTTTTTGGAACAAGGAAAATAATCCAGTCATGAGTACTTACAGTACCACAATGTAGGGATTCTCTGTATAAATTCATGTCTCTCCTGAACAACAAAAGGCCAGAGTATAAACAACAAATTGAAAACTTAAAACTTAAAATTTTACCTTACAATATAATAGTGCCGCTTCTCTGGATGCAGAAGTGCGATATGGCACAGAAAATCAACCCTTCTCTGATCCCTATGCAGCATGCAAATCAAGAATAGATTCTACCTAAATGAATGAATTCTGGGATCATAGAGGAGAATATATACTATTAACCAAAGTATTGTATATATGGTGTCTCGACATTTGAAAAATACATTTGGTAGGGCTGAAACACCAAATATTTCCTTCTTGATTTTTTTGAAGGCACTATTACCAAAATTGAATACCACATCTACACAGGAACTCACTGCTGCTGTTACGGTGCATGAAATATTAGTGGCTATAGCCACTCAAAAGAAAGGAACTTCTCAGGTATGGATGGTTTACCTTGATTTTTCTTTTCATTCCAAAAGAATTGGCTAAAATGTTAGTCCCAGTATATAATCATATGTTGGCCACTGAATCAATACATTCTGACTTTGAAAAGCAATCATTATATATCTTTATAAGACGGAAGAGAAAACAGACATAAAAACTGGAGGTCAGTAAGCATTTTAAATACATATTATAAAATGTTAACAACATTTTTGTTCCGGTTACAGAAGGTAGCTCACTATTTTTTTTTTTTTTTCATCATTTGTTTATTATTTTCTTTTTCCCCATAAAATTAACATATAAACATACACACATACAGACATATACAACATGAACCTTAATTCATAACCTATTTACATCATGATCCATTTCCTTATTACATCTCATTCTACCCATTCAGTTAAAAAGTTTTTATCCTAAACAGTTATCCAGGATGATAAGAGTCAGGGTCCCTGTTGTTTTGGTACCTACACTTATCCCTCTCCTTTATACTCACTTCAAACAGCCTCTTTCAATATTACCTCTCTGTTACTATCAACGATGAGGAAGGTATGGTTTTGCGTATTCCATAGAAAAGCTCCTCTTTATCTTTGACAGCGTGTATCAACCGTTCCAGAGTAATGGCCTGTATTATCAAGGCTTTCCAGTGGGCTATAGCGGGCCTCGCGCCATTACCCAAGTATTAAGGATACAGTGCCTAGCCATATATATTACTACCCCAAGCCATCTCTGCACAGGGCCCAGTCTCCCCGTCTGTTTCTTCTATCCCAAACAACAGTAATAGAGGGACATGGAATATTGCTGTCCTCCTATCTTTCGCAATTGGACACTACCTCCCCAAATTTCTGTAAAACTGGGCATGCCCAGAAATAGTGTTAGTATGAAGCCCGTTGTTGTTACATCTAGGACGATAGGTGAGACTGCCGGTTATACTTATGAACAACTAGAGGTGGGCAGTATAACCTATGGCAAAACTTATAATAGGATTCTTTATATTTATTACACAACAGCACACCCTGTTGCAACTGGACAAGTATCTTCCAATTATCCGCTGAAATTGTGATCCCTAAATCTCTTCCCAGAGTACCCTGGTGTTCTGTGTTTTATCCGGAAGCCAGGTTTTACTCTCCTAGCCATTCTCCAGATGGTTCCCTTAGGTTTTTTTTTGTCCACGCTATTAACTGTTCAGTTGTCTCCCACTGAGATATAGGGTCCTCAGCCTCCCAGTTGATCTGATATATGCCCTTATTTGGAGATAGCGAAGAAATATTGGATCTTACTTGAGATACAGCTCTTGCAGCAGGTTACACCATTAGGACTGAAGCCGGCAGGCGTCAGGACCCCACGGAAAATTTCTAGCTAGCTATCTTCAGCGGGACTGCCCCAGCGTCGGTCCCGCCTCCGGCGTCAGGCGTGGTACATAAGAGGCGGTCCGCTTAGAATCCCCAGTTCTTTCCGCGTGGACGCTTGCATGCCTCGGGACCTTCGGTCTCAGTCTAGCGCGACGCGTGGTTGCTGAACTTTCTCCGGAATTTGCTTCACTCAAGAATTTTCTTTGCTGATGTCCTCTCCGACCTCCGGCATACATCAAAGTGTGCTTGTGGAAACAGATCCCTTTAAGGTCCCTCATACGGCTTGTGTTCAGTGCCTGGGCCCAGAGCACGACACCCAGGCCTGCTCCCTCTGCCAGGGATTTAATAGCCGCACCAGGATCTCGATGGAGAAGGCTCTTCAGCGTGCCTTTCCTCAAGAAAAACTTAGAGCCATGTCCTCTAAAGGGGAATCTTCCCATAAGCACGCAGAAAAGAAGAGAAGGGAGAAGGACCCTTCCAGGTATCCGACTCGAGCCTCCAGTCCCGCAGCTCGGATCTAAGTCGGACGGTCCCGTCAGGGCCTCTTCCCTCCGCCGGCTGCGGTGGCTGTTTCTCGGTCTTCTCAGGCCCCTACGCCAGGGCCGTCGTGCGTCCTCCACCCCTAAGGCCCGTGGCGAAAGTCCGGGGCGTCATCATCACCACCACAAGTCGGGCTCCCTCTCGTCGGTACCCACACCCGGTCCCTCTCCGGTGCCTCCCAGGAAGACCCTTGAGCTCACCCCTCTGAAGAGGCCGGCAGATTCGATGCCGGCTCGACCTCCGTCGGCCATTTGTCACCACTCCTCAGAGCCGTCATCGGCCGCCAGACCGTCGTCGGCCAAACCTTCTCATCGGACGTCGGTTGGGGGACGGCGTCCGCGGCACCTGAGAAGAGGGCTCCTGCGCCTCCGACCGTCGTTGGGCGGGAGTCTCTACGGAGGAAGACCTGGCGCAGCCCAAGGACCAGGCAGGCGATCCGGCCTCGCACAGTCTCCGAGGCTCCTCGCTGCGCCCGAGGTCTCTACGAGCCGCTGGCGGGACCCGACGCCTGAGCCGCGCCGGATTGTCTCTTATGGATGTAAAGGATCTCTTTACATACTGGTGGGACACCATTAAGAAGGACGTGGCGCCACCGCTCTTCCTCCTCCTCCTCCGGTTCCGGCCCCCTTCACCTGCGGGTCGGTTGTCCGCTCTATCCCAGGGAGTCCAGATCCCTCCCAGGGCTCGACGACAAAGAGGAGACCTCCACAAGATCTTCTTCTTCTGGATCACCCAGTCCCTAAGAGATCCAGGAGACGCTGACGCTCGCCATCGACAGAGGACACGGGATCAATATATTCCACCTCTAGATCCCCATCTCCATCTCAGTCCCTTCTCCGGACCCACGTGAGACACCACGGTCTCCTCCGGACGACACCTCGCTCATGGATATCATGCGCCATATCCAGGAGAACATGGGTGGGAAGCTGAGGAGTTAGACCCCAAAGATTGCGCCTGGCTAAGTATCTTCGGCAGAAGGACCCCAAGCCTGTGGTGGTGCCACCCTTGGTGGACACTTTTGTGGACGCCACCAAGGCCACGTGGAAGCTCCACATTCGGTACAAGAGGCTGCGAAGAAAGCTGACCGCCTATACAAGGCTCCTAGGGAGGACCAGTATTTGACGCAACAATCTCTGGCCGATTCTCTGGTCATAACAGCCTCACATGACCGGTCCCAAAGGCGCAGCATTTGAGCACCCTGCCACGGATCCAGAATCCAAGCAATTGGATTCTTCTGGCAGGCGCGTATGCATCCGCTACTCGCCATCAGATCCTTAAATTATCTGTCTCACATGGTTCAATTTCAGAACGCCCTGTGGGAACAGGGTCTGGAGGTAGCGGAAGCTACCCAAAGGGTGAGCAGAAGGAGGAGATGCTCCAGCCTCCGGGCACGGTTCAGACGTGGGGACCTAGTGCTTAGAGTCAGAGTGATTCCGCGGACTCATTGGCCAGAGCAGCAGCTTCAGGCGTTTGTCTCGGAGACACTCATGGCTCGTGTCTCCGGCTTCACCCGGACGCCCAGAAGAACATTATGGACGCCCCTTCCAGGGAGATAGGTATTGTTTGGTAATCCGGAGAAGATTATTACCAAACTTCAAGAGGCCGAAAGGCAGGAGGTCGGTCCAAGCAATGTACCGGCCTAGGCTAGGTTCCTTCAGAGGCACCAAGGTCAGCTTCTGTGGTGGACACAGAGGCAGCAACCCGCCCGCCACACAACAGAGGGGCTGTGGTTTCGTGAGACCCAGGGGAAGCAGCCCGCTAGTAGAGGTCAACGACCCCAGAGCGACCCAGCCAGCGGGCCTGCCTGCCGCCACAGCATGATTCTTTCCGGCCCTCGCCTCAGGATCAACGGGATGTTATGGTCGGGGTCGACAGAACTTCCTGCCGGTGCGGGGCAATCACCACCGACAGGTGGGTTCTTCAGTTGGTCGCTCGGCCACTTTTTAGAGTTCAAGGGAGCCACCCTCGAGGCCTCCTCTGCTCTTCCGTATTCGGCCATACTTTAATTTGCTATAAGAAGTACTGCTGGCCCTAAGCAAGTGGGGGCTAAGAGCACGTCCCGGAAACCAGAGAGGACTAGGTATTATTCTCACTTCTTCCTGGTTCCAAGAAAACAGGGGACCTCCGTCCGATTCTGGACCTGAGCGACCTCAACATGTCGGTCGGACAAAGAGATTCTGCATGGTGACCCTTCCGGCCTTATCCCCATGCTAAAGCAGGGCGCCTATTTAGCACCCTTAGACATGCAGGACGCCTACCTGCATATCCCATAGCTCAGCGTATCAGAGGTTCCTGCGCTTCAGTTTTAGGCCACCATTTTCAGTTCCGGGTTTCCTCTCGGACTCGTCATTCGCACCAAGGGTCTTTACCAAATGCATGGCAGTCGTGGCAGCATCTCTAAGGAGAAAGGGCCACTATGTGTTCCCCGCATTCTCGACGATTGGCTTTCATGAACGGCTTCAGCGAGGCGCTTTGATTGCGATCCAGGACACCCCAAGACCTATTTCTCGATTGCTGGGCATCCTTATAAATCAGGAGAGGTCCTTCTTGGTACCGCCGCAAAACCTGCAGTTTATAGAGCAGTGCTGGACACGGTCCAGGGAAGAGCTTTTCTTCCAGCCGACAGGGCGGAACGCATCAGGTCCCTCATAAGGGACTTATCGATGAACCAGACCGTATCGGCCAGGGTCGGGTCCTTCGTCTGCTCGGACACATGGCTGCGGCCATTCCCCACAGTCCCTCTCGCACGACTCCACATGCGAATAACGCAGTGGATGCTCAAGGCGAATGGGATCGAGGCAAGACCATTTGCAGCATCCGGTCAGGATCACAAATCCTGATTCGGAGACTGGCAGTGGTGGTTAGCCCCGGGTCACTCTCCAGAGGTGTCCGTTTGCAGCGCCGTCCCAGAGATGACCTCACCATGGACGCTTGGTCTCGGGTGGGGAGTACACCTAGGCGGGTGAAGTCTCAAGGTCCGTGGACCCGTGCTGGAGGCTCATCTCCATATCAACGTCCTAGAGATGAGGGCAGTCCTCTATGCACTTCAGGCTTTTCAGTCCCCAATTCGCCGTGCATATCCTGCTTCAGGACGGACAACACAGCGGTAATGTATTACCCCGCCAGGAGGCGCCTCTTGGCCTTTGCAGGGAGGCCATGAGGAGTGTGGGATTGGGCATCGGACACTGGCGGAAACCTGATTGCCGTTCACGTTCCCGGGTGGACAACATGATTGCAGACGGCCTGAGTCATTCCCATGGCCAGAGTCCACGAGTGGGAATCCGGCCAGGAGGTGGCGGAGGATCTGTTTCTTCGATGGGGAGTTCAGAGCTGACTTGTTGCATCTCCCATCCAACGCCAAACTGCCCAATTTTTGCTCGCTAGGTCCAGGGCCTGGTGTTTTCTGGCGAGACACGTTGTCCCTCTCCTGGGTGAACAGATTCCTTTATGCCTTCCCTCCTTCCCGCTGATCCAGAGAGTTCTCCTCAAGCTGCGCAGGGAGCATGCGCCGAATGATTCTGGTGGCTCCGTTTGGCCCAGACAGATATGGTTCCCTTGCTGGCACAGCTATCTGGGAACCCCGCTCCCATTGCCGCTCAGCTCCCACCTACTGTCTCAGGAGAGAGGTTCATTGCTTCATCCGGATCTCTGCTTTTGAACCTGCATGCATGGCTCCTAGAGACATAGCCATTTTTGCGCCACGGGTCTCCTGTAAGAGGTTGCTGAGGTTCTCTCCGCAGCGCAGAAAGCCGTAACGATACATATGCCATGAAGTGGCATCGTTTTTGTCTATGGTCACGGGCTCGTGACCTTTCCCTTAGGTTGTCCCATTGGAGTGGTTTTAGACTATCTCCTTTCTCTATTCCATTCAGGGCTAGCCTACTCCTCTATTAAAGTGCACCTTTGTGCTTATTTCTCGGTACCATCTGCCAGTGGGGCACCATGTACTGTGCTCAGCTTGATGCTTCTCGGAAGTTTCTTGAGGAGTGTTGCACCTTGTCCCCCATTAGGGACCCAGTGCCTCCGTGGGATCTACTCTTTGTCCTGGAACAACTGCTCCCTCCTTTGAGCCTACCGCGCAGATTGCGAGCTACGCTTTTCGTCGTGGAAGACGTTATTTTGGTTGCCATGCATTTCAGCCAGAAGGATTTCTGAGCTTCACGCCTCATGTGCAAAGAGCCCTATTTGGTTTTTCACCAGGACAGAGTATCTCTGCGATTAATCCAAAGTTTTTGCCCTAAGGTGGTTTTGACACTTACTTTGAATCAGGATATTGACCTGCCGGTCTACTTCCAGTTACTCTCACAGAGGAGAGGCTTTGCTCACACCCTGGACGCTCACCGCAGCCTGAGGTATTACCTTAATAGAACTAAACCCTTTCAGGCTTTGACCAGCTTTTTGTCTCCTTTTCCCAGAGGATGAAAGGCCAACTGGTGTCTAAACAGACTTTGTCCCGCTTGGCTTGTCCAGTGTATTTCGTGACTGTTACCAGATTAAACAAAAGCCCCGGTTCTATCCGGGTCATTCTACCAGGGTGTGGCCACTTCCTTTGCAGCGCTAGACGTCTCTATTTCAGCTATTTGCGCTGTAGCTACTTGAGCTCTGTGCATACCTTTATCAGGCATTACAGTCTGGACATAGCTTCTAGGCGAGAGCCGTTTCGCCTAGCGGTATTGCAAGGTCTCTTGTCTTGAGTCAAGGCTTGATTGCCTGTTTTTTCTCTTGTCCTTGCTCCTCCCGGTTCTTCTGTAGTTGCTACGTTTGGGAATCAGTCCTAATTGTAACTGCTGCAGAGCTGCATCTCAAGTAAGATAGTACAGTTACGTGAAGAACTCACCTAACAGTAGATCTTCGAGAACAGCTCTTGCAGCAGGTACTTCCGCCCACCTTCCCCTTAGAGGAGGCATGGCTTTTAAAAAAATAAAAAAGGGGGAAAGAGAAAGAAGAAAAGCTGAAGAAAGGTGTATTGAATGATGTAGACGGAGAAAAAGAAGGAAATGCTCCTATCGGGATTTTATCCGTTGTTGCCTTCTGACGGTGGATCCTCGGTCTCCTTCTGATGTCATCCTGCGGCCGAGTCTCCGCGGAGAACTGGGGATTCTGGTGACCGCCTTATGTACCACGCCTGACGCCGGAGGCGGGACCGATGCCGGGGCGGTCCTCGCTGAAGATAGCTAGCTAGAAATTTTCCGTGGGGTCCTGACGCCTGCTGGCTTCAGTCCTAATGGTGTAACCTACTGCAAGAGCTGTTCTCGAAGATCTACTGTTACATGTAGTTCTACGTAACTGTACTTTTCCAGTCCTGTCTTGTCTTGTATGCTCTCAAATGAGTCCAGTTCTCACGTAAATAGATGCTTAAAACAACCAATTCCTCTTATTTCCACTCCCGATATCCCCTGTCTTCCAGCCCCGAAGATAAAACGGATTTCCTCAGTGGTAAGAGTAATGTATCATCCTGTCTGGTACCCTCATTTTATCCATCTCTCCAACTATCCAACACCTATGACCAGAAGATTAGGTTAGGAGCTCTGGTATGCCTTCCAGCCTCTAAGGGACAGATATGCTGAGATTTTCCCCATACTCCCTGTCTCCTAGGTTCTAACCAACCAGCTTCCTAGGCCTGCCAATCCACTCCTGTATATATCGGCACTGCATGGCTCTTTGGTAGTCCTTAAGTCTCGAACCTGAAGTCCTTTTCTGTAGGTGCCTTCAACCGGCTGCTCACCTTAGGGCTGCCTCCTCCATATAAGTCAGAGAAAGCTTTTCCAATTTTCACATCAGTTTCTCTTAACCCAATATGAAGCATTTGTAAACTATAGAGCATTCTAGGGTGGGTTCATTTTGATAAGATTTATCCTACCCAGTCACTTATAGGGAGGTCCCTCCATCTAGACAAGTCCATATATTATTTTTGCACAAGCGTATAATTCAGGCCATATAGAGCTCCGATTTCTACCCCCACCTGATGCCCAAATATGTAATAGCCTCCTGACAACCCGGAAGTTCATTTCGATTTCTCATGACAGTCCCTACCATCCTGTTCCCCCACCCTTAGCTCCTCTGATTGTCCAAATTTAATTTATATCCTGAGAAATTGGAGAACCGTCAATCAGGCTCAAGAGAGCAGGCATAGACCTACAGGCTGAAGCATATAACATCATATCATCCGTGATAGAGGGATAACTTAGTCTCTCTGCCAGTCTTCCTAGCACTTCTGAAATTGCAGGGTGCATTTGGATAGCAATAGCCAGGGTTTGAGTGCTAGGCTAATGGGGGCGGGCGGGCCTCCTTGCTCAGTGCCTCTTCCTAATTCAAAGCTATCCGAGAGGGTGCCATTGGTTAGTATTCTGGACCTGGGGTCCGACATTTCGCATTACCAACCTATAGCCCTCCACCCAGACCAAACCAGGCCAAGGCCTCCATCAAGTATTACCACTCTACTCTATCGAATGCCTTTTCTGCATCCATTGACAGAATGTGCACCACTCGGACTATTCTTTGCCCCAAATTACATTCAGAAGGGTCCTCGTGACAGGTATGAGTACCTATCTCGGATAAACCCAGTCTGGTCTGGGTGAATGAGCTCTGGCAGCAAACCCTCCAGCTGGTAGCCAAAATTTTGGCCAACACCTTAGAATCACAGTTTAAAAGGGATATCCTCCTAAAGGAGGTGCATCAGTACAAACTTTTCTGGGCTTTGGTATCAGGCAAATCGTGGCCCCCTCAGGATCGAGGTAGTTCTTCCTCCTTTTCTCGCTTCTAGAAATACTGCCTCTAGGTGTTCTACAACTTTTAGTTTCATAACTTTATAATATTCGCTGAGAAGCCATCAGGCCTCGGTCTTGCCCTCTTAAGTGCTCCAATGGCAGAAAGAATTTCCTCTCTTGTAATAACAGCATTTAAACGCGCTTCTGCCCCTTCTGACACCTGTGGTATCTCCACGCTATTCAAAAATTCCACCATCCCCTATCTTCCCCTTTGACTCATAATAGAGCTCTTGGTAAAATCTCCTAAACCTCTCCCAATAGTTGTTTTATTTTTCAAAGCGTCCCATCTTCCTCTGCACAGCCTGAATCAGATGTCTCCTCTTTTCCGCTTATGAAATTTGTGAGCATAGTGCCAGGTCTATTCCCTATTCATAAAAATGCTTCCTAATAAATAAACAAGTTTTCTTCACCTCTCCCAACAATAGGTTGTTCAACGCTTCTCTCTAGTCCTGCCAGTAGATGGTGCACATTTCTCCTCCTACCCCAAGGCAGCCTTTCTCCAACACCTTAAGTCTCTGTTCTAGATTAGTTCTCCTTTCCTTAACTTTTTTTTTTGTGATGGGCAACATAGCTAATAATGGCCCCTCATAACGCCTTCCCTGTATCCCAAAAATTGCTTTAGAAGTGGCCATTCCTAAATTAGTTCGCACATACTGCTGCCATTGATCATGTAAGTGTTCTCAAATTCCTTATTAGCTAGCAAATAATTGGGACATCACGTCTTTTGAGCTTCCTTTTTCTCCCATATTTAGAGACATAATGACCATAGCATGGTCAGATATATGGATAGGCCCAAGCTTAATGTATGTGACTGAAAATACCACTCCCTAGGGAGAAATATGTAGTCTAACTGTGACCAGGTTCGGTGGGAGAAAAAAGTATACTCTTTGGTCGTAGGATGAGCTGTTCGCCACTCATCTATGAGATCTAAATCGTTCATTCCAGCCAACCGTTCCCTAACAGCATTTTTAGGAGACCCTGTGTTCTGAGTGGTCCAAAACAGGGTTCATCAAACAATTCATGTCCCCACCCAGTATCAAATTTGGGAATTGTTCACAATTATTATAGACAAAATCTTTCCATAAAATTGGTCATATACAGCAGGCGATATACTTCCAAACGAGATTTTCTCCCATAGAGTTCCTACCACAAATACATAGTGCCCTTTCGCTAGATCGGCAACCACTGCTGTTTTGAAATGGTAGTCTCTTGTTCAGGAAACAGCCACCCCACTTTTATGTGCATTAAAAGCTGCCGAGAAACATTCCCTACTCCAGTCCTTTTAACTTTGCATGTTCTTTATCCGTAAGGTGTGTCTCCTGAATCATGGCAACCTGGGTATTTTGCCGCTCAAAGCTGTAAGCAACATTGTTCGCTTGACAGGGGTGGCTATTCCCTCACATTCCACGAGACCACATTTAAGTCCTGTATTCTAGACATGCCCTCTGGATCTTTTCACTACATCCAGCCCATTAATAAGCCCTGTCCCAGGCCCTGACTCCATCCCATCTAAATTATCCGAATGGTATCTTCTATGGATCTGCAAACAGATTTCTAACTGTAAAAACCTAACAAATAGTAACTATATACAAAAACCTTCCCCCTTCCCGATTCCCTTAGTTTCTTGTATCCTCCCCATAGTAACAGGAACTGCAAAATGCAGAAATTTTACTATCCTTCCTCCATGAAGCAAAACAGAAAACGATCCTCCGAACCACATGCATTTTACAAATCATACAACTGCCCATTAACTTTCCTAATATGAACCTTCAAACCAGTGAAACAACTTAATTCTCCCTATCACTGCTGTGGCTGCACTTATTAAATTAAGCAAATGTGCCATATTGTCACGTCTCCACAAACAGTGGAGTTATAAGGGTTCTCCCAATCCTTCCGCTCCCTTTCCTTCGCGACTCCTCTCCCTCCAGTAGTGGAGTCGCATTTTCCAGAGAAGTAGAACACAGCCCCCGGTAGCGAGAAAGACCTCAGCCTGATCTTCAGCCTGATACTCTCGTTAGACATTTTCTTTTCCCCTTTTAAATACATTTTGTGACTGTCAAGCCAGCAATTCAGTAAAAAAAAATTTAAAAAACAATTTTGCCTCCACATCTGAGTATCCACATTACTTCAGTCTCATTTTAAAAGGCAGCAAGCCTTTAAGTTCAAGTCATATAGTAACACTTTATCTGTAGAGGCCTCTGCCTATTGTCGGATCCTCGTGGTTCGGAAGTGTGCAATTTCTATCCCTCTGGTCACCTAAAAGAAAGAAAAAGAAAACAAAAGGGGGTTTTCCACTCTGAGCCAGGCCAAGTCCTGCTTATCTCGAGCTGCCTACAAGTAAAGAAAGAAAAGTAGAAGAAAGAAAGTAGAGAAAGCATCTTGTGGCCGGCTTCCCTTTTAAAACCGATACTTGTTACCACAACTTGTATAGGGTGTTAAACCAGTTGAGCTGTAAGCAAATCCCACAATTTGTTTGTGTAAAAGTTTCAAGAGAGAAAAAAGAAGGGAGGGTGTTTCCATGCCAGTCACTTAGCTTCTCAGTCCTTCAATTAATGCTGTCTCTGGTAGCCTTTGCCGAGAATCCATGGAGAGGAAGAGAAGGAACTCCACTAGTTAACCATGGGCAAGCATTCCAGCCGAGTGAGCTTCTTTCCCTGCCTGGTCACTCCATCTTTTTATCAGGTCCCTCACAAATATCTCCGCTTTAGGTACTTCCCAGAAAGAATAGACTGCTCCTCATGCTTAATCTTTAGAGTTGCAGGGTATAACATGTAGCAGTCAATTTTGCTTCCAGACATTCATAACAGGCCAAACGCCTTCTGACGCTTCAGCAGGCGAGCTGAGTAATCTTGAGAGAGATATAAATGGTGCCCTCATATTCTAATTCTGACCGTCTCGATAAGCTTTAGGACACTTTCCTGTCTGGGAAATAGTGAAATCTCATGATCACTTGGCGTGAGGTTGGTTAGGCGCTGCGTTTCGCATGACGGCTCTCTCCAGCTTCATGCGACTGCTTAGGAGAGATACCGAGCAACCCTGGTAGTGTTTTGCACAAAGTCCATCACGCTTGGACCCTCCAGTCCCTCTGGTAAGCCTCGAGTCGTAGGTTCAACCGTCGATGATAGTTCTCTTGGTAATCAAAAGTTCTTTCAATTCCTCCAGCTCTTTTGCAGAGTGATCACTTGCTCAGGTAAAGGGGCTGTAACATCCTCAAAATCTGATATACGCTGCTCAGCCTCGTTGATTCTAGTAGTCTGCATAGCATGTAAGTCAACCAGCTCCTGCAGTTTTCTATCAAAATTAGTCACCAAACTGGTCAATTTGGGTTCCAGCGCAGCTAATACCTGCTGTGTAACTTCGTGGCTACAGCATTCACTTCTCCAGCCGAGAGACATGGCCTGCACTTCCACCTGTCACGCTGGCGTGTTGCTTGCATTGATATTTAGTCGCCACCGCGAACTTTCAAACAACATGAAGTCTTGCTGTATTCTGACAATAGCAGTGAGTCCCAACCTTCGAACTGCCCCAGAGATGAGTTAACTTTCCATGCCAGGCATGGAACGCTGAGCTCGAGCTCGGTTGAGACTCTGTCTTTTGTTCTTCAAACTCAAACCGCCAGATTCTTTACTCCACCTCACTGAACAGTCGCTCCGGAGATTTCTCCTTCTGCTCGGTTCAATTTGTCGGTTAAAGTACCGCTTTTCGTTTTCACCGAATTTAAACCGTGAACCTGTCGGTTCAGTCTCTGTCTGTGGTATTCGTGAGTGCTAGATAGGTTTGATTTTATTCTATTCTTGTGGAACTTGTAAACAGTTTTATCGGTTCGGTTTGAACCGATCAAGTTGTTTAAAAATCTTAAATTGTGCTTTTAGAGTGTGGTTACTGGTTCTTATCGGTTCTAAAAACAGATTTTATTCGTTTTTTCCACGACCTGTGACACGGTTGGGAACCGATAAGAGGGTCTTGCCTCATGGATTGCCATAAAAGGGTAAGTTTGGTTAGGACTGGCACTATGTCTGAGAAACCCAAAGAAAAACCGGACCCACTGGGTTTCAACACTGCAGTGTGTGTGGGAAGTCTTTGCCAAGGCTGACCTCACACCACCTGTGTTTATTGTCTGAGGTTTGACCACCCTCAATGCAGACTGCCAGATTTGCAAAATTTCCCTGCAGCTACCTTAGAAAAGAGAGCTGGTAGGCTCAGGGGTAGGAGGCCAAAAGTCCGCTGAACCGTAGGACAGCCTGGTTCGGTTCAAACCAACCAGGAGGTGCCCTCTGACCAGGGCGAGACTTCTTCGGCAAAGGAGAGCCGATTCTGAGGAGTCGGTTCCAGCTAAAGAACTAGAAAAGAAAATCAGCTGGTGTGGAGCCAAAACTTTCCTCTCCAACCGCTGAAGAAATAGCCAAAGCGATCAAAATTGTCCATTCGCTTTCCTCAGTTCTGACCAACTGCACCATCAGGCAGACGCCGGTTCAAGCGGTTCCACCGGGTTCAGGGAGTATGATTTAGAGGAATTTTATGAACCGTAGGAAGTGGAGTATGAGGAAAGTGAATGTGATTTGAAAGTCTGATGTGCCCATTGACCCGGACATCTCCCCAGACAGACCTTCAGGAGTGTCTCCTCCTAGGCTTCTGAGTCCCCTCCCATTTCATGTTCTATAAAAAAGTGGCTAAAACCCTCCAGCTTCCTATGGAAGAAGCTGTGGATGACCAGGAGGAGCCTGACTATGTGGAAATGATGGATATCCCAGAGTCTAGGAGGCTGTCTATTCTCTTGCACAAATCTTTTGGGAAACAGACATTTAAGATTTTAAAGATTCCTAACACTATACCGCCTGTGGATAAGAGAATGGACAAGAGGTATACATTGTCACGCTTCTGACATGGAGTTCCTTACACAACAATGCAGCCATGTTAGGTAGTGCAGGCTGCAGCCTGTGATAAGGCAAACATTCCCTTGGCTTCACACCCCCGGACAAGGACTCCAGGAGGATTGATGCCATGGCAAAGAAACAGTACATGGCAGCATCCTTGGGACTCAGACAGGCCAATTATATGGCCTATACTGCTAGGTATCAAAATCCAGATGGGACACTGTTATGGCCTTAGCAAACAGGTCCCTGGCCAGCTTGCCAAGGAGCTGGAGCAGGTTGCTGCTGATGGTATTGAGGCATCCAAGGTGTAATTCCATGCTGCAGTAGACTCCAATGATGTGTCATCAAGAGTCATGGCTACATCTGTGGCACTCAAGAATGGCTTGGCTCAGATGTACTAGCCTGTCGTGGATACCAGACTAAGGCCATGGATTTTCCTGTTGTGGGTACTTCTCTGTTTGGGGCAAACAGAGAATTATATGAAGAAATGGATGAGTATGGGACCACCTATAGGAGTGCACAGGCCAAGGAAAGGCAGGCCACCTCAAAGGCAGCTTCCCAGGGCAGGGGCAGGCCTTTCATAGGCCTTTTACCAAGCCCAGGCCTCCTTCTGCTTATGCCCAGAGGGGTTCTTTAGAGGTAGAGGCAGACGGGTACAAGCAGGCCTGCTTCCACTCCTCAGCCCAAAGCCCTGCCAAACAGGCACCCTGATGTGGTTGCCAGGGCCGATTCTCAGCTATCTGTAGGGGCAGGCTGGCTTACTTTGTCCAGGACTGGGAGTCTCTGACATCAGACAAATGGGTCCTGGAGGTAGTAAGTCAGGGACTGGTTCTCAGCTTCAAAGTTTCCAAGGTGAGAACTAGATCCTTTCCACCTGCAAGTCCATCAGAGGCACTTGCCTTAGAGGCAGAGGTCTCTTCCCTCCTAGCTCTCAGAGCTGTGGAAAGGGTTCCACCCCTACACCAGGGCAAGGGTTGTACTCCAGGTACTTCCGCACCCAAAAAGACAGAAGAATGGCGGCCCATCCTGGATCTCAGATCTTAAACAAGCACCTTTAAAACCAAAATTCAAAATGGTGACTCTAGGAATTATTCTACCTCTCTAAGGCCAGGGGACTGGCTAGTGTCCCTGGACTCAAGGATGCCCTACTTCCATATTCTCGCCAGAAGCTCCCATCGAAGTACCTCGGTTCGAGCTGCCCTCAGGCCATTACCAGTTCAGAGCAATGCCCTTGGCCTCACCTCTGCTCCAAGGGTATTCACAAAATGCCTGGCAGGGTAGTTGCTTCTCTAAGAAGGCAGAAGATTGCCATCTTCCCTTACCTGGACGACTGGCTCATAGTAGGCCAGTCCCCAGACTCAAGTCAAGTTACACTTACAGGTAACTCAGCAACTTCTCACTTCCTTGGGTTTCCTTCTAAATCTTCCAAAGTCAGTTCTAGAGCCTGTCCAGCTCCTCACCTTCATAGGTGCAGAGTTAGACACAGAGAAGCCAGAGCCTTCCTTCCCTGGGCAGGGCAAGGACCCTGGTCTCTCTCTGGCCTTCTCATTCACCCTGTAGGTGTCTCGACCAGCAAGGCATTTTCTTCAGCTCCTGGGGCACATGGCTGCTTCTACAGCAGTAGTGCAGGGAGCAAGATTTCAGATAAGGGACATTCAGTTCCATTTGAGAGCCTTTGGTCTCAAAGGAAGGACCCTCTGACCAAATTGATCCCACTAACTCGAACCCTGATCCAGGCCCTACAGTGGTGGCAGGATCAGAACAATCTGAGACAAGGGGTTCCTTTGTCACTCAGTCTCACTCTTTAATCCTTACTACAGATGCCTCCCTCTTGGGGTGGGGGCTCACATGGCGAACTCACCACCCAGGGTTGTGGTCCCCTCAGGAATCTCTGCTCCACATCAATCTGTTGGAGCTCAGAGCAGTATTTCTAGCACATCAAGCTTTTTTCCAAATCTGTTCAGAACAAAGTTGTACAGGTCAGAACAGACAACACCACCACAATGTGGTACATCAACAAGCAAGGAGGCACTCGGTCACGGCCTTGTGCAATCAAGCAATGAAGTTGTCGCTCTGGCTTTCTCCTGAACACCTCCCTCACGGCAGTTCACCTCCCAGGCAAGGACAATGTCCTGGCAGATGCTCTCAGCAGGATTTCCAAGGGCCATCACGAATGGTCACTGGACCACCTGGTCTTGGAGGTGATATTTTCCAGGTGGGGCACTCCACAGATAGATCTTTTGCAGCCCCAGACAATCACCAACTTCCTTTTTGCTGCAGGCCCCAGTGTTGGGCTCAGTCCCCTGGATGCCTTAGTTCTCAATTGGGAGGGAAGTTTCTATGCTTTCCCCCTTCCCTCTCTTGTTCAAAGTGCTAGTCAGAATCAGATCTCAACCCTGCAAGATGATCTTGATATGCTCCAGACTGGGCCAAACAGCCCTAGTATCCACTCCTACTATCCTTAGCAGTCCATCTTCCCTGTGTCTTCCCAGAATTACAACCTGTTAACCTGTGCTCAGGGCAGAGTTTGGTACCAACCTCAGATCTCTCAATCTCAAGGCCTGGCTCTTGAAGAGTTAGAGTTTGCTGATTTACACCTCTCCCAAGGTGTAATGGATATCCTGAAGGCTTCTAGAAAACCTTCCACCAGGGCTACTTATAATTCCAAGTTGAAAAGGTTTTCCATATGGTGCTCTGGGAAGCATATTTCCCAGAATCTGCTGATTTGCCCACAGTCCTTGATTATATGGTCCACTTAAATAGCTTGGGGCTGAGACCAGCTACACTGAAAGTGCATGTGGCAGCTGTGTCCTCTTTTATTTCAGCAGGTAAGCCCTCTTCTCTTCAGCTCACCCTGTATTCTCCAAGTTTTCAAGAGATTGCTTCACACCAACCCTCCATTCAGGGACTCTGCCCTGACTGGGACCTTAATGTTTGCATTGCTCAGCTTATGCAACCCTCTTTTGAGCCTTTGTCCTCAGCAGAGCTTAAGTACTTGACTTGGAAACTGTGTTTCTGGTAGCCATCACTTCTGCCAGATGCATAAGTGAATTACAAGCTTTGTCAGAGAGCCTGATTTTATCTCCTTTCATAGAGATAAGATGTTCCTCGGACTAACAGGAAGTTCTTGCCTAAGGTGGTTCAGATTTCCACCTTAATCAGTCTGTCTCTTCCAGTGTACTTCACTAATCATTCCTCCTCTGGCGAGAGGAGGCTGCACAGTTAGATTTGAAAAGAGCCCTTAGCTACTACATAGAGCGTACCAAGGGTCACAGGTTTGACTCCTCCAACTGTTCCTCACTTATTCGAGGTTGGTAAAGGGAAACCTGCCACCAAAAGATCCATTGCCAGGTGGATTGTTTCTTGTATCCAATTTTATGAAAAACTGGGTAAGATTCCACCCTCAGGCCTGAGGGCTCACTCTACCAGAGGTACAGCTGCTACCCTGGCTGCTGCCAGGGACATCCCTATTCTAGAGATATGTCAAGCAGCTACCTGGAAAACAGTTCACACTTTTACTAAGCATTACTCCTGGATATCCAGGCTAGGAGTGATGCCGGTTCTAGCACAGCTGTGCTTCAGAGCCTATTCCTAAGTAGGTTCTGTCCCTCCTCCATGGAGGTACTGCTTTGTAGTCTGCTATTGTCAGAATACAGCAAGACTTATGTTGTTTGAAGAAAAAATTACTTACCTTAGTAATGTTGTTTCTTCTAATGGAGTCTTGCTGTATTCTGACCTCCCTGCCTGCCCCTCTCAGAAACTCTGTTTTTGGGATGTGGTGGTAGTGCAGTGTTGGCACTCAGTAGGTGCCCACCTTGTTGTTTTCACCCTTTTTCTTGGGGTGAGTGGTAAATGTGTTTCATTTTTTGGGTCTCCTGACTTGAGTCTTTGTTTTGGGACCAAAAATGTGTTTTTGTTTAGTAGCCAGTTGGCTAGTGTAGGTTTACAGCTTCCACACAGGGCCTTAGTGAGTTTAGCTCGTGAAAGATCTGACGGTTTGAGTTTGAAGAACAATAGACAGAGTCTCAACCGAGCTCGAGCTCAGTGTTCCATGCCTGGCATGGAAAGTTAACTCTTTCATCTCCGGGCAGTTCAAGGTTGGGACTCACTGCTGTTGTCAGAATACAGCAAGACTCCATTAGAAGAAACAACATTACTAAGGTGAGTAATTTTTTCTTTCGCCGCATTAGAAATCACATACTGGTCCATCTTTCTCTCCCATGTATCTCTTAGCTTTTAATTATTGTTTCTGGTAACTTTTAAGGTAGTTTAGTTTTATTATTTGTGGCGATTTGGGGGAGCGAGGAGAAACACGTCTTTACTCCAGTCTGCTCATTAGCGCCTCAGCTCACTATTTAATTGATCCTGCACAGACTTGCTCCTTACCTGGTCAAAATATAGTACATAACCTACAACTAATACGTGATATTTGTGAATTCAGTACTTGGGGTAAAGTTAAAGGATATATTTTGTCACTGGACCAAGCCAAAGCCTTTGACAAAGTTAACCATGACTATCTGTTTTCAGTTTTAAAAGCTTATGGCATACTGGAGAAATTTACATAATGTTTAGCAGAGTTGTACAAAAATGCATGTGTAATTCCTTATATAACTAATCAACTTGGCTTAATAGTGCCCCTAATCGGGGTGAGGCAGGGTGCCCTTTAAGCCCTCCTTTATACATTTGCCTTAGATCCATTGACAAGACAACTAAAATGGGAAAATATATTCTAGGAATTTCCCAGAAAAACTTGAGCCTGTAAATTGCAGCATGTGCTGCTGATTTATGCCTTTTATCCAGGTCCCTGAATCTGGGCAGCAGGCGATTATTGCTATCCAAAAATATTCACTAATGGCAGGAGCAGAACTTAATCTATAGAAAAACATTGGACTTGCATTACCTTCCTCATCTGACACTCCTATACATACAGCTGGAATTGAGATAACAAAACAACCCATTCAGATTTTGGGTCTCTGGTTCGGCACTGGAGGTCTGGCCTTCTTTAATTGGCAAAAGAAACTTAACATAGGAGAAGATAAGGTAATGCAAAGGAAAACTGGAAGTTTTCAAAACGGAAAGGGTACATATAGTAAAAAAAAAAAAAAAATCGCTTTAACTATCTTTACGTATATAAGTTTCATATGCCCACCTCCAGTAGCATTAGAAACAAAATTTACAGTATGTGTTTCCTAATGATTGGGGAAGTCGCTCAACCCCATAAAAACACCAGTACTATATCTACCGGAGAAGAAAGGTGGCTTAAATACGATTGATCCAACCATATTTTTCATTCTTTTTTCTTGCATCTACTCTAAACCTAGGACTTAAACACCAACTGTCCGGTTGGCAGAATTGGACTGTTACATTATTAGAATAATTTTACAAGAAATGGTTAAATTCTCCCCAAAATTGTGTAGTACAGTACAGGTTCCTAACTATCAATTTCCAGTCTAAAGAAGCTTAAAGCATGGAATCCAACATAATTGATTATAGAATCTTATTCTAGAAAACAATCCTATCAGTATATCATGGGTCAGTTACACTCTCAGGAGGTAGGAATTCCTTACTGTACTCCTCACTAAACAAAAACAGCATTTTGAACTTTAAATGAGCCTAGAATCCCAACTAATTTATGGGGTATATTATTGCTATGCCTTCATGGAAAATTAGAGATAAAAGGTAACTAAAACATAAAGTGATAGCTGAACGCATTTGTTTCTTTCCCATTGTATAAATGTTGAAGAAACTCAAGAGCATTTCTTTTTTCGTTGTCCTCAGGCAGTTGAGCTATGGTCCTTTCTGGTCATTAGATGGCACTGGCGCTTTCTGACAAGAATTACTACTAAACTTTAATATTGAATGGTTTATAGTGGAATCTGGACACAGTATCATCCCAGTACTTTGAATGTGCTGTGCTAGCATTAAATATTATAAGTGGCAGGCCAGATGTCAGTATTTATTTCAGCAAATACAGATTTCTCTACAGCAGTTGCAACCAGAGTTGAAACTATGTTAAAACTAGTTAAAATGAAAGATTTCAGAACTAAATATTTGGAAATGTCATAAAAACTATGGAAAACATCAACTGGATATGATAAATTAATTGTTTATATGACAGTACACTTTGAATAATCTTTCCTTTTTATTGCACAGAATTTAACAAATCCTGGGAAATTTATTGTATGATTTATCACTTGGGATTTCTTTGTGATATATCTGTAATTTTTTTGTTGTTCTTTTGTATATATGATTTTGATGTATTTTTGTAAGATGTACTGATTTTCTCAATAAAATTCCCGCATTCTTATCGGAAAGTGCCATGGGATCGTTAACATCCAGCTGAACAATCACCAGAACGGACAGACAGGACCTCGGTTTAACATCTCATCCAAAAGAGATCACCCAAAAGTGCAGCACCCCGTGCCATGATGCACTACAGTGTCAGTATTGAGATTTATCCCACTGCTCCGTGTGGGGCTAAACCCACAACCTTCCAACCTCAGAGGGAGTGTGCTACCTGCTGAGCCACTGACGCTGCAGTTAGCAGGTGTCATCCTGTGTTCTGATCCCTGGTTCCTCCATGACACCTAAATTTGATTTTGAATGCTCTTTGTGAGAGCCGTTTGAACCACTGTCATCCATTTCGCGTGTGTGTTGTTTTACAAGGTATGTTTTTGATTGCTGTGTGCTCAGCTAGGAGGATTGGCAATCTCCAGGCTTTATTCTACCGAAACCGCATTTTGTCATGCATAAGGACAAGGTGGTGCTCGGAACAGTCCTGCCTTTCATCCCAGAAGTGCCCCATGGCTTTCTGTGACAAGGCTGGTTAGGCCCTATCACGTTTGTGTTGTGTAGGAGGGAGTCTGAAGCAAGGATTCTGAATACTATCTGTCTTTTCTGGTTTTCTATTTGACTGCACAGTTAAATCTTGCATTACCTGCTATACTTTCCTTTTCTCACTGTCTCTACCTTGCTTATGTATGTTTGTAAGGCATATGTATGAAACTGTTCCTGATTCATAAACTAGATACAGTTTATTATTGTTGAAATGACTGCAGAGGCAGCTGTGACAGTGTGTGACCTCAGACCTCAATCTGGTGGAATCTGTCATAATGCTCTGGACAGTTGCTAGGGACCCTATTAGTGGAGCGGTGGCTTTCACTTTTATCAAAAGGTAATAAGTGCTGTAAAAATATTTTGAAATGAGCCCATAGACTTTATGGGGCACGTCCCTGCACTCTACTTGGTTAAACGTCAAAACAGGGGAGTGTGGGCAGAACAGGCATACGGGAAGTGGAAAGGAATTGGCTGTCAGGTGTTCGGCCACAGTTATGATTCCTTTGCTCCCTTACTGACACTAGTAAAATTTATAATTGTGGCATAGATTTGACTATCGCCCTACAGGTAAACGGGCTATGAAGCCCAATAAGGTATGTCACATATTTCCTTTAAGAAATGGCAAGTCTGCAGGGCTACGAACAGCTCCTAGTCTGTGCAGAATGTGTTTCCTGCAGTGTGTTTCTGTGCAGCCTAGGAAGGAGAGGAGTGTCTGAGTTCTGCTTAGTGACATGCAGGCTTGAAATCAGAGCTGAGCTCAGAGAAAGCACAAGAGAGGAAGTGGGCGTGGATATGCAGCATTTAAGGTTAGTGAGGGATGTGATATGACAGGAGTAGAAGGAGTACTAAAACAGGAGTCACAGACTCAGTTGGATCAGGAGAAGGAGGAATATGTAAAACATAAGTGGAGTGGGGAGGAGGGTTAAGATATGAACAAGGCACATCAAGCAGCACAGGAAAGAGATGAGGAAACAAGCTGGCTTTTACTAAGTAAAGTCTTAAAGCTTCCTTACATTTTGTAAGATTATGTATATTTTCAGATTTTAAACGGAATGCTTGAGGTTGCAGATGTTTTAACTCTTTACTCCTTCACCATAAAACCTAAAACAGTTTCATCAGCTATTTAGGATACCAGAGGAAGCACAGAAGTCATGAGAGTCACAACCCCATCCCATCACATGACAGCCAGATTATCAAAGAAAATAAAATCCAGATTTACAGTACTCTGGCAATGTGCTTAACTACTGAGCGATTTTAATGTTTTCATAGATTTCATCTAGGATTGTCCAGTTGAGATGCCACATCTCGTTTCCAGTGGTGTCCTGCTTCTACCCGCTTTCACAGCTGGGGGACTGCAGGAAGGGTGGAGAAGGTTCTTGGGTCACAGATAGAGCATCTGGTTCTAGTGGAGATCGAACCTGCAGTCTCTCTGTTCCCAAGCTGGTATCAACCCTACACCAGTACCTAGTAAACACACTGCCTCCCAGTGGACCACTCTTGGTCTTGTCCTGTTTTTAATATATTTTACCATCAGTTCTGAGTTTGCCAGGGTAGCTCCTGGTAAGCTGGAAAATGTCGACACCCAGGAGTGATTCACTGCTCTTGCCTGCTAGATCCTTATTTCGACCCCTGATGTTTGAGAGAGAGACAGTCTTTCTGAGAAGATGTATGAGAGAGAGCCTGTCTTTCTGAAATAGCAGGTGTCTTCAGAGTTCTTGGCAGGCCAGATGTTACAGAGAGCTGATGGCCTATAGATTTCAGCTCTGAGCCCTGAAATTGACTTTGTTCTTTGACTGCCTATACTGAAAACTAGTGAATACATTTTCTTTTGTTTTATTATTTTCTTGTGATTGAGAAAAATAAATCACCACTTGTGGATTTTTACAGTTTCTCCTCGACTGCTTTTGTTTCCTGACCTAGGCCTCCATTACAGTTCATGTCAGAGGTATATAGATTAGCTACACTTGGTTTCCATTTGGTTTCATAAGACACACCACATTCAGAAGTCTTTCCACACGCTCCACGTGAACCTGCAGATAAGGTCTTCCAGCTTTCTGTCTGCAACCATTTCACCAAAAGAAGGAGTTGCACAAGCTGGATTTAGCTACGAGCTGTTACGACATATACTGTAAATGGACGGTTGAGTTTCAGAAATCGACAACCTGACTTCCGTTGAGCCTGTGACTAAGATGGCAGCTTAACTTTGAGTTCATGACCCCTCCACTATTACTCCTGCATCAGTATCCACCTAGATACTGAAGAGTCTGTGATTTATTTAAAAGTGCAGGACATACCTCTGAGACATGCAGATACAGAGAAAACTAACACCCACGGAAGATTGGAACTTTATTGAGATGATAGGCATGTCGCCCCAGAGCCTCGGATTCCAAGCTTCGGTTGTGGCGACTGAACAGTCCGAACAATCAGTTTTGGCCTGTAGTAAATTGAAAAATAAGCAGGTGAAACTAAATACAATTTACAGAGAGTTAATCTCCTTCAGGGCAGAAATAAAGGATATTTATGCTGAGCTGCGCAAGGATGTGGTCGTTATAGAAAAAGAACGGATGTAACTGAGAGGCAGATCACTGTGGTAGAAAACAGAGGGACGATATAGAAGACTCTTCCAAGAACTTCAGGATCAATATGCCTCCCACACTCAAGGCAAGAAGGCGCGGAAAATGGGGTGTGGGAGAAGGGGCTACTTTAAGAACCTACAGTATACTGCCTCCCGAAATCAGAGCCAGGATCTGGCCGAATTAAATAAATAACAGTACTGAGAACAGCACTCGACTTGCCCTCTGATTTACCCGGGGATGGAGCAGTGCATAAGTAGCTGGGCCTCGCCCCACCGATCCAAGGCCAGACCAAGGTCCATAATATTGCGCTCCTTAGTTATGCAATAAAAGAATGAGTTTTGACCACTGCTTGGCGAAGGGGAAAATGTTTTATGGCCAAACATGTATCTGATGGATAATGACTGTGCCTCAAACAATGAGGAACAGAAGGGCTCTATGCGGACATACTTCCAGCATTAAAAGAAACTAATATTAAATTTAATATGCCATACCCAGCTCATTTGTTGGTGCAGCTTCCTTCCGGGAAAGGAATTCCATTCAGCTGAGGAGGCCAGGGAAGAGTTGCTTAAATTGGGGATTCCGATTAGAAGAGAGACAAAGCCTTCTTCATCCCTCAGCCACAGAGATGGCAAACAGTGATGGAGAAACGAAAAGGCCAGAAAGGAGGTGATCTGAGACCTGACAGTCTGAGAAACCAACTTGCGGTTTTCCACGTCGACACTGTGGCAGAACCCGACTGCATCCCGAAGAGATAAGTTAATCGGTTAAATTCTTGGAGGCTCTGGGTCGGCCCAGGCCAATGGGAGATTTCTCAACATTTGAGTTCCTATCAAAGACTTGCATTCGCTTCGATTACTAAATGATTAGAATTTCTTGGGGCAGGGTGAAGAGGAATTCACGCTTGACTCTTTCTTTTAAATGTATTTGTTTATGTGAGGTTTAATATGTGAGAGTGGTAGTATTTGCAAATATTTAACATTTATAGGATAGCGTGGGGGAGTTTACACTGCCTCTTGGTTGATGGGCTCATGTTAGCAAGAGAAGCACTGATTCTTTTGCTTATTTTTTTTTTCTTTTAATACTACAGGAAGAAATACCTCTGGAGGCCCAAGAGCAGGTTGCAGTCGGATTCTCTAGTTCCTCCAGGTTTTCAGGAGGTACAAACGGAGCATTCTCGTGATACTCCCGCCTTGGAAGTCATAGTTGATGTAAGTAGTTTGTATATGGAGGGTCGGTTTACCTCGCCATACAGTTAACAAAGTTTAAATTGCAATTATTACAATTTTGGTTGTTCGAAAGTTATATAGTAATATCAACAAAATGGTGGATCAGATTTTCCAATTTGAAATTCAGCAACAGCGGATGGTACAGTAGATAAAGAAAGGGGAGAAAGGTTGAGATGGGTTTACCAGGGTGGAGGGGGTCCTATAGAGATTTGGTGATATGGTATAAATATTTGAATGGTATGCAAAAATCTTAGACGGGATTTTTATGTATGACTGGAATATGCGGTTGAATGGTGCATTGAGAGATCATTACCCATTAATGACACATAATGGCGACTCAAATAATTAGGTCATTGTCCTTAATATAAATGGATTGAATAATCCATTTAAATGAGCTAGACTTTTCAGTAGCTAAGGAAGCATCCGAGTGATTTAATATACTTACAAGAAACCCATTTGAAGGATGAGGAACATTTAAAATTAGCTTGGGGAGATCGATATCAGATTTATGCTTCTGCTTTTCCAAAGGGAAAGTGACGTTGAGTGGCGATTATGATTCCCCGGCCTCCCTTTTCACTTATCCTCACAGCATGTTGATTCCCAGGGACGATATGTCATGGTAACTGGGACCCTATTTTTAAAGTTAGTTACTATGGTAAACGGTATTTCCCCAATGATGCTCTGCGCTGCAGTAAAAATATTTTTTAACAAGCTGTAAGACAATACACAGGGCTGTTTGATAATGGGAGGTGATCTGAATCTACATTGAATCTACACTTGATTCTTCCACTCCACATAAACATAGAACTTCAACGGCTCTAAAATTCTGTCGCCTAATTTGGAGTCCATGGTCCTGTTAGATGTCCGGAGACAATTTTATCCTATTAAAGGGATATACATTTTATTCTCCCGATATAATTTTCTATCCAGGTTGGATTATTTTTCATTTCAAGGAATATGCAGATTATTTGCATGATCTGACCATTGGGCCCAGATTCCTTTCAGATCATTCCCTCTGTTTTAAAATTGGACTTTAAGATACCCAAGAAACCACGAGTGGCCTAAACACTTCTTTTTTTAAAAGAAAGACCTTTAGAGACACTTTCGCTGCTAAATTACCCAGGTTACAGACGATAACTCAGGGACAGATGTCTCGACAGCTGTTTTATGGGACATGGTTAAAGTGGTACTTCAAGGGAGGTTATATCCTATGCAGCTGCAAAGAAAAGATTTGGTAACAGCAGTATGCCAAACTCCATGGCGATTAGGAGAATTACAGGCTCGAACCCCGTATCTGAAGACATTATGTTGCAGATTAACCAAAAGAAAGCCTGTCTGCAAAATTGATAGATGAGAAAACAATACAGCCATTGTTTTATTTAAAATCGAATACAAGTATGAAGGTGGCCGAAGGGTGCTAGAAATTTGGCTAGACGACTGAGGGGCAGAAGACGGCCACATATATATCACATTTGGTTGACCCAGCTTCCAATATTCGGGTCATCCACACAGAGCAAATTATGAATTGTTTTAAGAATTATGACACTCAGCTGTATACAGCTCCAGAGACTCCAGACCCTGTTAAAGTAGATGACTTTTTAGGGGCCATTGTACTTCCCTGTTTGACTGAGGAGAAGGTGGAGAGTCTGAAGTCCCCAATTGAGTAGAAGAACTGAAGAGTGGTCAAAACAGTAAACCCAAAACCCCGGCCCAGATGGATTGCCAGTGGAGTGGTACAAAACTTTCTATAAGCAGCTAACCCCGTGCTGATAAAAAAAAAAATGTCCATGAGATACAGGAGGGTGGAGCCCCCCATGGGACTATACAAATATTGCACCTATACTGAAGCCTGACAAGCCCCAGGACCTGGTTACATCACATGGGCCAATGTCCATATTAAATATGGATTATAAGCTATTTATGGCTGTATGGACCCATAGGATAGAAAATATGATCCTCGCCTAGTTGACCCTGATCAGTCGGGGTTTGTCCAGTCTAGACAGATAGCTGATAATACGATAGGACTATACATTTACTTGACTGTTAATCAGAGACAGATTCCGACTGTCCTTGTCAGCCTAGATGCTGACAAGGCATTTCACCGGTAAATTGAGCTTTGGAAGACCGTCTAAGTTTGGGTTCCCAGAGAAATTTGTTACCTTGTTTCAGAGGGGTGATGCGCTGCCCCAAAGGCTCATATCAAGCTGAACGGACGGCCTCACCAGGATCCTCTTGGGAGGGGGATGAGGCAGGGCTGCCCATTATCGCCTCCAGTTATTCACCCTATACATAGAGCCACTTATGGAGGCAATAAGACAGAACACCAGTATTCATGGGGTACCATTGGGAGGGAAAGATTTCGATCTTACTTAGAGAGGGCTCTTGCAGTAGGTAATTACATATAAGATTGACACCAGCAGGCGTCAGGACCCCACAGAAAAATTTCTAGCTAGCAGTCTCTCATGGGGACGCCCATCAGGTGACCGACATCATCGCGTGGTATAAAGGACCGTCCCCACGCCCAGCTTTCCAGTTCTTTCCTGCAGTTAGCTCATGTCAGCGCCTCGGTAAAGTTCAGTGCTCCTCAGCCTCAGTTGTCGTAGTTTTACAGAGTTATTTTCGATTTTTCTAATTTTGTCAGGTATCCATCGGTGTTGTCGTCCCTCACACCCTCTGAGCACAAGAACAAGTGCGACTCTGCAGTGCCCAACTCCCGCACAAGGACGGCCATTCCCAGTGCTCTTCTGCCTAGGCCCAGATCATCAGGTGGAGAAGTGCCAGCACTGCCTTAAATTCACGCGGCCATCCGCAGATGGCGGCAGCAGTCCCTGGAGGCCCATATTTTAAAGAAGAAAATGTTCTCCATGTAAAAGAAGTTAAAAAGCTCCGCAGGCCCACTTCCTCAAAGGCCATCGCAAGAAAAGGGCGAGGAGAACCACGGGACAAGGGTTCCTCATCCACCGCATCTTCTTCGGGAGTCAGCTGTGCTTCAGGTAACGCCCTCCTCGGGGACCGATCTCGACGGCCGCCTTGGAGGTTTCTAGGTGCTGTGGCCCGTCTGGCTCACACTGGGCCTTTGGGTGCCTCTGAGCTATTGGAGGCCTCTGCTTCTGGTAAAGTTGCCACTGTGCGGCCTTCTGGTTCGGAGCGGCTCTGGTAAGCCGGACATTGTCCCTCCGCCTGCACGAAGACGGTCGATAAGTGTACCGACTCGGGCGACAGCCCTCTTTCCTCTCGACCCTTCTCCTAAGCGACCTGCCTCGGGCGATGGGTCCGCTGTCGGGATCGTGAGGCTCCTCTGGCGTTCGCCGGACTCCGCTGATAAGTCTGAGGTCGGCTTGCCCGGACGTCCGCGACGGTGCCTGAGCCACGCCAGACCCTTTCCATGTCCGCCTTTCCTGGCTCCCCCGCGAGTTTTACTGCCTCCGGGCCCTGGCCCCCAGCCTGACCTCGGGATTTTTTCCTCCATCCCCGGCGATGCCGAGGTTCCTGCTGCGCTCTTCGACCGTCCCACCCGCTGGGCTGACCGACCTGGCGTCCAGCTCACCGGATGCCGGGCTCCCCAGCCACCGGCCCGGCGCCGGTCTTGTGACCCCGGTGACATCTTGCTCCCGGATGCCGCCCAACGCCGGGCCCTCTGCCCACCAGGCCTTCTGCTCTAGACCCACCCGTGGGCCCTCCGGCGGTCGTCTGCTCCGCAGACCCCTCGGTTCTTAGGTATCCGGCCCTGTCATATCCGCGGTTGTCTTACCTGGCTCCGCAGTATCAACGCCCAGTACCCGATGCGCCTCATCCAACGCCCGCAGTACCTGCTACCTCAGTACCCGATGCCAGGCTTCCTGCTGTCGGGTTATGGATACCGCATCTTACGGGTATAATCTTACTTGTCCCTCCTCCACTGCCCCTCAGCCGCCAGTGGACTTGAAGGAGATGCTGGCCTCCTGGTGGGCTGAGGCCAAGGCTCAGCTCACCAGAGAGGTGGAGTCGTCTCCCGGCAGCGGTGCGGTTCCTGTGCGTCTCACGACGACAGACTCCCTCCCACCTCCGGACACCAGGGCCGAGCCTTCTGGTTCCAGGGGGGCAGGACATGCTTCCTGAGGTCTTCCCAGGTCCGCTCCTCCCATGCTGGGAGAGGGAATCTTCCTCATCATCTTCTTCCTTCTTGGGCACCTTGGATGACTCAGACGGTTGTTCCGGCGGGACGACGAGCCACGCCTCTGTCCAAGTCCAGGCCAAGGACTCCTCCAGTCCTCCGAGGATCCTTCTTTACGGAGTTACTGTGCAAAATCCAGGAGGTTCATAAGTGGCATTCCTTGGAGCCGGATCCCCAGCGCAAGAAACTCGCTGACATCTGGATCTGCCCGTGACAGCTCTCACCTTGGTGCCACCCTGGATTGAGCCTCATGCGATCTTGTTTCCACTATTTGGATGCGGCTGTCGGCTGGCCCCACTTCCTGAAGTCGAACAGGCTATATCAGGCTCCCGAGGGTGTTGACATTTTAGATTCTCACCAGCTGATTCGGGTCGTGATTAGCGCCACCATGGCCGACAGCTAACCTGAAATATCTGAGCATGTTCTCAACTGACAAAGAATCCGCCTTTCTGACCTCAGTACGGGAAGATCTATGCTTCTTCCACTCTGGGTGTAATAGGGCCCTAAATTATGTTGGTCACATGGGGATTACCAGAAGGTGATTCTTAGTGAGGTGGAATCCAAATTGGACTCCTTCCAGACTCTCAAGTCAAACAGGAAGTGGCTGACCTTGTCCAGTCTGCACGTTCGGTCAGTCGGCATATGCATCATGGTTACTTACGATGCAGTATACACTGCTGATAGGAGCTCCACTTTCACCGTGAGCTTACGGCATCATGCCTAGCTCCATGTGTCAGGGCTGGTCCCGAAGTGCAGTCTGCTATTCAGGAAGTGCCTTCCGGGGTTCAGTACTATTCAGTGGTGATGGCAAGGATGTCAAGTGCAGCGCCGTCCCTTTCATAGATGGAGATCGGCAAAGGCAAAACCCGGGGAAGCGGGCTGCTAAGCGCTGGGCCCCTCGCCAAGCCCTCTCCGCCCAAAAAGCAGTGGGTGCTTCAGCCGTGATGCTGCCCCACACCACCCGACTTCTTTCTCTCCCACAGCCTCTGGGCTTTCCGGAGGAACCGTAGGAGGGAGGTTTTCCTCCACTTCCGGGGTAGGAGGATAACTAGATTCCTGGGTGCTCCAGCTGATCGCAGAAGGACACTCAATAGAGTTTCTCCAGAAACC
This sequence comes from Neoceratodus forsteri, assembly GCA_016271365.2. Classification (NCBI taxonomy): domain Eukaryota; kingdom Metazoa; phylum Chordata; order Ceratodontiformes; family Ceratodontidae; genus Neoceratodus; species Neoceratodus forsteri. The sequence continues at coordinate 699,757,540 of CM028137.1, read as the reverse complement.
ACCTCGTCCCCTCCCCAAGGTCGCCCTACTCTTGGGAACACCTTCTTCTGGGCCAGGAAGAGATTTCAGCACTTTTGCTGAAGGAGGCGATAGAGCCCGCCCCTTTCTCTCAGGGAATGGGTTACTGTTCCCACTCTTCCTGGTCCCAAGAAGACAGGGAGATGTAAGGCTGATTTTCCCCTCAGTTCCCTGAACTTATTCATGGAGTACAAGAGGTTCAGGATGCTTTCCTGCAGGGCCTTTCTGCCCCTCCTTCGCCAGGACAGTGTCTGTGCACTCTGGATATGCTGAATGCTTACCTGCACATCCCTATCTGCCCTTCTCACCGAGATACCTCCGTTTTGCTTTCCAGGGGACCATACCAGTTCAAGGCCCTCCCATTTGGTCTTTCCTCGGCACCACGGTGTTCACCAAATGCCTTTGTGGTAGCGGCCTACCTGCGACTCGGGTGCAGGTTTTCCCCGCACTGGATGATTGGTTCCCATGCCCTATCCAGGGAGGATCTCCTGCGCTTTCTTTCCCTTACCCAGGGTGTGTTTTTCTCCCTGGGCATCACCATCAGCCACTCCCAAGTCCCACTTGATCCTGTCCCAGAGGCTTCAGTTTATCGGGGCAACTGGACACGACCTCTGGCAGGGCCTTCCTGCCACCGGACAGGCGGTCACACTCCAGGCTCAGGTCAGCCTGTTGTCCGCCGCAGGCAGGTCAGTGCCAGGTCAGTCCTTCACCTCCTCGGGCTTATGGCGGCTGCAGTCCCAACAGTCCCTCGCCGGCTCCAAATGAGGATCTCAGAACGCTCGGGTCCCAGTGGGATCAGTTGGTGGATGACCTGGACCAGTTTGTCCTAGTCTCCTCCCCATGGTTCGGGACTTGCAGTGGTGGATGGTTCAGGAGAACCTTTGTCGGGAGTTTTTCTGTCTTTCTCTCCCAGACTCTTACCACAGATGCCTCGGTGTTTTTGGAGACGCCTCTCAAGATTGGAAGGACAGATTTGTTTATGCTTTCCCCTGATCCCTTTGATTCCGAGAGTCTTACAGAAACTCTGTTCAGAAGGAGCTCGAATGATACTGATCGCTCCTTTCTGGCCCAGGCAAGTTTGGTTCTCTCTTCTGCAACAATGCTCAGAGGAACCTCCTCTTCCTCTGTCGCGACTTTTACTGACCCAGGATCCGGGACCCTGGTCCATCCAGGTCTCAAGTCCCTTCAACTGCATGCATGGCTCCTGCAGATGTAGCTCAAGCCCAATTTGGGGTTTCACCCCTAGTGGCTGAGATTTTGGTGGAGGCTAGAAAACCCTCCACTAGGTCTACCTATGCCATGAAATGGAAATGGTGCACAATCTGGGCCGCTTCAAAGATTTCGAGCCTTTCTCATGCTCTGTTGGGCGTACTGGATTACCTGTGCCACCTCTTTGATCTGGGTCTCAGTCACTCATCCTGACAGGCACATGGCGCCATCGCCTCTACCATGTCCCTTTGCAGGCAGGATGTTTTCTCAGCTGGAGTCTCTAAGACTTTCCTTAGAGGGTTCTCCACTTGAGACCCCCATCCAGGTTCCTGCCCTCCTTGGAATTTGAATTTCATCCTTGAGAAGCTTACTCTGCCTCCTTTCGAACCGTCGGCCTCAGCAGACATGAAGTTCCTCTCATGGAAGACTCTCTTCCTAGTGGCTATTACGTCTGCTTGGAGGATTTCTGAGCTCCAGGCCCTGATGTGTAAAATCCTGCATTTGATTTTTCACAAGGAACGGTGGCTCTGCACACCAACCCTGAGTTTCTCCCCAAGGTGGTAGCGTAATCTACTTTGAACCTGTCCATAGAATTACCTGCTTTTACGCAGCACTCCAGTCAAGGGGAGTATCTCTTACACACTCTCAACGCTCACCAAATTCTGAGATACTAAACTAACAGAACAAAAGATCTCAGAAAGGCTGATCAACTGTTTGTCTCTTTTGCCACAAAAGAGAAGGCAATGCTGTTTCTAAGCAATGCCTGTCCAAATGGTTGGCTCATTGTATCACTTTCTGTTATGACAGTACAACAAGACCCTTCCGGTCAAGGAGAGGCCACCCACCAGAGGAGCCGCTGCTCGGCGTGCTTGTTTCAAGAATGTGTCATGGGCGGGACATATGTGCTGTGCCGCCACTGGATTTCCGCCCATACTTTACAAAATATTATAGTTTGGATATTGCCTCTCACCATAGAGCAGGCTTCGGCTTGCTGTTCTGCAAGGCCTCCTTTCCTAAGGCCTTCACAGCTAGAGGACCTACTTTGAGTAGCTTTCCTCCTCCGCTTTGCTTCTTGTTCCAGACTGCTTGGGACTCAGTCCTATATGTATTACTACTGCAAGAGCCCTCAAGTAAGATGGTACAGTTACGTAAGAACTTAACGTAACAGTAGATCTTCGAGAGGCACTTGCAGTAGATAATACCTTCCCGCCTCCATCCCCTAAGCTTTTCTAGCTCCTTTTCCAGGTTGGGAAATATCTGCTTCTCTCTCGCCTCGCCTTTTGGGCCTTTAGCGTAAAGAACTGGAAGGGGTGGGGACTGCTCTTTAAACTGATATCGCATGACGTCAGTCACCTGACGTGGGGCGGTCCCCAGCAGAGACTGCTAGCTAGAAATTTTTCTGTAGAGGTCCTGACGCCTGCTGGCCGGGTCCTATATGTAATTACTTACTGCAAGAGCCTCTCTCAAGAGCTGCTGTTACAGTAAGTTCTTGCGTAACTGTACTTTCTTTCTTTATATGCAGATGATGTTCTATTAACTTTATTGGACCCAGAAATCTCCGTACCAGCTACCTTAAAGGTCATTGAGGAATTTTCAGAGATTTCTGGATATCAAATTAATATTCAAAAACTGGGATTTTGGCATTAAATTTTGTTCCATCCCAGGAATTGAAAAGACAACTACCATCTCGATGCGTAAACAATAAAATTAAATATTTAGGGTTACTATCCCTAGAGACCTGGAGCTTCTGGAACTACTTGATTTAGAACCTGTGACGATGGGTATTGAACAGCTAATTGGGAAGTGGTCACACCTTTCTTTATCGTTTTATCAATGGGCACAGGCCATCCGAATGACCGCTTTTCCTCAAGATTTTATATTTTTTCAAACTTTACCTTTAATTCCTACAAAATTCTACTTTTACTCCTGGGATAGAATATTTTTAGGTTCCTGTGGCGGGAAGCACCTATGGATCAGGTGGTCATTGTTACAACTACCCATTACCGGGGTGGTCTGAATCTCCCTAATTTAAAAGAATACCACAGAGCAGTTATATGCAAGATCGTCATGATCTGGCTTAACCCACATGAAACACCCTTATGGAAGCATATAGAATTTACGTTGAATGACCTGACCTGTATGATGTCCTTACGGTGTTGTCCCCCGGACGCTAGACCATGTGTAAAGGAATTTTCTTGGGGCACTCATAACACATTAAAACATGGTATGAGATGAGGCCGAGCCAGGAATTAGCAGAGTTTTTTCCTATTTTAATTTGATAGCTAAAGAAAAACAGTTTACTGCCCCGCTTAGATCATGCATATGAGGAATGGTATAGGATGAGTCTATCTATGATTTATCAATTTTTAGATGAGCATGGGGTGGTTCTTTGCAACATTGCAATCTAGATTTGGCCTCTTTACACATCATTTTAGATATCTACAGGCCTGCTCTTATCTGATGGGTCAGAACTCCAAAAGGGAGTCCTTCCCACCCTGAAACCGCCCTTATGTCCTTGATTATTGAGGCTATAGAGGGACAGGTACATACGCATGTAATTGGTCAACTTTTATCGACTCTCAGGGAATATTGAGGAGTCTACAGAGAGTACTTTAGCTAGATGGAACAAGGGACTAAATACTAGATTTCATATGTTAAATGGTTAGAACCAATCAAATTTTCTATGAAGGCCTTATAGGCTCCATACTGACTTGAATACATTTGGAAATGTCGTATACATTTTTTATATCTCCAGATAAACTGACTAGATTCCTTCCAGAAAGTTATGGTAGGTGTTGAAGAAATTGTGGACAAACCAAGGCCAGTATTTCTCATATTTTCTGTATGTGCTAGGGGTTGATCAGTATTGGAAGGACATTTCCAGGAGCCTTCAATCTTTAATAGATCCACTTTTGTTTATCGAAACAAATGATTCTTTATATATCGGAGAAGATGGCCAAATTACCCCGAAGAGTATGTTGTATTTGTATTTAGTCATGCAAAAAGGTGATAACGTGTCTGTATGGAAGCCTCTGATCCCTACCTTGCAGCATTGACATTCTATAATGATAGAGATCTATTATTTAGAAAGATTAATTGTACGGAGGGTGGAACAGTTAAACCAATTTGAGTTATATTGGAGGCCTTGGTGTTTATATTTCTCCGCTGGACGACTCATTTATCCACTAAAGAAGACATTTTTGCACATTATTGTTTGTGATTGAGTAAATGTCCCATCTTGTATAAATATCTCTCCAACGTGAATATTTTAAAATCTCCATGAGTTTACTGTACAGTTGTATCCCGCTGTATTTATATAATAAATAAAGAATATATAAAAAAAAAAGAAATCAACCTGTTTGTTCTTTTCGAACAGCCAAGCAGGATCAAAGAGCCTCCAAGATCACGCTTAGCTAGGTGGGTGAGGGCCTGCATTGTCAAGGCTTATGTCGCAGAAAAGAAGATGCCACCAGCTGTTAAGGCTCACTCACCAGGCTATGGCCACGCCCTGCAGAGAGAGTGTGAAGCATCTGTTTTCAGAATTATGCAAGGCAGCTATGTGGCCTTCCGTCACACTGTCACCAAACACTACAAACTGGATGTTCAGAGTTCTGGTGATGCAGCTTTTGGTCGTAGAGTGTTGCAGGCAGACGCTGGCAAGTAATCTTTCAGTACTTGTTTTGACATATGGGATTATATTCTTCCCCTCTTGGCTGTTGTGGGTACTACTTCTTTGAACTCGGTTGTTATGACTTCCCATTGACAATGTGGAGTGCTACAGAAAGAAAAATTTCTTTATACTTACTATAGTTTTCCTTTTCTATTGGCTCCAACATTGTCAATGGGGCCTCCTAGAGCCTGCTCCTGCAGGAGAATATTAACTGATATGCCAGTGGAGGATGTCCTTTGTTCAAAACCCCTTTATGACTTTACCTGGGCATCCTCTATTTGTACTGCTGCGCTGTATTTCTATATTTAAAAAAAAAAAAAATGTTTTCAATCCAGCTGCAGCACATATGTCAACAGGTTCAGTTGTGTATCACTACGGCTGTTTTTCCTTGTTGCAGGTAGTTTCACTGCATACAGTCTTGCTCGCCAAAGTTCTTTGTTGTGTTTGTCAACATCAGGTTGCAGAAGAGTTTGCTGGTGCAGGATGATCCTTACTGGCTGTCCACCTTTTCCACAGAGGACCGACTTGACCAAGCTTTGTGTCCGATATGAAGTATGCCTTCTTTCAGAAATCTACCAAGAAGGTAAGACAGTTTCTACTTACCATTTAGAAGGAAGGCTACATGCAAGTAATTAGTTAATTGTTTTCTGTTATAAAATAGACAAATATGTTAATTATGTAAAGCTCGCTGTTTCACAACTGAACGTATGCCAGAAGATCCCAAGGCTTCTCTCTCTGTGTGAGGGATGCAAAACAGTCTCAGTCTGTGTTCCTGGAGAAACCTTCTGCCACTGCACAATGAACCAGAAAGCCACAGGCATGTATAGGTCTTCGGGGCCTTATAACACCCTATGTGTCCTTCCCCAAAATGCAGAGACCGGTTCAAACCCTCCTGAGACTGTTCGATATTCACCCTCCTTGTGTCCACAGAGTCCCTTGTGGTACTTTACTTTGGTAGTATATGGCCCATAACAGTCAAGCAGCCATAGTACAGTTTGAAGAAACTGCCCAGCACACACACACACACACACACCACGACACTGGTAGAATTATCTTAAAGTAAGCCAAAAGCTTACTAGTTAATAAACCGTAAATAACTTAAAACAGATACTTTTAGACATTGATTACAGGATGGAAAATAAAAGTATACCCCCAAAAAAAAAAACTTTGAAAATTCTAGTTTGAAAATGTCTACCTCAACTCCTTAGTTGCTGAATTTGAACTACAAAGTGTCCTTAGAAATGGTAGCTGAAAATCTTAGTTCTTTCTGGTCCAGGACAGTTCTTGAAAAGAAATGGTCTTTGCTTCCTCAGCAGACAGAGTCCCAAATGCAAACAGTTCCTTGAATTGGCAACAGGCAAGAAAGCAGCAAGCAAACAGAGAAGGTCTAAAAAGGCTCTGATAACCTTCTGCACCCTTGTTTTAAGGGTTTCCAAAGGGCAGGCCAGTGGATACCTGGGCAGAAGTCCTAGGATGCCTATATTTTATTTTTAATAGCCCCATTTTAGAAGGGAAGGGATCATATTTTGCTCCATAGAGCTGAGCTGCGCTGATCCTTCCACTTCCTCATAGCACTTCAGTCTGCGACGGCCCCATTCCGCCCCCACTCTCAATATCGCCAGGATGTCATCATTTGTAGAGCGTGGGGACGCTTCTACAGAAATGAATAGGGCTGTTTTTAAAGTTAAATTTACGTTGTTTATATGGCCATTTGGAACATATCATGGCCACCGCTTAACTAACAAGACACTGAGAGAGAAGGTGTGAAAGTGCATTTATTAGCTCCTGTATAATTGAAGGTCTTCACTGATGCCTTATCAAAATATTTCCTCCAGTTGGAGGAGGCAGGTTAAGATGGTGAAGCAGACACATTGGAGATTGAGTGAGAGTTGCAGCAGCACACACTTGGACAGTGCAGGGTCCAGGGCCAAAGAGAAACTGCACCATTCAGAACCGGTGGGAGAGGTGTGAAGCAAATTTGGCAACCCTGCCACCTCAGTCAGGACAGGACTGAGCAGAGGACACTTCTGGGTGAACAGATTATTTTCACTAAAGGTACTGCTGTTATTCATTGCTTTAAAGGTGTCTGAATGGGGCGCTTGATGAGCAGCTAACCAAATAGACGTGCCTTTACGGTGCTCTGTACCAATGGTAGGTAAATCTAAAATCCGATGGAAAAAACAACTCAAATAAGGAAAACTTGTCAGAATCTTTGAGGATAACATAATGGAGGAGTATCTGGTGCTCAATGCGGGAAAAGTCAAAGAACAGCTGGCAAATCGGGAAAGAAAGTAGCAGCCCCTGCGGCCTCTGTGCCAAGTGAAAGCACGGGTATAGTGTCACTCTCAGCAGCTGAAATTGGCGCGTTAGGCCTCGAGGTAACTGACCAGGTGATTGCAGGCCGAGCCCAGGCTAGTGAAGCTGCAGGGTAAAATTGATCTCAGGCTGCAGGAGATTTTGGAACAACAATCTGCACATAACAACAGGATCACGGAGACCGAAGAGCGGATCTCACGGCTGGAAGACGATAGGTGGAAATACCAGGACAAGTGGCAAGATTACAGAAAGAGCTGGAAGACCTTAGAGATGCAATGGACTACCAAGAAAATTAGTACAGGTGCTTAAATTTGCATCTCAGGTGCCTCCCAGAAGGAGCAGAGAAAGGAGACATAATGGGGTTCTGTGCAAAGATCCTCCCAGAGCTGCTAGGGTTGCAACTGAAGAATAGGAGCTATAAGTTGGAGAGCTCACCGGCGGTGATGCCCCGACCCTCCGGGGATCAACCTCTGTGACAAGTAATAATCCATTTCCATTCCTTTTAAGATCAGGAGGCGATTCTATGCTTACGGGGAAAAGGAGCTGGAGTATGAGGAGTGCACCTATTTGTGTCACAGGATTACTCCCTACATCTTCTACAAAAAGGAAGGTGTTCAATACACTGATGGCCCAGCTGAGAAATTTAAAAATAGAGAATTTCATGGTATACCCTGCAATACTGAAAATCCGACATGAGGGGGTGACGTACTCCTGGGAGCTTGGAAAAGGTGAACAATTCATGGCAGAGCTGCAAAAGAAGATGAATAAGTGAAGAATGCTCAACCAATTCATGGTTTTAGCGTTGAAGAATCTATTTGTTGTCTGAGACTTTCAAGTTTTCCTGTGGTCCCCCCCTGCCGTGTTTGGAATTTCCCAGTTATGCTGAAGATGTCAACAAATTGGTTGTGGTTGGAGACTGAGCGATGGACTTGGACTCTGAGACTGTGAAAGTAGAAGAAAGAGGTAGTGTGGGTGATGCGGAAGAGAGAGAAAGAGAGGTTGGTAAGATATTTGACCACAGGGTTTTATTTAACTCTAAAATTGATTAGCTTTTGTTATAAAAGTGCTAAAACATTGTGAAAATGCATAGCACTTGCCTCACTGTGTTTAACAAACATAACACTTCTGGAAAACCTATATAAATACTTTCTGTGCAGTTAGCATTGTCAGAAGGAAAAACTGCTAATCAATTATTTAAAACCCTGGACCAGCTACATTACACGCTCCCTGTGGAGGACTGTGAATGACATTTGAAAACATGTCCCCATGAAATGGGGAAAAGGTGTTCTAGGGACATGGATATGTTGTTCATCCACATGTCTGTCAGGTTCCTTGCCGCTTTAAATCTTGTCGGAAGGTCTTCTGTTGGCTCCTCCCACCCACCCGGTGGTAAACCTCGGCTCGCCCCATGACGCCAGATCTTCCTTACCACTTGAAGCTCAGGTTCCCTCTAATGCTCTGCATATAGACTGGATCCTAATTCTTTGGGTCACCTGAAAATAGTTTTCAAATTCTCAGACTTGGGGTCAAGTGCGTCCCTCGCTACGATGGACCATCGACTCAGTTTCGGGCGGTGCCCTATGTGGGCAGAAAGATGTCCGGGAGGACCCACACTCCATGTATGTCTACTGCCTCGCCTTGATCACGACCCCGCAGGCCTCGCGAGCTGTGTAGATCGTTCTCGGCCAATGTCCTTGGAAGACCATGCAGCCCGTTTACAGCTTAGGCGCCCGAGGCTGCCACCCGCGTGAAGTTCAAGGAGGCCCGTTATGTGTCCGTGGGCGGGCTGGCTCAGCTGAGCAACTTGAGCAGATGATCGCCTCGAGGAGGAGGCAGCCCAGGCCGCATCCTCATCTTCCTCAGTCACGGCATTTATCCCGCTCTCTGGGATCCTCCTGCACAGCTTCTTTTAAGGAGCTTTGCCAATCCTTTCCCGCGAAGGAGAGGGGCCATCGGGACACTCTTCTCTGTCAAAAGAACACTCGACTTCGGTTGAGGTTGCGGCTAAGGCCGCTGGCTCCACGGTGTCCCCGCCAGGTCAGCCAGCCGAGACACCTGTCGACGCGTCGAGATTTTTCTCGATTCCATCGGACGGGCTGTCGACTGGTGAAGCTACAACCCTTCTTTCTCTGGTTCCCCGTGGAAACTGAGGACTTGCCTGCGCCTCCTGTGCTGGAGTCCTCGTTAAGGCTCCGAGCGAGGGAGGAGCGGTGTCCTCTCCTCCCAAACCCGACTGGAAACACCGAGGTCTCGGTCTCGGACCTGCCTCGGTCCATCCCGCTGACATCGGGCGGTCTCAGTCTCAGCACCGAGGAAGCGGTGGCGCCGCTCTTCCTCCTTGGAAGAGAGAGAGGAGAGGCTTGGCACAAACTGTGTGGACCTCGAGGGACTTAAAGTGGCAGCAGCTCCTTTTGTCTGGAGCAAGCCGACACCGTCGCCTTCCCCGCCATTAACTGGCTGTCACTCGAAGGCCAAAACAACCCCTCTCGGTAGTCGAGGTGCCCAAGCCTGGGCTGGTTGTTCGGCTGAAGCCAGCTGCCCCACCGATTGTGGTGGAACCTCTGCCTCCACAACCCGAGGTGGGGTGCCGACCAAGGACTCTGTCAGGTCAGGTCTGTCCCACGGTTGTCGATCACCCCTCACTCCTGACCGTCCCTCGGCAGGTGGAGGTGGCTCAGGCCCCAGGCAGCTCTTCGCAGACTCCTCGGACTCTGTGGCGGCCCCTCCCTGTTCCAGGCCCCTTGACCTGGGCTCCTCCGGGGGGAGTCGATGGACGAGACCCATCGTTGTTCATGGGTCTGCTTTGGCTCATTACGGAGTCCACCGGGATGCAGCTCGAGCCTGTATCCAGTGGGCCAAGTATCCCTCATGGAGATACTGGACCGAGGATTCGCCCATGGAGCTCTTTCCGGTGGCTGAAGCCATTGTTGGCCCAGCCTTGAGCTTTGGCAGCAGCTGGCTTCCTGTCCTGCGCCTTTGGCCAAGATGGCCAGGAAGTATACGCGGTCCCTACCGGCTCTTTGTCCGGTTTTTGAGCACCCTCTTCGGAGGGGTTGGTCACCGATAAGCGTTTTCTGGCTCCGGGAGCGCTAGGGATGTGGATAAGCCCCCGACAAAGAGTCCAAAGCTGGACTATGCTGGGCGCAGGGTGGCGCTGCTCCTCCCTAGGGCTCCGCCAGGCCAGCTCGGGCGTGTTGGATGGCACACTTCTCCCATGCCCTCATGGCTCCCTGGATGAGGTGATCACTCATCTCCCGCTGACCTGCAGACTACTGTCAAGCAGGTGCGGGATCAGGGAAGGGCAGTGGCGAAACAACAGCTCCAAGCAGCTCTAGACATTGGAGACTCCTGTGCCCGATCAGTAGTGGCCGTGGTGGCCATCGCCGCAGAGCATGCTGAGGATATCCACCTTCACGGCGGATACCCAGCACAAGTTGGTGGGCGTCCCCTTCTTGGGACTGACCTGTCGGCCCTGGGTGGAAGGCCACCTCCAGCGGATCGGAAAGTCCAACGCTACCCTGGACTCGGTCACCTCCGCTAGATGGACAAGGGCCGTCAGCAACATAAGTCATTCTGCCCTCCTGACCTCGGCATCTGGCCCAGCAACATCAGCATCAGGGCCAGCAGGTCGCGCTTGGCACCCCAAGCCAAGCCTGCGAAACTCTCTAACAGGAAGCAGGGAGGAAAAGGCCAGGAGGTCCCTCGGCGGTCCCTCCTCAAGCCTGCCCAGTAACAGGTTGAGGGTGTCGCCCCAGCCTCATCGCTCCCCAGGTTCCCCATGGGGGGGCGCTCCGCCTACTTCCTTTCCGCTGATCTCAGTCAGTCAGGGGAAGGTATTCCATCCGACCTTCAATCCCTGCACCTGATGGCCTGGTTCCTGAGCGGCCAGAGTTCCAGGCCTTGGGTCTTCCGATGAGGTCCTCAACGTTGTTGAGGTGTCCCGTAAGGAGATGACAACTAGAAAATGCTACGCCTTTAAATGGAAGAGATTCTCCATTTGGTGTCAAGGCAAAGGCCTGGACCCTTCCTCCTGTTCCTTGGCAAGCATTCTGGACCACCTGTGGTCCCTTTCTCAACAAGGGCTTGATCGGCGACCCTCAAGGTGCACCTGGCAGCCATCTCTGCCAGGCATGGACCCGGAAAGCAGTCGGTGGCGCAGGAGAAGGTGGATGGGTGCTTTTTCAAAGGCCTTGATCACATATCCCTCCAGTGCGAACCTCTACTCCGTGGGATCTACTGCTGGTATTGGCTAAGCTTCATGGGCAAGCCATTCGAACCGATGCACAGGTGTGACATCTCTCACCTGTCGTGGAAGACTGCCTTCTTGGTGGCTATCACGTGAGCCAGAAGGATGGGAGAACTCCAGGCGCTTTCCATAGAGTCTCCTTATCTGGTCTTCCACAGGACAAGGTTGTCCTGCGCCACCACCTGAAATTCCTTCTGAAGGTGGTGTCGGAGTTTCACCTTAACCAGGTGTTGACTCTGCCGGTGTTCTACCCAATCACACCGGAGGCGAATATAGGCTCCATACTTTGGACCCTCAGGTTGTTGAAAATGAATCTTCTCCCTAGGATTTTGTGCCCTATGCAGATGATCCCATTACGTATTGTAAAAGAGGATGTCGATAGGTTAGAGAAGCTATTCACTCAGTTTATATGAAGGGGCACAGGTTGAGGGTTAGACTTCAGAGACTGAAAGCTGAAACAGATAAAGGGGGTCTCAATTTCCCAGACCTAACAAATTATTTGGCCATACAACAACGCTGTATAGTAGACTGGTGTTCTGGCTAGAAGTGGCAAGCTGGGTTGCGTTGGAGGAAAAGGATGCATAGGGACTACTCTCTGTATACTATATAATAGAGGTTTATAGGCCTATACCGCTTGGGGGATGTAACCCATTAATTAAAACAGTATTAGAAGCATGGGGCCTACTCCGGAAAACTAGGGAATTAATAAAGGGGAACGTACTTGATACCATTGGTGGGGAGCCTTTTTCTTCCTTCCAGGGTTGGAGGATGGGGTTTGGGGAATGGGAGAAGAGGGGCGTGAGATGTGTGGGTAATTTGATTGGTAATGGATTTAAATACATTGGAAGATATTACTCAGAGGTTAGGTTTGCAAGGGCAACAGCTTTTTGATATCTCCGACTTCGGCATTTATTTTAAAATTGGAAAGGGAGGAGAGGATGCACAAGGATGGGGTCGATAGAGACACTGATTTTGGGCACAGAAAGATCCTAAGGGATTTATTGGTAAGGCTGCAAAGGTGGGGAAACAAGGTTTACCAGACTACACGCAGAAAGTGAAACAACTGTGGGAGAGGGATCTGAAAAAGGAGATCTCTGAGGATAACTGGCAACAGATATTGGTGGGACACAGGGACTCTTAATATGTAATAAGTTTAAGGAGGCTTATTTCAAATTTTACATAGACTGTATTATCCACCAGTGGCAGTACACAGGGCGATCCATCTGTCTCTCCCGTGTGGGAGATATAAGATAGAGAGGGGACATATATGCATTGTTTTGGGACTGCAGTGTTTTGGAGTCCTTCTGGCATAAAATATTTAAAGAAATAGGGCAGATGGCAAGGTACCCCATCCAAATTGACCCAATTGTAGGGTTGTTTGGATTATTCCTGAATGAGACAGAGGATTGGGACCCAATGCCACGTTGGATAAGAATTTTAATGATAATGGCCAGACATTGTATACAAAACACGTGGGTCAATAATGTGGTACCAACTGTCCAGCAGTGGCGCCAGCTAGTGATACAGAATTTGGCATTGGAAAGATTATCCTTGGTAATTAAAAATAAGGTTGAGGCCTTTTACAGAGAATGGGCACCCTTCTAAAATCGCTTGCAGAGATGAAATGGATATTATATGGTATGGCCTCATGTGAGAGGGACTATACTGAAATGGGAATTCCCCATGCCTCATGCCCTAGACCCATGCTTAGGTGTGTCTACCCATGATGTATGTTTATATGTATCTATGGTGTATGTATGTTCACATCCATGTGTTATGTGATAGTACCTTATCATGTCCACGTATTGTCAGGAAATCTGAGGGTAACTGTGGGGAACATAAGTGCATGTAATTTTAATCAACTATGAGATGCATTAGTCTGTATGTCTTGTGTGTGTATTGTCTTTGTTGCACGTGTAGTTGCAACCTATAAAATCAATAAAAGATTATACAAAAAAAAAAAAAAAGGTGTCTGGAACAGTGAGTTGTTCCTTTGATTAGGTAAACAGTACAAGAGTCTACTACTGAAGTCCTTCACAGACTTTTGAGCCCTACTGTTGACTCTGCACGTATTACCTGTTTTTGTTTTCCTAGTTTTTCTTTCTGGGATTTATTGGGAGGGATGCAGATGTGGGTGCTGCTTGGGGGAGTGTGGTGTGCTTGGGCATTGGGACCTCAGTTGCTTAATTTATTATCTTATTTAGTCCCCATGCAGAGGTCTGTTTTAATTGCTCCCATTGGTTTCTAGGTTCTTAATGTGGTTAATATAATGGGAAATGCTACTGGTGAGGTGGAACAGCTGGGTTACTGTTGAATCTCTGATGTTCTGGGGATCTGGGCTCTCAGGAAGTGAGATACAAGAATCGCTTCTCCTCTTCAAGTTGAGGCCTTTTCTCTGGCCTATTATTTCTAGTAGAGAGCAGTAATCATCCATTAAGCATCAGTAAGCTTTGGATGCACTAGTACTTGTGGATTGTGAGAAGCTGGATGGAGGTGTAGGGGTATATTGGAAGGTGAGTGCATCAGAGATCCAGGTTTTCCTTAAATTCCTGAGCATTTTTACAGTAGGGGTGGCTGAACACAAAAGTAAATGGTACAAGCATGAGATGGGATTACTACGCCTCCTGTTACGACACTCACCCGAATGGTAGGGGTGCTCGATCCAGGTTCAAAGGGACTACATTTATGGGGAATATGGTAAAGAGGACACAGAAGGGTGATTTATTTCTCTAGAAGGTAAATACAGGGATTCTCCTTTTCATTATTGAACATCTATGCCCCTAATGAGGAAGCAGAGGGTGAATTATTTCAAGAAAATATTGTTGACTTTTGCCCTGATCCTCTACATTTCATCTAGTGGGGTTGGGGGTATTTTAATAGTGTGGTGCATCAGAGGTGGACTAGAGTGGAAGAAGGGCTAAAGTGGGGACATGGGACAGAATCGGAGCAGTTGGTGCTAAGGCATCTCACAGAAGAGCTGGGTCTGGAGGATGTGTGATGCTTCCTGCCTTTTGAGAGACTGTGATTTTATTTTTTTTCCAGTCCATGAAGGTCTTAATCTTGCATAGACATGCTGTTCATGTCCTCACTACAGCTTTGTGTTGCACATGATTGTAAAATTGAGGCTGACACGTTCTTGGACCATGCCCCAATGTGACTGGGATTGAATATCGCCACTAGCTAAGAACTCCATCTGGCGGTTGAATAACTCCTGACAATTTGACTTCCATTAAGGAACAAATACAGGCCAAGCTAGAGAAGTAATTTAAGAATACTCAGTTGGGGAAGACTTCTTTAGAAGATGTGTGGGGTGTTATGAAGGCCATGTTAACAAGAGTAATTTTTCTTGATTGCATCCCAGAAGAAGAGGGCTGATATAGCATCTGCAGAGTTAGTTAGAAGACAGATTGTTTGATTTGGTAGCCCAGCCACAAGATTCCTTTAGTTGTCTATATTACCACATATAAGCGAATGTAGAGATCAATTGTGGGCATATCTTAACACACAACAAAAATTGAGGTGCAGCTCTGTTACTTGAGGCAGAGGTACTGTGACAGGCAGTCGGGCAGGGTGGCTGATGATGGCCAGCTTTGAAAACAAGTTCCAGTAGGTCCATATTAAATCGAAAGGAGAGAAGTTAACACAGGAGCTGCCCACCTGGACATGATTACAGATATTTTTGCAGAGTATTATAAAATCTTGTACTCAGAGGAGCATAACTCAAGTCGTGAGGAAGACATCTATGCATACTTCTGAAAAGCGTAGTTGACCTCCCACCACAATCTGAGGTTGATACCTTAGAGGCTGCAGTTATGGAGGAAGAGCTGATGGCCGCCATCCAGGAACTTAAGAATGGTAATGCTCCTGGAGTGGATGGTTTCACTCCAGAATTTAACAAGACCTTTTGGGCATTTTGGAGCAGTGATGGAAGGAGAGAGGACAAGAACACAGATATCAGTGATTTTCAAATGCTGATAAAGTTCCCACCATGTGCAAATCTACCATCTCATCTCATTGCTCACAGTCTGTTAGTCCAGTGACTACTATGGGGCAATGGGGACCCTAGTCCACCAGACCAAATGGGATTCATTAAGGTGGAACCTCCATGGAAATATCCAGGCCTCTTTAATATCCTGTAGTCACAGAAAGTGACTCCACAGGTAGGTTCTGTGGTAGAAGTATAGGCCAAGGAAAATGGGCAGACTGGGTATCCTATACAGTCCTTTTCTGTCAACAGATTTCATGTTTGTGTTCACAGTTCCAGATTGCTATCTTGATTGAAGTGGAGAAGGCTTGTGACCACGTGGACTGGGTGTTTCTTATGTTGGGATTTGGATCCACATTTTTGACAAGTATCTTCTCCTGTACGCCTCTCAAAGACGATGGCACCCTGCAGAGGGGAACTGGGCAGGGTGCCCTCTTCCCCCACCACCACTTTTCCCCATGTGTTGAGCCCTTAGCTGTGGCAGTCCATAATAACAAAACATTAGCGGATGATGATGAGGAAGATGGAGCAAAATATCCCACTCAATGTGGACACTCCATTTTGTTTTTGTTTTTTGTTTTATTGTTGTCCAGGATCCACTTACTTCCACTGTGGCCCAGCTCAGGAGTTGGAACTGTTTGGAACTATCTGCAGATACAAAGTTAATTACATCAAATCGGTGACCTTACAATTTTAGAATTTGCCCCTAGGAGTCCTACAGTAACTTTCCATTTGGTATCCTGTGTACAAAGGCGACCACGATTGAGCACTTTCAAAAGGGTGACTCAATCACGGCACCTGTGCACAGGGCTACCTGGCAGGGGTGACCGGATAGGGTTCAAGCATATATAGCGACAGGATGTTGCTATGTGTGTGTGTGTGTGTGTATGTATGTATATGTGTGTGTGTGTGTGTGTATGTAATATATATATGTGTGTGTGTGTGTATATATATATATATATATACACACAATATATATATATATGCACACACATAGTGGGTGGGAGGGACCACAACAAGTGGAAGGGAGGTTTGTTGGCTGTAGTGCAGCGTGGGCTGCCGAGCTGCCCATGTGGCATGGTGGGTTGGTGGCAGGCTGATGTTGGGAGGTGTTGGGTTTGGTTCTGGGCATGCTTGTGGCTTCTGTGCCAGGTCCTGTTTTTTTTTTTTCATATCTCTATTTTCCTCCTCCTCCTCTCTATGGAGCGGGCTGACTGGTTATCTGGCCGCAGGCACCATGACCCCAGACCCGGGTCCCATAACTCGCCTCCTCACGCAGCTGCCTCTCAAGTGTCTCCCCCCTACCCCACCCACAGGGACCTGGCTCCAATACCTGGGCGCACATCTCTGGGTCCTGGGGTGCAGCGTCACGGCCGTCAGTCACCATGACCACCCTGCAATTTTCATCCAAGCTTTCCTCCCTTGCTGAAGCCAGGCGTGCAATGCCATAAGTGCACTGGCGTGCCGTCTATCCTGCTCCAGCCCTCCTTCTAAGCTGCACTTGTAGAGCTCCCGACTTCCGTCAGGGGCCGCAACAGAGCAACTCCTTGTAACCCACCCAAAAGAGAGGAGCTGTCGGGCGCTCAATCCTCTCCCTCCCCGATGGCCCGAGTCTGCTCCTGAATCTGGGTTGCTGGCATGCCACGTGTGGCGTCCAGCGCCTCACCTCTCCGTGCCACCAGTCCAGCTTTTTATTTTACTTTTGCACCCTCTCCTGACATGCACCCCTGGAGTTGAGAATCCTTAAGTGGGGGGATGTGGGGAGTGCAGTCCTCCGCATAAATACATGAAACCTACATCTCGGGAGCCCTCTTGCTGTTAGCCGTGAGTCTACATCACCGAAATTCATTTTTTGGCGTATATAGACTCTCCCAAATGGCGATCGCTATTCTACGATCACTGTTATCACATGGAACCTTCCTTTTCGATGGGCCCCTTAAATACACTGAAACACTTGGGGTTGGCATAGCACCTAATTTAGCCAAGTTGTTACTGCTCATCCATGTGTGACTTCTGGAAAAAAATGGCAGGAGACTTAAAGACATGAGCTTTACTTCCACTGTCCATTGGAGGAAGGTGGAGATGCTTAAGATGAATACCACCCCGCCTCTTACTTTACTTTCAGGCTCTCGTTGCAACCATCTCCAGGACATTTGGCAAAATGACAGAAGTTGACCATTACATTTCAGTTGCAGGGACAGGGACCGTGAGTGAGGATAGGTATGAATTTGCTCACAATGCTGTTGGAATGGGGGGCTTAGGTCTCTTAGATTTTGAACTACAGTGTATGGTCGAATGTGATTGTGTGTGAGATCCATACACTGTAAAATCGTTCTGCAGCAGTAGCGATGTTCATCCTAACACAGAGCGACTTTTGGTTCTATGTTAGTATGAGTGTCACAATGCTGGTGACCCCATCAGTGCCGTTGATAGGACTAGCAACAGTTGAAGCATTGCATGCGCAAGTTAGCCGTGGGGCGGATGGTCTAGAAGTGCAGGTCGCAATGGCAGAGATTGACTGCTTAAACCAGGCAAAGTAAACAATTGTGTGTTTTTGGGTCCATACACTATATAGAATAGTCTATGATAACCCAAATATACAACATTACTGTCATCCACACCTGGTGTGTGATGTCAGAGGGCCTCTCAAGCTTAACTGTCGAGGTCCTTGACTTCATAGTGACCACTTGGTGTAAGTATAGTGTTGTTGTGTATGGGTTACCATACACTATTCTTTCAAACAACATGAAGTCTTGCTGTATTCTGACAATATGCAGTTAGACTGACCAGTTCAGCTGCCCGGAGAACAAAGTGTTAACTCTATGCAAATGCATAGAATGTTGAGCTCGAGCTCGGTTTTCAAACCACTGTCCTTGAATGCACGTTCTAGTAACTGATCAGATTCGTTACTCCGCTCACCAGTGAAAATGCCTTGGAGATTTCTCTCGCTGCCTTGGTCTAGCTGAGTTTCGTTGGTTCATTTTCAACTGCTTTATTATTTTGTTTTAAGCGTTCTCAAACTGCTGTCTTGATTGTGTGTGCGTTCCCAGGTTGAGTGCGTGTTCGGTTTCTGATGGGTTCTGCGACCAGGCGTCTTTTTTCCCTTTTCTGTGTAAATTTTTATCTGTTTTGAGGTCTGGTGCAAAGTCTGACCAGAACCCGGGATTCTAGGTTCCTTTTGGCTGGCCTTCAAACCGTTGGCCAGTTTGGGCTTTGTTCTCTATTACCCGGCCTAACTAAGCCTTTAGGGTAATTTTCTTAATTTCCTATTTTCTTTATCCAGGCCTAACTAAGCCAATTCAGATAAAGTAGATATTTGATTTTTGCTTAACCGCCTAACTAAGCCACTGGGTTAAGCTCCAGATTTTAAGGTTGTCACAAAAACCAGTCCCACTGGGTTTTAGCGTTGTACCGAAAAGGGGAGCAATTTGCAAAAAGCTGATCCGCACTTGGTCGGTCTGTACTGTTTGGTTTTCACCACTTACAAACAGACTGTGATATTTGTAAGAATTTCCTCAGTCTACTTTAGACAGGCGCCTCCAGTAAACTGAAGGAAAGGATGGAAAAGACTGCTGAGGCGGTTCCAGTTAACCGAACCTCGGATCTGACAACCGACCACTCAAGTCAGGGTGAACTGTCGATGGGTAAACAATGTTTGGAGTCAGTTTCTAAACCCACTGTCAAAGAAAGCCAAACACTCCAATTTGAAACCACGCAAACACTCTGTCTGGTTCCAACCGCGGACGAAGTGCAAAAGCCATTCGGATAGTGCAGTCTTTGCAGTCTGGGTTTGGTGAACCATGCGGTACCATCTGAGCAGCCAACAGTTCCGGATACGGTTCAACTCCTTCAGGACACATTGATCCTGAGGATTATTACTTTTCTGACTTTGAGGAGGAGGAGCAGGATGACTGGGAACCCATTGACCCAGGAGTCTCCCTGACCATCCCAGTATGAATCCCTCCCAGGCCTGTCTCTGAGGCTACCTCCCATTTTGCTTGTATGAGGCAGGTGGCTGAGACCCTGCAGCTCTCTGTACAAGAGGCCAGGCAGGAGGATGATGAGGAAGAGGATTACAGGAGATGATGGCTCTTTCTGTGTCCCAGGGACTTTCGATTCCCATTCATAAGTCCCTTAAAAAGCAGACTTTAAAGATTATCAAACCCCTAATTCTGTCCCTCCTTTAGATAAGAAAATGGACAGAAAGTATATTCTGGCTGGCAATGGCACTGACTTTTGTCTAGCCATTGTAGCCATGTAAGGTGGTTCAAACTGCAGCCTGTGAGAAGGCTGGCATTCCCCTGGCCTCTCATCCCCCAACAGGGATTCCAAAAAGTGGATTCTCTTGCCAAGAAAGCGTACCTGGCATCTTCTTTAGGTATTAGGCAAGCCTCCTATATGGTTTATGCCTCCAGGTACTAAAGAGTCCCTTTGGGAAGCTGTGGAATAACTTCTAAAAGGCCCCTCCTGAGCTTTCTGCTGATCTCCAGGAGTTGGTCAACAAGGGGTACAAGCATCAAAGTTCCAGTTTCATATGGCTGTGGACTACAGTGATGCAGCTTTCAGGGCTATGGCTTCTGCTGTATCCCTCGGGCATTTCTCCTGGCTCAGGTGCACTACCCTGTTCGAGGACATGCAAAATAATGCCATGGATTTTCCGTTGTCCAGAATTCTCTGTTTGGGGAACAGACTGAGGCATACATGAGGAAAATGAGCAAGTACAGAGTGGTATACAGGAGTGCTTCAGCAGAAGAAAGCTGCCACTTCTCAAAAGTAGCAGGGCAGGGGTAGACCCTACACGGGCCTTTCCATCAGGCCCAAGCTTTCCCTTTACCAGCAACCCAGGGGTTCTTTAGAGGAGGGCAGGAGTGGTGCTGGCAGGACTGCTTCCATCCCCAGTCTGCTACCCCAGCTAAACAGACACCCTGAGAGGTCTGTCCAGGCCACCTCCCTTCCCCTGTAGGGAGCAGGCTGACCTACTGTCTTCAGGCTTGGCAGTCTATCACTTCAGACAAATGGGTCCTGGAGATAATAGGTCAGGATCTTGCTCTCACTTTCAAGCTGCTCCCAAAACTGTCATCAAGAGCTTTCAGACCTTCTAGTCCTACAGAAATAGCCCTGCTGGAGGCAGAGGTTTCTACTCTTCTACACTCAAAAGCAGTGGAGCTTGTGCCTTATCAGCACTGGGGAAAGGGTTGTATTCGAGGTACTTCCTGGCACCAAGAAAAATGGGAGTGGAGGCCCATCCTGGATCTCAGATTCCTAAACAGGAATCTTACAAAGCTAAAGTTCAAAATGATAACCCTAGCTACCATCCTACCTACTCTCAAGCAAGGGGACTGGCTGGCATCCCTGGACCTAAAGGATGCTACTTCCACATCCCTATCAGACAGTCTACGTAGAAAACATCTCAGATTTTGACTGCCTTCAGGCCACTACCAATTCAGGGTTATGCCCTTGGGCTGACATCTGCACCAAGAGTGTTTACAGAATGTCTGGCAGTAGTGGTGGCATTCCTCAGAAGACAAGGGGTTTCAGTTTACTCCTATCTGGACGACTGGCTGCTGGTGGGTCAATCCCTCAACAGGTCACAGAAGCCCTAAAACTCACTCAGGATACTCTTCAGTCTCTAGGGTTCCTGGTGAATCAAAAAAGTCTGTCTTGACCCCAGTACAAGTACTAGACTTCATAGGGGCAGAGCTGAATACCATTCAGGCAAGGGCCTTCTTGCCTTCTGCAAGGGCACCGACTCTTATAGATTTAGTAGAATCTTTCCACTTCGAGTTTCTTGGCCACAAGGTACTTCCTACAGATCCTAGGACACATGGCCTCCACCACAGCTGTGGTCCTGGGGCCAGGTTTCAGATGAGGGACATTCAGTTCCATCTGAGATCCTTTTGGTCTCAAATCATTCCAGTATCTCCCACCCTTCTGTTAGCTCTTCAGTGGTGGCAGGAGATGGACAACCTCGGGGGTCCCTTTCTCCCTCAGGTACCCTTGCTGGTGCTAACAACAGATGCTTCTCTTCTGGGCTGGGGTGCCCATCTAGGGATCGCACAGCACACAGTACTTGACTCCTCAGAAGTTTCTCCTGCACATCAATCTTCTGGATCTCAGGGTAGTGTTCCTGGCTATTCAGGAGTTTGCCAGTCTCTCTACGGGCAAGGTGGTTCAAGTCAGGACAGACAATACCACCACCATGTGCTACATCAGCAAGCAGGGGAACAAGATCCTCCTGCTGTCAGAATCCATGAAGATTTGGAAACCTGCATATTCTCTCAACATGTCACTGTTAGCGTTCACTTGCCAGGCAAGGACAATGTGCTGGCAGATGCTTTCAGCAGGTTCAGCCAGGGCCATCACAAATGGACCTTGAACAGGCAGGTCATTCTCTCAGTATTCAGGAGGTGGGTGGTACCAGAGCTAGATCTCTTTGCAGCCCTGGAGAATCACCAGTTACCACTGTATTGTTGCAGGCCTCCACGCCAGGGGCCAGTGCCACTGGATGCTCTTCTTCTGGATTGGTCAAACAGGTTCCTTTATGCTTTTCCCTCTTTTCCTCTGATAGCCAGAGTCTTGGTCAAGCTGAGGTGTCAGTCTGCCACCATGGTTCTCATAGCCCCAGACTGGGCCAGGCAGCTGTGGTACTCGATGTTGCTGTCACTATCAATGACCTAGCCGATTTCTCTCCCAGGAGGTACAACCTGCTGACATCCTTTCAGGGCAGGATAATGTACCCCAGTCTTCAGTCTCTTCGCCTCAGGGCTTGGCTCTTGAAGACTTATAATGTGCAGATTTACAACTGTCTCAATCTGTCTTGGATATTCTGAAGGGTTCCAGAAAACCTGCTACTAGGAAGACCTATTCCTCTAAGTGGAAAAAGAGTCTCTCTTTGGTGCTCCCAGAAATACCTGGACCCACAGCAGGCGGGGTTATCAGAACTTCTGGACTATCTGGTCCACCTTCAGTCTCTGCATTTATAGCCATCTACCTTGAAGGTACACTTCTGTGCTGTCTCTGCTTATCTTTCAGCAGGGAAGGGATTTTCTCTGGCTGCACACCCAGTTTTCAAAAAGTTTTCAAAGGGTTGCTGCATCTTCATCCTCCACATAGGGAACTTACCCTGCATGGGACCTGAACATGTGCATAGGCCAGTTTATGCAACCTCCTTTCGAACCTATGTTTTCAGAGCTCAAGTTTCTCATGTGCAAAACTGTGTTTTCTGGTGGCCATCACTTCTGCTAGAAGAATCCGTGAACTTCAGGCCTTGTCTGTGAGCCCAACTATATCACACCTCCCGGGATAAAACTGTGCTCGAACTAATAGGACGTTCCTCCTAAGGTGGTTTCTGATTTCCATCTTAATCAATCCATTACCTTGCCTGTATTTTTCTCAAGCACTCCAGTTCAGGAGAACACAGGCTCCACAGTCTGGATGTAAAAAGAACTATGAGCTATTACATGGACAGGACAAAGGAGCTAAGGAAGGGTTGTTCACAACTTTTCTTGCATATGGTGAAGTTGGTCAGGGCAGGCCAGCTGCAAAGAGGACTATAGCTAGGCGGATTGTGGCCTATATCCAGTTTTGCTACAGTAAGCTGGTAAGATCCACCAGCA
Organism: Neoceratodus forsteri; assembly: GCA_016271365.2. Lineage (NCBI taxonomy): Eukaryota > Metazoa > Chordata > Ceratodontiformes > Ceratodontidae > Neoceratodus > Neoceratodus forsteri. The sequence continues at coordinate 699,734,480 of CM028137.1, read as the reverse complement.
GGCCTTGGGGCCCATTCTACTGGAGGGACCGCTGCCTCCTGGCAGCTGCCAGGAAGTCCCTTGCTTGAGATATGTAAGGGTGCCACCTGGAAATCTGTCCATACATTCACTAAGCACTACAGCCTGGGTATTCAGGCTAAGAGTGATGCCAGATTTGGCACAGCAGTACTGCAGAGCCTATCCCCCAAATAGGTTCTGTGCCCACCTCCATAGGGCACTGCTTTATAGTCTGCATATTGTCACAATACAGCAAGACTTCCTGTTGTTTGAAGAAAAATGACTTGCCATAGTAATGTTGTTTCTTCTAATGGAGTCTTGCTGTATTCTGACCTCCACCTACCTCCCTTTAGAACCTGGGAAGGGTGGCTCTTCTGCAGTAGCTATACAACTTAACCCATTGGTGGGTAGTTGTTTTCTTTGAGCATCTGTGACTTGAGTCTTCTACATGCCGTTTGTCTTTTGCTTTTGGGGACCCCCTGTTCAGACTTAGTTTTGCCTATATATATAGTTTGCTTTATAGAATCTGATCAGTTACTAGAGCAGTACTGAGGACAGTGGTTTGAAAACCGAGCTCGACATTCTATGCATCTGCATAGCGTTAACTCTTTGTTCTCGGGGCAGTTGAACCAGTCAGTCTAACTGCATATTTGTCAGAATACAGCAAGACTCATTAGAAGAAACAATATTACTATGGTAAGTAATTTTTTCATATGTATTATCTGTCTGCCCAGGCATCACAGATAATAGCTGTAGCGAGAGGACTCAGGGTGGTATGTCCTGGAGAATAGAACCTCTTGACTAAGCTCCTGTATCCTCTTCCACAACAAAGCTAACACTGTAAACTCTGGGGCCATCGACAACCCCTGGATCCATCTTTTCGATAAAATAGTTGCCTGAAACATCTACTGAAAAACATTCCAAAAGGTGGTCCCTCTCACAGTTAAAATTGATGGCCCTTGAATTTGCCCCACCTTGGTCTGACCAGGTTTTCTTCCGATGGAATCAGAATGCCTTAAGCAGGCTTAGACAACTTCTCACAGGAGGGGCTTGCTTTCCTTTAAAATCTCTCAAACAGTTTGACCTCTCAAATGATGCCTTTTCAGGTGTATGCAGGCCTGTCATTATTTGACCTTGAGAAAATGTAGTTTAAAGCACCAAGGACTTGACTGAGTTGGAGCACCTTTTAATTGGGTGATCCACCTTCTGACCAGGTGCAGATACACCTTTGTGGTGTACAGATTACTGTGAAATGCTGGGGACACGCACTAGAAGGGATTATGCTTAGGTGGAAGGCTGAGTGAGGTGTTGTACAGGAATTGGAATAAAATCTTAGGGTAGAGTGTCATGGCGTCCTCTTTAGGGAGCACAGATGGAAAAGTACTGGTACAGTTTTTCCATACTGTGATCATAACAGTGTATTTTGGGGAGAAGGGTCTGATAGGTGTTAAGCGGGATGTAATTTCAAGGGAGACCACTTTAAAAATTTTTTGGGAAAAGCCCACAATACGGTATTATTGGCTTTATAAGCACATGAACTGCAAAAATCTGGTGTCAGTCCATTCCATTTGAGTGTAAACACCTAATGTTGGGACTCCTGTGAAAATACTATATGCAGTCCTTGGATAACTGGACTTACCCACTGGCTGTCAGCATCAGTTACATCCCTGAGGGAACGAGGGGACCATCTTGACACTGTTTGCCAAATGGAAAAGATAATTGAAGGCACCCACCTCCTCCAAGAAAGATTTGTGGAAAAATGGAAGAGTTGGCAGAAATACATCAATTTAGTTAGGCTCAGGGTTTTAAATAAGATTTTCGATTGACCAGCACTTTCATGCGGAAAAGTGCTACTCAGTGTTGCAAATGTGTAGCAGTTGGATCGAATTGATTAGCAAAATGAAAAGTTGTTATATTTACTAGACACAGTATGATTGGTTATATTTCTCACCTGATAAACACTTTTTGATTTCCTTTGATATATGGAGCAAAAGGGAAAAAGACTCGAGTACAGGAGTGTGTGCAGTCACTGAGTTACTTTATTAATTTTTTCATCAGTGTCTCTGAAATTCAAACAGAGGCATTTTTCAAGTTCATATAACTCTCACAGTATAGTATTAAAACAGATTTGCTTCTTCAAATAACGTAGTTTCTACTTGCCAACCTTCCCAAGCCTGACTACTTCAGTGACCCAAAAGTGAACAGCAGTAGGGTAAGTTTCAGAATAGCAGCTGCAGCTGCACCTAAACTAATTTATTACACAGACACAAGTACAGCAGACTAGTGTTCCCAACCTCCCATCCATTTGCACTGAGCCTCTAACTTAAACGGTCAATTTTAAATGGATGGGTGGTTGGGAACAGTAATCAGTTGTTGGGAGTCTAGTCTGAAACAAAATTTAAAGAGTTCAAGCACTACCAACATTTTCTGACCTTGTTAAATGTAGTTTCCACTGGCCAACCTTCCCAAGTGTGACTATTTATGTGTAAAGCTACCAACTTTCCGAGGCCTAAAACTGGGACGGTCCATTCTGACCATGCCCCCCCACCGCATCACTCCCATGGGCACTGCCGCACGCATCACTCCCACGGGCACTGCCGCAAGACAACGCTGCACACAATCAGTTACATTTGCTGCTTGCTCTGGTCATGTCACCCCACAGTAACACCAGTAGCAATTATTCAGATTAAAACAATACATCATTATGCTGCAGCAAGTTCCAAATCATGATGTACAGCAAGTTCCAAATCATGATGTACAGAAAGTTCATTAGAAGCAAACCTGTGTTAATTTGTGATCAGATATTCAGCTGCATTTATTGCTCCTTCTGACAGTCCCAACCAGCCCACTCACACTCACCTTATTTGCTAAGCAAACTTCACTTCAGTGACTCCCACCACCTCACCAGATTGTTTTCACACACACCTCTCTACAGCTGATCACGTTCGGTACCTTATTTCCCTGCTGCCAGTCTGTTCTCTGTCTGGAGTCCCTCTTGGCTCCTGGTGGACAGGCGTCCACATGCCTGTTTGCACTACTACCCAGTCTAATCTTAAAAGGAAGGAATATGCTTTACTGTGCTCCCACTGACATGCTTGCAGTGCAACACAGGTGCAGGGGTTAAAGTTGTAAACTGCTGTCCAGCCTGAGTAGTGCCACAGTAGTGCTGAAATAACTGTCGCTCACGGATTAGCAGTCGCAAAAAAGGACAAAACTGGGACAAGTATGCAAAAAGGGACAAAAGTGATATTTTGCAAAACTTGTAGGGACACTGGGACATGCTGCCTAAAATAGGGACTGTCATGGGAAAATAGGGACTGTTGGTAGCTTTACTTATGACCCAAAAGTGAACAGCAGTAGGGTAACTGAGTATAAACAGCTGCAGCTGCACCTAAACTAAATAATTTATCACACAGACAGGTACAACTACTAGTGTTCCAACCTCCCATCCATTTGCACTGAGCCTCTAACTTAAATGGTCAATTTTAAATGGATGTGTGGTTGGGAACAGTTGTCAGTCTCTAGAGTGTCAAACAAAATTTAAAGTTCTGTTCAGTACCAACATTTTCTGACCTTAAAACCTAAAGTCTGTGATGCAGTCATGACTTGTGCTGACACGGAAATTTAATTACGGTGGCTGGGAAGCAGTCTGTAGGATAACTGAGAATAAGCAGCTGCAGCACCCTAACTGATTTACAAACATGAGCTGCTATTACTCTCGGACTTGCAGTTCTAACCACCCAACCATTTGGATTGAGCCTCTAACTTAAACGGTCAATTTTAAATGGATGGGTGGTTTGGAACAGTCAGTTGTCTACTCAGGCCTGTACACCTGGTTCCCGGCAGCCAGATCCCACTAATTTTTCTGTAAGTGCAGGTTTACAATTTAGAACAGAAAAAGCCAGCTTAAGGCTGCAAACATACACTGTCAGACTCACTGTGGCATATAACTTCTCTTTTGGCTTATTTCCAGGACTAGCCAGAGAGCACAAAAGATGATGATGACTTTTGTGTACCTGTCCCACCTGAGAAGCCTGCTCATACAGTCTCCCCCACCAACCTCACAGTCAAGTGAGAGGGATTTGATTTGTTTAGTCACAGTGCAAGTCGTTATAAACATTCAGACTGTTTCCAGCCACTATCATTCTCACTGTGCAAACAATGAAGAACTTTAACAACTGTGGTCTTCAACTTGAGACTTGAGCCACTGAAAAATACATGTGGCAGTGAGTGTCTCCACTAGCCAATTAACCTGAGACGTATTGCTCTATAAAAGAGTTTAACTAAATGAAAACTAATTCCTTAAACTTGCTTTTACCATAAGCAGCACTTGTGAGTCAGTGCCCATTATTAAACTTATAAGCGTGAGACTAGTGATGATGTCCCAGATACCACACAGGCTTCTGAGAGCTCAGTACAATTAGTAAGCCTGTAATGAAGTCAGCACAAGAAAAAATGTAATTTAACATTTTTACATGGATGACAATGTCTCATCTCATGGCATGGTTGGCGCCCAGACTTATACTTTGTACAGGTCACACATTGCTGAACTCAAGACAGGTGCAGCCCATTTGCAGAAGTGAGTAAAGTCCTGACCTCATGCACTGGTAAGCGAAGTTCTGAAAGAGCTGAGTTCCCATGGTCGGGATTCCAAGTGTCCACTACCGTGTCATCTGCCTGTCTGAGTGCGCCAACCCCGTGTCGGAGATCTAGATTGCTAAGTAGGGAGAGTGCAGGGGTCTCCTCGTTGCCAGTGCACTCCCGCTTGGAGATCTGGATATCTAGCATACGGATAGGGGCTGGCAGACAGCAAAGAGAGGTGCTGGCTGACTTTTGTGTATTCTCAACTGACCCACTTCCCTCCAACTGCTGACACTGAGGACCTGAAATTTTTCCCCACATGCCACTTAGGCTTAAATTTATAAGCCAAAAGTGTACGTCCCTCAGTTTACAGGGGCTCGCTACTGATCAATGATCATGTCATCCTCGCTGTCCGACTCTGAAGGTAGTGTAAGACATAAGTGATAGAAGGCTTCCTTAGAATGGCGAAAAAGGGAGATATTGTTGATGGGGACCTGAATATGCCAGATGTTAACTGGAGCACCTTTTCTGCAGGCACATCCAAGAGCAGGGTCATTCTTGATGCCTACAGGGGCATGCCTCAGACAGCTGGTACTGGAACCCACTGGGAGGAGCAATCTTAGACCTGGTACTCTCAAATGGGGACAGAGAAAGAATCTCAGATTTGAAGTGGTAGCCATCTGAGGAACAAGCGACCTACCAAACAAAGTGTAGTTCACGATAAACACAGCCATACAAAGCAAAGGTATTGGACTTTAGGAGGGCTGACTTTGGGAAATGAGAGAGTGCCTCAGAAAAGCACTAGCAGACAGGCAAGAAGGAGGGTGGAGGAACAATGGAAAGTAATCAAAACAGCCATCACAGAGGCAACAAGCCTTTGTGTAAAGCAAATCAACAAAACACAACGAAGGGAAAAACGTTATGGTTCTCAAAAGAGGTGGCAGGGAAGGTTAAGGAGAAAAGGATAGCATTCAGGAAATATAAGGAAACACAGAAGGAGGACAGAGAACTTTATCAGTTAAAGCAGAAAGAGGCTGGGAAGGCAGTCAGAATAGCAAAAGGCCCAAACCGAGGAAAGGATAGCCAAGTCTGTTAAGAAGGGGATAAGATCTTTTATAGGTACATTAGGGAGTGAAGAAAGACCAAAGGAGGAATACTGAGGCTTAATAAAGGGTAGGGAATGTGGGTAGAGGGTGACAATGAAAAGCAGGGATACTGAGACGAATATTTCTGCTCAGTATTCACAAAGGAAGAGGAGGGAGGTACCTAAACCAAACAAGAGAAACACTCTGAAGACGATGGCGATACAGTCCATTTACAGAAGAAAGGGTTCTGAAAGAACTAATAAAATTGAAGCGGACAAAGCAATGGGGCCTGATGGGATTCACCAAGAATTCTAAAAGAACTAAGGGTAGAACTAATGACACCACTGACTACTCTCTTTAACAAATCATGGGAGGATGGGGTGGTACCTGAGGACTGGAGGAGGCGGATGTGATTCCTCTTCACAAAGTGGGAGCAGGACAGAGGCAGGAAACTACAGACCAGTTAGTTTGACCTCAGTGGTAGGTAAAATGATGGAATCACTTCTGAAGGAAAGAATTGTTGAATACCTAGAGGCCAGTGGGGCACAGGACCCAAAGCAGCATGGATTCACGATGGGAAGGTCTTGTCAGACGAATCTAATAGATTTCTTTGATTAGGTGACCAAAGTAGTAGACCAGGGAAGGGCTGTGGACATGGCTTACCTAGATTTTAGCAAGGCATTTGATACAGTCCCACACAAAGATTAATACACAAGTTAGCCAGCCTTGGAGTGGGTCCAAGGTGGTAGCCTGGATAAAAATTGGCTAGACAACAGGACGCAAAGGGTAGTAGTAAATGGAGTCCACAGTGAAGAAAGGAGGGTTACTAGTGGGTACTGCAGGGTTCAGTACTGGGACCGGTCCTTTTAATACATAGATACATAGACAGTGTCGGCAGATAGGGCCTATGGCCCACCCAGTCTGCCCATTTAAGTTTGTAAGTTCAGTTTATGTTTTCCAGGAAGTCTGTTGCCCTACCCCTGACCTCCAGAATTCCTTTATGTCTATCCCATGCATTCTTAAATCCCGTGATTGTTTCAGCCCCACCACTTCCTCTGGCAGGGTGTTCCACTTGTCCACCACCGCTCTGTGAAGAAATTCTTCCTCATGTTTCCTCTGAATTGTCCTCCTCCAACTTCATCTCATGCCCTCTAGTCCTGGAACATCTTTTTCGCTAAAAATAGTGCATTCCTGCACCCTGTTCCTCCTGTAAGATACTTGTATGTCTCTATCATATCCCTCTCTCTCCTCCTCCTCCAGGAGTACATGTTCAGTGCCTTCAACCTGTCCTCATAGGACTTGTGATGCAATCCATGCACCATCTTTGTTGCCCTCCTCTGAACCTTCTCTACCCTGTCTATGTCCTTACGTAGGTAAGGTCTCCAGAACTGCACAGTGTACTCCAGGTGCGACCTCACTAGTGTCTTGTATAGTGGAATTATGACCTCCTTTTCCTGCTGGTGATGTCCCTGCCTATGCATCCCAGCATCCTATTTCTTTACCTGCTGCCTTGTCACACTGTTTCCCTGCCTTGAGGTCATCAGAGATGATAACTCCAAGATCCTTTCCTGCTTGGTGCATGCTATATCTTCACCCCAACTGATATATTGTGCCAGGGTTTTGTGCCCATATGCATTATCTTGCACTTCCTTGCATTGAATTTCAACTGCCAAACCCTGACCATTCTTCAAGTTTCTGCAGGTCCCTTCTCATTCTGTCTACACCCTCTGGTGTGTCTACTCTGTTACAGAGCTTTGTGTCATCAGCGAACAGTGAAATTCTGCCTTCTAGGTCCTGCGCAATGTCACTGATGAAGATATTGAATAGTACTGGTCCCAGCACTGATCCCTGTGGTACCCCACTGGTCACTCTTCCTCTCTGGAGTGACAGCCATTACCACCACCCTCTGTGTCCTGCTGCCCAGCCAGTTACCTACCCACTGCACTACTGTCCTGCCCACACCCATATTCCCCAGTTTGTGCAGTAGTCTTCCATGTGGCACAGTGTCAAAGGCCTTGCTGAAGTCCAGATAGGCCATGTCCACTGCCCTCCCTGATCCACCTCCCTAGTCACCCAGTCAAAAATTCAATGAGGTTGGTCTGACAAGACCTTCCCTGAGTGAAACCATGCTGCCTTGGGTCCTGTAGTCCATTGACAACCAGATGTTCCACCAATCTCTCCTTCAGTAGTGCTTCCATGATCTTCCCACTACCGAGGTGAGGCTGACTGGTCTGTAGTTCCCTGCTTCCTCTTTGTTCCCACTTTTGTATAAGGGGACTACATCTGCTATCCTCCAGTCTTTGGTACCTCCCTGTTTCTAGTGATCGCTAAACAGGATAGCAAGAGGTTCAGCCACCACCTCTCTTAGTTCTTTAAGGATCCTGGGGTGCACCCCATCTGGCCCATTGCTTTATCAACTCTTATTACTTCCAGTTCCTTCAGGACCCTTTCTCGTAAAGGGACTTGTGTCCATTTCTGCACCATTCTCACCCCTTGTACCCATTCAGACCCATTACCTCCTCTTCCTCAGTAAAGACTGAGCAGAAATACCTGTTCAATATGTCAGCTTTACTGTTGTCATCCTCCACAGCCCCATCCTCCCCTTCAGTCTCACTATCCCTCCTTTGCCTTTCTTTTTCACTTATGTACCTGTAAAAGGTTTTGTCCCTCTACCCACTGATTTAGCAATGTGTTCTTCTGTCTGAGCTTTGGCTTCCTTACTGACCTCCTGCCTCCTTTGCTTCTCCTGGTACTTCTCCCTGTCCGTTCTGCCTGTGTCTTTTTGTATTGCCTGAATGCAATCTTTTTGGCTTTCACTTTCTTTGCTACCTCTTTGGAAAACCATAATGGTCTCCTCTTCCTTTTCCTCTTGCTAACCTGCTTAATACATAATTCTGTTGCTCTTGTAATCCCCATTTTAATACTTCCCACTGTTCCTCAACCCCTGATTCCTGCCCCATTCCCTTAATGCCTCTTTCAAGTATCTCCCATTTTCTCAGTTTGCCCCTAAAATCCAGGATCGTATTTTGTGTGGTTTGGTTCTGCTCTTTCTGTGATTTCAAACCACAGTGACTGGTGGTCACTGTTGCCCAGGTGCTCCCCACTCTTACCCCATCACATGTCCCTGTTTGTGAGCACAAGGTCCAGTATTGCCTTCTGCCGAGTTGGTTCCATGATCAGTTGCTTGAGGAAGGCACCTGAAGGAGTGCAAGATAAATCTGCTCTAGTTGATGCTGCTGGGATGCTCCAGTCCACGTCTGGAATATTGAAGTCTCCAACCAGTACTACCTCACCCTTGTCTGCCATCCTCTGGATGGCTAGCATCAACTCCTATCTGTTTCTTCCTCCTGGGCTGGTGGTCTATAGACCACACCTGTGTGGATGGCTGGCCCCATTTTCCTTTCCAGCTTAACCCACAGTATCTCTCCCCATTTTGTTCCTCCTGGATCTCTGTGGCCCTTATGTCATTTTTCACATACAGTGCCACTCCTCCTCCCCTGCCTGCCCTGTCTCTTCTGAATATGTTGTAGCCAGGTATGGCCAACTCCCAGTCGGTTATCATTACACCAGGTTTCAGTGATGGCCACAATGTCCAGGTCTGACTGCACCATGACAGCCTCCAGATCTTCCATCTTTTGTTGCTAAGGCTCCTGGCATTTGCACACATGACTTTCCATGATTTGACCTCCCTAGACTGTTTCGCTGTTCTACTCCAGCCTCTTCCTTGGTTGTCCTTTATCCCTGGTTCACCTTGCTGTCTGCCCTTCTGCTGAATTTTGCCCTATTCTGCCTATCCACCTCCTGGGCGCTAATCTCCATCTTTGCACTTGGCTAACCTCCACATCCTTTCTTTCCATTTCTCTGGGTACCTCTATTTGGTTGTCCCTGTTTGGCAGTGTTTCATATGAGTTCTTGAGTGGAATGGGATCTGGGATGTGCCTCTGCCTGACTGGTCTAATCCTCCTGAGCCCACTGTCATCCAAGTACTAGTTCTCTGCATCCTTTGAGGCAGCTGCATTGGACTGAGTGGTCTCTGGATAAGGTGGTGGTACTCCTGACCCAGTTTACTTCGCTCTGAGTCTGGCTACCTCATCCCGCAGTCCAGAGAGATGCATGCAGATAGGGCAGCACCTCAGTGTCCAGAAGGTCTGCCTGAATATGGCTGCCCACAGCCACTGCATTGCACCACTCCCCACATTATACTGCAATTATACTGCTATTCCAATACTTGTCTGCTACTGAAGCTCTCCTAGTTCCCTTTTTATTAATTTACTGTCCTAAAATCCTGCCACTGTTCCTCTATAATATTTGAAAATACATACACTTCTATCTCACCTCTTTATCCTTCCATCAAAAGGTAACTACAATCACAATAATCTACCTTCTACTAATTAAGCAATAAGGCATGACAGGGTGTGGTATATAATTGGGATATGTCGTCCGCCTCGGGTGGTTGGAGCGCGAGGGCGCGGGCAGTCGTCAACACCGGTAACGAGACTACCAATCTATACACACCCTGAGTGCCTTATTACTATTATGAACTGGATCAGTATTTCTATAACTAAAAAGAAAATTAAAAACTGTTTTAAAATGTTTTAAGAGTACATTTGGTAAGGTGTAGTGATACATTAAAAGAAAATAGTTCTTGTAATTTTACTGTGGGCAACAGGTGTCGCTGTTGTAAGGCATGAGAGAGCTGAAAGGATCCAGGCTGACTGCAGTGAGTCTTGGTGGAAATCTTGCTGACCCTTATGAGTTGGAACCCGCCCTCCTGACCCTTGCCAGGAAGTACAAATATTCTCACAACCCCGCTCCCGTAAAAAAAGTATTGTGGAAGGAGAACTTTTTATTTCCCGACAATGCCTGGAGTGAAACACAAGCCGTCGATGTATGAAGTGGCAACCTAAGCCGTGGATTTATATGGTAAGGCAACACTTTTTACGGAGCGGGGTTGTGAGAATATTTGTTCTTCCTATGTTAAGTGCTGGCAGGAAAATTGCAGTTTAGGCAGAGGGAGATGAGGGGAAAAGCTGTAAATGTGTGATCGAGTCTTGTTTTTAATCAATGTTACGAGCAGCTTTACAGCAAGCAGACTGACTCGTCTGGCGCCTCTTAAAACAGATAAAGATATTTGAAGTGTCGTGCTGCAGCGCTTCCTAAACAAAATAGCGCCGACGGCAAGCGGATGTGTTTTGGGGACAGTGAGGGGGCTGGTGGTTGAGGTCGTTTGAAACCGTGATGATGTAGCTAGATATCATCACGGCTTCAAAACGTCTCAGCCAATCAGCGACGCCCATTCACGATCGCTGGTTCATAATACAGATTCTATCACAGAATCAGAGCACAATGCAAAAACATCTGCTACTTAGCAACAACAACAGGTGACAACAAACCAAGTTGATGTAGCTTTTTAAAATAGAAAAAAAGATGTAGTTGTTTAAACCAATAGAAATCAGCAGTTCCAAAAGCACCTTGAACTACAAGAAAGAACACAGTACCACACCTCTGCCACAATAACTAAACAGTTCTAAAACATTGAGAAAGAAGAGAAAATCAGAGACTGAGCAAAAGATACAGTGTACTATAAAGTATTAGGCAATATGTATACTCGGCTGTTTAACAAAGAAAATAAAGTACCTACCAAAACAGACAGGATACCCACAATTGACACTTAGGTTCTCAATATCAGACACCACCAAAGGCACATACAGAAAGGGTTTAAACTATAGTATTAAAATTAACCACATCAGAGTAGAAAGATCACACTAAATAAATGTGTTGATCCTTCTGACTTCAACAAATATCTACCACACAAATTTTATATCTTCCTGGAGCCTACAGGGTTGTCTTTCACAATCACCTAAATTTACATAAAACAAAACAATTTTTAAACTGAAAATTATATCAAAAGCACTTAGCTTTGGGAGCTCTTCTCAAACACAGCCAGTCAGTTCAGAGTTCTAGAATCAGAATGTCTTTATAAGTGACATTGCAGAGGAACTGGAAGGAAAAGTATGTCTCTTTGCAGACGACACAAAGATCTGCAACAGGGTTGATACACCAGATGGAGTGGAAAGGATGAGAAGGGACTTGGCAAGGTTGGAGGAATGGTCAAATGTACGGCAGCTCAGATTCAATGCAAAGAAGTGCAAGGTAATGCACCTGGAAACAAAACCCAGGGCAAGAGTACACAATGGGGGTGAGATACTGACAACAGTAAAATGGAAAGGGACCTGGGGTAATTATATCAGATGACCTAAAGGTGGGCAAGCAATGTGAAGGCAGTAAGGAGGGCTGGGGGATATTGGGATGCATAGGGAGAGGCATCAATAGTAGAAAACAGGAAGTTGTTATCCCTCTGTACAGACAGTTGGTGAGACCCCATCTGAGTACTGTGTGCAGTTCTGGAGACCCCACCACAGAAGACATAGACAGAGTGGAGGCTGTCCAGAGGAAGGCACTAAAATGGTGCAGGGTCTGCACCAGAAGACATACTAAGAAAGACTAAAGGAGCTCAATATGTATACCCTTGAGGAAATGAGGAGAGAGGGACATGATAGAAACTTTCAAGTACCTCAAGGGAATCAACAAGTCCAAGAGGGTGGCATCCTTTAGAAAAAGATGTGCAAGAACAAGGGGCACAATTTGAAGATAGAGGGGGACGGCTCAGAGGTAATGTGAGGAAGTATTTTTCACAGAGAAGGTTGTGGATGCTTGGAACAGCCTCCTGAGGAGGTCGTGAGTCAAGAACAGTGGGGGAATGCATGGGACAGACATAAAGCAGTCCTAGTGGGGGTAGGAGGAAGTAAGCTGTTGGTTAATTAGGATCTGCAGTTTATCTGTTAGGTAGGAAAATGGGCAGACTAGGTGGGCCAAGCGGTCCTTGTCTGCCATCAAATTCCATGTTTCTATGTTTCTAATGCTACTACTTGCTGCATATTCTGAACTAGTTACATATGTGGTGTGAGATGAATCTGACCTTTCTGCTTCTGACTGCCTTTGTTTAGCACAAACTCTTCTTGGAGTGCTGAAGAATCTATCTACTGGAACAGGATCAAATGTTTCTGGACTGTCACCCTCAACTGAAATTCTAACCAGGTGTTCAACATTACTTCACTCAGTCTGTTTCTCCAGTCAGTTTTGACTTGCTACATTATTGAAAATGACCTTTCCAGCTTTGCATTGGACACTGGAATGAGCTTACAAATAACAACAACGTGGTAGAAGTTTGAGAACTGTTCTCTGTAGGACTTCAGAATATAGTTACAAAAGTCTTCCCTGTTTAAGTGACTTAAAACTTATTGCATAAAGTTTTAAGTTCAGACCATTCTCCTGGTAAAGCAGCAAAAGTCAGCGTTATGTTTTGTGAGTATCTGTCCATAGTAATTAACAAATCCGTCCAATTCTCACGTTCCCAAACATTTTTAGCTCATCAGCACTCCTAGGCCACTGTTTCATATCTAACAGTTTTAAAGTCCTAAAATTGGGTGTTGTTCTGAGAGTCACAGTCAGTGATATCTGAAAATCTGTCAGAAATGCACTGTTGTACTCTACTGACGTAATTAGATACCTGTGTTATAAGGTGCCTGATGATGCTGTTAGCATTTGAGACCGTAACATCTTTAAACACGACGGTTCAGAATTGTCAGACTCATTGTCAGTTACGTCATGATCATGTTGCTGTATGAGTGTCTTCAGTTCAGAGAAGATTATCTACGAGATGCTGTAGTTGCCGGGAGGTTAGCGTCAACACAAGCTAAAGCTAAGATCAAGTCAGCAGAAGAACCCTGTAAACTGAGGGAGAGTCGTGACAGTGGCCTAAGAAAGTCAATATAGAAGAGTAAATGAGTGACAAATTTGGCAGTTTTCAGTTTGGTCAAAATGCCCTTAACTCTGCTTTTCTTTGTTGGTGGTGCAGTAGCAGTTTCTGCGAGATTTTCAAGATGATGACTCATAACCGTGTAGGATTTTACCAGTGTCTGAACGGCATGAAGTTTGTGATCTACCCACCTTGTTCCAAATGCTGTTTCTGGTTTGCTGACTTCACGCCCACTATTTTAGCTAACTCTGAGCTCGTAGTTTCTTTGCACGTTGTAATGGTAGTACACAATGTCACGAGATTATTGTTCAGTTGATCAAAAATGTTCCTTTCAGTGCCTCTCTAATTGCCAATTCAAGTCTGTGGTTAAGACAATGAATAGACAGCAACCATGGCATTTCTACTTTAGCAGAGCTGATGGCCCTTGTCTTTTCCCCAGGTTTACTGCAGCACCATCTGCACACATAGCAACCATGCGACTGTTCAAATCTAAAATGCCTAACTCTAAGAAGGCTTCTTGAAGTGTTTGTAGCAAAGCTTCTACAGTGCTGTGCTGAATGTCTTTTAATCTGAAAAAGGTCATCTTCGTTAAACAAGAACTTTAGTAAAAATGCATAATATACAGTAATTCTTTTTCAATACAATTTTCATCTGTTGCTCCATCTAGAAGAACTGCAAAATACAGACTTTTCTGAAGGGCCGTGAGTAGATTTTCCGTAACAATTCACCAATAACTGACGTGAACATCGACAACCGTTAATACTTGCATATGCACTTCCATGATCAACATCATGTCTTTTTTCAAGTTTAACAAATGATTCAAATTTAGTAAGCAAAGTTGTTCTTTAGTGAGCAGATAAGTGATTTCAATTAGACAGCGAACTACAGCTCTGCCTTTACTTCTCCTCATAATAGTGCATGTCCAATTGGTGTAGTTTTGTTTATGGAGGCAGTTTATTCTGGTTTTAGTTGAGCGTAACAGCTCGTTTATGAGCATCACATTGACTGTGTTTTGCATCATTGTCCTTTTCAAAGCAGTACCTCGAATGCCAACAATGAAACTTTCATTAACATTTCTGCAGTACTTTAACTGGTCTGCCCATTTTTCACACAGGAAACATTTTACCGGTCTACAAACTCACCACCATTGTCTGTTTCATACACTAACCATTCGTTCGGTGATCAATCTCCGTTTTCCATTTTCAGCAGTGTGCCTCCTTACTTTTTGGTGGTGGTTGCCATGCGGGTTGCTGTCTATTCTTTTGGGTTCACTATTAAGATAGAAGTACACTTTGAGTACTTGAACAATTTGTGTCAGTGTTGCTTCTTTTTCAGTGAGTCTTGCAGGTTTGCACTAACATGACACTCTTGTACAATAAAAGTATTGAACAACAAATTGTGTGTGCTTCTTTTCCTGTAAAATTTGTCCAAACTATTGCAGAGACACCACTGATTTTACTTGAATCAGGCAGCTGTACAGTTGCTGTGTTATGGTGTGTGTGTGTGGGGCGGTGGGAAACTGATGCTAAAACTTAAACGGTCAATCCGCACAGTTACCCAGCTAGTAGGGTCTGAGCCTCTATAGTCAATTGGTTACCCAGAGTACTCTGAGGGCTAGTATGGGGTGAGTGCTCAGCCTCCAACTTAAATGGTCACCACCCAGTTTTACTGAATCTGCTATACACAACACTGCAGAGCTGCAAAGGGCAGATGACCATCTGGTTGGGGTGACTTGATTGAGCCTCTAACTTTAACGGACCTCAGTCACTACCCAGTACTAGTACAGGTCTGAGCCTCTAACTTAAGCGAACAGCCAGTACTAAGTATGTCGTCTGCTGTACACAGTACTTCAGGGCTTGCAGGGCAGACCGAATTGATTGGGGAGGGGGTGATTGAGCTCAATACCTCTAACTGAAATGGTGAGGGTCAATCAGTACCCAACTAGTATGGGTCTGAGCCTCTAACCTAAGACGGTCAGTACCCTAACTAATCGTCGGTCTGCTGTCTGCACAGCTCTGCCCAGCAGGGCTGATGACCAAATCTGGGTTTGGGGGTGGAGTAATTCTAAAGCAGAGACAATTAAAGCCAGTCATCAATCTGGCCCAGAGTAGTGTGCTCGGTGCTGCTATTGCAGCCAGCTGACAAGAGGGCACATCGAGCAGATGAGAAAAAAAAACACAGTTCCAACGGTGAGTATTTTTAACCAGTCAGTTTCTGCAGGAGCCGTTTCACAGACAAACTAGTCAGTACTGTACTAACCATCTGCTCCACCCACCCCCAAAAATACACTTCCTTGTTCAGGCAAACTTTGCTAGCCTTCGCCAAACATGGCATCCAGTTAGACGAATATGACAATTAATAAATGACTGCCCATTGTATGTCTGGAGACAGGTGGTTTAGTTTGACAAAATAATCCACTTCATCAGCTTGAGCTCCTTCCTGGCACTTTCCTTCCAGTGTGTCACTGAGCTTTTCTTCTCTCCAGACCCTCTACCCAGCTGAGCAGAGCTCCTTTTTGTCTTGCTAAGTTGTATGCAGTTTTAGTCCTGCAGCGGTAGCTCTGGACGCTCTGACCTACAAACACAAAACAATGTGTCAGTGTTTGTATTCACCTAGTAATTTTTGATGAATCCCAGTATCCCCAACGCTAGCTTGCCCCAAAATTAAGTTACCCTACTTTCTGGATGAACTGGGATGCTCAGCTGGCCAGCCAGGCTGGCAGGTGATGAACCCACTGCAGCAGAGACCCTGCAAAACAGAACAGGTACAAGTAAGTACACAGTCAGGACCGACTACTCATCTGCTAAAGAAAACTTCATTTCAGAGTGAGTTGAGGATCGAACTACCGCAAGGCTGCCGTCTTGCCTGGCAGGGCAGTCGTAGTCAAAGACTTGTACCACCGGAGGACTCTGCATCAACGACCTGAAAAAAGTTAACACAGAATTTATTTAAAATTGGATCACTGACTCATTGCCCATTCCCCATAATCTCTTCCCCACAAAAATAATAAACAAAAATAACTGGCACCACAACACCCCAACAACTCCTGGTGGTGAGATGTCATCATCCTGACACAGAGCTACTGGCAAGTGGTGAGCAGTAACTCAGGGCAGAGAGTGGTCTTGGTGACTGTAGGGCGCACAAGGAAGTGTCAGGCCACATGCTCAGCTGCGCTTGCTTGCATGAGTCAAGTGCCCACGACTGCCCACAAATTAGGCTGCCTGCTATAGTAGACATTCAGGGCAAGGGCAATGATAGTTTAGATACTCCCGGGCCCTGATGCAGCACATGACTTTCCTATAATAATATGACGAGGGAGGCGAAACTATGCTGACAGATGGATGAGGTTTACATCTCTGACCTGGTCCCCCACCAGCAGGGCACAGAGTCATCACTGTACACACTGCTCAATCACAGACCACCCACACAGTGACACGGCAGGCAGCACAACGCATGTAGCAAAACTTAAGAGCAGCTGTGAGCACCCATCCACAAATGATTTACCACGAAGAAAGAAAATTCTGAGAATAGAACTTACTGCACCAACCTGTGCCCCCTCCCAGCACCCTGCACCCTGCTTAGAAGTGCCTCTCTGGGATCAAGTGGTCCAGCAGAGAGAGAGAATCATTTTTGTACTTATCCGCAGCCTAGGGCAAGTTAAATGAGAAAAACAGACCCCCACCCACCCCCATTAGGCCAGTGACCGAGCTCTTCAGGCACTACAGGCCCAGTCAGGCACCTCACCCACTCTTGCCCAGAATCACTGCAGCTGAGCACTCAGCCGTTCAGGAAACAGCACTGCCCCTACACCCCAAAACAAACTTTGAGGGACACCTACAGGATAAAAACACTGCTGGCTGACCTTTCTTCAGTGGAACTGGATGGAGATTGGTCAGGGACCCCCCAACACAACTCTGACAGTAATTGTCCCCCCAAGTTGCAGCACATACCCAAAGCATCCCGATTGTTCTACCTGCAACAGGAGATCCGACAGACTTGGTCCTGGTGGTGCACACAGCAGCAGCAGCGGATTCATCGGGGCATCGGAGCAAGGCGGTATTAGCCAACATAAAACACTGCCGGCTGACCTTGCCTCAGTGGAACTGGAGATTGGGAAGAGAACCCCTTCCCAACACAACTCCACATTAATTGTTCTCCCTCCTCCCGAGTTGCGGCGCATGCACAGTCCGAGACAGACTGGTCCGGTGATCCTCCGTGGTGCACACAGCAGCTGCAGTGGATTCATGTGGGAGGGCTGTCAGAGCAAGGCGGGTATTAGTCTACACATCCATTGTGCCAAAATCCTGCTCCATAGATGCAGTCAGCTTGTGGATGGGACTGCAGCACAGACAGTGACTGGAATCGAAGGCCACTGAACAAACCAGGCATAGCAAAGGAAAAGTTCCACTGCTGAGACTCATGGTTTTAGCTGTGGCCATCGACAAGGATTCTGTCACGCTGCAGGCCCATCCATGTTGACTGTGCCCTGGCCTTCCATCCCACGCAGCTTCAGGTCCAAACTGCAGCTCAGAGATCATGCTGGGAGGAGTCCGCACATCTTGGGCCAAACTCTGTGCACCTCTTGTCGACAGACAGAGCAATTGTGTAGGTCCTGGAGAAATTAAGTTTACTGCCTCCTCACAGACTAGTCTGTTCTGCAGCAGTCCTCAACTGGGGGAGGGCTAAACCTAATCAGGCCCGGCCTCGATCACTTCATTTTTAACTGCCGCCTAGTACCCTGCAATAAATATTGCCACCCTAACCTCATTGCCTCTCATTACTACTTCAGTAAAGTTCTCCACATGAGTTCTACCCACCTTGTGTCTGGATTATTAATTTTCTGGGTCATATAGTGCCACTTTTCAGGGAACTCTTCCATGCCTTGCTTCCGCCTTCCTCTGCTCACTGCTGCATGGGCTTTTTCTGTCACGTTTCTCTGTAGCCTAAGCGGCACTTTCCAGATGCGTGGGATTAGCAGCCAATAACTGCGGGAGGCGGCAGAACTAACGGGCATAATGATGCCCATTTGCAAAAAAAACTACTGCAACATGAAGCATCCATAAACAGCAGCACGGAAAATGCGAAAACCTGGGAAAATGGATCGCACATTTCTCGATCCATTCCATGTTTTGACTTGCATGGCCAGTCAGGCTTGCATCGCAAAATGTGATGTGATACCGCTATTTAAAACCCTGAGGCAGAAGGTGGAAGAAGGGAAATAGACTATTTATATATTTGCTGTAGCAATAAGGCTAATTTATAGGGACTAGGCCTGCCAATGCCTCTTTCAAACAACATGAAGTCTTGCTGTATTCTGACTATTGCAGTTAGGTCCTGCCTTTCAGCTGCCCGGAGAACAAAGAGTTAACTTTCCATGGCCAGCATGGAGCGTTCAGCGCAAGCTTCGGTTGAAGCCCCTGTCTGCTGCTGTTTAAACTCCAACGTCAGATTCTTTACTCGCCTCACTGAACAGTTGCTCAGATTTCTCCCTTTGCTTGGTTCAAAAAGTCTGTTAAAGTGTCGTTTTCGCTCCAGTTTCTGCAATTTCTGCTACCGAATCTGTCGGTTTAAGTCTCTGTCTGTGGTACCGTGAGTACTAGATAGGTTTTACATTTAGTTTCTGTGTGGAACTTGCAAATTTCGGATCGGTACAGCTGAACCGATCAGTTTAGTCTTAAAAGTTTGTGAATTTACTTAGAGTGTAGTAACCAGTCCGTATTGGTTCTAAAAAACAGATTTTATTATAGTTTTTCCAAGACCTGTAACACGGTCAGGAACCGATAGGGGAGTCTTGCCTGGCAGATTGCCGAAAAAGGTAAGTTTTAGATAGGATTGGCCATGTCTGAAAACCCAAGAAAAAACCGGGCCCACTGTGTTTCAACACTGCAGTGTGTGTGGGGAAGCCTTTGCTAAGGCTGATCCCACACCACCTGTGTTTATCGTCTGGGGTTTGACCACCTCGATTCAGACTGCCAAAGTTGTAAGAATTTTCCCAAAGCTACCCTGGATAAGAGAGTAGGTAGACTGAGGAAAGGTTGGCAAAGTCCGCTGACCCAGATGGCCAGCCTGGTTCGGTTAGGATAGTGCAATCGCTAACCGGTTCGGCCGAACCGCACCATCTGGCAGGGGTCGGTTCCTCCGGTTCCGGATTACACTTCAGAAGAATTTTATGAACCGGAGGAGGAGGAGGGAGAGTATGAGGATGATGATGGTGATTATGAAAGTCTGGATGTGCCTATTGACCCGGACATCTCCCCAAACAGACCTTCAGGTGTTTCTCCTCCTAGGCTTTCTGAGTCCCTTCCCACTTTATGTTTTACAAAAAAGTGGCTGAAACACCCTCCAGCTTCCAATGGAAGAAGCAGTAGAGGATCAGGAGAGCCTGATTTTGATGAAATGATGGACATCCCAGAGTCCAGGAGATTGTCTACTCCCTCCATAAATCTTTTGGGAAACAGACAATTAAAATTCTAAAGACTCTAACTCCATACCTCCTGTGGATAGACGAATGGACAAGAGGTACACACTTTCAGGCTCGGACACGGAGTTCCTTTCTCAGCAATGCAGCCATGTTAGGGTAGTGCAGGCTGCTGCCTGTGATAAGGCAAATATTCCTTGGCATCACAACCCCAGATAAGGACTCCAGGAGGATTGATGCCATGGCAAAAAGCAGTACATGGCAGCATCTTTGGGACTCGGGCAGGCTAACTATATGGCCTACACAGCTAGATACCAGAAGTCCAGATGGGACACTGTTCTGGCTCTGGCTAAACAGGCCCCTGACCAGCTTGCCAAGGAGTTGGAGCAGGTGGCTGCAGATGGGATTGAGGCATCCAAGGTGCAGTGGCATGCTGCTGTGGACTCCAGTGATGTTTCATCTAGAGTCATGGCTACATCTGTGGCCCTTAGGAGGATGGCTTGGCTCAGATGTACTAGCCTATCACAGGTACCCAGGCTAAGGCCATGGATTTCCTTGTCATTGGTAATTCTCTGTTTGGGGAGCAGACAGAGAACAACATGAAAAAGATGGATGAGTACAGGACCACCTACAGGAGTGCTCAGGCCAAAGAAAGGCAAGCCACTGCTCAAAGGCAGCAGTCCAGGGCAGGCCTTTTCAAAGGCCTTTACCAAGCTCAGGCCTCCTCTTCTTCCTATGCTCATAGGGGTCTCTTCAGAGGGAGAGGCAGACGGGGAATGAGCAGGCCTGCTTCCACCCCTCAGCCTAAAGCCCCTGCCAAGCAGACACCCTGATGGGTCTGCCCGGCCGATTCTCCAATTCCTGTAGGTGGCAGGCTGGCTTACTTTGTCCAGGACTGAAGTCTCTGACATCAGACAAGTGGGTCCTGGAAGTAGTAAGCCAGGACTGGTTCTCTGCTTCAGAAAATGTCCCAAGATGAGAACCAGATCCTTTCCACCTGCAATCCATCAGAGACCCTTGCCCTAGAGGCAGAGGTTTCTTCCCTCCTAGCTCTCAGAGCCATAGAGAGGTTCCTACCTATACAAGGGCAAGGATTGTACTCCAGGTATTCTCTAACCCCCAAAAACAGGAGAATGGCGGCCCATCCTGGATCTAAGATATCTGAACAAGCGCCTTTTAAAACCAAAGTTCAAAATGGTGACTCTGGGAATAATTCTGCCCTCTCTAAGGCCAGGGGACTGGCTAGCCTCCCTGGACCTCAAAGATACCTATTTTTACATTCCCATCAGGTGCTCCCACAGAAAGTACGTTAGGTTGAGTTGCCCTCAGGCCACTATCAATTCAGAGCAATGCCCTTTGGCCTAACATCAGCCCCAAGGGTGTTCACAAAGTGCCTGGCAGTAGTGGTTACTTTCCAAGGAGAAAAAGATCTCCATCTTTCCATACTTGTACGACTGGCTCATAGTGGGTCAGTCTCCAGATCAAGTCAAGTCACATCTGCAAATAACTCAGCAAGTGTTCACTTCCTTAGGATTCCTCCTCAACCTTCCAAAGTCAGTTCTCAAGCCAGTACAGCTCCTCACCTTCATTGGGGCAGAGCTGGATACAATAAGGGCAAGAGCTTTCCTTCCCTGGACAAGATAAGGACCCTTATGGAACTGGCCTTTTCATTCACCCTTCAGGTATCTCGACCAGCAAGGCATTTCTTGCAGCTTCTGGGCCACATGGCAGCCTCTACAGCAGTGGTCCAGGGAACAAGATTTCAGATGAGGGGCATTCCAGTTCCACTTAAGAGCCTTCTGGTGCCAAAGAAAGGATTCCCTTACCAAGCTAGTCCCAGTGACTCGAACCCTGATCCAGGCTCTGCAGTGGTGGCAGGATCAGGACAATTTGAGGCAAGGAGTTCCTTTGTCAATCAGTCTCATTCAGTGATACTCACCACTGATGCCTCCTGCTGGGCTGGGAGCCCACCAGGGGATCTTACCCCAAGGGTGGTGGTCACCTCAAGAATCTCTGCTTCACATCAATCTCTTGGAACTCAGAGCAGTGTTTCTAGCACTGAAGCCTTTCCAAATCTGTACAGAACAAGGTGGTCCAGATCAGAACAGACAGTACCACCACAGTGTGGTACATCAACAGGCAAGCAGGCACTCGGTCTCGGCCTTGTGCACAGAAGCAATGAAGTTGTGATCCTGGCCTATTCCCTGCAAACCTCTCTGATAGCAGTTCACTTCCCAGGAAGGACAATGTCCTAGCAGATGCTCTCAGCAGGATATCCCAGGGCCATCACAAATGGACCCTAGATCCCTAGTTTTGAAAGTGATTTTCTCGAGATGGGCACTCCACAGATAGATATTTTGCAGCCCCAGACAATCACTAACTTCCTCTCTTTTGTTGCAGACCCCCAGTCTTGGGCTCAGTCCCCCTGGATGCTCTGATTCTGGATTGGGAAGGGAAATTTCTGTATGCTTTTCCCACCTTCCCTCTCCTGATCTAAGTGTTAGTCAAGATCAGGTCACAACCATGCAAAGTGATTCTGATTGCTCCAGACTGGGCCAGACAGCCCTGGTACCCTCTGTTGCTGTCCTTAGCAGTCCACCTTCCCTGTCTCTTCCCAGGAATTACAACCTGTTGACATCCTCTCAGGGAAGATTTGGTATCCAACCTCAAGTCTCTCCAATCTCAAGGTATGGCTCTTGACGAGTTAGTTGCTGATCTGCACCTTTCTCAAGGGTTCTGGATATCCTTAAGGCCTCTCAAAGCCTTCCACCAGAAAGACTTACAACTCCAAATGGAAAAGGTTCACTATTTGGTGCTCTAATAAGCATATTTCTCCAGAATCTCCGGGTTGCCTACAGTTCTGGACTATATGGTCCATCTTAATGGCTTAGGACTTAGGCCTGCTACACTTAAAGTGCATTTGGTAGCTGTTTCTGCCTTCTTGTCAGTAGGCAAGCCCTCTCCTCTGTCAGGTCATCCTGTGTTTTATAAGTTCTTCAAGAGATTGCTGCACACAATCCCCCCTTTAGGGACCCTGCTCTGCTTGGGACCTTAATCTTTGCATTGCTCAGCTTATGCAACCTCCCTTTGAGCCTTTGCCTCTGCAGAGCTTAAGAACTTGACTTGGAAAACTGTGTTTTTGGTAGCCATTACCTCTGCCAGGCGTATCAGTGAATTGCAAGCCCTGTCAGTGGAGCCTGATTTCATCTCTTTCCACAGAGATAAAGTGGTCCTAAGAACTAACAGGAAATGTTTGCCTAAGGTGGTTTCAGATTTCCACCTTAATCAGTCTGTCTCTCCCTATTTTCTTCACTGACCATTCCTCCTCTGGAGAGAGGAGGCTGCACAGCTGGATGTTAAAGGGCCCTCAACTACTACATAGAGCGCACCAAGGGTCACAGGTTTGAGTCCCTCAGTCGTTCTTCACATATGGAGAGGTCAGTAAGGGCAAACCTGCCACTAAGAGATATGTTGCTAGGTGGATTGTCTCTTGTATACAATTCTGCTATGAAAACTGGGTAGAACCCACCCTGAGGCCTGAGGGCTCACTGTATGAGGTACAGCTGCTTCCGGGCTGCTGCCAGGGATATTCCTATCTTAGAAATTTGTCAAGCAGTCACCTGGAAAACAGTCCATACATTCACCAAGCATTACTCTCTGGATATCCAGGCTAGGAGTCATGCTCGGTTTGTACAGCAGTACTTCAGATCCTATTCCCAAAGTAGGTTCTGTTCCTCCTCCATGGAGGTACTGCTTGATGATCTGCAATAGTCAGAATACAGCAAGACTTCATGTTGTTTGAAGAAAAAATTACTCACCTTAGTAATGTTGTTTCTTCTAATGGAGTCTTGCTGTATTCATTTCCCCCGCCTCCCGTCTCAGAACCTGTTTTTTGGGATGTGGGTTGGCAGGACAATGTTGGCACCCTAGGGTGCCCCCTTTCACCCTCCTTTACTTTGGGTGTGTGTTGTGTTTTGTTTTGGGGTTTCCTGGCATGAGTCTTTGCTTTGAAACCAAAAACCCTTTTAATAAATTTAGTTGCCAGTTGGCTAGTGTGAATTTTGACAGTTTCACACAGAACTTCTAGTGAGTATTGCTCGTAAAGATCTGACGGTTGGAGTTTAAACAACAGCAGACAGGGGTTTCAACCGAAGCTCACGCTGAACGCTCCATGCTGGCCATGGAAAGTTAACTCTTTATTCTCCGGGCAGTTGAAAGGCAGGACCTAACTGCAATAGTCAGAATACAGCAAGACTCATTAGAAGAAACAACATTACTAACGTGAGTAATTTTCCTTTCTCTGCTTCCTAATAGGGTATCCCTAGACCTTTTGTTAGCTCTACAGTGAAGCAGTCATGCATAGTTTGGGTTTAGTTTAATAAGTTTTTATTACTGGTATACAAAGGATATATGTTCATATAAAGCTTGTCATTAATAAGATGATACAACACATTATGGGATGTACGACTATTGTACGGTTGTATTTTCTGTATGTTGACTTTTCTTGCTTAATAAACTGAAGTGTAAAAAAAAGAAAAAAAGTATTACGTCACAAAGTGGGCATTTAACATGTTTTATAACCCACCCAGCGAGGTTGTGGCAGTTAGCTTTGTTGGGGCTTTCAAAGCAGGACTCGACAAATTGCTGATTAAAAATGGCATTGAGGTTTACACAGCATGAGCATGGGGTCACATTCCAGTTGTTAAGCCTTTATGCATTCCCTAACTCAACTTGGGTATGGTCACTGTCATATGGACAAACAAGATGGATCCCAAGTCCTTTCCATCATTATATTATGTTACTATATCACACATGGGAGAAAGCATAGTTTCAATCCAGCACTTCCCAAATACTTGATACATGCTTAGGTCTTCTCTCATCTGGCTGCTGTACTCCCTGACTCTGCAAAATACCATGATACCTCTGTTTGAAAGGAGTACAAATGTAGCCTGACCCCTGAGGAAGCTTATCCCAGCTGTAGTGTAATGTTTCTAGGTATGATCATCATCCATCATTTAGAAGTTAGTACCCAAATGTGAGAGGCCTGAGATAAAGCCTAACTAAGCCAACACAGATGGTAATTAGAGGTTAGCAAACTTCTGTGTCAGTACTCTTTTGATCAAAGTACACTACAAGTTGTTAGCATCAGAAGTGATGGGTGCGCCAAGCAGTCACTTCAAGACCCATGGTTACTGATTTAAAGACTTGTAGTAGTGGAGAAGTTTCATAAATACAAAGGAGACTCTGCACTAAATTCTGAGGAGCAGGGATAGATAGCCAAGTAGAAGAGGGCATTATATTACTACATTAATTAGTAATCTGGTCCAGAACCTCCCCCACCCCCAGTCTGCTGAGCCTGCCACTTCCTGCTTCATGTATGGCAAGATCATCAGACAGCAGAAGAAAGTATACCACACTTAACCCCAGCTTAATACTTTGGTGCTGTAAGAGCCATTTCCTCTGCAAGTATAGAAATTAACATGAAAACAGAATCTCATTCCCTAAAGTTCTTTGTTCTGACTGCTTGTCTACTCCAGACATAAGTTTGTTGTTCAGGAAATGCTTATTATCAGAAGCAGAGGATTTTGATGTTGGATATAGACAGTCGGCCTCTGATGATGGATGTCTGGACAATAGATCATGTTTTAATGTCAATGTACAGTATCTAGTTAAGAACAAATGGGACACTAACTAAAGAAAATATATGAAATGCGTGCAGAAATTAGTCTATCTATTGTGTCTTTCAAAGTTATCTCGAAACATCAGGGGCTTGTTAAATCTTCCAGGCACTTGAATCCCTTACTAAACAAAAATAATGTTTCTGATCTTAAAGCAGTAGACTGGCTCTGTGGCACCAAACAGTGAGGCTACATGATTGGCACACTGGCAATCTGGGGTTGTTCTGTGAGCTTAGAACGCTGAGGTGGAAACTAGCAGGAATAGTTAGGGGTTCCGGTGGATGCAACCTGCCCGGCATGTTTTTGGCATGTGACGGTGGCAGGATGGAGGTGCGCTTGGCGACCAGTGCTGCTGCTGTGCACCCCCAAGGATGCCGCAAGGTGTGTACCTATGTGGGAGGCTGAGAAGTGCCAAATGATGACTCTTTATGACCCTTGACCCCTTAGTATGTGTTGGAAACTGCTCAAATCTGTGGTGGCAGCAGGAGGCCCCTTGAAGGGATAAGCTAGAAAAGACAAAGGGACAGAAAACCTGGGATGTCATGATATCAGTAGTTGGCAGTAAAGGTGTGCTTGGCCAGCAGCAGGGGCACTTGTGGGTCCTAAAAGGAGTCTGAGGTGGTGGTACAGAAGAGCAGTAGAAAGCAGATCTTTCTTTGAGAGGGCTCTTGAAGTAGGTAATTACGTGAGGACTGATGCGGCATGCGTCAGGACCCCACAGAAAATTTCTAGCTAGCAGTCTCTGGCGGGGGACCGCCCACATCAGATGACCCACTTAATGCGACGCCAGTATAAAGGGGCGGTCCCCATACCCGCTTTCCAGTTCTTTCCGCTTTAGCTCGTGAAAGCGATCGTGGTAAAGTTCACTGCTCGTTAGTCTCGTTGTTGGTGTGACGAGGACAGCCAGCTCTGAGTGCTCGAGTGCTGTAATAATTTTGTTATTACATATAAAATATGTGAAGGAAGGTCGGTTCAAGGAAAAGGCTGTCTTACTGAACTGACACATCAAGACCACCCAGGGATAAGTTCAAAGGACAGGAGGTATTTTAAACTGCAGAGATCTGGGGTGCAATTACCTTGCCAATTTGCTTTCATCCCAGGAAATGAGATTAGCCATTCATAATGCCCTCAGGAGATCCTTTGACTTGCATAGTTGCCAGGGAAGGACTTGTGGGAGGGATGTCAAGAGAGGCCAGAGTGGACATTTAAGAGGTTTGATGTCTGAGCCAGGGAGAACCCAGACGATTCTGGAAGGTCCAATATACATTTCCAGGAACTCTTGAATTACATGAATACCCTTTGATGTGTAGATACCCAGGGCCCAGACAAGGTTTAGGAGTCAAATACACTTCTGATTTGAATACAGTGTGTGTGTGTAGAGGCACAAACCAGTACTGACCAGTTAACCTGTGGAGAGGAAAGTCAGTGAGGTCATCTCATATGTTTTTTTTAACATTTTATTTGGAGACCCTGCATTGTAAAATATAGAGTTTAATTCACCAAGGCGGAGTTAGTGACCTCATGAGAAGGACGGCTCAGAAGTGTGTTTAAGTGATGAAAGAACCTGACGAGAGACACAAGAAAATATTTCTGAGTGACCCAAGAGAATATTATCTGACTGAGGGAGAATCATCACAGCACTGAGAAAGAGTAAGATTAGAACAGTCTAAATGTATGTATTGTAGAAACTGTACTTTTTCCTGTTTGTTTTAGGGCTGAATGTGTTGGGGGTATATATATATATTTTGTTCTGTAATTATTGTTCTGTTTTGATATTTTTAAAGGAAAGAGATTTTTTTTACCAACGAAACTGATGGAGTGCCTTGAGAAATTCTTTTATTTTTTAAGTGGAGTTTTAAAGGTTATAAGTGCACTGTGTATGGGCTTATTGTATACCAAACTGGGAAATGGATAGAGTTCTCTAAAAGTCTTGCATTGCGTTATAAGGGTTCATTTGAAAACCTGGTTGGGTGCCCGTGGGCAAAGATATCTGGCCCCCAAGACAGAATTATCTGAGCCTGATAATTGGGTACGCTAACAAGAGGTTATCAGTTTGAATCCTTCCAGAGCTTGAGACTAAGGTGATTTGAACCACAAAACAGACAAGAGGGTTACCTTGTCTGTTCACTGTACACAAATCATATGCTTAGAGGTTGGCACTTTGGGAGTAGAGGGTTGACCGGCTGAGCGAGTTTGTGACAGTCGGTAGTTCTACCGTTTTTTTCTCGATTTAATTTGACTGTTAGTCAATTTTTTCGGTGTGTATGTTGTCCCCCTACACCCTCTGAGCACAAGAATAATTCAAACAACATGAGTCTTGCTGTATTCTGACTATTACAGTTAGCCCCAGCCTTTAAACTGCCCTGGAGAACAAAGGGTTAACTTTCCATGCAGAGCATAGAATGCTGAGCTCGAGCTCGGTTGAGGTCTCTGTCTGGAGCCCTTTGAAATCCATACATCAGATTCTTTACTCTGCCTCACTGAACAGTCACTCCGGAGATTTCTCCTTCAGCTCGGTTCAAAAGTCTGTTAAAGTCTCGTTAAGTTGTTGGTTTTACCAATTTATTTCCGCATAGTCGGTTCAGTCTCTGTCTGTGGTACCATGAGTACTAGATAGGTTTTGTTCTGATTTTCTGTGTGGAAATTGTAAAGTGTTAGATAGGTTCGCTGAACCGATCATTTGTATTGAATCCTTGTGTTTTACTTAGAGTGTGGTTACCGGTCCTTATTGGTTCTAAAAAAAAAACGGTGTTGAGCATTTTTTCCAACATCCGTGACACGCTTAGGAACCGATAAGGAGTCTTGCCTGGCGGTTGCCATAAAAGGGTAAGTTTGGTTGGGTTGGCCATGTCTGAGAAACCTAAAAAAAACCGGCCACTGGGTTTCAACACTGCAGTGAATGTGGGGAGGTCCTACAAGGCCGCACTCCACACCACCTGTGTTTATTGTCTGGGGTTTGAACACCCCAATACAGACTGCCAAATTTGTAAATTGTCCTAAATCTCCCTTGAAAAGAGATTAGGTAGACTGAGGGAAAAGGAGGTCAGAAGTCCGCTGACCTGGATGGCCACCCGGTTTGGTTCGAATGAACCAGAAGGAGTTCCTCTGACCAGGGCGATACTTCTTTGGGCAAGAGGAGAGCCGATCCTGAGGGGTCGGTTCCTACAAAAAGGAAACGCAAAGAAAAATTGACCAGTTCGGATCCGGAGGTTCATGTTCCGACCGTCGAGGAAACAGCCAGAGCAATTCAAATTATGGAATCGCTTCATCCCAGTTCCGACCGATCCGGCACCTTTCGCAGGAGTTCGGTTCGTCGGTTCCCGGTTCAAGATTATACCCTGCAAATTTTTATGAACCGGAGTTTGAGGAGGTGGGGAGTTTGAAGATTATGGTGATGATGGTGAAAGTGTGATGTGCCTGTGGAACCAGACATCTCCCCAGACAGACCTTCTGGTGTATCCTCCTAGGCTTTCTGAGTCCCTTCCCATTTTCTGTTTTACAGAAAGGTGTCTGAAACCTCCAGCTTCCTATGGAAGAGGCAATGAAGGA
This sequence comes from Neoceratodus forsteri, assembly GCA_016271365.2. Taxonomy (NCBI): domain Eukaryota; kingdom Metazoa; phylum Chordata; order Ceratodontiformes; family Ceratodontidae; genus Neoceratodus; species Neoceratodus forsteri. The sequence goes on along the minus strand of CM028137.1, from coordinate 699,705,353 downwards.
TCAGGTGGAGCCTCATTATGTGGAAATGATGGACATCCCAGGGTCCAGGAGACTGTCTGTTCCCTCCACAGATCCTTTGGGAAACAGACACAAAAACCTGAAGTCTCCCAATTCTGTACCCCCTGTTGACAGAAGGATGGACAAAGAGGTACACACTATCAGGCTCAGATACGGAGTTTTTATACCAGCAATGCAGCCATGTTGGGGTAGTGCAGGCTGCTGCCTGTGACAAGGCAAACATTCCTTGGCTTCACACCTCCCAGACAAAGACTCCAGGAAGATTGATGCCATGGCAAAAAAAACAGTACATGGCATCTTCCTTGGCACTCACACAGGCAAATTATATGGCCTATACAGCCAAGTACCAGAAGTCCAGGTGGGACACTGTACTGGCACTGCTAAACAGGCCTCCCCCAGCTAGCCAAGGAGCTGGAGGAGGTGGCTGCAGATAGGATTGAGGCATCAAGTACAGTTTCATGCTGCTGTCTACTCCAGTGATGTGTCATCAAGAGTCATGGCTATATCTGTGACTCTTCGAGAATGGCTTGGCTCCGATGTACTAGCCTCTGAAAGGACACCCAGGCTAAGGTCATTGATTTTCCTGTAGTGAGTAATTCTCTGTTTGGGGCAGACAGAGAATACATGAAGAAAATGGATGAGTACAGGACCACTTATAGGAGTGTTCAGGCCAGGAGAGGCAGGCAGCTCTTCAAAGGCTGCAGTCTAGGAGCAGGGCAGGCTTTTCCTAGGCCTTTACCAAGCACAGGCCTCTTCTCCCTTTCACAGAGGGGTTCTTCAGAGGGAGAGGCAGAAGGGGATGAGCAGGGCCGCATCCACCCCTCAGTCTAAGGCCCTGTCAAGCAGACACCCTGGATGGGTCTGCCTGGGTCGACTCTCCTATTCCAGTAGGGGCAGGCTGGATTACTTTGTCAGGACTGGATGTCTGTTACCTCAGACAAGTGGGTCCTGGAAGTAGTAACCAGGGACTATTCTCCGCTTCAAAAAATTTCCGAAGATGAGAGCTAGATCTTTTCCACCTGCAGGTCTCTCAGAAACCCTTGTCCTAGAGGCAGGGTTTCATCTCTTCTGGCCTTAGGAGCCATAGAGAGAGTTCCACTCCCACACAGGGCAAAGGTCTGTACTCCAGGTACTTCCTTACCCCAAAAAAGACAAGGAGTGGCGACCCATCCTAGACCTAAGATACCTGAACAAACATCTTTTAAAACCAAAGTTCAAGATGGTAACTCTGGGAATAATTCTTCCCTCTCTAAGGCCAGGGACTGGCTAGCCTCCCTGGACCTATAGGATGCCTGTTTTCACATTCCCATCAGGTGCTCCCACAGAAAGTACCTCGGGTTCGAGTTGCCCTCAGGCCATTATCAGTTCAAAGCAATGCCCTTTGGTCTAACATCAGCCCCAGGGTTTCACAAAGTGCCTGGCAGTAGTCGTTGCCTTTCCAAGAAGGCAAAGATTTCCATTTTTCCATATCTGGATGACTGGCTCATAGTGGACAGTCTCCAGACCAAGTCAGGTCAGACCTGCAAGTGACCCAGCAAGTGTTCACTTCTCTAGGATTTCTTCTCAACCTTCCCAAGTCAGTTCTCGAGCCAGTGCAGCTCCTTACCTCTATAGGGGCAGAGTTGGATACTGTCAAAGCAAGAGCCTTTCTTCCCTGGAAAGGCAAGAGTTCTTATAGAACTGGCTTCTTCCTTCAGCCTTCAGGTGTCTCGACCAGCAAGGCATTTCCTCCAGCTCTTGGGCCACATGGCAGCTTCTACAGCAGTGGTCCTAGGGCAAGATTCCAGATGAGGGAAATTAAGTTCCATCTGAGGGCCTTTTGGTCCCAAAGGAAGATTCCTACCAAACTGATTCCAGTGACTCTGACCCTGATCCAAGCCCTCTCAATGGTGGCAGGATCAGGACAATTTAAGGTAAGGGTCCCATTTGGCACTCAGTGTCATTCAGTGGTCCTTACCACGGATGCTTCCCTCCTGGGCTGGGAGCCCATCTGGGGACCTCACTACCCAGGGACTGTTGTCCCATCAGGAATCCCTTCTCCATGTCAGTCTCCTAGAACTCAGGGCAGTTTTCTCTGGCCTGCAAGCTTTCTCTCAGTCAGTGCAGAACAAGGTGGTTCAAGTCAGAACAGACACCACCACCACCACCATGTGGTACATCAACAAGCAGGAGGCACTCTGTCTATGGCCTTGTGCACAGAAGCCATGAAGTTGTAGTCCCTGGTTTATTCCTCAAACCTCTCTGATAGCAGTCCACCTTCCAGGGAAGGACAATGTGCTAGCAGATGCACTGAACAGGATCTCACAGGGCCATCACGAATGCGGTCCCTGGACCTCTGGTCTTGAAGGTGATTTTTTCAAGGTGGGGCACTCCAGAGATGGATCTCTTTGCAGCCCCAGACAATCACCAACTTCCTCTCTTTGTTGCAGACCCCCAGTCTTGGGCTCAGTTCCTCTGGATGCTCTGATTCTGAACTGGGAAAGGGAAATTTCTGTATGCCTTCCCTCCCTTTCCTCTACTGTTCAAAGTTTTAGTCAAGATAAGGTCACAACCTTGCAATGTGATTCTGATTGCTCCAGACTGGGCCAGACAGCCTTGGTACCCCTTTTTGCTGTCAGCAGTCCATCTTCCCAGAATTAAAACCTGTTAACCTCCTCTCAGGGAGGATTTGGCACCCCAATCTTCAGTCTCAAGGCATGGCTCTTGAAGAGAGTTTGCAGATTTGCATCTGTCTCAGGGAGTTCTGGATATTCTCAAAGTCTCGAAAGCCCACCACTAGAAAGACCTATAACTCCAAATGGAAGAGATTCAGCATTTGGTGTTCCAAAACCATGTTTCCCAGACACTGCTGGATTGCCTATGGTTCTGGATTATATGGTCCATCTGAATGGCTTAGGCCTCAGACCAGCTACTGTCAAGGTGCACTTGTCAGCTTTTCTGCTTTTCTGTCAGTGGGAAGTCTTCCTCACTATCATCTCATCCTGTGTTGTGTAAATTTTTTAAATGATTGCTTCTTACCAGTCCTCCTTTAGAGACCCTGCCTGGGATTTAAATGTTTGCATTGCTCAACTTATGCAACCTCCCTTTGAACCTATGTCCTCAGCAGAGCTTAATTACTTGACTTGGAAAACTGTGTTTTAGTAGCCATTACCTCTGCCAGGCATATCAGTGAATTGCAAGCCCTGTCAGTGGAACCTGATTTTATCTCCTTTCATAGGGATAAAGTGGTCCTTAGAACCAATAGAAGGTTCTTGCCCAAAGTGGTTTCAGATTTCACTTGAATCAGTCTTTTCTCTCCCTTGTTTTCTTCACGGATCATTCTTCTTCAGGAGAGGAGACTACACAGTTTAGATGTTAAAGGGCCTTAGCTACTATATAGAGCGTACCAAGGGTCACAGGTTTGATTCCTCCAGTTGTTCCTCACTTATGGAGAAGTGGGAAGGCGAACCTGCCACCAAGAGAACTATAGCCAAGTGGTATTGTGTCTTGTATACAGTTCTGCTATGAGAAACTAGGAAAAATTCCACCCTCAGCCCTGAGGCTCACTCCACCAGAGATACAGCTAGCTTCCCTGGCTGCTGCCAGGGTATTCCTCTCTTAGAAATTTGTCAAGCAGCTACCTGGAAACAGTCCATACCTTTACCAAGCATTACTCTCTGGATTTCCAGGCTAGGAGTGATGCTCGGTTTGGTACAGCAGTACTTCAGAGCCTATTCCCAAAGTAGGTTCTGTCCCTCCTCCATGGAGGTACTGCTTGGTAGTCTACAGTAGTCAGAATACAGCAAGACTTCATGTTGTTTAAGAAAAAATTACTCACCTTAGTAATTATGTTTCTTCTGATGGAGTCTTGCTGTATTCTGACCTCCCTCCCTCCCTCCTGCCTCCCTCTCAGAACCTGTTTTTGGGAAGTGGGTGGGCAGGTGCAGTGTTGCACCTCAGGGTGCTCCTTTTACACCCTCTTCTTTTGTTTGGGTGTTTGTTTTATTATTATTCTTATTTGGATTGGTCTTTGGTTTCCTGACTTGAGTCTTCCTTTGGGAATCCAAAACTTTTTGTTGGCAGTTGGCTAGTAAAAATTTTACAATTTCCACATAGGATAGTGAGTTTTGCTCATAAGAATCTGACGGTTGGATTTCAAAGGGCTCCAGACAGAGACCTCAACCGAGCAGGCTCAGCATTCTATGCTCTGCATAGAAAGTTAACCCTTTGTTCTCTGGGGCAGTTTAAAGGCTGGGGCTAACTGCAATAGTCAGAATACAGCAAGACTCCACTAGAAGAAATGAAATATAATTACTAAGGTGAGTAATTTTTCTTCCCTTACCCTGCAGGTTTTACCAGCCTGGGTATTACCATCAACCAGACCAAGTCCCGCTGATCCGTCCCAGAGGCTCCAGTTCATCAGGGCGATCCTGGACACGACCTCCAGCATGGCATTCCTGCCACTGGACAGGGAGGCCTCACTCCAGGCTCAGGTCAGCCTGTTGTCCAGCCACAGGCAGGTCAGCACAAGGTCGGTCCTTCGCCTCCTCGGGCTCATGGCAGCTGCGATTCCGACAGTCCCTCGTGATCGGCTCCACATGAGAATTTCTCAGTGGGCGCCGGTCTCAGTGGGATCAGTTGGTGGGCGACCTAGATCAACTCGTTCTAGTCTCCACTCCTATGGCTCAGGACTTGCAATGGTAGATGGTTCAGGAGAATCTTTGCGGGGAGTTCCCTTCTGTCTCTCTCCCCTCCCAGGCGCTGTCTACGGATGCCTCGGGCGGGGTTGGGGAGCCCATCTCTGGCCTCACAGGACCATGGGCTCCTGGTCCAAGCTCAAGTCTCTCCACATCAGTGTGCTTGAGCTTCTGGCTGTGTTAGAATGCGCTCTTCCAGGCTCATCTGCAGCTGCTTCCCAGGCACCTGGCTGTCCAGATGGACAACATGTGTGTGTGTCTGGTACATCAGCAAACAGGGAGGAACTGCGTTCTTACCCTCTTTGCAGGGCAATCGCGAGTCTGGGACTGGGCAGTGCAGCACAACCTTCACCTCATGGCAATTCACGTCCCGGGGTCGAGAACATGTTGGCAGACCAACTCAGTCAGTCGTCTGCTCACGGTGGGAACTAGAGCAGGGGTAGCAGGCGATATCTTCCTACATTGGGGAACACCACAGGTAGACCTGTTCGCATCCCTCACAGCGTAGAACTTCCCGACTTCTGCTCATTCGTTCCAGGGTGTGGCATTTTTGGAGGCAGCTTTGTCTCTAGACTGGAAGGGCAGATTCGTCTATGCTTTCCCTCCAATCCCCTTGATTCCGAGGGTCTTACAGAAACTCTGCTCAGAAGGAGCTTGAATGATGCTGATTGCTCCTTTCTGGCCCAGGCAAGTTTGGTTCTCTCTTCTGCAACAGTATTCAGAGGAACCTCCTCTTCCTCTGTCGCAGCTTTTGCTGACCCAGGATCAGGGGACCCTGGTACATCCAGGCCTCAAGTCCCTTCAGTTGCACATGTGGCTCCTGCAGATGTAGCTCAAGCCCGATTTGGGGTTTCCCCAGAGTGGCTGAGATTCTGGTGGAGGCCAGAAACCCTCAATAGATCTACCTATGCCATGAAATGGAAGCGGTTCACTATCCGGGCCGCCTCCAAGGATTTCAAGCCTTTCTCTTGCTCTGTGGGGTGGCTTCTGGATTACTTGCAGCACCTCTTCTGGGTCTCAGTCATTCATCCTTGAAGGACCACATGGCGGCAGTTTGACCTACCAGGTCCCCTTTGCAGACAGGACGTTTGCTCAGCTGGAGGGTCTAAACCTTCCTTAGAGGGAGTCCTCCACTTGAGACCCCTATCTGGGTTCCTGCCCCTCCTTGGAATCTGAATTTTATTCTCGAGAAGTTTACTCTGCCTCCTTTTGGGCGGTAGCCTCAGCAGACCTAAAGTTCCTCTCATGGAAGACTCTCTTCCTCGTGGCCATTACTTCTGCTCGAAGGATTTCTCAGCTCAGGCCCTTATCTGCAAAATCCCGTATTTGATTTTTCACAAAGGCATGTAGGCTCTGTACCAACCTAAGTTTCTCCCAAAGGTGGTAAGCGGAATCTATGCTGAATCCATCCATAGAGTTGCCTTCTTTCTTTACGCAGCACTCCAATCAAGGAAGTACCTCCTACATACTCTGGATGTTCACAGGATTCTGAGATACTATACCAACAGCAAGAAGGATCTCAGAAAGACCGATCAACTTTGTCTCTTTCGCTCATAAAAGAAGGCAATGCTGTTTCCAAGCAGTGCCTGTCTAAATGGTTAGCCATTGTATTACTTTTGTTAAATAAGTTCAACAAGACCCTGCGGGTCAGGTCAGAACCACTCCACCAGAAGGGTAGCTGCCTCTGCATCTTGTTTCAAGAATGTCAGCGCTGACATTTCCACGGCGCTATTTGGACTTCTATCCATACCTTTACGAAACATTACAGTTTGGACATTGCCTCTCGCCCGAGAGCAGGCTTCGGGTTGGCTGTTCTGCAAGGTCTCCTTTCCTAAGATCTTCACAGCCAGAGGGTCTACTTCGATTATTTTCCTCCTCCTGTTTGCATCTCCTTGTTCCAGACTGCTTGGGACTCGGTCCTATATGTAATTACCTACTGCAAGGCCCTCTCGAGTAAGATAGTACAGTTACGTAAGAACTTACTGTAATGGTAGATCTTGAGAGAGGCTCTTGCAGTAAAAGTCTTCCCACCCTCCATCCCCAAGCTTTTCAGCTTCTTTTCCAGGATGGGAAATATCTGCTTCTCTCTCATCTTTTGGCCTTTGTCGGGAAAGAACTGGAAGGACTGCGTGGGGGACCGCTTTATACTGATGTCACATGACATCGTTCACCTGACTTGTGAGGCGGTCCCTGCCAGAGACTGCTAGCTAGAAATTCTTCCGTGGGGCCCTGGCACCTGCCCGCATCAGTCCTATATGTAATTACCCACTGCAAGAGCCTCTCTCGGAGATCTACTATTGCGGTAAGTTCTTGCGTAACTGTACTTTTCTGTTAAAACACGTTTTCTTTTCTTCATTCTGCACTCCTTTTCAATGCTTGATGTTGATCCCTATGGTTAATTTTGTTTCAAATCCGTTTACATATTGTGCCACATTTCATCATATGATCACCATGTTACTGTGTTAGATCTTACTTTTTGGTAACCTGGCTTTAGTCCTGATGTTCCTAGAGTCTCTAAGGTCAGGGGTTATCTATGTTGCATGCTAGTTCATCTTAACCATATTAATTGTGATATTAAAGAATAGAAATGGAAATACTACTAGAGTCCCAATGAAAACCTTGGGTCAGCCATACTTTAAAAAATATTTTATTGATTTTGCTTTATATGCAAAAACTATTAATATAGGTGTAATACTATTCAGAAATGTTAATACACATCTGTTAAGCATTAATACCAGGATCCATCAGTAAGCGTTAAACTTTTTACCTCACCGGAGAGCATTAATCAAAATACACTGAATTTAGAATATCAATTTTTTATTTGCTATGTCATCAAGGAAGCATGACTTTCATCTTAATTTAAAAAACTGCTGAATTGCAGAGAACTATTTAGTCATGTACATGTATCTGTAGTTAATAACACAGGAGGGTAAAGATATTGTAGTTTCTGCCACAGGTTAGCCATTGCACCTTACATACAGTATATCCCGCAACACTGGAAGATAATTGGGTTTAAAGGGAAGCGTCCACTTTTCTAGAGACATGGATATTTGTTCATCCACACTGTCTGGCAGGTTCCTTGCCGCTTTAAATCTTGCGGAAGGTCTTCAAACTGGCTCCTCCACCCACCGGGTGGTAAAACTCGGCTCCGCCCCATGGCGCCAGATCTTCCTTACCACTTCGAGGCTCAGGTTCCCTCCTTAGCTCTGCGTGATAGACTGGATCCTAATTCTTGATTTAGCCGAAACTCATTTGAAAATTTTCAAGACTTCTGTCATCTTTCTCCTCAGGCCTGCGATGGACCGTCGACTCGGTTCGGTAGTTGCCCTTATGGGCAGAAGATGTCCAGGATGGACCCGCACTCAACAGCGTCTACTGCCTTGGCCTAGAACCGACCCGCGGGCCTCTCGAGTCTTGCCGTTCTTTTAGACCAGCGTTCTGGAGGACCGCTGCCCGATTACAGCTTGGGCGCGCAAGCGCTACCCACGGTTAAGTCAAAGGAGGCCCGTTGGGCGGTTACCATGGCAGCTGGCTCGGCTGAGCAACTTCGAGCAGATGATAGCCCTCGAGGAGGGCGGCCCAGGCCACATCATCCTCTTCCCGATCGCGGCATTTATCCGGCTCTCTCTGGGTACCTGATGTTCAACCTGTTCAAGGAACTTTGCCAATCCCTTTCCACGAAGGGAGAGGGGCCATCAGGACATTCCTCTCGGTCCAGGAAGAAGGACTCTAAAGTGACGTCCATCGTCAGTGTTCAGTGGGGCGGGAGAGGTCTCCTTCCCGGACAGCTGACCGTCGACTTGGTCGAGGTTGCGGCTAAGACCGCTGGCTACCGGCGTCCCTGTCAGGCCAGCCGGCGAGACTCCGTTGGCCCCGTCGAGATTTTCTTGACCCATCGGATGGGCTGTCGACTGATGGGGCCGACAACCCTTCTTCACGGTTCCCCGGTGGGAGCCGAGATCTGCCTGCGCCCCGGTGCAGCAGTCCCGATGAAAGCTTCCGAGCGAGGGAGAGCGGTGTCCCCACTCCTTCCCAGACCTGTCTCCGGAAACACCGAGGATCTTGGTCTCGCGGACTTCTTCTCTGTCAGCCGATCCCGCCGACGCCAGGCGATCTCGATCGGCACGAGTCGCCCGGCGCGCCGCTTGTCCTCGTCTTCCTCCTCGGAAGAGGAGAGCTCGGCGCAAATGCGTCGGCTGAAAGGACCTGATGTGGCAGCAATTACTTCTGTCCGGGGAACAAGTAGAGGCGCCGTCGCTTCGACCATCAAGTGGCTGTCACCGGTGGCGAAACAACCCCTCACCGTAGTCGAGATGCCCAAGCCTGGGCGGTTGTTTGGCGAAACCTGCTGCCCACCAATTTGTGGTGGAACCTCCGCCTCCCCACAACCGAAATCAGGGCACCGACCAAGGACTCTCAGTTGAGTCGAGGCCTGCCCCACAGGTTGTCTGTCACCCTCACTCCCGACCGTCCTCGGCAGGTGGAGGTGGCTCAGGCCACAGGCAGCTCTTGGCGGACTCCTCCGAGTCAGGCGGCGACTCTTCCCTGTTCTCCAGGCGGTTGACCTGGGGTCCTCCGTCGGGCCAGTCGTTGGATGAAAGCCCATCGTCCTTCATGGGTTTGCTTCGGCTCATCTCGGAGTCTGCGGGATGCAGCTCAAGCCCGTATCCAGGCGGGCCGAGTATCCCCTCACGGAGATACTGGACCGGGGGATTCCCGGCGGAGGCCTTTCGGTGGCTGAGGCCAGTGTGAGCCTTGGAGCACATGCAGCGGCCTGCTTCCTGCCCTGCACCTTCGGCCAGGATGGCCAAGAAGTATCTTGGTCCCTACCGGCTCTTTGCCGGGTTTGAACACCCTTCTGCGAGGGTTGGTCACCGACAGCGTTTTTCGGCGTTCGGAATACTAGGGGCGTGGACAAGCCCCGACAAGGAGTCAAAAGCTGGACTCGCTGGGCAAAAGGTGCGCTGCGTCCTCCTTGGCCTCCAGCCAGGCCAGCTCGGCTGTGCTGATGGCACACTTCTCCCACGCCCTCATGGGCTCCCTGGATGGGGTGATCCCTCATTCTCGGCCCGACCTGCAGACCACGGTCCGGCGGGTGCGGGACCATGGTAGAGGCGGTGGCTAGCAGCAGCTCCAAGCGGCTATGGACATAGGGACTCCTGTGCCAGATCGGTTGCGGCCACGGTGGCCATCGCCTCAGAGCATGGCTGATGATATCCACCTTCACGGCAGATAACCAGCACAAATTGGCAGATGTCCCTTCCTGGGATCTGACCTCTTGGCCCTGGGTGGAAGGTCACCTCCAGCGGATCGAGAAGTCCAATGCCACTCTGGACTCTGTCAGCTCTGCCCAGAAGGACAAGGCCGCCCGACAGCAGCAGCACAAGTCCTTTAGCCCTTCTGCGCCCTGCGGCATGTGCAGCCCAGCAGCACCAGCACCAGGGCCAGCAGGCTCGCGCTTGCAGCATCAAACCCAAGACCGCAGCTTCCTCCAATAGGAGCAGGGAGGTAAAAGGCAGGAGGGTCCCTCGGCCGGTCCCTCCTCCAAGCCTGCCTAGTAGCGGGTTGTTCGCCCCAGCCTCGTCACTCCCCTGGGTTCCCCCTGTGAGAGGATGGCTCCGCCACTTCTTTTCTGCCTGGTCGCTATCACCATGGACCGCTGGGTGTTGGAGGTGGTAGGAAAGGGCCTGCCTCTGGAGTTCGAGCAGACCCCACCCTTCCGAGCAGTGGCCCCTCGGGGGACCACAGAGTCTGCAGCCTTGCTGTCGGCCCTTGAGCTGATATTGCCTGCTCCTCGAAAGAGGTGATCAGGAAGGTGGTGGATTCTCCTCAGACCTAGGGTTTGTGTCCAGGTATTTCCTGGTCCCAAAGCAGACGGGGAGGCTGGTGCCCCATTCTCAACCTGCACAACCTGAACAGGTTCCTAAGGTCTCGGACCTTCAGGATGGTCACTCTGGCTCAGATAATCTCATCCTTGGAACAAGGCATGTGGTTCTGTTCCCTGGACCTTCAGGGCAGCGTTCTTTCATGTCCCAATCCATCCGTCCCATCAGAGATTCTTCCGCTTCAGAGTGGAGGATCCCTTGCGAGTTCTGGGCCATGCCCTTGGCCTTTCCCAGGCTCCCAGGGTCTTCACCAAATGCATGGCAGTGGTGACAGCATTCCCTCTGGTGCCGAAGGGTCCGGGTGTACCCCTACCTGGACGACTGGCTGATTGCAGCCCCTTCCAGAGTGGAGGTGGGCGGTCCAGAATATGGCCCTCAGGTTTGCTCTCAGATTGGCCTCCTCATCACAGGGCCAAGTCGGAACTCGTGCCAGCGGGTGATACATTTCATCGGGGCAGAGCTCGGCTCCGGTGGACAGGGCGAGTTCTTTCCTCCTTTGCCCAATCATTTCGGGTTGGGCAATCGCCTACCTGGGACTTCCTGTGCCTCCTGGGCCTCATGGCGGCCTGCACCAGCGTGGTCCGTTGGGCCGCTGGTACTCGTCCCCTCAATGAGGACTGGCCAGCCAATGGTCACAGCACCGATCCGCTGGATCAGCTGGTGACAGTGACCGTGGGTATGTGGAATGCTCTCCAGTGGTGGACCGTTCCAGCTCATCTGCGGGAGGGGCATCCCGTTTATCGCCCTGAGCCAGCGGTCTCTCTGTCGACCGATGCCTCTCTGATGGGTTTGAGTCGGACAATACCCACGACCATGTACTACCTAAACCCGCCAGGGCGGGGCCGCTCCATGCCTCTGTGCAGGGAAGCTCTCCGCATTTGGTCTCTCGTCACAGCGGCCGCGGATCTCCTCGCCATTCACGTGGCAGGGCCTCCAGCGCCCTGGCCAATACCCTAAGCGGATAGGGCTGCGTCTCACAGTGGTCTTTCCTGCGGAGGTAGTACAAGATATCTTCTCCCACTGGGGCACGCCTCAGGTGGACCTGTTGCCTCCAGGAGAATCTGAAGCTGAGACTGTTTCATGCCCACCCCCCTCAGCAGGGCTTGCTGCAGGGGATGCCTTCTCGAGGCCGTGGACCCCGGGGCTCTTCTACGCCTTTCCCCCATTTCCCTTGATCGACAAGGTGCTTCTCAAGGCGAGGAGGGACAAGGCGCAGAGTGATTCTGGTAGCCCCAGACTGGCCCGAGTTCTGGTATCCAGATCTCCTCAGTCTCGGCTCCTAGCTCGAGGTGGCTTCCAGCCACGCCGGACCTGATCTCAGTCAATCAGGGAAGGTATTCCATCCGGAACTTCAGTCTCTGCACCTGACGGCCTGGTTCCTGGCGGCTAGAGTTCCAGGCCTTGGGTCTTTCCGACGAGGTTGTCAACATCGTTGAGGCGTCCCGTAAGGGGAGTCGGCCAGAAAATGCTCCTTCAAATGGAAGAGATTCTCCATTTGGTGTCAGGGCAAGGGCCTGGACCCTTCCTCCTGTTCCTTGGCAAGCATTCTGGACTACCTGTGGTCCCTTTCTCAGCTAGGGCTTCCGATCGATGACCCTTAAGGTGCACCTGGCAGCCATTCTCTGCTTGCGAGGCGCGGGCGGAAGCAGTTAATTAACACAGGAGAGAAGGTGGTCGGGCGCTTTTCAAAGGCCTTGGTCACATATCCCTCCGGTGCAAGAACCTCCATCTCCATGGATCTATTGCTGGTATTGGCTAAGCTCATGGGCAAGCCATTTGAACCGAATACTAGTTCAAATTCTGTTCTAGGGACATGGATATGTTGTTCAATCCACACTTATTGGCGGGTTCCTTGCCGCTTAAATCTTGCTGGAAGGTCTTCAAGCTGGCTCCTCCCACCCACCCGGGTGGTAAAACTCTCAGCTCCACCCCATGGCGTCAGATCTTCCTTACCGCTCCGGAAGCTCAGGTTCCCCTCAGCGCGCTCTGCGTTTTAGACTGGATCCTAACTCTTGATTCGTCCAAAATTGGTTTTGAAGTTTTCTAAACTTGATCTTCATCTTCCCTCGCGGCTCGATGGACAAATCTGTTCGGCTTTCGGAGGTGCCAGGACGGATCCGCCTCCACATCGCTCTACTACCTAGGCCTGAATCACGACCCACAGGCCTGCGGGTTGTGCCGCTCTTTCGACCAGCGTCCTGGGCGATCGCGCTGCCGATTGAAGCTCGGGCACCGGATATTTCCACGCCGGTAAAATCCAAAGAGGCTCATTAGGCGGTGTCGCGGTGGCTGGCTCGGCTGGGCAGCTAGAGCAGATGATCGCCCTCGAGGAGGAAGGCGGCCCAGGCGCATCTTCCTCCTCCTCGGCTCGGCATTTATCCCGCTCTCTCTGAGTTCCTCGTGTCCGGCTTCATTCAAGGAGCTTTGTCGGTCCCTTTCCACGAAGGGAGAGGGGCCATCGGGACATTCTTCTCGGCCCAAGAAGAAGGAGTCGAAGGTAAGTCCCACCATCAGCGTTAAGTGGGGCGGGAGAGGTCCCCTTCCCCGGACAGTCGACCCGTCGACCCGGTCGGGTTGCGGCTGTGGCCGCTGGCTTCCGGTGCCCCTGTCAGGCCAGCCTGCCGAGACTCCCCATCGGCGAGTCGAGATTTTTCGATCCGTTAGGCGGGCTGTCGACTGGAGAAGCCGACAACCCTCCATCTCCGGTCCCCGGTGGATACTGAGGATCTGCCTGTGCCTTCTGGGCACGGTCCCGGTTAAAGTGCCCAGGCCAAGGGAGAAGCGGGTGTCTCCGCCCCTTCCCATACCACCCTCGGTCCCCGAGGTCTCGGTCTCGATCTTGGACCTCTTCTCGGTCTAGCAGTTCCTGCCGACATCGGCGGTCTCGGTCTTATTGCCGAGGTAAGCGGTGACACCGTTCCTCCTCGTCCTTTCCTCGGATGAGGGAGGCTTTAGCGTAAGTACGTTGGCGCTACGAGGAGGTTATGTGGCAGTGGTTGCTGTTGTCGGGCTAAACCGACTCCGGTCCAGACCCCAGCCATCAAGTGGCTGTCGCCTGACTGACTGAAGCAACGCTCGCCCCAGTCGAGCTGCCCGTTCAGGGCGGTTGCTCGGCCAAAACCAGCTGCTCCACCGATTGTGGTGGAACCTCCGCCTCCACAGCGAAGTCTGGGGCACCAACCAAGATTCCGGTCGGGTCACGGCCTGCCCACAGGTTGTCTGTCACCCTCACTCCTGACTGTCCTCTGCAGGTAGAGGGTGGCTCAGGGCGAGGCAGCTCTTCGCAGACTCTTGGAATCGAGGCGACTCCTCCCTGTTCTCCAGGCAGGTCGACCTGGAGTCCTCAGAGGCCAGTCATTGGATGATAGCCCATCGTCTTTCTTGGGTCTGCTTCAGCTCATCTCGGAGTCCACGGGATGCAGCTCAAGCCGATGTCAAACTGGCCAAGTATCCCTGGCGGAGATACTGGACCAAGGGGATTCCCCACGGAGGCCTTTCTGGTGGCTGAGGCCATTGTCCGCAGCCTTGGAGCTTTGGCAGTGGCCTGCTTCCTGTCCTGTGCCCTCGGCCAGGATGGCCAGAAGTATCACGGTCCCTATCGGCTCTCTGCCGGTTTCTCGAAGCACCCCTCTGCCGAGGGTTAGTCGCCGACAGCGTTTTCGGCATTCGGTAGCATGGGATGTGGATAAGCCCCCGACAAAGAATCCAAAAAGCTGGACTTGCTGGAGTGCAAGGTGTACGCTGCATCCTCCTCGCCTCCCGACAGGCCAGCTCGGCCGTGCTGATGGCACACTTCTCCCACGCCCTCTTGGGCTCCCTGGATGAGGTTGTTCCTCATCTCCCGACTGATCTGCAGACCACAGTCCGCCAGGTGCAGGACTAGGGTAGAGGCGGTGGCGAAGCAGCAGCTTCAGACTGCTCTGGACTTAGGTGAGTCCTGTGCCAGGTCAGTGGCGGCTGCAGTGGCCATACACCGCAGAGGCGTGGCTGAGATATCCACCTTCACGGCGGATACCCAGCACAAGTTGGCGGATGTCCCCTTCTTGGGGACTGACCTCTGACCCTGGGTGGAGGGACACCTCCAGCGGATCGAGAAGTCCAATGCCACCCTGGACTCTGTCACCTCTGCCCAGAGGGACAAAGGCCACCGTCAGCAACAGAGTCCTTTGCGTCCTTGGCCCTTGCATCTCGACCGGCCCAGCAGCACCAGTAACAGGGCCAGCAGGCTCCGTTGGCATCCCAAACCCAAACGGCAGCTTCCTCCAACAGGAAGCAAGAGTAAAGGCCAGGAGGTCCCTTGGCGGTTCTTCCTCAAGCCTGCCAGTGATGGGTTGAGGGTGCAGCCCCCAGCCTTGTCACTCCCCTGGGTTCCCCATGGGGGCAGCTCCGCCACTTCCTTTCCACCTGGTCACGCTATCACCATGGACCACTGGGTGTTGGAGGTGGTAGGAAAGAGCCTGCCTCTGGAATTCGAGCAGGTTCCACCCTTTCGAGCCAGTGCCCCTGCGGGGCCACGGGTCTGCAGCCTCGCTGTCGGCCCGCCAAGCTGATATTGCCCTGCTCCTCGAAAAAGAGGTGATCAGGAAGGTGGCGGATCCTCCTCCAGACCGGGGTTTGTGTCCAGGTACTTCCTGGTCCCAAAGCGGACTGGGGGCTGGCGCCCCATTCTCGACCTGCCACGACCTGAACAAGTTCCTAAGGTCTCGGACTTTCAGGATGGTCACTCTGGCTCAGATAATCGCATCCTTGGAGCAGATGTGTGGTTCTGTTCCCTGGACCTCCAGGATATGTTCTTTCATGTCCCAATCCGTCCGTCCCATCAGAATTCCTTCGCTTCCAGGCGGAGGATCCTTATGAAGTTCTGGGCCATGCCCTTGGCCTCTCCTAGCTCCCAGGGTCTTCACCAAATGCATGGCAGTGGTGACAGTGTTCCCTCTTGGTAGCCGGAAGGGGTCCGGGTGTACCCACCTGGACGACTGGCTGATTGCAGCCCCCTCCAGAGCGGAGGTGGAAGCGGTCCAGAGATCTGGCCCTCCAGATCTGCTCTCAGGTTGGCCTCCTCATCAATGAGGCCAAGTTGGAACTCATGCCAAAGCAGGTGATACTATTCATCGGGCAGAGCTCGACTCTCACGAGCCAAAGCACGGCTCCCGGTGGACAGGGCGAGGTTCTTTCCTCCTTTGCCCAATCATTTCAGGTTGGGCATTGCGCCCTACCGGGACTTCCTGCGCCTCCTGGGCCTCATGGCGGCCTGCACCAGCGTGGTCCGTTGGGCCCGTTGGTACATCGTCCCCTTCAATGGGGACTGGCCAGCCAGTGGTCACAATGCTGCGATCCGTTGGACCAGCCCGTGACAGTGACCAGGAGATGTGGGAGCTCTCCAATGGTGGATCGTTCGGTACATCTGCAGGAGGGCATCCCGTTAGTCCGCCCGAGCTGATGGTCTCTCTATCGACCGATGCATCTCTGATGGGTTGGGGTGCCCATCTGGGGAACACCGGCGCCGGCCTCTGGTCCCTCGGGAGTCGATGCCATATCAACCTGCTGGAGCTCCGGCGGTCCGTCTGGCTCTCACCGCCAGCTCCGTTTCAGCGGGGTCAAGTGGTTCAGGTCCAGATGGACAATACCACGACCATGTACTATCAGAACCACCAGGGTGGGACGCGCTCCATGCTGTTATGCAAGGAAGCTCTCCTCATATGGTCCCTGCGTGCGCAGCCTGGAGGCGGATCTCCTAGCCATTTACGTGGCAGGAGCCTCCCAACACCCTGGCTGATGCCCTAAGCCGGATAGGGGCTGCATCTCACGAGTGGTCTCTCCTGCGGAGGTAGTACAAGACCTGTTCTCCCACTGGGGCACGCCTCAGGTGGACCTGTTTGCCTCCAGGGAGAATCGGCTGAGTCTGTTCCATGCCCGCCCCTCAGCAGGGCTCGCTGCAGGGAATGCCTTCTCGAGGCCGTGGCCCCAGGCCTCTTCTATGCCTTTCCCCATTTCCCTTGATCCGCAAGGTGCTTCTCAAGGAGGAGGAGCAAGGCGCAGGTGATTCTGGTAGCCCCAGACTGGCCCGCCAGTTCTGGTATCCAGATCTCCTCAGCCTCAGCTCCAGGCTTCGAGGCAGCTTCCAGCCCGCCCGGACCTGATCTCAGTCAACCAGGGAAGGTATTCCATCCGGACCTTCAATCCCTGCACCTGACTGACCTGGTTCCTGAGCGGCTAGAGTTCCAGGCCTTGGGTCTTTCCGTGAGGGTCCTCAGCGTCGTTGAGGCGTCCCGTAAGAGTCGACCAGAAAATGCTACGCCTTCAAATGGAAGAGATTCTCCATTTGGTGTCAGGGAAGGGCTTGGACCTTCCGCCTGTCCTTTGGCAAGCATTCTGGACTACCTGTGGTCCCTTTCTCAGCAAGGGCTTGATCGATGACTCTTAAGATGCACCTGGCAGCCATCTCTGCTACCGGTAGCGGGCTGGGAAGCAGTCGGTGGTGCAGGAGAAGGTGGTTGGGCGCTTTCAAAGGCCTTGACCACATATCCCCTCGATGCGAGAACCTCCACCTCCGTGGGATCTACTGCTGGTATTGGCCATGGGCAGGCCATTGAACCGATGCACAGGTGCGATATTTCACACCTGTCGTGGAAGACCACCTTCTTGATGGCTATCACGTCAGCCAGAAGGATGGGAGAGCTCCAGGCGCTTTCCATCGAGTCTCCTTATCTGGTCTTCCACAGGGACAAGGTTGTCCTCGCCCCCACCGAAATTTCTTCCAAGGTGGTGTCAGAGTTTCACCTTAACCAGGTGTTGACTCTGCCAGTGTTCTACCCCAGTCACACCTCGAGGCCGAATATAGGCTCCATACTTTAGACCCTAGATGAGCTCGCTTATTATAAGGAGCGGACGGCTGAAGTTCGGGAGAGGTTCGCCAGCTGTTTGTCACCTACGCTGAAGCAGCACCTGGCAGACCTGCAGCCAAGCAGACGATAGGCAGGTGGGTCACCTCCTGCATAGAGCTCTGCTATAGGTTGGCGGGCATGGAGCTCCCAGAGGATAAGAGCTCATTCTACCCGCCATACCGCTGCATCGGTAGCTTCTTCCAGGGATGTTCCTATCCAGGATATCTGCAGGGCTGCTACCTGGAAGTCGGCACGTGCCTTTATTACCCACTACCACATCGACCTTGAGTCACACTGGGATGCTGGTTTGGGGCCTCGGTTCTCAGTCTCTTTTCCCAAGTAAGTATTGGGGTGTCGCCTTGCCTCCTCCTCCCGGAGAACTGCTAGGAGTCTGCCAATAAGTGTGGATTGAACAACATATCCATGTCCCTAGAAATACAGGTTACTCACCTGTAACAGGAGTTCTAGGAATGGTATGTGTTGTTCATCCCACGACCCACCCGACCTCCCGCTTCGACGCACAACCTGGCTTCCAGCGGGCTAGATCTGGCGCCATGGGCAGAGCCGAGAGTTTTACCACCGGGTGGGTGGGGAACCAGCAGAAGACCTTCCGCAAGATTTAAAGCAGCAAGGAACCTGCCAATAAGTGTGGATGAACAACATATACCATTCCTAGAACTCCTGTTACAGGTGAGTAACCTGTATTTATTTCTCTAGCTATCCAGGCTTTTTAGCTATCCTAGTTAGTGTTTCTGATTTATATGCAGCTGGTAAGAACTATTTTAGAACTGTGTGATGTAGTTTATGTCCCTATTCTACTCTTGTATTGTTGGCACAATGCATTGACGTTCTAATACATAATTCTGTGGCTAAGACGGACATAAACTACATCATACAGTTCTAAAATGTCACTTAATACCAGTGTGTAAAGCAGAAACATTCACTGAGGTTACTAAAGGCCTGTTTAGATGGAACAATAGCACAAATGTAACCAGTACTTTAAAAACAGCTTCCAGTGGGAAATATTACATACAGCACAGTTCTCCTTTAAAGAGGATCAGGACTAGATATACTAGCCTGCATGAAAAGTACTTTCCTCACATCTCACCAAGTAGTGTCAGGTTTAAAATTGTCTAAATAGTACAAAGAAATGGAAAAATAAGTACTTAAGATATAAGTAACAGCTGACTGATGAAAAGTTCATGGTAATTTCAGGCAGTGTACTACTAGCTCTTTAAATCTTGTACGCTGTTCAGTGCTAACTAGGGCACAAAAATGATTCTAGGTGAAACCAGTTTTGACCGAGACTTTGTCTTGTCACTGATAACAGCTGGACCCCCAAAAAAAAAAAAACTGCAGAGGCCAAACTTTTCTAACTTTAGCTACCTGATGAGTTGGCATATGTAGTCAAAGTTCATATTTGAGTTCTGGGCAGATAAAGAGTATCATGCACTTAACAGCACAAAAGGAGTGAGAGAAGCATGAAGTGCATTTTCCATGTATGGGTTTCCTTACAGCCAATAACAGATAAGTAGATAAGTAAAACCAATTACAATCAGTGCCCCCATGTTCTATACTTTCCAGCCTTTAAAGTCTTACATATATATTTTAATTTTTTTTCTTTTTTTTTTTTTTTTTTTTTTTTTTAAGAAAATGTGTTTCTGACATCCTAAGATTTATGCTCGTATATTTTGAGTTTTTATATATATTGTTAAAACACCTTTTACAGCTAAGTTTAGAAATTAATGACTCCTGTCGTTAAAGATGGACGCCACCAGCATTTTAAGTCTCTTCCCTTGAGGTTACCTGTTGAATGCACATACTAGATTTGTACAGTAGATGTAATAGTGTGGTGCTACCACATGTTTCTGATGGCAAACAGCACCACATTGTACCAACATATTCATTTTTTCATAGTGGGCTTGGCATGGAATGGGCACTTCGAAAATCTTCAAACCCCATATCTTGGTGTAGGAATGAAAATGAAAAAACGTGTATCTTGATATCTTTGCCAGATGAACATTGTTGCTGAAAACTATGTGATTGCAAACAAATACTGCTGCTATAGTATTGTCTGTTTATGTTCTCTCTATTCTGGGTTATCTGTTTAGCACTCTTCTTTTCTTCTTTCTTTTCTATTTTGTACTTTGTCAATTTAGAATTTTTGTGTCTCTATTTATATTGTGTAGAATGATGGTCTGGGCCTTTCTTGGGAGACTGTTTCAGAACTTAAGGACGTTCCTGGTATTTTCAACACCCATGTCAGTTATATAATTATCCCAGTTACTGGTGGTTGTCTTCCAACCCAAAATCAACAAAGAAGAATGTTGATCACCATGCTCAGATTCGAGATAAATACACACTTGTATATGGTCCGACTACCTACTGCTGGTATTGTTTTGATGTATTATCAGACACAGGACGGTCTAAAATCCATGTCAATGACTCTGAACTTTTCTGTCGCTGTACTATACAACACTTACAACAAACGGCGAATCTAAAACTATGGTGTCACCACGCCTCTTTGTGAACTATTAGTTCTTATAGTCCCACCCTCCTGATGCCTACCTGAAGTAAACTGTTACATGTCCCCTGGTGTCTAACGGTCCCTCCCTACCAGAAGCCCACCCACAGTACACAGTTATGTTTCCCTGGTGTTTAGTGACCCCAAACCTGATGCTGGCCGCAGTACACAGGTATGTGTCCGTGGTGTCTAGCAGTTCCATCCCCCACCCAGTGCTCTGTTAAGTAAACTGTTGTGTCCCTGGTGTCTAGTGGTCCCACCCCACTTGATGCCCCCAAAATACACATTTATGTTTCCCCGGTGTCTAGAGGTCCCACCCCTCCGCCACCTGATGACCATCCCCATAATGGGGAAGGCCCACCACTGTTTGTTATGCCCCTGCCAAGGTGATCACCGCCCCACCACTGCCATCCGGTACATTCTCTGCATGTAAGTCTCCTCCACCCAAACAACACAGCCCATCCCTGAACATTGCTCTTCTGCCCCCCAGCCTAACCCTTATTGGTGGTTAGCATGCCCCCTTCCACCTGCGGTAATCGACAGCCCAACCTCCTCAGTCCCTCTCACCTGACTCCTGTGCTGTGGTGAATTGATGGTGAATGATGTGAACCCTCACACACCACTCAGCCATCCAGTATCTAACAGGAGCAGGAGCACACCCTGTAGATAAGCAGCATGCTCCCTGCTCCTGTCAGATGACATGCAGCAAGTGGTGTGTGTGGGGGCTGTGCCGCTCCGTCGATTCAGCGTGGCACCGACAGTCAGGTGAGGGAGACTGGAGGGTGAGTTGTTGGTGCCACAGGTGGGGGGCACGCAACTAATGTATAGAGAGTTGGGCTGGGGAGGCGAAGAAGGTGTTTGGGATGGACTCCGTGTTGTTTGGGGGGGACTTATATGCAGAGGGCATACCAGACGGCAGTGGTGGACGGCGAATACATGGGGGGCAAGGACAACTGGTGGCTTTCCCATTACAGGGACAGTCATCGTGGGGGTGGGATCATAGATACCAGGGACACATAACTGTGCCGCGGTTGGGCATCAGGTGGGGGGATCGCTAGACACTAGGGAAACATATAATGTGTATTTGTAGGGCATCGGTAGGCGGTGAGTCCACTAGACACCAGGACATATAACAGTGTATTGGAGAACATTGGGTGGGGGTAGGACTGCCAGACACCAGGGAAGCATAAATGTGTATTTCAAGGTGCATCAGGTGAGGGAGGGAGATGTTTTGAGAATCAGGCCCTCTGTCTGTAACATGCAACTAATATGGCAAAAGCAATATATGGACACGATGACGAATACTTACATGAACAATGTTCTGTTGAACATGGCGGGTGGGCAGGGCCTCTAGGGTACTGTAAATGAAAAGAAACACTGATAAACAGATGGGATAATTATTGTATCACATAGATGCACATATTCAGTACTAACCCTACAGATGGTGAATAGTAACATAATGTATAAGCTACATTATAAATACTGTGCTAGAATGCTCTATAAATGTACAGTGGCAAGAGGAGGACTGACTAAGACGCTGTGAGACAGTTGGAGCAGGAGCAGCTTCACAGGTGCACATGGGAGCTGCAGGTAGCAACACCAAGGAATATCTTTAAAGAAGTGTAACTATTTTTGATGCCTTATCTGTCTTCTTTTTTCCTAAAGCTCCAATCAGTTGGTTTAATTCATCATCCTTTTCCCATGTCCCTGCCCTAGTCTCTTGTATTTTTCTCATATGACTTTCAGTTTTTCAGTATTTATACACTGGCCATGTTGGCATTTCCAAGAGCTTTGATGACCCAGTGCTGAAGGACAACCAGTGCACACCACTGAGTCAGCAGTATATACATACAGAGACTGTTCGGGGTGGGGGTGGGTAATCCCTCTTGAAAAGTGGAGCTGTTCAGTTGAAGACAAACAAATTCACCTGCCTGCAGTGACTATTTGGGGCTCTCTTAGCCCAGTCCAACAACCCTCTACATCCAGAATGTGTCAGCAAGTTGCTCCTTCCCCCATGCCGGCTGGTGGCAGTCTGGGTGGTTGGGGTGTGTGGCTGGGAGATGGAGTAGTTTGGAGGGTGGGGCTTATTCTGCTTGAAAAGCACAAGTCACTAAGCAGCTTCCACAGAACAGCTCTCCACATGAGTAGCTCCCACTGGAGTGAGGGAGGCTGTTTCATTTTTGTTTTATTTTGTTTTGTTTCTTTTATTGTTTTAATAAACTTATTTTACCTAATTTTAAAATGAGGTTGTTTACAGGATTTGTGCTAATCTTTTTCTTGTTGTTTATTTTCTTATGAGTGTGTCCTAAGGCATCAAGTGCAGATCTTAGTACTGGTCTCTTTCATAAATCTGGACTAAACTGCATAAGTGGGGAGAGACTGTATTTTGTATGTTATTTAGTATGAGTCCAGTTAATGGTTGTCTGTATACTTATTCTGTTCTTAAACAAACAAATGGTTATCATAACTCATTAATTCTGGTTTTAGGAATTAATTTAACCCATACAGTTGGACCTCTGTGAGGTGTAGTTGTACCCAAGCCAACTTAAGAGTTTTTCTAAACTAGCCAAGATGAGTTATGCTTTGGACATGTCCATCGTCACCCATGCCCGGATTTGTCATTCACTATTGACTATGGTAGCGAGCCTAAATGTCTGAAACATTCTCTTAGATTTGCTCATTTCAACATCAGGAGCATAGAAACATAGAAACTGCCACCAGATGAGGACCACTAGGCCATCCAGTCTGCCCATAAGCAAATCGTTTATGGGCCTTTGACCCTACTAGGTCAACAGCCTCTTCTTTCCTTCCCCTACAAGGGTTCCTTTATGCCTGTTCCATGCATGTTTGAACCCTCCCACTGTGTTTGTTCCCCACCTCCTGTGGCAGACTGTTCTATGTGTCACCACCCTTTCTGTGAAGAAAAACCTCCTCATGTTCCCCGTACCCTGCCCCTTCCAATCTCATATTGTTGCCCCTCACTCTAGTACTTCTCCTATATTGAAAGATGTCGCTCTCTGTACCTTATTTATTCCTTAAGTTACTTGAAGGTCTCTATCATGTCTCCCTGCTCCCTCCTTTCCTCCAGTGAGTACATATTGGAGGTCCTTCAATCTCTCTTCATATGATTTCTGGTGCAAGCCATGTACCATCTTTTCGCCCTTCTCTGGACTGCCTCCACCCTGTCTGTCCTTTTGAAGATACAGCCTCCAGAATTGTACACGGTATTCCAGGTGGCGTCACCAGTGTGTATACAAGCGGGATCACTACCTCCCTCCTTTTGCTAGAGATACCTCTGCCTCTGCACTGGAGCATGCTGCTGGCCTTCGCTGCAGCCTTTGTACACTGCTTTGACACCTTTAGGTTGTCAGAAATGATAATCCCAGATCCCTTTCTTCCTTGATGACTGTCAGCACCACCACCCCAGCTCTCCTGCATCCTGGGTGCATTATTTTGCAGTTTTGGAATTGAATCTCAGTGCCACACCTCGGACCAGTTTTCCAGTTTTCTTAGGTCCTCGTCAATTTCTCCACTGCTTCCAGAGCATCAACTCTGTTGCAGATCTTGGTGTCGTCTGCAACGGGCAGACCTTTCCTTGCAGTCCTTCTGCTATGTCACTGATGTAGACATTAAACGGTACTAGCCCAAGGACTGACACCTTGGTGCCCTGCTTGTTACCCTCTCTCCATGGATTGGATCCCATTTACCACCACTCTCTGCCTCCTGTCTGTTAGCCAGTTTCTAACCCAGTTTACCACTTTGTGACCCATGCCCAGACTACCCATCTTGTTTACCAGCCTTTCATGTGGGACGGTGTAGAAGGCCTTGCTGAAATCAAGATAGGCCACATCCACACCGCTCCCCGATTCACCTCCTTTGTAACCGAGTTAAAAAACTATCGGATTCGTTTGACATGACCTCCTGCCACGACTCCATGCTGCCTTGGGTCCTGGGCACCCTGAATTCCAAGTGCCCCACTAGTCTTTCTTTAGCAATGCCTCCATGATTTTGCCCACTACTAATGTGAGGCTAACTGGCCTATGTTTCCCACCTCCTCCTGCTACCATTTTTGTGTAGAGGGACTGCATGTGCCCTCCTCCAGTCCTCAGGAACCACTCCTGTGTTGATCGACTCTGTGAACAGGGTTGGCAGTGGCACTACTAGCTTCCTCCATAGATCCTTTAATATTCTCTGGTATATGCCATCTGGCCCCATTGCTTCGTCCACCTCCAGTGTTGTGAGTTTCTCTAGGCAAAGAAGGATAAGCTTGAGATGTGATTAGCAGTTTGTAAATTTACAATAATAGAACTCAGAGTCCCGGTTATACCAAAATGTGAGTGATAGTGAAGTTTTCTTAAAGGCTACAGATAGTTTTGAGCGGGCGAATAGTAAGGAAGGGTGTGCTTGTGTCCAACAGCCTCAAATTAATTGATGTCCCCAAATTGTTAAGACCAACAACTGCAGTTTCCTTGCTTTAAACCTGGTCCTTGGTGAAGCTGAGTTACGTGACTATCTCAGTACTGTATATCTTTCAGGATTTGCTGAAGAAAAGGCCTACTCTATGATTGTGGCAAAACTCTCCCTAAGCACAGAGATTGGATTATTGAAGGGACTTCAACAGTAATTGGCAACAAAATTAAAATAATTTCGACCTCTGTTCCAGGAGTTTGACTCCATCAAATCGTGACGGTCTCTCGCTCGCACTTATTATAATCCTCGGTATCAGTCTATGTACAATCTGGAACCCTCCTCGATGACTGCAGTATGATTTATTGCTATTAGCCAGCTAAAAACCTAGGGGCGATTCTGAAAGGTGGGCTCAGGGCTTGCTGCAAGCCCCTCGTCCACCACAAAGTGGGACACAGTTAGCCAAAGCACCTCGGATGCAACTTGGTCCGATTCTGGAAGAGCTGACACAATTGCGACATTGTACCCACTTTATGGCACCTTGCGTCAAATCTTTAGCATAAGTGACATGATCCAGGGGCCTTAGCGTTAGACCAGGGAGTAGGTGGTCTAACTCCCTGCGTCCTGTGTTCCAAACTTGTAGTAGGGCTTTTGCAGCAGGCGTCTTTCGAATTGTGCTTATCTCAATGTTTGATGCAGCTCATAAGTTACGCCAAACACCCTGCCGCAAAGTTTGTTGCAGTGCCACAAAACATTTATGAATCAGCCCCTAGAGTAAAGCCAGTTTACATTGTCTTGTAATGTACATTAAGGCTTGTAACCTAAAGCATTTGACCTAAATTACTTTTTTCCACAAATTGCAATCTACTGATTTGTCTTTTTTAACAACATTGCAGATATTGACCTAGTGTATAGTAGGTTTTGTGAATTACTAAGGCAAGTATGTGATTTTGTTGCCAGAGAGAATAAAATGAGGCTCAGAGGGATAAAGGTGGTTGGGTTAAGCCTGAATGAAGTTTGAAAAACCTGAGGACCCTCTAAATTTTCTGGCTTATACAAACGCCTGTAGTAAATACAAATACTGGTTAGGAATGCAAAGATTTTCAATTTCAGAAATCATCAGTTTAAAATATGTGTCAACTGCAGTAATAAATATGTGACAGCTCTACAAATAATTCTCTGCTGGTACAGCTGAATCAAAACCATTGTCTTTGGAACTTGATGGGGTTCTTATTAATGATCTGCAAGATGTTGTCACCAAGTTTTAACAACTTATTCAGGGACTTATTCAATATATATATGTGATAATTAATTTCAAATACAGACAGTTTTAATAATTTTCTGATGCTTACCCAGATTTTAGTTCTGGTATCTTTCATTTGAACAAGTAATAGAATATTTGGAAAAGTTTAACCCTAAAGCCATACAAGGATGCTGATGAGGATGAATTTAGACTCTTGAAATTGGCCAGGGACATCTTGGCGGATCCCATCACAAAATAGTTTGATTTTTCACTGTCTTGTGTAGTCCTTCCAGTAATGGAAAAACACCACTGTATATACAGTACATAAATCCAGCTCTGAAACTGGTCATGCTAATTATAGACCTATTTCACTTCTGGCCTCTTTCTGAAATCTTGGAACAGGTAGTATTGATCAGGGTTCCAACAGCACCACAATACGGTGACTGCCTGGTGAGATTTACAAACCTTGTCCACTGGGTATTGGATAGTGGCAGTTATTTTGCTGATGTGTTTGTGGACCTCACTGAGGCATTTGACTTAGTGGATCATAAACTGTTGTTGGATGCTGTATATGAAGGGCACTTTTCTTCTGATGTTGATTGGTTCCCAAATTACCTCAGTAACAGAGTCCCTAGAACTCTTGCAAACATTCCTCTGACACGCCACTCCTATTGTCCCTAGTTCATGAACTGTGCACCATCTGCATGTCCCTCACCGCAGATGATTCTACATGCAGATGATGCAGTCATCTGTAAAGAAGGAAAATATTTGGACAGCATTAATCAAATCCTGCACTCAGACTTCAGCCTATAGGAAAATTGGTTTGCTGCTCATTGTCTTGTTTTGAACACTAATAAGACTAAAACTGTGGTCTTTTCTGGTCATCACGTAATCCTTCTTCTACTCCTTCCAGCATCAGATTAATTCTGGGGAGCAGATAGAACTGGCTAGTGAGTTTAAATATTTGGGTGTAATCTTAGACAGCAGCCTCACTCTTTTGAGCTTCATTTAAATTTAAATGACAAAAGGATTCACCAAAGATTCGGCCTTCAGAGGATAAGAAGATGTCTTTCAGATAAATCAAGAAAACTGCTAGCTGATTTATTTGTTTTGTTTCCGTAATAATAGACTGTGGCATTTTGATCATTTCTGTGGTTGTGGAGTGGGTGTTGTCTAGGTACTGTACAATTCTATCTGTAGGTTTTCAAATGGGTATGCCCTTCAGTACGCATCATTGTAATTTGTATAAACAGGCTGGATATGTCATTTGAAGATAGAATTAAAGAAGAGTCTTCTGTATTTCTACGTAAGCAATAAGACACAATGGGGTATCCATTACGGTGTGATAACCCACTCTAGGAGGCGTAGTTAGGCGCAAGGTCGGTGCAGAGTGCCGGGTTGTCCCTAGGAGTGCTGTTATCACACCATAATGCACAACCCCGGAGTGTCTCATTGCGCTTTATAAAATGTCCCTTTATTTTTAGAAGCAGTTTTTTATTTTTAAACACATTTTTGAATAAGTAAAATGTAAGTGAATCTGTGATTTTAACATAAAATAGTCCTTCCGCCTATTGGTGCTAGATTAAAGTAGTGTTATACAGTGTGTGCTTTCCTGCCCACTTAAGCTTCATATTCCTCTGCCAGCCACAACAATTCACAAATGCTGTTTTCTCATTCTAAGTATGACACATAGCCCCTTATTTTATTTCATTCTCCTCACTCTGTAGACAAAACTAAAGGAAGCCATAACAGAGGCTTCTCAGTTCCCAGTGCTGCAAGCATGAGCATGTTTCAGAACTGCCACACTCACTGACAGCATCATGAACTGCTCACTCTGTCCTAAAGATAAACAGCAGGGTGAGTCATTACCACCTTTTCTCTTTGTTTATAAAGTATTATTGCTTGCTTTCTTCATTCTGTTTTTTTCCTCTGTGCTTCCCCACATTCAAGAAATGGAATGCTTATCATGGAGTGTTTACCATGGAATACAGGGATTCAAAATTCTGCTAAGTTCTACTAGCAGAACATTCCTCTACCAACATACTGTACACACAGACAACAAAGGCCTGTTTTAGAGCCAGAGACTCTATTATAGTGTATGGTGGAGCGTCATTTCTCCACGAAATCCATAGCTGGTGAAATGTTGTTCTCCTACACTAGTGGCGTTAAGCAGTGCAGCAGAAGCGATTTTTGTTCTACTGCACTGCCCACGCCACACACTGTGTCCTCGAGCAGCATTTGACAGTTAGGCTCACTCCATAGACAGGACACACAGCTAAAGCAGCAGTGTTGGCGGCAGTACTATCAAAGCCACTATCGAATGGGGTAGATTCATCCTTGATCAGGAAAACAAAAAAGGCAAAAAACGAGAAATGACATGCGGCAATTACATAGTTTCCTGAGAGACGACGCGAGCACAGGGCAATACATGATATTCCCACTACAGAGTTAGGCCCACTGTTAGCCAATTTTATCTATAAAATAAGAAGGTTAGATGGCAGTGAATAAACAGTTAAAATGTCAAGCGTGAAAACGTTCAAGATGTAAAGTTCTTTTCCTTCTAGTAACCCAGTAAAAATGTTTTGAAGCAGAAACATGCTGTAGTGATTTTCTTTTTCCCCAAAAACGACGTTCCACCATACACTATAAAGAATAATTTCATGGGGAACAGTTGACAACAGGGCTAAAGAATAACCTGTTGTCAGCTGTTCTCATGCACTATCCTATATATCTGACTTGTCAGAAAGCAGAAGAGATTTCCCTGATGAGCAGGTAAATATAGAAGGGATTTTTCACTGTTAGCAAACAAGCTGTTGTAATGAAAACTGTATACAATACTTAATGTTTCTAATTTGTTTATGTGTGTAAGGAGAGTGTGGCAGTCTGCTAAACAACATTTAATTAATTTGTTTTATTTTATATTTAAGATCATTTTAATTTTAGAGCCCAGTTGAATGTTTCTACAGTGTAAAGGTAGTGGCCATGTTTGGTGGAAGATCAGTTCTGGTTGTAGGGAGACTGATGGAAGATAGTTCTGGTTGTAGGAGGACTGATCTGCTCATTGTGTAATGTGGTTTAGGACCAGGATGACTGTGCGTATACAGAGAATTAATGTACAGTCAGCTGATCTGTCTTGGCCAATGAGAGTTCTAGATTTTTCTTGTTATTTATAAATAAAGTTTTGTTAGGCCTGTGTCCATCTAGTACTCAGACCTTTTTCCTTCACCAGTTAATCAGTGGGCACTAAACGCAGTTGTACATTTAATACACCTTTTATGCACACTGTTCTTGGCCAAATGTTCCTTTTGTTTAGGGTTACTACATAGTATAATCATCTACGGTATAATGATCTGCCATTATCCAGTGCATCTTAAAAACAAGTTCACATTTTAAAAATGTTTTAAAGGAGCTAGTGTTCTGCCTGGAATTAATAGTACTTTTCAGAAATAGTCAGCTATCACTTCTTGTATCGGAAGTATTTTTCATTTTGTTTTGCTAATGAGATTTCATGCTTGATAGTACTAGGTGTGATATGTAGAACAGCAAGCACCCTCACATGGAGGCTGAAATAGTCAGTTTAGGATTCACTCTAGAAAATGTTTGAAATGGGACAATGTCCCACAGGTACTGAAAACAGGAGACCGACTGCAAAAATGGGGACAGACTCTGATATACTGGCAGGACTCAAGTGGCAAGTAGGAGGACATTGTTTAACCAGGAAAGGAACACTAGCCAAAACTTGTTTCCAGGTGCAACCTGGAAGCACAAAGAAGTTAAGGACTTTGCTCAGGGTCCACATAGTATACAAGTGGGGGCTGTGGGATTTAAACCCAGATCCAAGGTTTGCAGCTCAGAGCCCTAAACCACAGTGCTATACTGCCTCCTAAGTAAGGAAGTAGGAAGTAATTGTGACTGCTGCCGTATTTTTTTTTTTACCATGATATGAAATCTCTTCAAGTCAATGGTCTACTGGCATCTGCCTCCTTAAAATTGACACTTAGAGCAGATCCTCCCTACTTGCGCACGTGTTTTGGCAAGACATTGTACCAGGTGTGTTACAGAACAAGGTCATAGAGCAACATACACTCTCTGCTTATGCTGTTTAAGTAGGCAGGCTGGCTTGACTGGCTGAACTTCTGTGCTGCTAGCAGACCCACCCTCCCTGCCCTGTCATGATTGTACCTCCTCCTCTGTTTGTTCAGTCCTCATGGGCACTCAAATCACTCAGGCTGGCTGGCTTTTAAGAACTTCCTCCTGGCCAGCAGACCTGATGTCATCCCCCACCCCCATTCCCTGTCAAGACTGTACCTCCTTATCTGATTGTTCGAGTCTTCGTGGGTGCTCTAATCACGCACTCCAATCACAGCTGGCTGGCTGGCTGGCTTTTAAGAACCCTTCTCCTGTTCCTTGTCTCCTCCAATGAACCATGGTCACTGCACTAACACTAGTAGGCTTGGAGTGGGAAGTGCTGTATAATGCCGTCTTTCTGATCTTGCCCCAGCCTGTTGCAGCACGCACACAGTTCTCACTGAACTCAGCCAAGACGGCCATGTTTCTGATTCTGCCTTAGCCTGTTGCTGTGCACATGATTCTCACCAACTCTGCCTGGATGGGCCATGTTTAACTTGCTCGCCTCGGCTGTGTTCGGGCGAGAATTGTGTGCACACGGCAACAGGCTGAGGCAGGATTAGAAATACGTGTGTATGACAGCGTGTCAGGTGTCCCAGCAAAGGAAAAAAAAAGGTGGCTGTGGGGTGACATTTGAAACATTGTGCCATTGCCGCAGTCTCACGCCTCAAAACAAACCCTGTCAGTTGTGTTCCTGCCTATGCATTGTCAGCATTGTGACCTCACTGACTGACATCACTAGCAATCAAAATGGGCCAGTTTTCTGCTGCTTGATTCATAACTTGTGACACGTTACTAGTCAGGCAGCAAGACTTGTGATGTAACAATAAGTAAGGTCAGATGGTAATTATGTAGAGGCAGGAATAGAACTAAATAGTACCCCTCTGGTACCAAACCTTACTTATTTACTTGTACTTACTGTGAAAGTTATGTATGTTCTGCCTTCATGACATCCTGTATTCTTTTATTCACTGTTATTTCACCTGTATCTGTGCTACTACTATGTAATATCGCTGTACATAATGTTTGCTGCTGTTTTAATGAATGTTGTACAACCTTCCTTGTATGTCTGTAACCTCCTGGGTCTGCACAAAATAGGCAACTGTATGCGTAGTGCCCCCTGTGGTCAATAAAAACTATTATAGATCGAGGAGCGCTTCCCTCATGCTGCGAGGCACTTTATTCTGTGAAGAGTGTCTCACATGTAGATGCCCTGGATATGGGCACGCTCTGGGAAGTTTAAAAATATATATATTATTGATTGGTCTTGATTGCACATATTAATATCGCCCCGGCGCCACTGCTGAAAACGTAGTGGTTTACTTGCCTTCAGCTTGAGCCAGAACAGCTCAGCTTCACTTCGCTGTTCGCTTAGCTGAAGGCGTGAAACTACTCGCTTTCAGCAACTAGTGGCTCTAGGAACGACAACACATAAATAAATAAAAACAGAATCACACATATCCCCATAATACAAAGCATCATTGGATATATACAAATTACCATGAAAATTAAGGCTGGTTCTGCTTTAAACAGGAATGCATGGTGCTAAGTGGCCTCTCATACAGTCTGTAAAGGGTAAGAACAGAAGACACACAGCTTTATCCTATCTACTTCCAGGTAAAACACTGCTTTTTATATCACAGCCATTAGGTAGAAAATCATCTAATGAGCCCACAGGAAAAGAAAACCGAGTGAAAAGTTATAAGGGACTATTTTTAAAATTACTAAAATCTTCTGCTGCCAGCTCTTTAATTTATTTGCACAATCCTATGATGAAGGGACCCACTGATGTGCTGAAGCGCCAGGCTTTTGAGCTGCGGTGTCCCTAAATGTTGAACAAACCGTAGGTTTTCGTTTTTTTTTTTTGTGTCCCTGCCTTTTTCCTTCGATCGAAAGTGCTTTTGCCTGTGTTCCTTGTTGATTTGTGTTTTAAGTTGGCACTGGCTACAATTTTCTGAGCATGAGGTTACTTGTGTTTTGACAATCCTGTTGTACCTGTTCTTGCTTGTGTGGCTTAGTATTATTAAATTATGTCTTGGTTGTAATTTTGTATTGATTGCTCTAACTGGAAATATGTGAAAAAGTATGCTCTAGCCTACTGTGTACGTGTGTGTGTGTCCCCAGTATAATAAATAATTAAATTATAAAATTACCTGTGCATTTAAATATTTGTTCTGCAGAGATTGATAGGCCAGTACCTTTCTCCCCATGGCCTTCACCTGACAAGAGAGGGGCCAGTGGTCTGGGAAGAAGGTTGATGTCTACATTGAACAGTTAAGCTAAGGGGAGAGGGAGGCTAGGGAATGACTGAGAAAGGAGAGTGGTGCAGAACCTGATAGGGCCCTCCTGAACAGTGGACTAGTTGCAGCAAGGTTGGTAACTGTGAAGTTGAAGTTTGAAATAAGTTAGGGAAAAGCCAATGGGGGTGACAGATCCTACATTCATAGAATCATAGACTCTGTTGGCACTTGGCCCACCCAGTCTACCTATTTTATGATGTTTTTCCTACTGTCACCCACTTGATCTATGGTGCTGCCCCTTCCTTTCAGCATTAAAAATAAAAACAAATTAAGTAGACTAGGAAAGAGTAAGAGGGAAAAAAATAAGAAACAAGAGGGATCAGGAGAAAGATGGAAAGGGTTCTGCCTTAATACCTGGAGTCTGGGAAATAAAATTAGTGAGCTCCAGGCTGTGGTGGAAGATACTGAAGTGGACCTCTTAGCCATCACAGAAACTTGGGCAACAGAGAATAACAGTTGGGATCTGACAGTCTGAGGCTACACCATGTTTAGATGGGGTACAGGAAAAGTTAAAGGAGGGATGTAGACCTGAATGTCAGAGAAGGCACAGAGGTGAGGGAAGTAATGGGGAAACAGAATCATTGTGGGTTCAACTCCCAGTGGCCTCTGGCAAGAAACTGTGGATGGGGCTGATCTGTAGACCTCCACAACAGCATAACAGGAGGAAGAGAGAGAGAGAGAGAGAGTGCGCTAAGGGAGCTAGTGGTAGAACTGGAAAGGGATGGCAAGTGGGGAGGAGGAGGGAGGAGGAGGTGGTGGTGGTGGATCTACACCCAGATCTCGATTACAATGTCTCACTGCAGCCAGGAGCTCCAAACTTCAGGCCCTGCTAGATACACTGCAGGACTGCCTGTTGGTGCAGCTGGTTAAGGAACCCACTAGGCAGTAGGGTTGTCAGAACCTCTGAAGTTCTGGGTTCTAGTTCTAGTCTAGAACTTTTGAAAAGTTCTAGGTTCTAATCTTTTTAGAACTTTTAGAACTCTAACCCTATTTTTAATTGTGCTGCCAGTAATGAAGATAGTAATGAAATACATGTAAAGGAAAAACTGTTTAATATAAGGGGAGAGAAAATGATCATGTGTGACATTGATAGGAATACAAGTAGGTTTATCTATGGTTTCTTCTGTTTGCTAAAGCCAGCAACTTAATACGTAACAGGCCCACCCACCCATCCATATGTTAAAGTTTTCCTGCTGCAGCTGCATCATAGTTCCTTAGTGAAAGAAAGAGGCATATTAGCCGCTTATGTACTCAGTTATATATACTCATCGTCACAAATTATTAGAAAAAATAACTGATATTACCTAATTTCAGCTATTTGCTGCTTTGTGTTTTAAATGAGTAAATCAAAAGTTGCTATGTTTAAAAAAAAAAAAAAAAAAAAAAAAAAGCTTTATAACAGACAAGCTAAGGCACTGCAGCCGCAGCACATGGAACTGTTGCAAAACATATTATGTCATAACGTAGTCAGTCAAGACATTTGAATAAAAATATGCCAGTCGTTGCTGGCAAAAATGCATGCAATTTTCTAAGATAATGCATACATATACCAACATTCTTGTTGGCAAATTGAAGTAATACATACAACTTCTAAGATTATGCATTTTTCAAGCGGATATGTCAATAAAATCTTTATTTCAGTCATATAAATAAAAAAGTGGTTTTTCACCACATACTAACTTAAGGAACATTTAATGTAGCTGCAGTTGGCATGTGATGTTTAAGGGACAGTGTCTGTGAACCCCATTATGTATCAAATTATCACTACTTGTAAAGCAAAAACACTTTATGATAGGTCACATTCTGTGAAAACTGCTGATGCAGATTTTCTTTATTTCTGATTCCTTTATTCTTTTTTAAAGGGGACAGGACAATTGTGCTAGGTGGCAGCAGTTTGCAATGTATTTAATAAGAAAAAATATATAAACTGTATCTATAGTAGGTTCGGTCTGTCATCATCTTTCCTCACCATCCCCAGCCGATCACTAATCTGTATACGAAAGGACTAAAACAACACCCACCTTTCACCCCATCACCCATTCCACTTTTCTTCCACCACCCTCATCTGTGCAGTAGCACCCATACCACCCTTACACCCATGTTAAACCAACCCACAACCCTCACCCCCTCAAGCATGTATTCCACCCTCCTCCTCACCCAAATGTTTAAACTACTCTACACTTAGTCATGAACTACCATTCATGTCACCCCTTCTCCGTCCCTCACCCATGTTAAAACCCAGTCCCCAACCATCACCCATGTACTAACATCCATGCCATCTTTCTCCCTCTTGCATCCATGTTAAACCAACCTCCAGCCCTTTCCCACCCTCCAGCACCCATTCTACCCTCCTCCCTCTCAAATGCTAAAACTACCACATGCTTACTCAAGAAAATGGAACTTTGCCCAAATGAGCCATACTTAACTGTTCCTTAATAAACAACACTTATGTGAAAAACTGTCTTTTCAATTGCTTTCTTCTTATGGACAACATTCTATACAGTCCTCTTCGTGGAACCAGTAATTTGAGAGTTGTTGCTATTATGCCATGGTCTGTGTACAACAGAATGTTAAACACAAGCTATTGTGGTGTGAGACCTATGCTTACAGAATATGTGCTCAACCATGACCTAGGTAAAACTCAGATGACTCTGTTTCCGGAAGAGACTTGTAACAGGATGCTGCCCACAGAAACATAACAATACAAAATACAGTTTTTCCATAATTTTTATTCAGTAAGATAAGTTACATATGGATCATTTTGGTTTATGGCTAACATTTCTGTAATTGAAAAATAATAAACAGCTACCAATTAGAACTCATTGTTTTGTTCTCTTTAAAATTGAAAATAGACCGACCCTGGTCCCAGCCCATACTGATGCATCACAAAGTCACAGAAGGTAAATCCAAAAATATATGTTTGCACTTTAACTATAAATAATATGATACAGAAATGATTGACATGACAGTGTCCTTTTATGCCACATTTGGGCCTGTTTCCACTGATGTTAAAATTGCTTTGTATATAAAACTTGTTGACTTTAGACCCTAGCTACAAAGCAGTTTGCCATAAGATGGTGAAAGTTTTGGGGGTATATAGTCCAAGGTAGTAGATCGAGAAAGGAGAGAGACAACCAAAGTCATCACACTACAGTCTGTAAAGTTTCCTTTTGGTGCAGAGACTCTGTCCCACACAGTATTTACCAGCCACCACCATCTGAGTTGTCATCACCATCAACATCCACAACATCAATCACTTCAGTATCAGTTTGCATACTCTTGTAGGGATACGAAAATCTTGACTTATTAACTTTAATAAAGGTTAACGTGTGTACATTTTCTGGCAGCAACCTGTTTCTGGTGTCTGTCACAATATTGCCAGCTGTACTAAACATGCATTCTGAAGAGACACTTGTTGCAGGACAACCAAGATATTTACAGGCTTCATCATACAAGTTCTGTCCAAATCAACTTTTTGATCTCCAGTATTCAGAAAGGCATGCATCAGTAGGAATAGGCAGTTCTTGCAGGTAACTATCTACCGTGATGGACAGAGACCGCTCAGAAGAGGAATCGGTATAAGCTGGTATGGCAGCAATTTGGGAAAGGTTTTGCCACAGATTTAGATTGCTACTAAGGGTTGAAGAACCTGCATGTTGTGGTGATGACAACCTGAGGGTACTGTGTGTGTCTGTGTTTGACTCCTGTGAGTGCTGCAGCTCATCTAGCAACAGTCATTTGTACTGCTCTATATCATCTGTTTTTGGAAGATGTATAGCCTTGAACCTGGGATCTAAGAGAGTTGCAAGGATGTAGAGTTTTGATTTCGTCATTGCAACTAATTTGTCATTGGTTTTGAAGCACTGCCTACTCTCTTTATATAGATTCCCATGATACAGGCGACATGTTGTCTGAGCTTCAGATCTGTCTTTTCTATTTGTAGATTTAGAACACTAAGATGATGTGAAATCAGCATTATGAGAGGATAACCTGACTCACAGATGAGCCTTCAGAAGATATGTCCCTTGTAGCTGTCTCAAAAGGAGCAAGGATGCAGCACACTGTCTCCATTCATTTCCACTGCAGCACAGACAGCATAATGCCATCTCCAGTAATGTAACTGGAGCAATACTCATGTACAGCTTGCTTTTTGCTCCAAGAGGCGCTGCAGCATATAAGCGTTGAGTTCCAACGGTGGAAACATTTTGAATCAGCTTTTGCTGGGGCAGCTTGTGTTTTTTTTTTTTTTGCAGTTCGGACAATGTCCGATAGCCTTGGATCAATGTGAAAAGTGAGTCACAGTTTTTTGCAAACAGCAGTCATACCACCCACTTGTGTTTCATTGCTGAGAAATCCTGACAATTAAATGTAAGCAATGTGCAAAGCAAGAAGCATGCATAAATCCTCCATCCTGTACTGCTTTCAAGATGTTGGCTCCATTGTCATTTACTGTGAAGCCACATTTTAGACCGTGAGAATAAACCCATTCGTCAAGGAGGTCATTTAGTTCCTGCAAGATGTTTGCAGCTGTATGACTTTGCCCAAATTTCTTTATATGCAGCAGTGCCATCTTCTGGGGTGTCTTTGTTTTGAAGAACCACAAGAAAACGTGACCCAATGAGCGGTAAGGACATGTAATCTCTGTTTTGAGTGCTGGTCCACATATCTGTTGTGACATGAATAACCCCACCCTCTGCAGTTTTAAGTGCAAGCATCACTGATGCTTTTAAAGCCTGATAAATGTTTGGTATTT
Organism: Neoceratodus forsteri; assembly: GCA_016271365.2. Taxonomy (NCBI): domain Eukaryota; kingdom Metazoa; phylum Chordata; order Ceratodontiformes; family Ceratodontidae; genus Neoceratodus; species Neoceratodus forsteri. Next base: position 699,668,535 of record CM028137.1, on the reverse strand, counting down.
CAACATAGGAAAAGTACCTTCGATGAGGAACTTTGTAACGAGGCTCTGCTAGTTTCAAGAGCTCCCTAAAATCCTCATGATCTACCAAAGAGTATGGGAGAAGGGCTCCAGCTAACAGTTCACCAATTCTTGATTAAGATGAAGGGTCTTTGGATGATTTTTAGTAAAGGTATTCTTCCTTTCAAATGCTTGAGACAGTATTAGCTGTTTACAGCATGTCCCTGCTGGTTTATTATACACCGTGCTTCATGGGCAGATGGACGCTTGGATTGTGGACTAGGACTTATACATTCAGTGCCATCACTGGATGTCAACTGGTACTAATGGTGCTGGCATTGGTGGTAACAATGATCCTAGGGCTGGCAGTGGTTCTGTCTGCATCAGGTTCAGACAATTCAGTATCCATTTCAGATTCCTCCTGACCCTTCTCACTTGTGGTCTGGAAGATGGAGGACATGGGTTTTGGATGATCAAGCAAAACTGAATGCTTTTTCAGATGGCGTTTAAGAGCTGTGGTGCCAGGCATGACACAACTTTACCACGGCTTACACTCTGTTTACACAGGAACAAATTGCTCTGCATGGATCAGTTTTACTGACAGAGAAATAATTCCACACCTCAGATGTGACATATTTTGTTCGATTGCTAGGAAGATAGCTAACGTCATGCTTTTCACCTGTCCTAACAGAACCCAGGACATGCTTCTTGGTGCTAGAAGAGTGGGCAGAAGACTCTGATGGATTTTCATTGCTGGCCAACACAGAAGTGGTGGATTCAATGGATATGTCCTTTCATTGCCAACAGTGCTGGATGTATTTGCAAGTGCACTACCTGATTCATTGTCAGCAGACTTGCTCATTTCACTTTGTTGAGGAAGTAATGATATGTCGCAAGACACAACAGTGTCGATTGAGACAAAGAGCTACTGTCTGAGTCAGAGAGGACTCACTGTCACTTGCATTATTGCTGCTAGTCACAGGGATCTTAACAGCATGAGTGGCATACCTCATGGTGCCTCTCCGTGTGACCCCAGCAGCTGTACAGGTTTTCTTAAAGGTCCCCTTTACCACACTTCTCTGTTGCTCTTTTGCTGTTTCTTGAATTTTTTATCACACGAAACATTTTGGTTACTTCTGCTAACACCAGGATTACCACTACCACTAACACCTGCTCCAACACCAGCACCAGATGCTTCATCTATGTTGGTGTCAGCCATAACAGTACCAGTATACTGCAGTGAACACACTCACACCCACACAATTCCTGTGTAAGAAAGCAGTGTGATCTGTGATCGCTGGCTACAACTCCAAATTCTATTTTGGTTGTGTGACACTGTGATGCAGTGGACTTAAAGTAATTAAAGAATATGATGGTTTGCAACTAAAGGATCCCAGGTTCAAGGCTTACAGAATGATTGGGCTGCTGGGCATAGGCATACACATAGCAGTCAAGGGACGACATCAGCAGGGTGATAAGCTGACCACAGGAGACAGAGTCACATACACAACTCAGGGAATGAGAATTATATTTCTATGCTTCTGTCATGTAAGGTTAATGCCACCACACAACTGGCCACTGGGCTTCTCTCTGTACACACACTGGGTAGAGTACAGTGCAGTCAAGGGGCACACAGCAGTAGGGTGATGGGTTGACCACAGGAGGCAGAGCCACATACACAACTCAGGGAATGAGAATTATATTTCTATGCTTCTGTCATGTAAGGGTAATACCAACACACTACTGACCACTGGGCTTCTCTCTGTAACACGCACTGGGTAGGGTACAATGCAGTCAAGGGTACAGCAGCAGGGTGATGGGCTGACCACAGGAGACGGAGTCACATACATAGATAACACACAACACAGGGAATGAGAATTATATTTCTAAGCTTCTGTCATGTAAGGGTAGTAACAGCACACAACTCGGGAGATGGGAACAGGGACTCGGGAGTGGAGAAGTAGAAGTCTTCTCTCACACACACACACACACACACACACACACAGAAGAGTCGTGTCAAAAAAATTAAGTGCCTTACTGCCAGTGCCTTGTGCTGTTGTATAAGGACTGGAATTTTGAGGGTGAAAGTCAAGAGGAGGATCCCCTTAGCAGCACAGCACAATGAGCTTGAGCACAGTCCTTATATACTCTGTCCTGACAAATTTATTTGCCTTTTTTCCTCCTTTTTTATGCTTGTTGCTGGCAGCTGCTGAGTGTGCACTGTGCAGTGCTGCAGTTTCACAATTACATTTCACTAAGGTTCTTCTTTCTGTATTTTTTTTATTCTCTCCTGAGTCCTGATATTGATCGATCCTTCCCAATTCTTGATTAGTCCTCCACCTGAACCTCTCCTAGTCCCACACCTGACCATTAATTTAGTGAGCCTTTTTTTTCAGCCTTTCTTGTTCTCAGTCTCTCGGCCTGGGCCCGCCTGCCCCCCTTCCCTTCCCTTGAACTTTTCAACGCTTGCTTAGCCCTTTTCGTAGGAAAATGGATGATGGAATTTTAAATAATTCAATAAGCTGCAGCAACTAGCAAGTGCTGCAGTCCGATTAAGTAGCCACACCGACCTGGGCCTAGCCTAAATATCAGGCAAGAATGTGGCTGCGGTAGTAGCGGTACGCTACAGTTAAGTATTGTAGGCTGCTGCTGCTGTCTCCTGAAATCCTCAGATCAAATGGCGCTTTCGGCTTTCATCCACCCCTAAATACCCTCCACAGATCCCAGGCTCGCAAGAGGTTACTCGACCCCCACCTGACCACATAGTAAATGGTCAGGTGGTGAGGATGACTTCACTTGAGCGTATGTAAGTATGCTGCAAGTGCAAAGTGTGAGACAACTTCGTGTGGATTAATCTGGCAGCCCCAGCAACACTGCTGCTGCTGCTGCTGCACCCCACCACCACCACCACCACCACCACAGGGGCTGTCACTTGCCTGCTGGGACGTGCCTCCTCCCCACAAATACCTCCCCCACATTGGGGCTGCCTGCTGGGACATGCCTCCTCCCCACACACAAGTCATCAGCTGGGGCCAGGAAAAGACGTCACAGGAGTTGGGAGGACTCAGATTTGAACCCTTTTCGAATTGTTTTAGTGTTCAGTTGTAAGTTAGAACTCGAACACCAGGGTTCGAGGAGGGTTCGAATCTTTGATGAACTAGTTCTGACAACACTACTAGGCAGGCTGCCATCCTCGATGCAGTGCTCATATATATAACACTATATGTTTTTACCTAGCCCTTGGGATAAGTAAGCTCTCATCAAAGGTTAGGGTTGAGTTAGACTTCAGCGGATGGGGTGCTGGTCCAAGACAAGCTTGTTGGAGTGGGTAAGCATCAAGTTCAGAAATGCAAGTGATGAAGGACAGTGAATACAGTACAAAAACAAGACTTAAAAGTACAACATACACAATTGGCATTAAATGCAAGTGCAACATACATGCTTAAGCATTATGTAAAAGTACATTCATTCTTTAAAACAAGCATTTGTCACTGCGAATGTTGCTTGCTTCTATGTGCTGTTTAGGTATTTGGAAGTCATTGGAGTGCAAATATTGAAAATTCACGAACTTCGAGCGTGCGTAGGAACTGCATAGCACTTCGGCTCGATAAACAGTCAATTTTAGGAATTTTTCACCAAATTTTCAACATAGCCATTTTAGGACCTCTGCTCATGAACAGTGTCACTGTGATTTTCTTAATATGTCCCATACATTGAGTTCGCACACCGACTGCGTATTTATGCTACATGAAGCCGGAAACACATTTTTAGGCAAGATGTGAAAATGACAGCTGCACTGCTCATAAGGAGGTGTGGTAAAATGTCAATGTTGAAAATCTGGAGTAAATATTGACAATTTGCAAACTTACAGTGTCATGTGAGGAACTGTGCAAACTCACATCAAAACAGTCATTTTTAGGAATTTTTCACCAAATTTTTAATGTAGGCTTTTGAGAGCCCGCCTTATGAACACTGGCAGTGTCGTTTCTGCTAATCGGTCCCAAAAGGTGATTTCTGCAGTGACTGCTAAATCACCCTTGGCCTGATTAACGCCATGACAGTGTAGAATTCATGAGGAGGAGTCCCAAAACCCCATGTTGAAAATTGGGGCAAAAATTCTCAAAAATGCTCTTCATATGCAACAAAGTTGAAAAATCCTATCTATCCCATTATACAGCTTACCGGCATTTCCTCAGTTCCCGTCGGCTTTGAAGAGTGCAGAGCGTGTTCCCGGTCCACGATGATCGCATCGCCAAGCTCTGGAGTAAGTATGGGTTAGAGGGTGTGGGGAGGCAGGAGTGCGCGTGGGTGGAGTGCGGAGTAGTGGGAGGGGCAGGGAGACTACAAGGGACCGTTTTTTATTCACACTTTTTTTTTTTTTAAGATGACAACGGGATGTTTGCCACGCTGGGGTGGGCTCCCAGCGTGGCAGCAGGAAAAGCTGTTTGGGGGGCGTGGGCTGACGAGTTGGGCACCCCATCCCAGCCAAAACAAAGATTTGCCACGCTGGGGTGGGCTCCCAGCGTGTGGCACAACTTTGGGGGCGTGCAGCCTTGGGCTGACGAGGATTGGGCACCGCCGCGTTATAACAGTTTTTGCCACGCTGCGGCTCAGCGTGGCACCTGGACAACTGTTGAGGGGGTGGAGCTGACGGGGATTGTGCACCCCGCTGCCATACAGTGCGTGGGGGGGAGCGATCAGCACGCAATGTGTGCTTTTATACGCGGGGAGAGCCTGCTCACTGAAGGGAGCTCTCCTTTCAACTGTATGCCACTGCATTTTCAGCTTGTCATAGACAGCTGCAGCAGTGATTGGGGAACTGGGGCGTGCCTGCAAACACACTGACTGCATTGGAAGGCGGGCTGACACACCTCCGAAACTTCGGATGATGGCACTATGTTTCTTGCACATGCGTGCAAGCAACATAATGAGCCATTGTTTGATTCTGGATTTGAATGACCTAATACAGTCTATTCCACTTGTGTGCCTTTCGGATGTATGCACATTCCGTTTATGTACACACATCCTCCCAGTGCTGATTCATCCCCTATTCTTGTAATGTAAAACAATTTGTTGTGTGCACACAGTTTTCCGATTGTGTGCCTTTTTATTTTGGGTGTTTAGCATGGTAGTCAGTCAATTAACAGTAACTGACACCTCTTCAGAGGTGCAATTTTATAACCATAACACTCTGTAACTGGATTAAGCTGCTAATTGCTTTGATGCAGCTAGAGTAGGCGATGAGAGCTGGGCAGCACAACTCATATGAATTTATGATCTTGCTGAGACTGTATCTGTTTTTTGCCAGAGAGCCTGACGCTTATGTGAGAATGGACAGACTGAAATGAAGTGTCCTTTCTTTGGAGCAGAAGATTGAACTGCTCGAGAAAGCTGAAAGTACAAGCCATAAAGATCTGGCTCTGGAGATTAGTGTAGACATCTCCTGTGTTGGGCGATTGTCCGAAATCGTGAAGCAGTGTTGAGTGACTGGTCAAGTGGCTTCCTAAAGACAGGAAGAGCGAACGGATGGAAAGGATGCCAGAGTGGAGGATGCCTGCTGCGATGGTTTTCTGCAGCTCAGGACCACGGAATTTCTGTGAGCAAAGATTACTGACTTTTTGAAATGAGCGGCTGTGATTAACTGTTGCACTTTAACTCTAACTTTAAAAGTTAGAACTCTGTATTTATTATTTTATTTTTATTATATTAAAAGGCAGAACAGTACTTTAAATACTTTTAAATGTTACCAATAAACACTTTTGCACGGCATATTAGCTGGATGTCTCTTTATTCACCAGTAACAGCCCATACTGGATTTAATGAACTTTCGTTCATTTTGATAAGTGCATTTTCAGTTGTGTACATGAATTGTGATCCGTGACCATGTGCAGACAACCAAAATTGACTGTAGTTGTACAATTAACGATTTCATCAGGTACAAAATTATAAAGGTCAAAGCCCTGTATAATACAGATTATAGTGTATGGTAGAACGCTGTTATTAGTTAAATTCCATCTTTTCCTAAAGCTGTTGTACCATCAATGTGTCGTCATGATGATGTTATACCATCAATGGTACGTCCACGATGGTACAACAACTTGAATCAGATCGCGCTGACCACCCGCTTGTTTCCTCTAATGGTTGAACAGCCAGACAACTGTTTCAATCTTGATGATTTCATCCTATAAGGCGCCTGGGAAGATGGCACAGTAATTAAAAACCCCTGACCCTTAGCAGTAATCACAGCGCTACAGGTTTTTTTTCTTTCTGCCCTCATTTCAGTCACCCACCTTTCTGGAAGTAATGAAATAGACGTTTTCTGCTTCCTCTCTCGTGTTTAAATGTCCCAGGTTGTTCATTGCTGGCAATGTTCCACGCCTCATTCATGACCACAGCACTTCCCACAGTTTATGGCAGACTTTTCAGGGACAGAAATATTTTTTAACCAAAACAAGGTAACATCAATGCCCATACTCTATAAAGACAATGAATGGGCATCGATGAACAACCGCATAAAGCTGGCATCTTGGTGACCTTGGCAGTCTTGATAAACCTCTCGAGCTGCGCCTCGAGGTTTACATAAGTTGCCAAGGTAACCACCATACCAGCATAGCGTGGATGTTCATTGATGCCCATTCATTATTCTCTATATTGTCCTATTGATTTTTGAATAATGGAATTCTGAGAACATAGTTGTTCAGTGACATAGTTCCTGTGTATTAAGAGCCCTGGGAACACTGCCATAACTGTTTGTGTAGCAGACCAATAATTCCTTGTGGTGTATAGAACCCATTCTTAAGTTGCATCTATTTTCAAGTGAAAAACAACCTGTTGTTTTTTTTGCATTGTACAGTGATGTGTTCTCCTCAGGAAATTAATCATAAATTGAAGAACACTGTGTCACTTTTAGTTTTGCCAGGATTCTAGCACTAATTGCTGAGTAGACAACCCATAATCTAAGATACTAATGTAAACCCCCTACAAATGGGGTTCCTCAAAGTCTTCCTAGCTTGCTTAAATGCTCACTGACAGGCTGTTATCCCATGCTTTTAACAGTTTAAATGTGATTGCCAGAGAGTGCCTGTATAGCCTCTGTGTACTATCTCTTTAAGAGCTGCCTGGATTGCAGTCATAAGTAACCTGAGAGGAAGCTCTGTTGAAAGATGTAACTATTTACCAAAAATCATTTAGAGTGATAATGTAGTTTGTCTAACCTGCCTTCTTTGCAGCAAGGACTGTTTTGCTTACCTCCGCTATCTTGGTCCTGGACTGCGAATTGGACCAATCAGTACTGGTGGGACCTAAAATGGAGCTGGACTACAGGAACTGTCTGGAGTCAAAAGCTGTAGGAATTGTAGTTTTGGGCTTTTTAGCCTTTTTGTACTTGAAGGGCGCTTTTGTTGTGAATGACAGGAGGATCAGCCAACCGAACCTTTTGATCTTGGGAATTTCCCAGGCTGCTGCAGCTAATTTCAGTTTTGAGCTGAGATGTGAAGAAGTAACAGCCAAGTGATTTTGAGCAGCAGTTCTGTGTAGTTTTGCATGGGAGAACTGTGAAAAGGCCGAGTTTTGGCCTGCCTGTCTGCTGTCCCTGAGAGGGAAAATAGAGTTCATTCGGACTGAATCTGAGTTGTGAGGACGATTTAAGCTACTGGACTGTGACCAGGCTTTAACCTGAAAAGACCAAAGATTTGTTGAATGCGATCAGCCTGTCAGGATTTCCAGCTGCTTTTGAATCCTCGGTTTGTGCGGAGACTTTGCGATCATGACCGGAGAGCGGTTTGCCTCGTACAGTAGAATTTCCTTACATGTAAATGTGCTGTGTATTGAAAGTGGGTCGTGATTTGGTTCCCCATTGTGTGAACAGTGTTCTGCTTGCTGGAAGCTGTATCCAGCATAATCGGACTGAATCTGCGTTCATCTCCATTCGGCCTGGGCCATGCGCCCTGCCAGACTACCCCACTGCACAGCGAAGCCACCAATGAGAGACCTGCCTGAGGATCAGCCCCTGCTCCACGCTTGAACAGGAACAATGCCTCGGCGAATCATGTGGGCCCTGCTTCTCCTGGCAGTCCAGATTAACCACCTGCTGTCTCAATTTTCGTCCAGCCTTTGGTATCATGAGTAATCGTCAGGGTAGCTCCTTGCAACAACAGCCTACTCTAAAAGTGTGTCATCTGATTGTCTTTTGTTTTCTTTTCATGAACTGAGCCCTCTGGCTCCAGATTACAAATAGTGTTGTGCATGTTGTTTCTCTCCATCACAGGGCCCCAATCAGCTGCAACATTCCTGGCTAGCCCACTATCTCCATCTGGGTACCCAGAGTGTGTGACTGTTTCAAACAACATGAAGTCTTGCTGTATTCTGACATATGCAGTTAGGTCCTGCCTTTCAACTGCCCGGAGAACAAAGGATTAACTTTTCCATGCCTTGCACAGAACGTTCATCACGAGCTCGGTTGAAGCCCCTTTCTGCTGTTGTTTAAACTGCAACCGTCAGATTCTTTACGCCTCACTGAACAGTCGCCCAGAGATTTCTCCTGCTGCTCGGTTCAAAACGCCGGTTGAAGTGTCTGTTTCGGTCGGCTTCTACCGAATTGTTGTTTCTGTATAGTCGGTTCAAGTCTGTCTGTGATACCGTGAGTACTAGATAGGTTTTTGTTCTTTTTTGTGTGGAACTTGTAAACTGTGGATCGGTTCGGCTGAACTGATCAAACTGAGGTAAAAACTTCTGCTTACTTTAGAGTGTAGTTACCGTCCAGATCAGTTCTAAAAAACGGATTTAATTACGCTTTTTCCAAGACCCGTGACATGGTCAGGAACCAATAGGGGAGTCTTGCTCGCATGGATTGCCGCAAAAGGGTACGCTTTGGTTAGGTTAGCCATGTCTGAGAAACCCAAGAAAAAACGGGCCCACTGGGTTTCAGCACTGCAGTGTGTGTGGGGAGGTCTTTGCTAAGGCTGATCCCCACACCACCTGGGTTTATTGTTTGGGGTTTGACCACCTCGATTCAGACTATCAAATTTCCAAGAATTTTCCCAAATCTACCCTGGAAAGAGATTAGGTAGACTGAGGAAAGGGAAGCCAGAAGTCCGCTGACCCAGATGGCCAGCCGGTTCGGTTCGACCGAACCAGAAGGAGTGCCCTCTGACCAGGGTGATACTTCTTTGGGCAAAGGAGAGCCGATTCGAGGTTGGTTGCGACAAAAGAAAAAGAAAAGACAAATCGACGATTCGGACCCAGAATTTCATACTCCGACCGCAATGAGATAGCCAAGGCGATTAGGATTGTGCAATCGCTTAGTTCGGTTCCGACTGAACCGCACCATATGGCAGGGTCTCGTTCGTTTCAGGTCCCCGGTTCGGATTATACTTTGGAAGAATTTTATGAACCGGAGGAGGAGGAGGAGGAGGAGAGTATGAGGATGATTGTGGTGATGGTGAAAGTCTGGATGTGCCTATTGACCGGACATCTCCTCAGACAGACCTTCAGGTGTTTCTCCTCTTAGGCTTTCTAAGTCCCTTCACTCGTGTTCTACAAAAGGTGCTTGATACTCTCCAGCTTCCTGTGGAGGAAGCAGTAGAGGATCAGGAAGAGCCTGATTATGTTGAGATGATGGACGTCCCAGAGTCCAGGAGACTGTCTGTTCCCTCCACAAACCTTTGGGAAACGGACACAAAAATTTTTAAGTCTCTTAATTCTGTACCTCTTGTGGACAGACGAATGGACAAGAGGTACACTCTAGGCTCAGACACGGAGTTCCTTTTCAGCAATGCAGTCATGTTGGGGTTGTGCAGGCTGCTGCCTGTGATAAGGCAAACATTCCCTCGGCATCACACCCCCAGACAAGGACTCCAGGAAGATTGATGCCATGGCAAAGAAACAATACAGGGCAGCATCTTTGGGACTTAGGCAGGCTAACTTTATGGCCTATACAGCCAGGTACCAGAAGTCCAGGTGGGACACTGAACTGACACTGGCTAAACAAGCTCCAGACCAGCTTGCCAAGGAGCTGGAGCAGGTGGCTGCAGATGGGATTGAGGCATCAAGTACAGTTTCATGCTGCTGTAGACTCCCAATAATGTATCAGCAAGAGTCATGGCTACATCTGCGGTTCTTCAGAGGATGGCTTGCTCAGATGTACTAGCCTCTCACAGGATATCCAGGCTAAGGCCATGGATTTTCCTGTAGTTGGTAATTCTTTGTTTGGGGAGCAGACAGAGAATTACATGAAGAAGATGGACAGTACAGGACCACTTATAGGAGTGCTCAGGCCAAAGAAAGGTAAGCAACTCCTCAAGGGCAGCAGTCCAGGGGCAGGCCTTTCCAAAGGCCTTTTACCAAGCTCAGGCCTCCTCTTCTTCCTTTTCGCAGAGGGGTTCTTTAGACGGAGAGGAGAAGGGGATGAGCAGGCCTGCATCCACCCCTCAGTCTAAAGCCTCTCATGAAGCGACACCCTGATGGTTCTGCCCGGTCGATTCTCCCATACCCAGTAAGTGTTGGTTTACTTTGTCCAGGACTGGATGTCTCTTACATTAGACAAGTGGGTCCTGGAGTAGTAAGCCAGGGACTGGTTCTCAGCTCACAAAATTCCCAAGATGAGAGTCAGATCTTTTCCACCTGCAAATCTCTCAGAGACCCTTGCCCTAGAGGCAGAGGTTTCTTCTCTCCTAGCTCTCAGAGCTATGGAGAGAGTTCCCACCCACACAGGGGCAAAGGATTGTACTCCAGGTACTTCCTAACTCCCAAAAGACAGGAGAGTGGCGACCCATCCTGGACCCAAGATATCTGAACAAACATCTTTTAAAGCCAGAGTTCAAAATGGTAACTCTGGGAATTATCCATCTTACTTTGAGAGGGCTCTTGCAGTAGGTAATTACATATAGGACTGACTCTGGCGGCGCAGGACCCCACAGAAAAATTTCTAGCTAGCAGTCCCTGGCGGGACCCCCCACTTCAGGTGACCGGCGTCAAGGAGGCGGTATAAAGGGCGTTCCCGATGCCCACCTTCCAGTTCTTTCCACGTTAGCTCGTGCAGCGCCTTTATGTAAAGTTCGTGGTTTGGCCAGCCCTATCTTCGCTATTTTTTTAATTAAATAATTGCTTTTTTCTACTAACGCCAGGTACCATTGTCGGTGTATGTCGCCCCTACACCCCTCCGAGCACAAAAATAAGTGCGATTCGTGGCGGCGCCCAACTACCTCACAAGGACGGCCATTCCCTGTGTCTGTTTTGCCTCAGGCCCTGATCATCCAGTCGAGAAGTGCCAGCACTGTCTCAGCTTCAATGCGGCTACCCGAAAAGGCGGCAGCAATCCCTGGAAGCCCATATTCTGAAGAAGAAAATGAGCTCAATGGAAAAGGAGCTCAAAAAACTGAGGTAGGCGTCCACTTCTCCCAAGGCCATCGGAAGAAGAAGGAGAGGCACCGGACAAGGCTCCTCTACCGTGTCTCCTCGGGAGTCACTGGGACACAGGTAATGTCCTCTGGGGACCGCCCTCGGCGGCCGCCTCGGAGGTTTCCGAGGCCGGCCCACCCGCCTGGCCTGCTCAGGCCTTGCGGGCGCCCGGCAATTGGAGGCCTCCGCCTGCCCGCCGCAGGCTTGCGGCCTACCACTGCAGGCGACCGTAAGTCGGGCGCCTGCTTCTCTGATGTCCGCCCAGAGGGGGCGATAAGATGCCCGACCCTTCAGGGCGCGCGCTGCTTCCAGTCCACTGGACCAGGCCAGTCCTTCTACTGATCTGCCTCCGTGATGGCTCTCGTAAGTCGGACGCTGGCGCCCGCCAGAGCTCCGCCCATAAGCCATACGTTGGCTCATCTGATGTCCGGCTGGTGAAGGAACTGACAAAGGACCTCCCACGTCTGCTTGATTTGGTTCCCCGCAGCTCGCTGCTGTCTGGGGACCCAGAGTGTCCCCAGCCTGACCCCGGAGATTTTTCCCTCCATCCCGGGCGACGATGGGGATCTTCCTCCGTCAGTCCTTCCTCCACCTGGTGCGCCGGATCTGGCGTTAGCTCCCGGACGCCTGCTCCGATGCCAGCCCCTCCGGCGTTGGCACCTCCAACGCCAGGGCCTCGGCGTCGGCCTCGGCGCGGTCCAACCGACTCGGAGACATACGCTCCCGTCGGGCCCTCCAATGTGGACCCGCCCGTCAGGCCACCGGCCGGGCTGTCTGCTTGCAGCCTGGCTCCCAGGTACCCTCCGTCCTATCCGACGCCGGGCGCATTTGGGACCGCAGTATCCAGCGCCACAGTACCCGGCGCCGGCTCTCCGACGCCGCAGTACCCGACACCAGGTTTTGGATACGCCTCCTACGGGTATAATCCGTTTCCTTATCCCTTGCCGCCTCTTCCTCCTCCACCGCCTCACAGCCGTGTGGACCTGCAGGAGACTCTGGCCTCCTGGTGGGCTGAGGCAAGGCTCAGCTCTCAAGGAGGTTGAGAGCCGCCTTCCGGCAGCGGTGCCATCCCAGGTTCCCTGCCGTCCAAGGCGGCACACCTCTCACCACCTCTGGATTCCAGGGCTCTTCCGTCTGGATCCGTGAGGGCAGGACACTCTTCCCAGGGTTTTCCAAGGGGTCCGTTCCTCCCGGGTCGGGAAAGGGAGTCCTTTCCTCTTCACCTCGGACTCCTCGGATTCTTCCGATGGTTGCTCCAGGAGACGACGGTCACACCTCCGGCCAAGGCCCAGGCAGGACGCCCAAGTCTTCTCCGAAGATCCTTCTTTACGGAGTTGTTAAGAAAATCCAGGAAGTTCATTAGTGGCACTCTGAACCAGATCCTCAGCGCCTGAAACTCGCTGAACATCTGGATCTGCCCGTGACAGCTCCTACCTTGGTGCCACCCTGGATAGAGCCTCACGCTGACCTCTTACCACCATATGGAAACAAATGTCGGCTTTAGCCCCACTTCCTAGGAAGTCGAACAGGCTATATCAGGCTCCAGAGGGTGTTGATCTCCTGGACTCTCACCTTCATGCCGACTCGGTTGTGATTAGCGCCACCGCTGGTCGGCCAACCCAAACACCCTCAGCTCGTCGCCACCTGACAAGGAATCCCGCCTTCTGGTCCAGTACGGAAGAAGATCACGCTTTCCACGCTGGGGATCAGGGTCTTGAACTATGTCGCCATATGGGGACTGTCAGAAGGCCATTCTGACCCATGTGAAGCCAATTGACTCCTGCCTGACTCCCAAGTCAAGCAGGAGTTGGCTGATCTTGTCCGCTCTGCTCATTCGCCAGTCGACACATGCTTCGTGTGACATACGATGCAGTAGACACTGCTGGGCGGAGCTCAGCTTCGCTGTGTACCTCTACGGTGTCAGGATTGGTCCTGGAGGTGCAATCTGCTATCCAGAAACACCTTTCCTGGGTCGGTGCATCCGGCGGTGATGTTATGGACATCATCACCGATTTGCAAGAGAAGGGATGGCACTGAAGTCAGTTGATTCCATGTACTCCCATCAGCAGCAGCGCCTGCCTTTGCAGACAGAATCGGCCTAAGGCAACCCCAGGAAGGCGGCCACAAACGCTGGCCTCCACAGCTGCTAAGCCCCCACCCAAAAAGTAAGCGGTGCCCAGCTGTGGTGCTGCCCCACACCACCTGACCTCCCTCCCACAGCCTCTGGACTCCTGAGGAACGGTGAGGCGGTTTCCCTCCACCTTCCGGGCAGGGAGAGGATAACCACAGATCCTTGGGTGCTCCAGCTCATAGCAGAAGGGCACTTTATAGTTTCTTCAGAAACCACCTCGTCACCCCCTCTGGTGTCGTCAGATTCAAGGGAATATCTTCTCTTGGTCCAGGAGGAAATTCAGCTCTCCTGCTGAAACAGGCAATAGACCCAGTCTCTCCATCTGCACGTGGATGGGTTACTATTCCCATTTCTTCCTGGTCCCAAAGAAGATAGGAGATCTCAGACCAATTTTAGATCTCAGTTCCCTGAATCTTTCAGAGAATACAAAAGGTTCAGGATGCTCTCTCTGCAGAGCCTTCTGCCCTCCTCTGGCTGGGTCAATGGTTGTGTGCTCTGGATATGCAGGATGCTTATCAGCACATTCCCATTCACCATCCCATCGCTAATACCTTTTGTTGCTCCAGGGGACCACTACCAGTTCAAGGCACTCCCGTTTGGTCTATCCTCGGCTCCCAGTATTTAGCAAATGCCTGTAGTGGTGACGGCCCACCTGCGTACTCAAGGGAGTGCAGGTTTTCCTGCACCTGGACGACTGGCTCCTGGCGGCCTCGGCTCCAGGAGAAACTCTCTGTTGTCTCCCTTACCCAGCAGGTTTTTCCCTGCCTGGTATTACCATCAGCCATTCCAAGTCTCATCTGGTCCCATCCCAGAGACTACAGTTTATTAGGGGCAATTCTAGATACAACCACGGGCAAGGCCTTCCTGCCTCTGGACAGGCGTCCACCCTCAGACTCAAATAAGTCTGCTGTCCGACCGCAGAATGGTCTCGGCGAGGTTGGTCCTTCACCTTCTCGGGCTCATGGCGGCTGCTATCCCGACAGTTCTCGCTACCGACTCCACATGAGAATTTCTCAGTGGACTCTATGCTCCCAATGGGACTAGCTGGAGGACGACGAGATCACCCAGTTCTGATCTCCTCATCGATGCTTCAAGACTTGCAGTGGTGGATGGTTCAGAGAACCTGTTTTGGGAGTTCCTTTCTTTCGTCCTCCTCCCTCCGAGACTCTAACCACAGACGCCTGGTGAAGGTTGGGGAGCCCATCTAGGTCTCATCGGACCCAGGGTTCCTGGTCCAAGCTAGAACAAGCTCTCCACATCAGTGTGCTCGGCGCTCGGGCAGTGTTGTACACTTCCAGCCCTTCACCAATACATCCTTCAAACAACATGAAGTCTTGCTGTATTCTGACATATTGCAGTGATGTCCAACCTTTGAACTGCCCTGGAGATGAAAGAGTTAACTTTCCATGCCAGGCATGGAACGCTGAGCTCGAGCTCGTTGAGACTCTGTTCCTGCTGTTTGAACTCAAACTCGTCAGATTTTTTACTCCCATCTGAACAGTCGCCCGGAGATTTCTCCTTTCTGTTCAAGTTTGTCGTTAAAGTGCCATTTTCTCGGTTTTCACCGAATTTAACTGCTAACTTGTCGGTTCAGTCTCTGTCTGTGGTATCGTGAGTACTAGATAGGTTTATTTTCTTGTTCTTCTGTGTGGAACTTGTAAACGTGGGATTGGTTCAGTTTGAACCGATCAGGTTGTTCAGAAAAGTTTATTCTACTTTCAGAGTGTGGTAACCGTCTTTATCGGTTCTAAAAAAAAAACGGATTTCATTACGGTTTTTCCACGACCTGTAACACTGTTAGGAAACCGATAAGGTGTCTTGTCTGGCGGATTGTCAAAACAGGGTAAGTTTTGTTAGACTGGCCATGTCTGAGAAACCCAAAGAAAACCGGCCCACTGGATTTCAACATTGTAGTGTGTGTGGGAAGCCTTGCTAAGGCTGATCCCCACACCACCTGTGTTTATTGTTTGGGGTTTGACCACCTTGATTCAGACTGCCAGATTTGCAAGAATTTTCCTGCAGCTACCCTGCAAAGAGAGTTGGTAGGCTCAGGAAAGGGAGGCCAAGGAGTCGCTGACCCGGATGGCCAGCCCAGTTCGGTTCCAACCGAGACCAGAAGGAGTGCCCTCTGACCAGGGCAAAACTTCTTCGAAAAGGAGAACTGACTCGAGGAGTCGGTTCCGTTAAAGAAAACGGGATAAATCAGCCAGTGGCGGATCCACAAATTCTTTCTCCGACCGCTGACGAAATAGCCAAAGCAATAAGGATTGTTCAGTCGCTAATCTGTTTTCGACCGAACCGGCACCATCAGGAAGGGGCCTGTTCGGTCGGTTCCCCGGTTCCAGATTATAATTTAGAAGATTTTTATGAACCGGAGGAGGAGGAAGGAGAGTATGAGGATAGTGATGGTGATTACGAAGTCTGGATGTGCCTATTGACCCGACATCTCCTCAGACAGACCTTCAGGGTTTCTCCTCCTAGGCTTTCTGAGTCCCTTCCCATTTTATGTTCTACAAAAAGTGGCTGAAACTCTTCAGCTTCCTATGGAAGAAGCTGTGGCGACCAGGAGGAGCCTGACTATGTTGAAATGATGGCTATCCCAGAGTCCAGGAGGCTGTCTATTCCCTTCAGAAGTCCTTTGGGAAACGGACAAAAAATTTCTAAGACTCCTAATTCTATACCTCCTGTGGACAAGAGAATGGACAAGAGGTATACTCTCTCAGGCTCAGATATGGAGTTCTTACCCAGCAATGCAGCCATGTTGGAGTAGTGCAGGCTGCTGCCTGTGATAAGGCAAATATACCCTTGGCTTCACACACCCAGATAAGGACTCCAGGAGGATTGATGCCATGGCAAAGAAACAGTACATGGCAGCATCCTTGGGACTCAGGCAGGCTAATTATATGGCCTATACAGCTAGATATCAGAAATCTAGATGGGACACTGTAATGGCTTTAGCTAAACAATTCCTGGCCAGCTTGCCAAGGAGCTGGAGCAGGTGGCTATGGATGGTATTGAGGCATTCAAGGTGCAGTTCCATGCTGCAGTGGACTCCAGTGATGTTTCATCTAGAGTCATAGCTACATCTGTGGCCCTTCAGAGGATGGCTTGGCTCAGATGTACTAGCCTGTCTCAGGATACCCAGACTAAGGCCATGGATTTTCCTGTTGTGGGTAATTCTCAGTTTGGGGCGCAAACAGAGAACTACATGAAGAAAGTGGATGAATACAGGACCACCTATAGGAGTGCTCAGGCCAAGGAAAGGCAAGCCACTCCCCAGAGGCATCATTCCAGGGGCAGGGGCAGGCCTTTCATAGGCCTTCTACCAAGCCCAGGCCCTCTTCTGCTTATGCTCATAGGGGGTTCTTCAGAGGGAGAGGCAGACGGGACAAGCAGGCCTGCTTCACACCCTCAGCCTAAAGCCCCTGCCAAACAGGCACCCTGATGGGTTTGCTAGGGCCGATTCTCCACCACCTGTAGGGGCAGGCTGGCTTACTTTGTCCAGGACTGGATGTCTTTAACATCAGACAAATGGGTCCTGAAGTAGTAGCCAGGGACTGGTTCTCGGCTCAAAATTTTCCAAAGATGAGAACCAGATCCTTTCCACCTGCAAATCCTTCAGAGGCACTTGCTCTAGAGGCAGAGGTCTATTCCCTCTTGGCTCTGAGAGCCATAGAGAGGTTCCACCCTACACAAAGGAAAAGGATTGTACTCCATGTACTTCCTAACCCCAAAAGACAGGAGAATGGCGGCCATCCTGGATCTCAGATATTTAAACAAGCACCTTTAAAGCCAAAGTTCAAACGGTGACTCTGGGAATAATTCTACCTCTCTAAGGCCAGGGACTGGCTAGTTTCCTGGACCTCAAGGATGCCTATTTCCATATTCTCATCAGAAGCTCCCACCGAAGTAACTCAGGTTCGAGCTGCCTGCAGGCCATTACCAATTCAGAGCAATACCTTCGCCTAACTTCTGGTCCATGGGTGTTCACAAAATGCCTGGCAGTAGTAGTTTCCTTCCTAAGGAGAAAAGGATCTCCATCTTTCCATACCTGGACGACTGGCTCATAGTAGGCCAGTCTCCAGACCAAGTCAGGTTACTCCTACAGATAACTCAGCAACTGCTCACTTCTCTAGGTTTTCTTCTGAATCTTCAAAGTCAGTTCTAGAGCCTATGCAGCCCTCACCTTCATAGGGCAGAGCTGGATACAGTAAAGGCAAGAGCCTTCTTTCCCTGGACAGGGCAAGGACCCTTATCTCACTGGCCTCTTCATTCACCCTCCAGGTGTCTCGACCAGTGAGGCATTTTCTGCAGCTCCTGGGACACATGGCTGCCTCTACAGCAGTGGTTCAGGGAGCAAGATTTCAAATGAGGGATATTCAGTTCCACTTGAGAGCCTTCTGGTCACAGAAAAGGACCCTCTGACCACACTAATCCCAGTGACTCAACCCTGATCCAGGCGTTACAGTGGTGGCAGGATCAGGACAATTCAAGACAGGGAGTTCCTTTGTCTCTTGTGTCTCATTCTCTAATCCTTACTACAGATGCCTCCTTTGGGGTGGGGAGCCCACTTTGGGGACCTGACCACCCAAGGGTTGTGGTCTCCTCAGGAATCTCTGCTTCACATCAATCTATTAGAACTCATAGCAGTGTTTCTAGCACTTCAAGCTTTTTCCAAATCTGTTCAGAACAAAGTAGTTCAGATCAGGACAGACAATACCACCACAATGTGGTGGTATATCCAGTTAAGGGGCACCTCGGTCTATGGCCTTGTGCACAGAGGCAATGGAAGTATGGTCTCTGGCCCATTCCTGAACACCTCTCTTATAGCAGTACACCTCCCAGGCAAGGACAATGTCCCATATGCTCTCAGCAGGATATCTCAGGCCATCACGAATGGTCCCTGGATCCCTGGTTTTGAAGGTGATCTTCTCCAGATGGGGCACCCACAGATAGATCTTTTTGCAGCCCCAGACAATCACCAACTTCCTCTCTTTTGCTACAGGCCTCCAGTGTTGGGCCCAGTCCCCTGGATGCCCTAGTTCTCAATTGGGAAGGAAGTTCTGTATGCTTTCCCCTTCCCTCTCCTGTTCAGATAAAGAGTCAAATCAGGTCTCAACCCCAAGGTGATTCTGATTGCTCCAGACTGGGCCAGACAGCCTGGTACCCTCTCTGTTGTCCTTAGCAGTCTACCTGCCCTGTCTCTTCCCAGGAATTACAACCTGTTAACATGTGCTCAGGGAGGGTTTGGTATCCTAATCTCAAATCTCTCAATCTGAAGGCTCTGCTCTTGAAGAGTTAGAGTTTGCTGATTTGCACTCTCTCAAGGTGTTCTGGATATCTTAAAAGTTTTCGGAAGCCTTCCACCAGAAACACTTACAACTCCAAGTGGAAAAGATTTATATGGTGCTCTGGGAAGCATATTTCTCCAGAGTCTGCTGGCCTGCCCACAGTCCTTGACTATATGGTTCATCTTAATAGCTTGGGACTCAGACCAGGTACACTAAGAGTGCATCTGGCAGCTGTCTCTGCCTTCCTCTCAGCAGGCAAGCACTGTTCCCTTTCAGCTCATCCTGTATTTTCTAAATTTTTCAAGGGATTGCTTCTACCAATCCTCCCTTCAGGGACCCTGCTTCTGCTTGGGACTTAATGTTTGCATTGCTCAGCTTATGCAACCCCTTTGAGCCTTTGTCCTCAGCAGAGCTAAGTACTTGACTTGGAAAACTGTTTTCTTGGTGGCCATCAACTTCTCCCAGACGCATAAGTGAGTTACAGGCCCTGTCAGTGGAGCCTGATTTTATCTCTTTCCATAGAGATAAGGTGGTCCTCAGGACTAATAGGATGTTTTGCCAAGGTGGTTTCAGATTTCCACCTTAACCAGCCTGTCTCTTCCTGTTTTCTTCACTGACTATTACCCTCTGGGGAGGAGGCTGCACAGTTTGATGTGAAAAGGCCCTTAGTTACTACATAGAGCGCACCAAGGGTCACAGGTTTGACTCCTCCAACTGTTCCTCACTTATGGTGAGGTTGAGTGGGAAAACCTGCCACTAAGAGATCTATTGCCAGGTGGATTGTCTCTGCATTCAATTTGCTACTTAAAAACTAGGTAGGATCCCACCCTCAGGCCTGAGGGCTCACTCCACCGAGGTATAGCTGCTTCCCTGGCTGCTGCCAGGATATTCCTATCTTAGAGATTTGTCAAGCAGCCACCTGGAAAACAGTACACTTTTACCAATCATTACTCTCTGGATATCCAGGCTAGGAGTGATGCTCGGTTTGGTACAGCAGTGCTTCAGAGCCTATTTCCTAAGTAGGTTCTGTCCCTCCTCCATGGAGGTACTGTTTGTAGTCTCGCATATGTCGAAATACAGCAAGACTTCATGTTTGAAGAAAAATTACTCACCTTAGTAATGTTTCTTCTAATGGAGTCTTGCTGTATTCTGACCTCCCCCGCCTCCCCTCTCAGAACCTTGGTTTTGGGATATGGGTGGGTAGTAGCAGTGTTGGCACTGGGAGGTGCCCCACCCCTTCTTTTCTCACCCTTTAGTTTGGGTGTGTGGGTGTTGTGTTTTGTTTTATTTTTGGGTTTCCTGACTTGAGTCTTTGTTTTGGGACCAAAAATCTCTCTTATATTTAGTAGCCAGTTGGCTAGTGTAAGTTTACAGTTTCCACAGGACACCCAGTGAGTATAGCTCAGAAAGATCTGACTGTTTGAGTTCAAACAGCAGCAGACAGAGTCTCAACCGAGCTCGAGCTCAGCGCTCCATGCCTGGCATGGAAAGTTAACTCTTTCATCTCCGGGTAGTTCAAAGGTTGG
This sequence comes from Neoceratodus forsteri, assembly GCA_016271365.2. Classification (NCBI taxonomy): domain Eukaryota; kingdom Metazoa; phylum Chordata; order Ceratodontiformes; family Ceratodontidae; genus Neoceratodus; species Neoceratodus forsteri. The sequence continues at coordinate 699,648,193 of CM028137.1, read as the reverse complement.
ACATCACTGCAATATGTCAGAATACAGCAAGACTCCATTAGAAGAAACAACATTACTAAGGTGAGTAATTTTTCTTCCTGGCTACCTAGTTGTCCAAACGGACAACTATGTGCGAGGTGGTATATCAACAAACAGGGAGGGACTCGGTCCTACCCTCTTTGCAGGGAAGCCATGAGGGTTTGGGATGGGCAACACAACACGACTCCTTCACCTTACAGCAATTCACGCTCCGGAGTCGACAGCACCCTGGCAGACAAGCTGAGTAGCTCTTCTGCTCTGATTCACGAGTGGAACTGGATTAACGGGTCCTAGATGACATTTCAGACTTTGGGGACACCACAGGCTCAATTTGTTCGCATCCCCTCTAAACGCAAAGCTTCCCGCCTTCTGCTCGCTTGTTCCAGAGCAAGGCGCTTGGAGAGACGCTTTGTCTCTAGACTGGAAGGACAGATTTCATCTATGCCTTTCCCCAGTTCCACTTATCCCACGAGTTTTGCAGAAACTAGCTTCAGAAGGAGCACAAATGATTCTGATCGCTCCTTTCTGGCCCAGGCAAGTTTGGTTCTGTCTTCTACAATACTCAGAGGATCCTCCCTCCTGTTCCTCTTTCTCGAGGTTTACTGGACCCAGGATCAGGGGACCCTGGTTACCAGGCCTCAAATCCTTCAACTGCATGCATGGCTCCTGAGACTTCGCCCAATCTCGCTTTGGAGTGTCCCCAAAGTGGCGGAGATTTTGATGGAGGCCAGAAACCCTCTACCAGATCCACTTATGCCAGGAAGTGGAAAAGATCACATCTGGCTGCTTCCAAGAACGCAGAACCTTTCTCATGTTCAGCAGGGCTTCGTTGGAGTATCTCGTGCCATCTGTTTGACCTGGGTCTTAGTCATTCCTCGCTAAAGTACACATGGCGGCCATTTCGCCTATCATGTTCCTTCGGACAAAACTTCAATTGGAGGTCTCTAAGACCTTTCTCAGAGGGGTCCTACATCTGAGGCCCCCATTCTACTCTTCTCCCCTTGGGACTTGAACTTCATTGTTGAGAAACTTACTCTTCCTCCCTTTGAACCTGCAGCTTCTATGGATTTGAAGTTCCTTCGTGGAAGACTCTTTCCTGGTGGCCATTATTTCTGCTCAGAGAATTTCTGAGCTCTAGGTCCGATGTGTAAAATCCCATACTTGATTTTTCACAAGGAACATGTTGTTTTTCGTACGAATCCTAAGTTTCTCCCTAAAGTAGTAGGTGAGTCTACTCTAAATCAGTCCATAGAGTTACCTGCCTTTTTACGCAGTACTCTAATCAAGGGGAGTATTTACTCCATACTATGGATGTCCCCTGGATTCTGAGATACTACACCAGTAGGACGTAGATCTCAGAAAACTGATCAATCGCTCGTCCTTTGCTCATAAAAGGGAAGGCAATGCTGTTTCCAAGCAATGCCTATCTCAGTGGTTGGCTCATTGCATCACTTTGTTATGCCAATACAACAGGACCCTTCCGGTCAAGTAAGAGGCCACTCCACCAGAGAAGTAGCTGCCTCAGTGGCTTGTTTTCAAGAATGTGTCTGCGGTAGAAATCTGTGTTGCCGCCAGCTGGACTTCTGTCCATACCTTTACTAAACATTACAGTTTGGATGTTGCGTCCTGCCGCTGAGCAGGATTCAGGTTGGCTGTTCTGCAAGGCCTCTTATCTTGAGGCTTGCACAGCTAGAACTGCTTTTGGAGTAGTTTTCTCCTCCCGTGCCTCTCTTTGTTCCAGACTGCTTGGGATTCAGTCCTGTAGGTAATTACCTACTGCAAGAGCCCTCTCTAAGTAAGATAGTACAGTTACATAAGAACTTACTATAACAGTAGCTCTTCGAGAGAGGCTCTTGCAGGTAATATCTTCCACCCTCCATCCCCCTAGGCTTTTTCAGCTTCTTTTCCAGTGAGGGAAATATCCGCCTCCTATCTCGCCTGGTCTTTCTAGCCCATGGCGGAAAGAACTGAAGGCGGGCGTCAGGGCCGCTCCTTTATACCGACATCTCCTGATGCCGTCACCTGATGTGGGGCGTCCCCGCCAGGGACTGCTAGCTAGGAAATTTTTCTCAGGTCCGCGCTCGCCAAGCGCCAGTCCTATATGTAATTACCTACTGCAAGAGTCTCTCTCTAAGATCTACTGTTACGTAAGTTCTTACGTAACTGTACATTCCCCTCTGAGGCCAGGGGACTGGCTTGCCTCCCTGGACCTCAAAGATGCCTACTTTCACTTTGCATCAGGTGCTCCCACAGAAAGTACCTCAGGTTCTGAGTTGCCCTCAGGCCATCATCACTTCAGAGCAATGCCCTTTGGCCTAACATCGCCCCAAGGGTTTTCACAAGTGCCTGGCAGTAGTTGTTGCCTCTTAAGACAAAAGATCTCCATTTTCCCTTACTTGGACGACTGGCTCATAGTAGGTCAGTCTCCAGACCAAGTCAAGTCACATCTGCAAGTGACCCAGCAAGTGCTCACTTCCTTAGGATTCCTTCTCAACCTTCCTAAGTCAGTTCTCGAACCAGTGCAGCTCCTCACCTTCATAGGTGCAGAACTGATACGGAAAAGGCAAAGAGCCTTCCTTCCCTGGAAAGGGCAAGGACCCTTATGGAACTGGCCTCTTCATTCACCCTTCAGGTGTCTCGACCAGCAAGGCATTTCCTTCAGCTACTGGGCCAGGGATCAAGATTCAAAATGAGGGACATTCAGTTCCACTTAAGAGCCTTTTGTCCCAAAGAAAGGATTCCCTTACCAAACTAATCCCAGAGACTCAACCCTGATCCAGGCCTGCAGTGGTGGCAGGATCAGGACAATTTGAGACGAGGGTTCCATTTGTCACTCAGTCTCATTCAGTGATACCACAGATGCTTCCCTGCTGGGCTGGGTGCTATTTTGGGGATCTTACCCCCAGGACTGTGGTCACCTCAGGAATCTCTGTTCACATCAATCTTGAACTCAGAGCAGTGTTTCTGGCACTGCAAGCTTTTTTCCAAATCTGTACAGAACAAGGTGGTTCAGGTCCAGAACAGACACCACCACCACCACCATTTGGTACATCAACAAGCAAGGAGGCACTCGGTCTACAGCATTGTGCACAGAAGCAATGAAGTTGTGGTCCCTGGCCTATTCCCTGCAGATCTCTCTCATAGCAGTTCACCTCCCAGGAAGAACAATGTCTTGGCAGATGCACTGAGTAGAATGTCCCAGGGCCATCACGTAGGCCCTGGATCTCTGGTTTTGAAAGTGGTTTTCTTGAGATGGGGCACCCAGAGATGGTCTTTTGCAGCCCCAGACAATCACCAACTTCCTGTCTTTTGTTGCAGACCTCAGTCTTGGGCTCAGTCGCCTGGATACTTTGATTCTGAACTGGAAGGAAATTTCTGTATGCTTTCCCTTCCCTCCCTGTTCAGGGTGTTAGTCAAGATAAGGTCACAACCATGCAAAGTGATTCTGATTGCTCCAGACTGGGCCAGATAGCCATGGTATATCCCTTGTTGCTGTCCCTAACAGTCCACCTTCCTATCTCTTCCCAGGAATTACAACCTGTTAATATCCTCTCAGGGAGGATTTGTACCGAATCTTCAGTCTCTCAATCTCAAGGCTTGGCTCTTGAAGAGTTAGAGTTTGTAGATCTGCATCTTTCCAAGGGTTCTAGATATCCTTAAGGCTTTCAAAGCCTTCACCAGAAAGACTTACAACTCAAAATGAAAAGATTCAGCATTTGGTGTTCAGAAGAATATTTCTCCTGACTCTGCTGAATTGCCTACGGTTCTGGATTATATGGTCCATCTTAATGGCCTAGGTCTCAGACCAGCTGCCCTCAAAGTACATTGGCAGCTGTTTCTGCTTTCCTGTCAGTAGGCAAGTCTTCCTGTCTGTCATCCTATCCTGTATTCTGTAGCTTTGAGGATTGCTTCACACCAATCCCACTTTAGGGATCCTGTCTGCTTGGGACCTTAATGGTGGCATTGCTCAGCTTATGCAGCCCCCTTTGAACCTTTGTCCTCAGCAGAGCTTTATACCTGACTTGGAAAACTGTGTTTTGGTAGCCATTATTTCTGCTAGACGATCAGTGAATTGCATGCCCTGTCAGTGGAATCTGGTTTCATCTCTTTTCACGGAGATAAAGTGGTCTTTAGAACTAACAGAAAGTTCTTACCTAAAGTGGTTTCAGATTTCCACCTCAGCCAGTCTGTATCTCCCTGTTTTCTTCACTGACCATTCCTCCTCGGAGAGAGAGGAGGCTACAAGTTTGGATGTTAAAGAGAGCTCTTAGCTACTACATAGAGCGTACCAATGGTCACAGGTTTGACTCCTCCAGTTGTTCCTTAATTATGGAGAAGTTGGTAAAGGCAAACCTGCCACTAAGAGATCTCTTGCCAGGTGGATTGTTTCTTGTATACAGTTCTGCTATGAAGAACTGGGTAGAACTCACTCTCTCAGGCCTGAGGGCTCATTCCACAAGAGATGCAGCTACTTCCCTGGAGTGCTGCAGGAATATTCTCTCTTTAGAAATTTGTCAAGCAGCCACCTGGAAAATAGTCCATACTTTCACCAAGCATTACTTCTCTGGATATCTGGGCTAGGAGTGATGCTAGGTTTGGCACAGCAGTACTTAGAGACTATTCTCAAAGTAGGTTCTGTCCCTCCTCCATGGAGGTACTGCGTGTAAGTTGCATACGTCAGAATACAGCAAGACTTCATGTTGTTTGAAGAATAAAATTACTCACCTTAGTAATTATGTTTCTTGTAGTGGAGTCTGGCTTGTTGTATTCTGACCCCGCCTCCCTCTCAGAATTTAGTTTTGGGATGTGGGTGGGCAGGAGCTGTGTTGGCACCTAGGGTGTCCTTTTTACACCCTCTTTTGTTTGGGGGGATGTTGTGTTTTGATGTGTTTTTGTTTTGGGTTTCCTGACTTGAGTCTTCCTTTGAAACCAAAAACATTTTATATATTTGCTAGTTGGCTAGTAAGAATTTTACAGTTTCCACACAGAACACCTAGTGAGTCTTTGCTCATAAAGATCTGACGGTTGGCAGTTTAAACAACGGCAGACAGGGGCTTCAGCCGAGCTCATGATGAACGTTCTATGCAAGGCATAGAAAAGTTAACCCTTTGTTCTCCGCAGTTGAAAGGCAAGACCTAACTGCATATGTCAGAATACAGCAAGACTCACTAGAAGAAACATAATTACCAAGGTGAGTAATTTTTCTTATGGACCCTGAACTGCATGCATAACTGTTTGATTTATAGATCCTTTATGCAAATTAACCTGATTACGCCTCCTTATTCAAACCCCTTAAATAAATCAGATCTAACTTTTTGCATTTACCCTGACTGTGGTTCCAGTTTGTGCAAGAGCACTGTATTGCTGTTATTTGCTGTGTATAACCTTGTTTAACAGGGTGTCCCCAGGCCAGGCCAGAGGAAAGCCCTGGTGGTAAGTGCAACAGTGTGGGTACTGTGTGTGTATCAGGGTATTGTGAAAGTGATTATTGTGTATTGTTCTGGCCACTAGTAAGGAAAGGGAGGTTACAGTGTCCCGGAGTGCTGTGCCCAGGTTAGCTTGATCACTACCAACCTTGACCTCTGGGTGGAGGCACCAGTTTCTGAACTCAAGCTCCCTTAACCTGCTGCTAGCTAAGCAGGTAGTAGCCCTTGGGGTAGCTCATCTAGGGTTACATTTTTGGAGGCTCACTACTGATTTTGTGCCTTCTAGTGGCCAGAAATGATAAATTATTGTTAAAGATTAATGCCTACCCCAGTAGAAATGGCTGTACCAGTTGGTGGGGTGGTGTACTGGGCAGAGATCGACCTTCAAAATGCTCTATTTATATTGGATATTCCTGGGTACCAGTAAAGACACTGTAGAGGGAGCACTCTCCAAAGTTGAATGTTTAAAAATCCTGTGGTAGTGGGTCAACAGGCTGATTTGATTGCCCAAACTTTCCATAGCCTTGGTAGAGTGTAGTGGCCTCATGGACAGCTCTAAAGTGCCACAGACTGTTGCCCAGAATGGGTTCCAGCTGCCTGGGGAGTGATAACAAAGACAGTAAAGACTTGGGGAGGATGAGCTCCCACCATTGTCTGAGATTTTTTGAGGAGAAATTTGCCAAGTTGTTGCTGGAGGAAGGAAAACTGTAGAGGACTTTAGAAACTATTCCTGCCACCTGTGGATGTTCCTTCCCCAACAGACCCTCCCACTCCAGCACCTGTTACTGCCCCACCTTCTGTGCCCATGCCAATGCTGGCCCCTATATCTGTACCTGCCATTAGTCACAACTTCCACTGGGCTGAGAATAGTCTCAGGCACCCTCCCCACCCCAAGGGAGGATGACTGGGAGACCTGGATAGACTATGTTGCCCCTCTAGTACTTGAATGGCAATGCTCAGAAGCAGAGAAACGAAAGAGGTTGAGTGAGAGCCTCCGAGGTCCTGCCCTGCTACCATCCATGCCAAGCGGGCCAATAACCCCAAGCAACTGCACAGGACTATCTTGATGCATTGGAAAATGTATGGGAGCCTGAATTCAGATGAGGATCTGTGGTGGAGAGTAAGAAACGCTCAGCAGTGCCCAGGGAGCCATTGTCTGTGTAAAAGCTGCTACATGAGTGCTTCAGAAAGGGTAGTTTGCCATCAAGGAATTAGATCGAACTAGGTATTTTCGCTCCAGATTTTCAACATGTGCTTTTTGGGACCCCACCTCATGAACAGTGGCACTATCATTTCTTTACTCAATCCCTAACGGTGATTTCGCATAGTGAATGCGCTATTCTAGGGACATGGATATGTTGTTCAACCACACTGTCTGCAGGTTCCTTGCCGCTTTAAATCTTGCCAGAAGGTCTTCGCTGGCTCCTCCCACCCACCCGGTGGTAAAACCTCGGCTCCGCCCCATGACGCCAGATCTTCCTTACCGCTTGGAAGCTCAGGTTCCCTCCTTAGCGCTCTGTGTTTTAGACTGGATCCTAACTCTTGGTTCGTCCGAAACTGGTTTTGAAGTTTCTAAACTTCAGTCTTCATCTTCCCTCACGGCTGCGATGGACAAATCGATTCCGGCTTTCAGAGATGCCTTGCAGGCAGAAAATGTCCAGGACGGATCCGCACTCCACGTGCATCTACTGCCTTGGCTGAGACCACGACCCGCAGCCCGAGTTGTGCCTCTTTTCGGCCACCGTCCTGGAAGACCGCGCTGCCCAGTTGAAGCTCGGAGCCCGAGAAGCTGTACCCACCAGTAAAATCCAAAGAGGCTCATTGGGCGATGTCCACGAGGCTGGCTCGGCTGAGCAACTTGAGCAGATGATCGCCTAGAGGAGGAGGGGCCGCCACCCTCCTCCTTGGCCGCTGCATTTATCCCGCCTCTGAGTTCCTCGTACTCAGCTTCATTCAAGGAGCTTTGTCAGTCCCTTTTCACGAAGGGAGAGGGGCCTTGGGACTTCTTCTCGGCCCAAGAAGAAGGAGTCAAGGGTAGTCCCAACGCCGGGCGTTCCTGTGGAGCGGGAGAGGTCTCCTTCCCAGGACAGTCGGATCGTCAACTCGGGTCGGTTATGGGTCAGGCCAGCTTGCCGAGACCTGGCCGACGCAGTCGAGATTTTCTTGATCCGCCGGACTGGTTGCCCACTGGTGAAGCCGACAACCCACCTTCACTGGTTCTCCCGTGGAGATCGAGATCTGCCTGCGCCCGGGGCCGCAGTCCCCGGTTAAAGTGTCCGAGCTGAGGGAAGAGCGGGTGTCCCCACCCTTCCCAGACCCGCCTCGATTCCCCGAGGGTCTCGTCTTGACTTCATCTTGGTCAAGCTGCTCCTGCTGACATCGGGCGGTCTCAGTCTCGGTACTCAAGTAAACGGCGACACCGCTCCTCCTCGTCCCCTCTTCCTCGGATGAGGAGGCTTCGTGTATTATGTTGATGCTACGAGGAGCTTATGTGGCAGCAGTTACTGTTGTCCGGGACTAAACCGACTCTGGTTCAGCCGCCCGGCCATCAAGTGGTTGTCGCCTCGAATGACCGAAGCAACCGCCCCAGTCGAGATGCCCATTCCAGGGACAGTTGTTCAGCCGAAACTGGTTGCTACACCGATTGTGGTGGAACCTCCACCCCACAACCGAAGTCTGGGGCACCGACCAATGATTCTCGGTCGGGTCACGGCCTGCCCCACAGGTTGTCAGTCACCCTCACTCCCGACCGCCCTCGGCAGGTGGAGGGTGGCTCAAGGCTGAGGCAGCTTTTCGAGACTCTTCGGAATCTGACCTATCTATTCCTCCTGTTCTCCAGGCAGGTCAACCTGGAGTCCTTCGGGGCCAGTCATTGGACGATAGTCCATCGCCTTTCTTGGGTCTGCTTGACTCATCTCGAGTCCACCGGGATGCAGCTCGAGCCAGTGTACAAGCGGGCCAAGTATCCCTGACGGAGATACTGGACCGAGGATTCCCCACGAGGCCTTTCTGGTGGCTGAGGCCATTGTCGGCCCAGCCTTGGATCTTTGGCAGCGGCCTGGCTTCCTGTCCTGGCGCTGGCCGCCAGATGGCCAGGAAGTATGCGGTCCCTACTGGCTCGTTGCCCAGTTTCGGAGCACCCTTCTGCCGAGGGGTTAGTCACCGACAGCATCTTCTGGCGTTCCGGAAACGCTCGGGACGTGGATAAGCCCCCGACAAAGAGTCCAAAAGCTGGACTTTGCTGGGCGCAAGGTGTACGCTGCATCCTCCCTTGGCCTCCGACAGGCCAGCTCGGCCATGCTGATGGCACACTTCTCCCACGCCCTCTTGGGCTCCCTGGATGAGGTTGTCCCTCACTCTCGGCCTCGACCTGCAGACCACGGTCTGTCAGGTGCGGGACCAGGTAGGGCAGTGGCGAAGCAGCAGCTTCAGACTGCTCTGGACATAGGTGATTCCTGTGCCAGGTCAGTAGCGGCATGGTGGCCATGCGCCGAGGGCGTGGCTGAGATATCCACCTTCACGGCGGATACCCAGCACAAGCTGGCGGACGTCCCCTTCTTGGGACTGACCTCTTCGGTCCTGGAGTGGAGGGACACCTCCAGCGGATCGAAAAGTTCAGTGCCACTCTGGACTCGGGTCACCTCCGCCCAGAGGGACAAAGGCCGCCGCCAGCAACAGCATAAATCCTTTCGTCCTTCCGCCCCTGCAGCTCGCACCAGCCCAACAGCACCAGCAACAGGGCCAGCAGGCTCGCACTTGGCATCCCAAACCAGCCGCGGCTTCCTTCAACAGGAAGCAAGGAGGTAAAGGCCCAGGAGGTCCTCGGCCGGTTCCTCCTCCAAGCCTGCCCAGTGACGGGTTGAGGGGTGCCGCCCCAGCCTCGCTACTCCCTCTGGGCTCTCCCCATGGGGACGGCTCCGCCACTTCCTTTCCGCCTGGTCCGCTATCACCACGGACTGCTGGGTGTTGGAGGTGGTAGGAAAAGCCTGCCTCTGGAGTTCGAGCAGGCTCCTCCCTCGAGCTGTCGCCTTGGGGGCCACGGGTCCCAGCCTCACTGTCGGCCCGCCAAACCGACATTGCCCTGCTCCTCGAAAAGAGGTGATCAGGAAGGTGGTGGATCCTCCTCCAGACCCGGGTTTCTGTCCAGGTATTTCCTGGTCCCCAGAGGGCGAGGGCTGGCGCCCATCCTTGACCTGAACAGGTTCCTAAGGTCTCGGACCTTCAAGATGGTCACTCTGGCTCAGATAATACCATCCTTGGAACGAGGCATGTCATTCTGTTCCCTGGACCTCCAGGACGCTTCTTTCACTTTCCGATCCGTCCGTCTCATCAAGATTCCTCCGCTCAGAGCGGAGGGGTCCCTTATGAGTTCCGGGCCATGCCCTTTGGCCTCTCTCTAGCTCCCAGGGTCTTCACCAAATGCATGGCAGTGGTGACAGCATTCCTGCGGCACCGAAGGGTCTGGTGTACCCTACCTGGACGACTGGCTGATTGCAGCCCCTCCAGAGCAGAGGTGGAGCGGTCCAGAGATCTGGCCCTCAGGTTTGCTCTCAGATTGGCCTCCTCATCAATGAGGCCAAGTCGAACTTCGTGCCAAGCAGGTGATACTCTTCATCGGGCAGAGCTCAACTCTCTTGAGCCAGAGCTCGGCTCCGGCGACAGGGCCGAGGTTCTTTCCTCCTTTGCCCAGTCATTTCTGGTTGGGCAATCACGCCTGCCCGGGACTTCCTCGCCTCCTGGGCCTCATGGAGGCCTGCACCCAGCGTGGTCCGTTGGGCCTGTTGGTACATCGTCCCCTTCAATGGGGACTGGCCAGTCAGTGGTCACAGCGCTGCGATCCGTTGGACTAGCCTGTGAAGTGACCCAGGAGATGTGGAACGCTCTCCAGTGGTGGACCGCTCCGCACATCTGCAGGAGGGCATCCCGTTCGTCCGCCCGGAGCCGACGGCTCTCTTTTGACCGATGCATCTCTGATGGGTTGGGGTGCCCATCTGGGAGCACACAGCGCACGGCCTCTGGTCCCCTCGGGAGTCCGATGCCATATCAACCTGCTGGAGCTCCGAGCAGTCCGCCTAACACTCACCGCCTTCGCTCCATTTCTACGCGGTCAAGTGGTTCAGGTCCAGACGGACAATACCACGACCATGTACTGTCTAAACCGCCAGGGCGGGACGCGGCCCATGCTGTAATGCAAGGAAGCTGTCCGTATATGGTCCTTGTGTGCAGCCTGGAGGCGGATCTCCTAGCCATTCACGTGACAGGAGCCTCCAACACCCTGGGCGATGCCCTAAGCCGGATAGGGGCTGCGTCTCACAGTGGTCTCTCTTGCCGGAGGTAGTACAAGATCTGTTCTCCCACTGGGGCATGCCTCAGGTGGACCTGTTGCCTCCAGGGAGAATGCGAGCTGAGTCTGTTCCATGCCCCCCTCAGCAGGGGCTCGCTGCAGGGGATGCCTTCTCGAGGCCGTGGACCCCGGGCCTCTTCTCGCCTTTCCCTATTTCCCTTGATCCACAAGGTGCTTCTCAAGGTGAGGAGGGCAAGGCGCGGGTGATTCTGGTAGCCCCAGACTGGCCCTGCCAGTTCTGGTATCCAGATCTCCTCAGCCTCAGCTCCAGGCTCCCGGCGGCTTCCAGCCCGCCTGGACCTGATCTCAGTCAACCAGGGAAGGTATTCCATCCGGACCTTCAATCCCTGTACCTGATGGCCTGGTTCCTGAAGCGGCTTGAGTTCCAGGCTTTGGGTCTTTCCGGCGAGGTCCTCGATGTCATTGAGGCGTCCCGTGAGAGTCGACCAGGAAATGCTATGCCTTCAAATGGAAGAGATTCTCCATTTGGTGTCAGGAAGGGCTTGGACCCTTCCGCCTGTCCTTTGGCAAGCATACTCGACTATCTGTGGTCCTTTCTCAGCAAGGACTTGATTGACGGCCCTTAAGGTGCACCTGGCAGCCATCTCGCCTTACTGGGCACGGGCGGGAAGCAGTCGGTGGCGCAGGAGAGGTGGTGGGCGCTTTTCAAGGCCTTGACCACATTTCCCTCCGGTGAGAACCTCCACCTCCGTGGGATCTACTGCTGGTATTGACCAAGCTCATGGGCAAGCCATTCGAACTGATGCACAGGTGCGATATTTCCCACCTGTCGTGGAAGACTGCTTGTCTTGATGGCTGTCACGTCAGCCAGAAGGATGGGAGAGCTCCAGGCACTTTCCATCCAGTCTCCTTACCTGGTCTTCCACAGGGACAAGGTTATCCTGCGCCCCACCGAAATTCCTTCGAAGGTGGTGTCGGAGTTTCACCTTAACCAGGTGTTGACTCTGCCGGTGTTCTACCCCAATCACACCCGAGGCCGAGTATAGGCCCATACTTTGGACCCTAGACGCAGCCGCTATTACAAGGAGCGGACAGCTGAAGTTCGGGAGAGGTTTGCCAGCTGTTTGTCACCTACGCTGAAGCCGCACCTGGCAGACCTGCAGCCAAGTGGGACGATAAGCAGGTGGGTCACCTCCTGCATAGAACTCTGCTATAGGTTGGCGGGCATGGAGCCTCCCAGAGGGATAAAGGCTCATTCTACCCGCCATACCGCTGCTTGTTAGCTGCTTCCAGGACGTCCCTATCCAGGATATCTGCAGGGCTGCTACCAGGAAGTCGGCACATACCTTTATTACCCACTACCACATCGACCTTGAGTCACGCCGGGATGCTGGTTTTGGGGCCTCGGTTCTCCAGTCCTTATTTCCCAAGTAAGTATCGGGGTGTGCACCTTGCCTCCTCCTCCCGGAGAACTGCTAGGAGTCTGCCAGACAGTGTGGATGAACAGCATATCCATGTCCCTAGAAATACAGGTTACTCACCTGTAACAGGAGTTCTAGGAATGGTATATGTTGTTCATCCACCATTCCATAGTATCCCGGCCGGCGCACAGCCTGGCTTCCAGCGGCTAGACCTGCCATGGGACGGAACCGAGTTTTACCACCCGGTGGGTGGGAGGAGCCAGCTTGAAGACCTCCCGCAAGATTTAAAGCTGCAAGGAACCTACCAGACTGTGTGGATGAACAATATATACCATTCCTAGAACTCCTGTTACAGGTGAGTAACCTGTATTTTTGCAGCAGGTGCAAAATACATTTGGGCAGGATGTGAAAATGATATCTGCACTATTCATGAGGAAGTGTGAAAAAAGGCAGTATTGAACATTTGGAGTGAAAATATGAAAACTGGTAAAGTTACGAGAGCATGCATAGAAATTTCCCTAACGCACACTCGTAATGCAGTCATATTTTGAATTTTTCAACAAATTTTCTGCATGGCTTTTTGAGACTCTTTCCTGATGAACAGTGGCACTGTGATTTCGTTAATCTGTCCTAAAGTTGATACTGCACAGCGACTGGCCATTCTGCGCCACAGGTGCAAAAAGTTTCAGGCAGGATACAAGAAATGACAGCTGTACTGTTCATAAGGAGGTGTGGAAAAATGACAATATTGGAAATTTGGAATGAAAATATAAAAATTGATAAATTTATGAGCTACGTACAAACTGCGTAATGCACGCTCAAGCATGATCATTTTTGGGTTTTTCACCAAACTTAAAACATGGGCTTTTGGGACCTACCTCATGAACAGTGGCACTGTCATTTGTTAATCAGTCGAGAGGTGATTCCTGCAGCAACCGCAAAGATCACGTTTCGGGACAAAGACGAAAATGACAGTGCCATTGTTCATGAAATGGGGTGCCAAGAACCTCATGTTGAAAATTTGGGACCAAAACTCCCAAAATGGCTGATATCAACCTAAGTTAACCCCCCATTGATTGCCATTATAGAGCTTACTGTGATTTTCTTCAGTTTGCTGTCGGCTTTTGAAGAGTGCAGACGTGTTCCCAGTTCCTCGGGCACCGAGCTTATGGGGACCCTGAACGTCCCTTGCTGATTCCTGCCTCTCCCGCCATCTGGTCCTTCGAGATTGAGGTTGAGCAGCCTTCGCCGGAGTTGCTGGTCTCACTTTTGGCTCTCAAAGTGACATTGCCACTGTTCTCTTCTTCAGGGAGATTGGCTGTGCTGCAAGTTGCAACAGCACTATAAGGAGCTCATGTGGCAGCAGTTCCTTTTGGTGGACATAAGCGGTGCCAGCTTCCTCCCTGGTGCTCCTTTGCTGCTGCCACCCTGGCGGAACCCATTCTGGCTTGGCTGCTCCCAGCCTCTCCGCCCATCGGTGAAGCCCCACTGCTTCAGCCACAGGAGGTCCTCCTTCCAAGGACACCCATGCTGCCCCCGAGCTTACTCAATGGCTGTCTATTACGTTCACTCTGGCCATTGAGGTGTGTCCTGCTGCTTGCGATGAATCCTCGGAGGCGCGTCCTCTATGCATTCCCGCCCAGTTGACCTGAAATCTGGAAAGGATTTGTCAGCAGACTATGGTCCTACTTACTGGGGCATGCTCGCCTGATTTCGGAGACCATGTGGATCCAATTAGAGCCTGTCCAGGAACGGGCTAGTATCCTCACCAAAATCTTTGACCAGGATGACACCCGGGGTTGCCTTCCCAGTGGCTGAAGCGATTGTTGGGCCTGCGTTGGAGCTCTGGCAATGCCCACCCTCCTGCCCATGCCGTCGGTCCATATAGCCCGCAAGCATGCAGTTCCTATGGGTTTACTGAATAGGGATGTCGACAAGCCCTCAACAAAGAATCCAAGAAATTGGATTATGCAGCCAAGAAAGTTTATGCGGCTTCATTCTTTGGCCTTAGGCAGACTAGTTCAGCCTTAATGATGGCCCACTTTAACAATGCCTTGTTGGGCACCCTTGACCAGGTGCTCCCTCGGTTCCCCACCGACTTTCAGATGATGGTCAAGCAGGTCCAGGACTAAGGCCGTAGTATCGCTAAGCAGCAGCTTCAGATGGCCATGAACATTGGTGACTCCTGTTTCAGGTCCGTATGTCAGCTGCATATGCGCCCACAGGATTGGCTGTGGATCTCGACCTTCACGGCAGATATCTAGCACAAACAGACAGATATCTGCTTCTTAGGCACCAACTTGTTCGGTCCAGGGGTGGATGATCAACTCACTCAGACTGAGAAGTCCAGTTCCATCTTGGACTCCCTCACCTCTGCCCAAACGGAAGTGAAGGACTCCAAACCCCAGAAGAAGTCCTTTCAGCCTTACCCAGCCCCTGGCGGCCAAGCCACCCGAACCCCGGCAGGACACCAGCAGTTCTGTCATCCCAGACCTAAGTCTGTTGCTTCTGTGGTCTGGAAACCTGGCAGTCGAGGTCCAGCCAGGTCTTCCGCTGGCCCTGCCTCTGCCTCCAAGCTTGCCTAGTGACAGATTAGATGGTGACCCTTCCCGGCCATCCTGACTCCCTTGGATCTTTCTTTGGGGTCCAGCTCTGCCACTTTCATGCTGCCTGGTCCAGTGTTACCATGGACAAGTGGGTGATAGAAGTGGTTGGTCAGGGCATGCCTCGAGTTCAAGGCTGTCCCACCCAGCCGAGCCCACGCTCCTTGGGAGGATGCGTGTCTCGCAGACATATTGTCTGCCCTTCGGGATGACATCACCCAGCTCCTCCAGAAGGAGGTGGTGTTTTGTCCTGGACCCGTCAGCTGGTCCAGGGTTTGTCTCCAGATATTTTCTGGTTCCAAATGGATGGGCTGGTGCCCAATCTTGGATCTTTATTTATTTATTTATTGAATTCTGGATTAAGACCTTTGAGCTAGAAAGCTCATTTACAACGGTTTTACGTTGAAATGTTATAGACAAATGTTACAGACAGTTGGCAATTAACTAGTACAAGTAGGATACAGTTACAGTTCAAGCAAAAGTTAAATTCAATTGAGTAAAATTGTTTGTAAGAGAGACAGAGTGTAACAACTGAGGACAATATTCAATTGCATCAATAAAGACTCTAGTAACCGTGGTTGTAATTGGGGCTATGCATAAGGCTGCTTGGAACAGGAGTGCATAGTTTAGATAAAGGAAAGTCCTTGCATAGGAGAAGACTGGTTCAGAGAGTTAATGGGGGTTTGAAGTTAGTGAGAGAGAAAAGACCCAAGGGTAACATGAGTAGGGGTAGGAACAGGAAATAAATCTACCCATAAGGTTTTGTTAATGTAGATAAGGAGTGAGAAATGGATTTGGGTTAGTGGGTGTGAGGGGTGGGGTGAGAGAAAATATGAAGGGGAGATACCAGAGGGTTATATAGGTATTGTATTAGAGGTAGGGATGGTAAGAGTGGGAAAGGAGGTGAAATAGAGAGGTCAGATTATATTAGATGAGAATGGGTGGGGGTAAGTGCTCAGTTAGGCGTATACCTGATGGCATTAGATTTATGTGCCACAATTGCACAGCATACTGCGAGCAGCCAGATATGTTGTAATCCAGTTTGAGAGGCGTAGTTTTGGTTCCATAACCAGTTCAGTGCTTAGAGAATTTAGCTCAAGGGGGCCCTATACTTGAAAGATCGCTGCCCTTCCGGCACGGTAAAGGGAATATGAACACCGCTTACAGATCCCCTGGTTTGTCTGGAGTTGGTGGAATAGCTGAGGAGTTTCTGCAGTCCTGGGGTTGCAAGGCCAAGAGTGATTTTTTTTTTTTAGTTAGCAGACAAACATGATATTGGATCCTGTTGTTCAAGTTTAGCCATCCAGTGCTAGAGTAAACTCACATGTGTGAGTTAAGTGGTGTGTGCCCAGTACGAGTCTGCAGGCTTTGTTTAGGACAGTCTTGATTTCCTTAAGGGCAGTGTCAGTGCCTGCTCCATAGACAACCAGGCCATAATCTGTGACTGATAGCACTGAGCTGTTAACTGCAAGCTTTATAGGCTCTCCGTGAGGCAGTGTCTATGCAGATATCGTTGGCCTATTCTGGCTGGCTGCCTTGGCGATGTGGTCCATGTGTAGGCTATATGAGAGAGAGAGTCAAGGATGACCTCGAGGTACTTAAAGCTATTGACCATGTCAGGTATCTTGTGCTTGTTGTTATATATTTTGAGGGATAGGACTTGAAGCAGTTTTGATAAGAGGCAAACATCATTTTCGTTTTCTGTAATTAAGCAGGAGTTTGGTATTAAGGAACCAGTTTTCCACTGCACAGAAATCGGCTTGCGTCATTTCTTCTAGTGCATTTGGTGCTGTCTGACAAGTGCAGAGCACAGCATTATCTGCGATTGAAGGATCTTGTACTGGCATAGTTTAGGAGATTATTCAAAAACAGACTGAATAGCAGGGGCCTACTATAGAACTTCAGTCACCCCAGTAGTGACATTTCGATGGTCAGACAATACATCAAGGATCTTGACCTGCCGCTTTCTGTTGGAGAGGTAAGTCCTGAACCAGCCCAATGAATCAGTGGCTATTCTAATGTTAGTCAGTTGGTTGATAAGTAAATTATGATTAACTGGGTTGAAGACTTTGATGAGGTCAATAAAGTAGCCCCACCAAGAGCCCCCAGTCAAGTGCATTATGAATATAACCAGTAAATTCAACCAAGGCCATGGTAGTACTATGCGCCTTCCTGAAACTGTGCTGCTGTGGACATTGAAGGTTGTTCTTATCTAGGTATTCAACTATCTGGTCGTAGACTATCCTCCAGGGCTGTAGAGAGTGGAGGGAGAATTGAGATTAGCTGGTAGTTGGCTAGATTAGATCTATCACCGCTTTTAATGATCAAGGGTGACCACAGCAGTTTTCCAGAGTTGTGGCAACTTGCCTGTAGTAAGTGAGAGATTTCTGTTTGGGGGAGAATAGAACATCAGGGTGAGTGCTAAGATCTTGAGGTCGACAAGTCACCACTGGATCAAGTTTTTCCCAAGGACTTTTCCAGGTATTTCCTAGCTTCAGCTGTAGTGAGAATCTGAAGGTAGAAGGGTGAGTTGAACTTGCTGATGGGGCGGAGTTACTGCTTAGGTTGGTGCTATCCAAGGGTAGAAGAAAGTCCTGGGAAGCACTCCGCTAAGATCTGTGAAGGCCTTGTTGAAGGCACCAGTGCTGTTTTTGGATCTTGACTTATTACTTCATCGATATTGAGTAGCAAGGGAGGTGTTTTACTTGCTTTGCCTGTTAGTGATTTGATGTTGCCCAGGACTTATTTAATTCCCTTTTGAAACGGGATCTTTAGCTTGGCGGATAGCATGACTTGAGCAAGTTTCTGCGGTCGCGCACCTTTCAGAATGGTCAGTCTGAATCAGATCATTCTGCTCCTGGACCTATGAGGTGCCTCCTTCTATGTCCCCATCCATCCATCCATCCCACCGACGGTTCATTCGGTTCTGCGTGGAGGGACCCTCTACAAGTTTCAGGCCAAGCACTTTGGCCTCTCCTCTCAGACTCCATGGTCGTCACCAAATGCATAGCAGTGGTGGCAACCTTCCTGATGTGCTGAGGGGTCCAGGTGTACCCAAACCTGGACAACTGCCATTGCAGGCCCTTCCAGGGTGGAGTTGGAGCAGTCGGAGACCAGGCCCTCCAGACCTGCTTGAACCTTAGCCTCCTGGTCAGTGAAGCCAAGTCGGAACTTGTACCTCGCAGATGATTCACTTCATCAGGGCAGAGCTCGATCTTGCTGATCCTGAGCCTGGCTCCCAGTGGATAGGGCAGAGGATCTTTCCTCCTTTGCCTGATCATTTCAGGTTGGTCAGTTATGCCCTGCCAGGGACTTCCTGTGCCTCATGGGCTGCATGGCGGCTTGCACCAGCATGGTTTGCTGGAGAATGCAGTTCCTGCAGTGGGGTCTAGCCCGCCACCTCGATCAAGCGTGCACAGTGACCCAGCAGATGTGAGATGCCATCTAGTGGTGGTTGGTCCTGGAACATCTTCAGGAAGAAAACCGCTTGTCCGCCTATAGCCGACGGTCACTCTCATGACAGATGTTTCTCTGATG
Source organism: Neoceratodus forsteri (assembly GCA_016271365.2). Lineage (NCBI taxonomy): Eukaryota > Metazoa > Chordata > Ceratodontiformes > Ceratodontidae > Neoceratodus > Neoceratodus forsteri. The sequence continues at coordinate 699,629,883 of CM028137.1, read as the reverse complement.
GGCTGGAGTGCCTCCTGGGAACACCGGGTCCACTGCCTCTGGTCTCCGAGGAGTATTGTTATCACATCAACCTGCTGGAGCTTTGAGCTGTTCACCTGGCCTTGACAGCCATTGTTCCATGTCTCGGGGTGAGGTCGTCCGGGTCCAGATGGGACAACATGACGACCATGTACTACTTCAACAAGCAGGGAGGGACATATTCCCTACCTCTGTGCAGGATGCTGTCTGCATTTGGACCCTTGTGCTCAGCCTCAAAGCCAACTACTGACCATTAATGGGGCCAGAGTGTCCAATTGGCTGGTGAATGCCCTCAGTTGAGTGGGCGAGGCATCTCATGAGTGGTCCCTTCATCGGGAGAGTGGACCATTTGTTCTCCCAGTGGGGCACCCTCAGGTGGATCTGTTTGCCTCCTGGGACAGTGCCAAGCTGAGGCTGTTTGTGCCCATGCCCTCAGTGGGGTATACTACAGGGGATGCCTTTGTGAGGCTCTGGACCCCGGCCTCCTTGATTCCTTCTCTGATCAAAGCTTTGAGGGACAGTGCACAGACTATCCTGGTGGCTTCAGACTGACCTCGCCAGTTCTGGTACCCCAATCTCCTCAGCCTCAGCAGCAGGCCTCCGTGATGTCTGCCACTTCACCCAGAGCAACTCTCATGCTCTCGAGGGAAGGTGCTCACCAAGACCTTCAATCCCTGTACCTGACAGGCTGGTTCCTGAGCGGCTAGAGGTCCAGGCTCTGTGTCTCTCCAGTAAGGTCCTCCATGTAGCTGAGACCTCTCTGAAGAAGTAAACTCATTAATGTTATGCTTTCAAATGTATGAGAGTCTCCATTTGGTGCCAGGGCAAGGAGATGGACCCCTGTCCTGTCCTGTGGCAAGCATCTTCTATTACATGTGGGTCCCTCTCTCAGTTGGATCTTCAGTCGGCATTCATCCAGGATGCATCTAGTAGCCATCTCTGCATACCGGGCAGGGCTGAGTATACCAGTGGTGGCGCAGGAGAAGATGGCTGGTCACTTTTTAAGGGCCCTGACCACATTTCCCTCTGGTGCGTGAACCACCACTACCACCACCTTGGGACTTGTTGCTGGTGTTGGCAATGCCAATGGGCAAGCCATTGAACCATTGCACAGGTGTGAGATGTTATACCTGTCGTGGAAGACTGCCTTCTTGGTGGCCATCACGTCGGTCAGAAGGATCAGCGAACTCTTGGTGGAGTTTCCTTACATGGTCTTCCACAGGGACAAGGTTGTCCTTTGCCCCAACCTGAAGTTCCTTCCAAAGGTATTCTCAGAGTTTCACCTTAACCAGATGATCAGTCTCCTGGTGTACATCACCAACCACACCTCTTAGTCTGGGCACAGGCTCCATACTCTGGACCTGTGGCAGGTGCTTGCCTACTATAAGGAATGCATGGCTGGAGTTCGGGAGAGGTTCGTCAGCTGTTTGTCACCTACACTGAAGTCACACCTGACAGACAGGCAGCTAAGTGGATGATTAGCAGGTGCGTAGTCTCCTGCATCGACCTCTGCTATAGGTTGGCTGGTAGGGAGCCTTCTGTAGGGCTTAGGGTTCATTTCACCAGACATACTGCTGCCTCGGTGGCTGCTTCCAGGGATGTCCCTATCCAGGAAGTCTGCAGGGCTGCAACCTGAAAGTCAGCACACACCTTCATCTCCCATTACCACATCGTCCATGAGTCCTGCCAGGATGCTAGTTTTGGGTCCTCGGTTTCCAGTCTCTGTTCCCTAAATAGGGGTGTGCACCTTTACCCTCCTGCGGAGAACTGTTAGGAGTCTACCAGAAGTGTGGATAGTACACCATATTCACGCCTTAGAAAACAAGTTACTCATCTGTAACTGTAGATCTTCCACGGGTGATCTCTTGCAGCAGGTAATACACTTGGGTCATCACCAGAGGTGGCTGGCTCACGTTCACTCTTCTAGTCTTTTCCAGGGGCTGCCCACATGACATCACCTGTCTGTTTCCTATATAAGCGGCATGTCCTGGTATCTTCAGTTCATTTTCCCACTGTCTTCAGCTCACACGCAGCAGCTAGTGCACAGAGTAACAGTCATCAACTAGAATTTGAGCTTAGAAGCAGAATTTTTCCGTTTCACTTTCTACATCAATTCAATTCAACTCAACTTTATTTTTATAGCGCCTTTCAAAACTAACATCGATGAATGTTAAAAGAATCTACAAGCAAGACAGTGCTGTTTTGTTCCTGTCGTTGCAATGGAAAAATCTACCGTTTCAATAACCCTAGAACTTGTGTAAGGTGTCTGGGACCCACACACACCACCACCTCCTGCATACATTGCCAGGATTTTAACCAGGCAGCCTGTCGATGATGGCTGTAGGAGATTGAATCATACTTGATGGAGCAGAATTGTGTCCACTGGAGAATCAGAAGGCTCGTCCCAAAGCTCCCTATCTACTGATTCTCACAAAGCGGCACAAAAAGGGAGGAGAAGCCCTCCTCAACCTCTCTGCCTAAACGCTGTTGTTGACTTCCAATCACGACGGTGCATTCACACACTGCCTCCTCCATGATTTTGACCTCTCATTGATGGCACTTTCCAGTGCCCTCACGGCAGTTTGTGATGAACCCTTTGTTGGTTCCATCGATGTCCCATTGATGGGGGCTTTCTCCTGTCAGCGGTGGCTTCATTTAAACATACTGCTACTTTTCCCCAGCAGCCCTGTCAATGAGGGATCACATTCCATTGGTGAAGCCTACTGCATTTCCTATGCATTACACCCTCCTCCCTCACAGGTATATTCTCGTAGGGCCAGGCAGACCGGGATCGAACCCTGGGCTTTACAATTCAGGTGCAAGACTTGCTCATACTGCACATCCTATTCCTCAGCAATTCCTTGGTTTCTCAGAAGCCCCCTCCTCACTGGACATCGCCTCATTGGTACAGCAGGTTTTGCAAGTCATTTGGCTACTCAGCCCTCTGATCCAGGAGCCAAGTCATCTGTCCCTTTCACCTACTCCTCTACCTAGACATTTCCTGGGTGACAGAGATCCTTCCCACCCTGGTCACCTTCCTCGTCGTGGATGACTACCTATCAGATGAGGCTGAATTTCCAGCAGATTTTACTGGAGATTAGGAGGATGAGGAATTACAGGACCTGGATTTCCAACCCCAGTTCCCTCTCTCGCATATCTTTTCCCTAAATGAGAACTTATCCCACTAGGTGGCTGCCTCTCCTCCCGAAGACCCATCCTTCTATGAAATGATGGCCCAAATTCAAAAAGTCATGGATTTTCCACTCCGAACCGACAAACAACAAAAGATGTGGCAGACAATCTAGAACTACCAGAGGAGCCAGTCCTAGTGGTACCTCCACTTATACAAATCTATCAAAATGCTATGCTTGCAGCCTGGAATCAGCCTTCCACTGTTACTGCTATTTCCCACAAGGCAGATCACCTCTACCAGGCTTCTCTGGATCACCCTTTTCTTTCCACTACTCCTGAAGCGGATTCAGTAGTGATTGCTGCCACTCATGAGCGCATAAACAACCTAAACACATGAGCTCCTTACCTCCTGATAAAGACTCCGTAGTATAGATTATGTGGGAAAAAGATATTCCAGGCAGGTACCATGAATCTCAGAATCCTAAATTATATGGGACATATGGTCAGATATCAGCGTATGCTCTTGTCGCCTGCCATAGAATTAGTCAACAAACTTCTTCCTTCACAGGAGAGGGATCAGTTATTGGCCACAATTTCTACAGCAATTCCATCTCGACACCTACTTAGTTCGGGATATGATACTGTAGATACTTGACCTGCGTGTCAGCAACGGGCATTACCTTGCGCCGCCATGCTTGGCTTCGGTCTCAGGCTGTAGACCAGATGTACAGCATAGAGTGGTCAGTGCCCCTTTAATGGGTCTAAACCTTTTGGCCCAGGTACCCAAACACTTATAGATTATATCCAGTCTTCAGGATGGAAACTGCATACTGTACACGGCATGTACCATACATCTCAGCCATCATATCGTCCCCAATCCTCCTTTGATACAAAAAGGAGGAAAATACAGAGGCTCACATAGAGGAGGATCCCATGGTCGCTCCCAGCCTTCCAGGACCAGCGCCTCTGCCGCCATGGCTCCCCGCTCCCACCCTAATGGTGGGTCTGGTCAACCCGCCTCCCACTGATAAACTGGGGCTTTGTCCACGCTTCCGTGATCAGGCTTGGAAGCTGTGGGCGGTCACTTGCCCTCCATGTAGGCGTGGCAAACAATTGCATCAGAAGAGTGCGTACATCAGATCATTCAGAGGGGTCACACTCTGGAACTTATTTCTGTACCTCCCTCATCGCCTCCACTTGGTCCACTACCCACCCAGCCACATTCCCATTCTCCAGGAGGAACTTCAGGCTCTTCTGATGAAGAAGGCTGTTTATCTGGTACCCCAAAAGAGCATCAAAGGGTTTTTATTCTCATTTCTTCCTGGTGCTCAAGCGAACTGGAGATCTCAGACCAGTACTAGACCTCAGACATTTGCACCTACACATTCAGTGCAAAAGGTTCCGCATGGTCACCCTAACTTCCTTCATGCCACTGTTGAAACAAGGATTGGCAATGTGCCCTGGATATGAAGCAGTGTCAGTGGCTCAGTAGGTAGCACACTCACCTCTGAGGCCGGGAGATCAGAGGGCTATGGGTTCAGTTCCCACATCTGGCACTTGGGTTAATATCCCAGTACTGACACTGTAGTGAAGCATGAGAGGGTTGCTGCACTCTGAGGTGCCGCCTGATGAGACGTTAAACAGAGGTCCCAACTACCTGGATTGGTGGTAGTTCAGGTGGATGTTAAAGATCCCATGGCACTTAAGTTAGTCCTCTATCAAAGTCCATTTGGCCTCCATTTCGCCTTCCATGAGCCTCCTGATGGCAGATTACTGTACCAACATCATCTAGCGGCGCCAAAATGTTTTTTAGTGGAATGTTACGTGTTAAGCCACCTATCAGGACGACCACCCCTCCGTGGGATCTCAATTTTCTGATAGAGAAATTAACTCTTGAACGGCGGCCACTTGTGACCTCTGTTTTCTTTCTTGGAAAACACTATTCTTAGTGGCTGTCACTTGACTTAGCATATTTCTAGGCTTCATGCCTTCATGTAAAGAACCTTACTTAATTTTTCACAAAGACAGAGTGGCACTGCTACCAGTCCTTCCTTCCTACCCAAGGTAGTGTCAGAACACACCTTAAATCAATTTTGAGTTGCCAGTATATTACCCGAACACTCCAGTCAAGGAAAATACCTCCTACATACTCTAGATGTCCATCGTATATTACAATACTATGCTAATCGAACTAAATCGATTAGGAAGACCTCTCAACTTTTGTTGCCTTCGCCTCGAACAGGGAAAGTCTCCGTCACTAAACAAACCCTTTCCAGTTAGCCTGCACACTGTATCACATTTTGTTACACAAAATATAACAAGCCATGCCAGCCTGGTGGCACTGAGGGTTGAGGTGCTGGATGTCACACCTCGCTCCATGCCAGCGACCGGGTTTGGGAATGGATTTGGGTCGTCAGTTGACAGGGGGCAGGGAGGATTCAGCATCCACAGACTGCTGTCCTCTCCTGGAAGGGGAGAAAATGTCAGCCGCTGTAGGGCGACCTCTTGCTGTGGCTGGAGATCCAAGGCAGCGGAGACAACACAAGGGGTATGGGAGATGCGGCGGACGTCCTGTGGGCTGGTGCGGGGAGCATGCCCATCTCACATTGGATGATGTTGTACGTCCGATCTCCTGGGGCAACCAAGAAAAGGGAAAAAGCTGGCACCCAGGGCGAAGGCCTGCTCTATGCACCGAGCCATGTTCAACGCTGGACTTGCCCAGGCACATTCCTGCCTTCCGACCTCTGGAACTACAGCTTGGACCCCATAGATGGAGCGCCGTGGAGTTGTCGACCCTCACCGGGGCTCAGATCCGGGAGACTTGTAGCCCGGAAGGTGGAGGAAGATTCAGGATAGTGCACGGAGGTTCAGGCAGAGCGGGACACTGGGGTGAGTGAGCACAGCTGGAGAGAAGACCAAAGGGACCAGTGTGGGAGATAAATAAAAAAAAAAAAAAGATATAACAAGCCATTACCAGGGCCTGTCCAAGCCCATTCTACTAGAGCTATGGCCACCACAGTGGCCTGCTTTAAAGTGCCTCTATCACGGATATCTGCAATGCAGCTACCTGGTCCACAATTCATACTTTCACTGAAGCACTACAACTTAGACATTGCTTCATGCTGTAGGACAGCCTTTGGCCTAGTTGTCCTACAAGGCCTCCTGTCATAACTCCACCCTTCTTGGGTTTACTGCTTGGGATTCATCCCAAGTGTATTACCTGCTGAGAGGTCACCCCATGGAAGATAGTACAGTTACTTAAAACTTACCGTAACAGTAGTTCTTTAGAGGGTATCTCTTGTAGCAGGTACAATCCGCCCTCCATCTTTGGGAGAACAAATTCTGGTCCAGTGACTTATGGGTTAGGATACCTATGGTACCTCGGCTTCCATCGGTCCTCACTTAGTGAGCTGAATCTAGCGGTGGAAACTGAGGATACCAGGGACTGCCCACACTTATATAGGAAACAGGAAGGTGATGTTGTGTGTTGTTGTCCCCTGGAAAAGACTGCTAGAAGAGCTGCCAGTGCGCCACAAACCACTCTGGCGATGACCCAAGTGTATTACCTGCTGCAAGAGATACCCCTCTATCTGCTGTCCTGGTAAGTTTTACACAACTGTACTTTCTATGAGTGGTATATGGTGTACATCCACACAACCCAACCAACCTTCCCTGGCAAGTGGCACACTGGTCTGGCTGCCAGCGAGTCAGATCTGACATCATGGGGTGATGTCGAGAGAATACCACCCCGGTGGTGTGGACGGGCCAACTTGAAGACCTTCCAGCCAGATTTAAAGAGGAAAGGAATTCTGCCAGAAGTGTGGATGTACACCATATGCCACTCCCAGAACTACAGCTACAGGTGAGTAACTTGTTTTATCTAGTAGTATCTCCATCCTTCTCATTCCTAGTCTCTACTTTCCCCATTTTTCATTGTGTTTTTTTTCCTTTACACCTTTTTGGTGCAAATAAATACACACACCAAAAATAAAAATAAAAGAATGATCAGAAAACTCAAAGATAAAAATGTTCTTGCTACCAAAACACTAATACAAACAGCAGTGAAATGAGATAAAAACTTGCAGGTGTCCCTCAAATAACTACGTTATCAAATTGCAATAATCACTAGTACATTTAACCTTCTATTTCACCCAGGATGTGCTGAGATGGGAACATATATTAGGCTTCTAGTTTCTATATGCAGTGAGGCATCAGCATTGGTTCATCAGTAGTTTAGGCTCCCAGAAATTAGATAGTTGTGCCAAATAAAAAGTTAGTTACTTTACAAAGTTCTGAAGTAACAGTAGTGCAGTGTTCCCAAGGATTCATAACTGCAGTTAATAAAATTCTAGAGTCCTTCCTTACAAATTGAGTCCTTTGCCAATATAGTCCTCGCTCTTGGCAAGTTTGTAAAGAGTCCTTAAAGGGTAAAATAGAGAAACAAAATAGACTGCTAGAGTAGATAGCCAGTAAAGATAATGGTGTCTTGGCATCTTGACAGATCAGGTCCAAAGAACATAAGGCAAGGAGTTAATATAATGCTGACGTTTAAGTGTCTTTCTAGGTATATACTGTACCTAGGCATTCATAGCATATAACACAATCAAGTTGCACATTGTTGACGGAGGGGCGGGAAAGCCAGTTGCACAGTGTATACCTGTGGAAAATAGCACCCATTATGTTTTCATAGCATTGAGTAACTATGAAACCCAGCACGGCACTCTGTTCTGTGGAAGTCTGATTGAAGGTGGGAGATTTTGACAGATTTGGGGAGGAGTAGAGAACAATGTCATCAGCGAAGAGCAAAAAGTGAAGTTAAGAACAGAACTGGGGAGGTCGCTGATGTAGGGCCAGGACAGAAGAGCACTAGCACAGAGCCCTGCAGGACACCTTTATTGATGATGGAGGCATCTGGTATAATGTTGCTGCCTGATCTACAGTGATTCCTGTTTATTTGGCCAGTGGAGCCACCTACAGGAAACTTGTTCCTGTAGACTTTAATTGTTTATTCAGGTAAATGGAGCAATTTATCTTGTATAGAAAATCATGTTGTTTATAGGAAAACACAGAAAGATTATGCTGGAATTACAGAGAAAATATCAAATTGACCTGGAAGACCTCAGAAGTTGAAAGTGCAAACACATTGGGACTGTCCTATGAGATGTAGATTCCAAACCACAAAAGTGCTTGGACATTTTACCAACCACGGTTAATTTGTTGTAAGTTGGGACTGGTAGAAGTATCTCAACAGGAGAAGCATTATGATATACTCAGGAACTCATAACAGTGATAACTAGTGTGTCAAGTCTGGTGACAGTCCGATAAGTGACTTTCAAGATGTCAGAAATGAAACAGCCAATCACAAGTCAGAACTTGGACATGGCTAATATTGGTGAACATGGTGGAAATTGTTTTACCGAAATCAAAATGCTGATTTTGATACCAAATGTGTGGGCTATGTGGCAAGTGGTTGTCTAGTATCAGAAAACTGCAACAGCCAATCATATGCAAGAACGTTTGCATAGTACAGTCAATATGCTAGACATTCATGTTTACATGTCAGACAGTAATCAGATTTCTCAGTAATTCAATTCAAATTAGATTACTGAGAGCACGAATATATGTGATCGTCTTCAAGAACAAATAATAACAAGCATGTAACTTGGTGACAGTAGGATACCGTAAGTGGTTTCCACAATATATCTAGAAAATTACTAGACACTCAGAAGCTTTCAAACTGATATATAACTGTGACCTCTGTGCTCCCTTTCACACACTGGTATATTGCCACCTAGTGGGACTCACCAAGGGGACAGCTGGCAGGCTCTCCACTCTGGCCTGATAATCAAATGCCACCTTACTTGCACGCCCTTCAGTGTAAGGCTCACCTGTGTTAATGCTGCTGCTGCTGCAGTCCCACAACTTTCTCCTCTGGATGTCGCATGCTGCCTCGGTAGCCATGTCTTCAGTCGGCAGTTGGCACTGTCTTAATATGAATTCAGTCCAGACACCATGGGTATATCCTATGTGCTATTTGCAGAGGTTGATTCCAGTACATGAGCGTTTACAGATAGAAACCAAATTCATTATACTCCCCAGTTGACTGAGTACAGGTACAATCTTCCTAGAGCAATGTTTCTCATATGAGGCCCCAGTTCAGACTGCTTCTCTCCCACCAGGTAGCTAACATTTATCTGTCATTGTCCTGGAAAGGTGTGAAGCAATCTCTTACGTTTAAATTCTCCCATATGCCTTTCTGGTCTACATGCCCCTCCCCTTGCTTGTTAAGGTTCCTACTATCCTTCATTTAGTTTCATTTGGGACAGACTTAATTCCTGTGAGCATACAGCTAGCTGCTTTCTCAGGCTCTCACATCTTTCCCTGCAGAAATAGAGACAAACAAAATATCTATATAATATATGTCACAAACGCACTCTTCAGGTCAGACCCTCTGCTCCACAGTGCTAAGCTCAGGCGCAGTAGTGTGAACAGGTAACAGACAGGGTAACCCTCCTGTCTGCTTTTGGGTCAAAATCACCTTCGCCTCAAGTTCAGGGGATTCAAACTGTGAACCTTCTGCTAGCGTGCACTCCAAATGTACAGACTCAGATAATATTCTCCTCGGGGATGCGGTATATCTTGCCTAAGGGCACCTAACCAGGTATCCAGAATGAACCCTTAAAACTCTATAAGGGACCTCAGGTATATTCTTACTTTTACCATGCCTAGTAGCAGCATCAAGCCCTTGAACAGTTGTCAGACTTAATATCTGTTCAGCAATAACATGCAAAAAATGACTGAGGAGACCCAGGCAGTATCTTAAGAAAATGTTTTTACTAAAATGGATAAAAACAGTAGTATACTGTTAAAATGTTTGTTCTCACCTCATGCTGCGTCATGAAATGCTCTTTATTGTTGACTCTGGTCTCCCTGTCTGTACTCTCCTTGGTCGCCAGAATATAGGAAAATTGTTGTCTGGGTGTACTTACCCGGTAATCAAAACCAAATAAATAAGATAAAATACAGAACAAACATCAAAGAGCTTCACAATCATATAAAAGAAAAAAGGAAAACTACAGAACAAACTTCTACCACAATACATTTAGATCTTTTCTGTCTAATGTATTACTCTGTAAGGGCCTTTAAATTAGAGATCTTTGTTTCTTAAGAGCCCCAAAAGATATGACATACATTTCAGGCCATAGTATCAGTTTAAACTCTGTGGGCCCAATTCTGAAAGGTGGGCGCAAGTTGCCGTAAGCGTAACCTGTGCCACCCACAACTGTGACATTGACCTCGCCCTATTCTAGAAGGGGCAGGGTCTCCCACTGCTAAAGTCCTGCAATTTCTGGCCAAAATGCGCGCACTGAGGGCATACCTGGCCAGCATGTCGCAACCCGCTGCTGCAGGTCGCAAGTGCACCCCCACCTGTGCCCGACTTCAAGGTTGCTCGTCGCAAATGCCCTCTCCAACCATAAAATAAAAATAGATTCCTGTTTCCCTGGTAGTCTAGTGCCCCCACAAACTGTAGCAGTAGGAATATAATGAAAACCTTATCCCTGGTAGTCTAGTGCCCCCAACTGTACATTAGGAAAAGAAATGAAAACCCTGTTCCCTGGTAGTCTAGCACCCTCCCCGAACTGTACAGTAGGAGAATAAAACAAATTTCCATTTCCTGGTAGTTTAGTGCCCCCAAACTGTACATTGAGAAAGTAAACAAGATCCCCATTTCCTGGTAGTCTGGTGGTCCCCCACCCAGCTGTGCCAGCCACCCAGCACCCCCAGCCTGCAACTGGCACAGCCACCTCTCACCTCACAGCCTGCCGGACTGCGTGCAGTATTAGCACTACTGCACAGATCGCGCTCAAATTATCTGTAGCGTGCTCTGAGCAGCACTATACCTCAGCCGGCATCCATTGAGGAATGAAGGAGAGTGGAGGCAATGCCAGTCGCCAGCGGGGGGTGCTGGTGGCTGGCACAGCTGGGAGGGGGCCACCAGACCACCAGGGAAATGAGGGATCTTGTTTACTTTCTCAATGTACAGTTTGGGGGTCACTAGACTACCAGGGAAACGGGAAATTTGTTTTATTCCTCCTACTGTACAGTTCGATGGGAGGCTTAGACTACCAGGAAAAGTAGCCTGCTTTTCCTAATGTGACAGTTGGGGCGCATAGGCTAGCTGGATGATTGCTGCATATGCGGGTCGGGCGATCAGCGGTTAGCTGCATCGGTGAGGGATGGCAGCGCCACCCTGTGGGGCTTCTGACAACAGCTGTTTCGGGGCTGGGGTATGGGTAGCCCTGTGGAGCCCTGCTGGGTTGTGCTGGGCATGGGGTGTGGGAAACTGTGCACTGTCCACTGGATGGCCGATGGTCTACAGGACCCTGGAAGCGTCCGTGAGTTATACCAGCTAAATGCTGGTATAACATATGTTGCTGGATCTTCTGCGGGGTTCTTGTAGAATCCGATGCCCAGGCACTTTGTAGCACCACTTCTAGAATGGGGTGCAACTGCTGCCGTAAACCCCTAGCACCATGTCGCAAGGGGTTTATGCGGCATAACAGCTGTTCAGAGCAGGTGGCCTGTGCCATGTTGCAGGCCACTTTGTAGAAATCGTGCATGTCGCAACTACTGGCGTGGTTACTACATGCACCATTCTGCTTGGCGCAACTGCTATATACGCCAGGCGAACCCTTCTAGGATCGGCCTCATGGTCTCCACACCCCTTCTGTAGTCATCTAGCTCTCCTCCAGAATTCAAAATTACAAATGTGATTTTCCTACCAGGAGATGTTCACATTATTTAAAATATCAGCAAAACCCATTTCCCAAATTATGAGTCTTTGATCAACCAGTTCCTTTGAGGTTTACAACCCTGCAGTCCGTCACCCGGGTGTGAGATATCAACAAGAATCTGCTAAATGATGTCCTTTCCTGATATAATAAAATGTATATTTAGTTTCCAACTTCAGAAGCATGAGGTCATAAAAAGGCCATAAAGTGCAATTTCTCAAGGACGCATTACCTTACAGAGATCTCCTGTCACTGTAATACAGCCTATGATTCAGCTGCTGACACCTTGTAATTTAAAGGGCCAAATCTCAGACTGACATTTCATACACTGACCATTTATTTATAATACCAATATCGCACAGTAATCATAACCAGCTGGCCAAGCGTCACAGTACCTAGTCCTGATCTACCTGGGCACCCAGGTCACAGTGTGTCATAATAACCAAGTCACCATGGCCAGTATTTATCACACACTGAAAAACTCCAAAGCAGTAAACACATAACAGGGTGTTGGTTGTCGTCTAATAACCCAGACACCAGGTGTGTTGTACACCACTAGGTATTCATCATAAAACATTAAAGTGTGTCATGAACAATGACTGGGATGTCAACAAACCAGGGTACACAATCTACAGGAGGGACAGGGAGGGTAGAAGAGGAGGAGGAGTAACTCTCTACGAAGGGAAGGGATCAAAGCAACGGAACTAAAGGGTAAACAAGGAGGAGAGGAGGCACTGTAGGTCACTCTGGAGACTGGAAATGGCACCATAATCATAAGGGGTTGTATACAGACCCCGCTTATCTTAGGAGGAGGAAATGGACAAGGAAATTATAGAAGGCATCCTTAGGATGGCAGAAAAAGGGAGATATTGTTGATGGGGACCTGAATACGCAGATGTTAACTGGAGCACCTTTGCTGCAGCCACATCCAAGAACAGGGTCTTTCTCGATGCCCTACAGGGCATGCCTCAAGCAGCTAGTGTTGGAACCCACTCAGAAGGAGCAATCTTAGGCCTCGTACTCTCAAGCGGGGACAAAGAGAGGATCTCGGATCTAGAAGTGGGTAGCCATCTGGGAACAAGTGACCTCCAAACAGTGTGTGGTTCACGATAAACACAGCGGCAGAGTCAAGCCATACAAAAGTGAGGTACTGGCCTTTAGAAGGGCTGACTGTCAAAATGGGAGCATGCCTCCGGAAAGCACTAGCAAACAGGCAAGAAGGAGGGTGGAGGAACAGCGGGAAACATCAAAACCGTCACAGAGGCAACAAGCCTTTGTGTGAAGCAAATAAGCAAATCAAAACTAAAGAAAAAAACACTATGGTTTTCAAAAGATGTGCGGGAAGGTTAGGAGAAAAGACAGCATTGGGAAGTGTAAGGAAACACAGAAGGGGCAGGACGGAGAACTGTACCAGTTAAAGCACAAGGAAGTGGGGAAGGCAGTTAGAATAGCAAGGCCCAAACCAAGGAAAAGCTAGCCAACTTGGTTAAGAAGGGGATAAAACCCTTTATAGGTACATTAGGGAGCGAGCAAAGACCAAGGGAGGGATAGTGAGTCTTAATAAAGGGAGTTGGGGGTGGGCAGAGAGGGACAGTGAAAAGCAGGGCTACTGAACTAATACTTCTGCTCAGTATTCACAAAAGAGGGAGTACCTAATTCAATCAATAGAAGCACTCTGGTTGGGGGTTGATACCAGTCCTTTCACAGAAGAAAGGGCTCTGAAAGAACTCCAAAAACTGAAGGTGGACAAAACAATGGGCCTGGACGGGATTCACCCCAAAATTCTAAAAGAACTATGGGAGAACTAGGAAGTCACTGACTACCCTTTTAACAAATCATGGGAGGATGGTGGGGTACCTAAGGACTGGAGGAGGCGGATGTGATTCACCTTCACAAAAGTGGGAGCAAAGCAGAGGCAGGAAACTACAGACCTGTTAACTTGACCTCAGTGGTAGGAAAATGATGGAATCACTTCTGAAAGAAAGAATTGTTGAGTACCTAGAGGCCAGCGAGGCACAGGACACAAGGCAGCATGGATTCACAGCGAGAAGGTCATGTAAGACTAATCTAATAGATTTCTTTGACTGGGTGACCAAAGTAGTAGACCAGGGAGGCTGTGGACATAGCCTACCCAGACTTTAGAAGGCATTTAACACAGTCCCACACAAAGATTAATAAACAAATTAGCCAGCCTGGGAGGGTCCCAGGGTGGTAGCCTAAGTAAAAATTGGCTGGAGAACAGGACACAGAGGTAATAGTAAATGGAGTCCACAGTGAAGAAAGGGGGGTTACTAGTGGGGTACCGCATGTTCAGTACTGTCTGGTCATTTTGTGTCTTTATAAGTGACATTGCAGAGGATCTGAAGGAAAGTGCCTTTGCAGATGAGACAAAAAATCTGCAATAGGGTTGATAATCGGGAGGTGGGGTGGGGGGCTGTGGGGTGAAAGGATGAGAAGAGACTTGGCAGGGTTGGAGGAATGGTCAGAAGTATGACAGCTTAGATTCAATGCATAGAAGTGCAGAGTAATGCACCTGGGAAACAAAAACCCAGGGGAAGAGTACACAGTTTGGGAGGAGGTATTAACAACAAAAATGGAAAGGGACCTGGGGTAGTCATATCAAATGACCTAAAGGTAAGCAAACAATGTGAGAAGGCAGTAAGGATGGCTGGGGGATACTGGGCTGTATGTGGAGGCATCACCAGTAGAAAACAGGAAGTTGTTATCCCTCTGTACAGACAGTGGTGAGACCCCATCTGAAGTACAGCCTGAAGTTCTGGAGACCCCATCTCAAGGACATACACAGGATGGAGGCAGTCCAGAGAAGGGCAACTAAAATGGTGCAGGGTCTACAACAGAAGCCATAATGTAAGAAAGACTAAAGGAGCTTAATATGTATACCATTGAGGAAAGGAAGGAGAGGGGGGCATGATAGAAACTTTCAAGTACCTCAAGGAATCTGCACAGTCCAAGAGGATAGCATCTGTCAGAAAAAGAGATGTGCAAGAACAAGGGGACACAATCTGAAGATAGACGGGGGACGACTGAAGGGCAATGTGAGGAACTATTTTTTTCACAGAGGGTGTTGACACATGGAACGGCCTCCTGAGGAGGTCGGGGTCAAAAACAGTGGGGAATTCAAGAATGCCTCGGACAGGCATAAGGCAGTTCTGATGGGGGGTAGGAAGAAATAGGCTGTTATTAACTAGGATCTATGTTTATCCAATAGGTAGGGAAATGAGCAGACTAGATGAGCTTATGGTTCTTGTCTGCCATTGAAGTCTATGTTTCTGTGTTTCTATATGCTTATAAAATGAGTACATGTGCTGCTTTTTGTTTTAAATAATAAAACTTAGAAACAGATAGTTTCTGAGTTACAAAAATGTGTCAAATGGTGGGCTTTGCAAATTCCACAGCATTTGGTACTGACTGACCAATGATAGTTCAGGATTTTCCAACCTATTTTATAAATAGCAGTGAATGTTCTATCAAAGGGAATGTCCATTTATGCAGTGATGTTGCTCAGGCGCTTCTGTTTACATAATAATGGTGGTGGTTCTGGATTAGCCAGATATGTGGAATTTTTCAGATAAGCCATATAAAAAATTTTACTTACTGTGTGAATTGCGCAGACCCACACATTATGTCTTGTTGCATTCCCTTTAAGTTCGATAGACATCCATGAAGCAGTTTTAAGATGGGAAGTACAGCATACATACTCTTTTAAGTTTGTCACAAGAGCCAGTAATAAGTTGGAATTTGTTTGTATTTAGGTCATCACTGTCTCAGCACAGTATGTCTATGAAGTCTGGAACTGCAGTAAGCCACTAGTTCTTACTGCAGAACAATGGTTGAAATACAGCATTCTGAGTGGCTGACGGTATGCTAAACAGGTCAGGTTAACGGCCGGAAAGCCTCACGCATAATAGGACATTAAAGAATTTTAATTGTAAAAGTGTATTTGATTAAAAAAAAACTTTTAGTTAATAACATTTGAGGCACTCTAGGGGTTGGGTAGCCTTCGTTAATCCTACCTAGTTGCATAATGCCCTCGACTGTGGCTCGTAACTCCTATGATTAAACTGACTGGCAGTATCCCAACTCCTGGTTGTGCCTCAGTGCTTAAGTCTTTGTTTTAGTGAGGCACCCTTAATCTTTGGAATATAATCTCAGACCCCCCACACACACACACACAAGGTTACATACCATACTTAGGACTGCAAATCAGGGATAGACAGAGGTGCCTTTGCACTAATGGCTGTACTTATTCACATAACATTATTTAAAAACATAGACAGAGACAACATAAATGACGACTGGTCCATCCAGTTTGCCCATAAACCCCAACAAACCTCTTTTACGTTTGAAGGCAACAAGAAAGTTGCAAACTTTATTTTTTATTTATTTTCCCCATCTCTTTACACACAACAGCAGAACTTTCAGTAGGTGGTACCATCAGTGATGCTTGGCTTTCCCTGAGCAGGCTAGCCTCAGAGTCTGAGAAACCTTGTGGTAAGTGACCCTCGAGGCATTGCCAGAATATAGGTGACACACATTTGTATGCATGTACTGCCAACCTAACTACATGCTCTCTCTTAGGAGCTACGGACTAATGTGTGATAAAAGCAATTTTAATTTTTAATATCTGTAAAACATTTCCAGCATAAAAACTGAATAAGCAGTTCCAACGTATCCAGTAAAGGCCTAGCTGAATGACTTTGTCTTAAAGATTAAAGACCTACCCTGGTGTTTCAAATTCAGTTTTTTGTTTTTTTAATGCATACACAAAAGTTACAAAGACTGTGAATTGACACAAGCACATTATTCTTAAATAAATGGAAACATTATTAGAATAATGATTTATCCTATTACATTATTAAAATAATGATTTATCCTATTACAGGTTCCCACTCTCTGGGAATATAGGGCAGTGGCAGTGCTGATCAGGCCAAGGGTGCATTATTCCATGGACTCCTCTATGCATTGTACATGTGCATAAGTGGTTCTTAGTAAGGTACAGGGCACAGCTATCAAAACGGGTAGAAGTACAATAAAGAATGGTGGCAAAAGACCATTTTGGAGGATTTTATTTAAAAGGGGTGATGGCAAAAATATAGGGTGGTAGTAGAAAAATACAGGGTAGTGGCCTACAACACTAAAACAAAGAATGGGGAACATTGTATTATGTCACATCCAACTAAGAATGTATACAAGATGATAGTGAGGAAATTAGCTCACAAAATTGCAGCCATTGACATCATTCAAGACACTTACATACATGTCTGTCTATCTTTGGTTATTTGTTTCTCTTAAAGCCCTTGTCATTCTGCATATACAGTACTTTCAAATTGTTTTAGCAACTTTTGGCAAATTTTATTTTGTATTTGGATTTTAAGTAATTTTGTCCTGAGCTGACCAACTCTGAAACTCTTAAAAAATAAATAAATAAATAAATCTGAAAAGCTCTAAAAGAACCAATCACAGTGCTGCCCGCCCATCTGGTAGTACTATTCAGCACCTCACTGGAGACATGGATAGTTCCAGAGGGTTGAGGGCTAATGTGGTCCCTCTGCACAAGAGTGGCAGCAGGGAAGGGCTGCAATTACAGGCCAGTCGCCTCACATTAGTGGTGGGGAAATGAATGGAAAGCCTGCTAAAGGAGAGACTGAGGGGTACCTAAATGCAAATGGACTGCAGGACCACTGGCAGCATGGTTTCACAGGGAGAGGTCATGTCAGACAAATCTTATACATTTCTTTGACTGGGTAACGAGTTAGGTGGATCAAGGGAAGTCAGTGGATGTGGCCTATCTAGACTTTGGTAAGGCCTTTGACACTGTACCAGAAAGGAGGCTAATTAAGAAATTTAGCAACCTGGGAGTTGGGGAGAAGGTGGTAAGTTAGATATCAAACTGGTTGAAGGATGGGAGACAGAGGGTGATGGTAAAGGGAATTCATCTGGGTGGGTGGGAGAGTGACCAGTGTAATATCACAGGGATCGGTACTGGGTCCTGTCCTCTTCAGTGTCTTCTTAAATGACATTGCTGATGAACTGGAGGGAAAGGTGTGTCAGTTTGTGAATGACATAAAAATCTGCAATAGGGTGAACACCCAGGAAGGGTGGAAGAGAATGCAAAGGGACCTGGGGAAACTAGAGGAGTGGTCCAGGGTGTGGCAGCTGGGTTTCAGTGCCAAAAGTGCAGAGTCATGTACAAAGAAAGGGAAACCCGGCAGCTGTGTGTAAGGTGGGTGGGAGGTACTTACAGTCACGGTGTGAGAAGGACCTTGGGGTAATCCTATCTGATCACACAGTGGCAGAGCAGTGCGACAAGGCAGTAAGCGAGGCTAGCTGGATGCTGGGGTGCATAGGAGGGGGATTTAGCAGGAGAAGGAGACAGTGTTGCAATATATCACTCGCTAGTGAGACCCCACTTAGAGAACTGTGTCCAGTTCTGGGCCACACCTCCGCTAGGACATTAACAGAGTTGAAGCGGTTCAAAGGAGGCCTGCCAAAATGGTGTGGGGTTGCACGAGAAACCATATGAGGAGAGACTGTGGGCAAACAGAATTTATCAGCAGATGAGGACCGCTGTTCCACCTAGTCTGCCACTGCAGACCTTATCTGGTTCCACCTCCCCGCCCGGCTTTGACACCAGTTTTCATTTATACCTATCCTGTGCATGTTTTCACCCACTACCCCTGCTGGAAGTTTGTTCCAGGCATCCCCACCCTTTCAGTAAATACTTCCTCAGATCCCTCCTAAAATTCTCCCTTACAGATTCTCCCTCCACCCCGTGCGTGCTTCCTAGCTCTTGTACACTTTCTTTTCTGAAAAATGCTTCCTTCCTGTACCTTATTCACCCTGTTAGGTATTTAAAGCTCTCCATCATGTTCCCTGTCCTCTCTTCCAGGGTGTACATGTTTAGATTCCTCAGTCTCTTCTCATAGGACATTTGGTGCAGCTCCTGCCCCATTTTTGTTGCCCTTTTTGGATGGCCTCTACCCTGTCTTTGTCCTTTCTGAGGTGTGGTCTCCAGAACTGGACACAACACTCCAGTTGTGGACTCCGCCAGTGATCGATACAGTGGAAATACCACCTCCTTCTTTCTGCTGGTGATACCCTCCTTATGCACCCCAGCATTCCAGTGACTTTCCCTGCTGCTTTAGGAAGCTCAACATGTACTCCCTGGCGGAGAGGATGGTGAGAGGGACAGATTGATACCTATAAGTACCTCATTTTGGGGGGCAAGGTGCAGGAGGTGAGTCTCTTTCAGAGGTAGATGAACACCAGAACACAGGGGCATACAGTGAAGCTTGAGGGGAGTTTGAGAGGATGTGAGGAAATACTTCTTTACAGAAAGGGTGGTGGATGCCTGGAACAGCCTTCCAGAAGAGATGGTGGAGTTGAAGACAATGGGCAGCTTCTAGCATGCTTGGGATCGGCACATGGGCATAATAGGTGGAGGAAAGGGAGGAGGGAGGGACAACTGTGACCTAGTTAGGGTCCATGGTGTAGTGATGGGCAGGTAAAATAGGGTAGACTAGATTGGCCTTTATGCCGACAAATCCTGTGTTTCTATGAAACTGCAACTTTGAAAGCAGATCTAACCAAAAGCAGCATGGCACCCTTGTATTTCTTTCCTTTGCTGTTTCACAGCCATATTTTACATCTATCAGAGTTTTATGAAAATGACATGGGTATCAAATTTTTATGCATAAAACATAAATATTTTCCAGGTTTTGGGGATGTTGGTTCAAAAGGTGTCATAATATTGTTAACTTACTCTTATTTTTACATTTGTGGAAAAAATGAAGAAAACATCATGACAAATGACGTGTCCTTGTTCCACTTTTTTTTTTATTTCACACTCATGTTGACACCTAAAACAGTGATGTTAGCTTTGCATCTTACTGTTGTTATCTTATTGCCAACAGCCCACTCACCACTACCAATGCTACTGGTCAACTTAAGCCCATGTGGTAATGGTGTTGGAACTAAATGGAACTGTAATGGTTTTATGTTCACAAATGTACTCCTTCTTTTAACCTTGAATTTGTAGCAATCTGTCAACCATATCAGTACTTCTATATGTATCTTTAAATTGTTAGGGCATTGTCTGTTCTGTCCTTTGTTTTATCTTTTCAATAAAAATATTTTACAAAAAACCCAAAACAGTGATGTTACAACAATATAAAACAATGACCCTTACCGATTGTTTCCATAAAGAGGGATAAGGTTTCACCATGCAACTTTAATGTGGCAACCCATGTGTTTTGTTGTTGTGGATTTTAAATGTTTACATGACCATCATGTACTGGGCAAAACATTATGAATCTGACATGGTCTTGCTGAAATCCAGGGAATGACCTTAAAGCTGAACGCTTGGAGAGGCCAATAGATGGGCATGTGTTGTAGTAGCTTAGTCACAGAGCTGTGAATTGGAGATCACAGGTTTAATCAAATCCCACTTTTGACAGTGGCCTACCACATCACCCTGAGCAAGTCCTTTGAATTTTATTTATTTATTTAAACATCTGTAACCGGAAAGGCACACTGAGCCTTTGCTCGATTCCAGGTGTTATCTGGGGAGGGGTTGGGGATATCTTATAATTACATACAATAAGCTACATATCAACATACAATAAGCTACAGTCTACAAGGTCCCCTAGTGGGGACTCCATCATAAGAGGGATCCAGCTAGGAACACAGGAGGGGAGGACAGGGAGGTGAGGTGCCTACCAGGTGCCACGGCATGGAGGGATGGAAGGAAGATCCTGGGGATCACTGGGAAGGCAAGACGGAGGGTGAGCTGGATGTCATTATCCACCTAGGTACTAATGACCTGGCAAATGGGGAGCCAAAGGAAGTTCAGGAAGAGTTTAGGAAATTGGGGAGGGTCTCGAGCAAGTAGCTACTTCTGTCACTTTCTCAGAAGTACTTCCTGCGAGAGGCAAGGAGAGCATAGAGTGCATGCACCAGGAACTTTAACTCATGGTTGAAGAACTGGTGCTGTGAGGAAGGGTTTGGATTCATTGGTGACTGGGGACCCACCTGGAGGGATGGAGGTTTGTTCAAGCCTGACGGCCTGCATCCATCCTGAGGGAATCCAAGCACTCAATGATGAGTTTAAATGCTACATTGACAAGCATTTAAACTAGCAAAAGGGTGGCAGACCAGCAAGGAGGGCACTACTTGCTCACCCCCACAGCTAGCAGTGGAACCAGTGAACCAGAGGAGTGGCTATCTCTGCAAAGCAGTGTGCAAAAGATGAAGATTAGTGCCCAAGAGGTGGATAGGCAGAAAAGGGCAAAATTCAGCAGAAGGGCAGACAGCAAGGAGAACCAGGGATAAAGGACAACCAAGGAAGGGCTGGAGTAGAACAGCGAAACAGTCTAGGTGAGGTCAAATCATGGAAAACCATGTGTGCAAATGCCAGGAGCCTTAGCAACAAGATGGAAGATCTGGAGGCTGTCATGGTGCAGTCAGACCTGGACATTGTGGCCATCACTGAAACCTGGTGTAATGATAACCACGACTGGGAGATGGCCATACCTGGCTACAAGATATTCAGAAGAGACAGAGCAGGCAGGAAGGGAGGAGGAGGAGTGGCACTGTATGTGAAAAATGACATAAGGGCCACACAGATCCAGGAGGAACAAAATGGGGAAGAGATACTGTGGGTTAAGCTGGAAAGGAAAATGGGCCAGCCATCCGCACAGGTGTGGTCTATAGACCACCAGTCCAGGAGGAAGAAACAGATAGAGAGTTGATGCTAGCCATCCAAAGGATGGCAGACAAGGGTGAGGTAGTACTGGTTGGAGACTTCAATATTCCAGACATGGACTGGAGCATCCCAGCAGCAGTATCAACTAGGAGCAGATTTATCCTGACTCCTTCAGGTGCCTTCCTCAAGCAACTGGTCATGGAACCAACTCGGCAGAAGGCAATACTGGACCTTGTGCTCACAAACAGGGACAGTGTGATGGGGGTAACAGTGGGGGAGCACCTGGGGAACAGTGACCACCAGTCATTGTGGTTTGAAATCACAGAAAGAGCAGAACCAAACCACACAAAAACACGTATCCTGGATTTTAGGGGCAGACTTTGGGAAAATGGGCGATACTTGAAAGAGGCATTAAGGAAATGGGACAGGAATCAAGTTGAGGAACAGTGGGCAGTATTTAAATGGGAATTACAAGAACAACAGAATTATGCATTAAGCAGGTTAGCAAGAGGAAAAGGAAGAGGAGACCATTATGGTTTTCCAAAGAGGTAGCAAAGAAAGTGAAAGCCAAAAGATTGCATTCAGGCAGTACAAAAGACACAGGCAGAAGGGGATAGAGAAGTACCAAGAGAAGCAAAGGGAGGCAGGGAGGTCAGTAAGGAAGCCAAAGCTCAGACAGAAGAACACATTGCAAAATCAGTGGGTAGAGGGACAAAACCTTTACAGGTACATAAGTGAAAAAAGAAAGACAAAGGAGAGATAGTGAGACTGAAGGGGAGGATGGGGGTCGTGGAGGATGACAACAGTAAAGCTGACATATTGAACAAGTATTTCTGCTCAGTCTGTACTGAGGAAGAGGAGGGTAAATGGGTCTGAAGGGAGTACAAGGGTGAGAATGGTGCAGAAATGGACACAAGTCCCTTTACATGAGAAAGGGTCCTGAAGGAACTGGAAGTAATAAGAGTTGATAAAGCAATGGGGCCAGATGGGTGCAACCCAGGGTCCTTAAAGAACTAAGAGAGGTGGTGGCTGAACCTCTGGCTATCCTGTTTAGCCAATCACTGGAAACAGGGAGGTACCAAAGACTGGAGGACAGCAGATGTAGTCCCTTTATACAAAAGTGGGAACAAAGAGGAAGCAGGGAACTACAGACCAGTCAGCCTCACCTCAGTAGTGGGAAGATCATGGAAGCACTACTGAAGGAGAGATTGGTGGAACATCTGGTTGTCAATGGACTACAGGACCCAAGGCAGCATGGTTTCTCCAGGGGAGGTCATGTCAGACCAACCTCGTTGAATTTTGACTGGGTGACTAGGGAGGTGGATCAGGGAGGGCAGTGGACATGGCCTATCTGGACTTCAGCAAGGCCTTTGACACTGTGCCACATAGAAGACCATTACACAAACTGGGGAATATGGGTGGGGCAGAACAGTAGTGTGGTGGGTAGGTAACTGGCTGGGTGGCAGGACACAGAGGGTGGTGGTAAATGGCTGTCACTCCACAGAGGGAAGAGTGACCAGTGGGGTACCACAGGGATCAGTGCTGGGACCAGTCCCTTTCAACATCTTCATCAGTGACATTGCGCAGGACCTAGAAGGCAGAATTTCACTGTTCGCTGATGAAACAAAGCTCTGTAACAGAGTAGACACACCAGAGGGTGTAGACAGAATGAGAAGGGACCTGCAGAAACTTGAAGAATGGTCAGGGGTTTGGCAGTTGAAATTCAATGCAAGGAAGTGCAAGATAATGCATGTGGGCACAAAACCCTGGCACAATGTATCAATTGGGGGTGAGGATATAGCATGCATCAAGCAGGAAAGGGATCTTGGGTTATCATCTCTGATGACCTCAAGGTAGGGAAACAGTGTGACAAGGCAGCAGGTAAAGCAAATAGGATGCTGGGATGTATAGGCAGGGGCATCACCAGCAGGAAAAGGGAGGTCATAATTCGCTATACAAGACACTAGTGAGGCCCCACCTGGGAGTACAGTGTACAGTTCTGGAGACCATACTACGTAAGGACATAGACAGGGTAGAGAAGGTCAGAGGAGGGCAACAAAGATGGTGCATGGATTGCATCACAAGTCCTATGAAGACAGGGTGAAGGAACTGAACATGTACTCCTGGAGGAGAGGAGGAGAGAGGGATATGATAGAGACATACAAGTATCTTACAGGGAGGAACAGGGTGCAGGAATACACTATTTTAAGCGAAAAAGATGTTCCAGGACTAGAGGGCATGGGATGAAGTTGGAGGAGGACGATTCAGAGGAAACATGAGGAAGAATTCTTCACAGAACGGGTGGTGGACAAGTGGAACACCCTGCCAGAGGAAGTGGTGGGGGCTGAAACAATCATGGGATTTAAGAATGCATGGGATAGACATAAAGGAATTCTGGAGGTCAGGGGTAAGGGGCAACAGACTCTAGGAAAACATAAACTGAACTTACAAGCTCAAATGGGCAGACTGGGTGGGCCATAGGCCCTTATCTGCCGACACTGTCTATGTATCTATGTATGTATCTATGTAATACAGCAGGTACTACTTGGTAACGGCAAAAACTGACATAAGAAAATCAGAAAACTTGAGGTCAAGATATATTTCAAAGAAAACATGATGAGGACTGTCAGAGCAACAGTTTGGTGTCAAGAGCAGCTTTTAAGTGCTTTTAGGGCAGAAGTCAGAAGGCCAAAAGGGGGGGCTGGATTGGTTCAGTTATGACAGAGACAGGAGGGGAGGAAGGTGGCAGAATGTCCTGTGCTTAACTCTTCTTATCTGTAAACTTGGGTAGAAACAGAAACGCACTAAGGACGACATGCTGCATATCAGTGGAATTACTTGAAAGAAAAAAAAAGAATAAAGAGAGATCTGTGTTTGTGCAGAATGTTGCTGAAGTAAGCACTCGGCTTTTTATGCAGTAAGCAGCAACTCATTATAAAAAGAACAACTTTGCCATGTAGCTTGTGATGAAAACTTGGAATTTCATAAACTTAGCATTTTTAACTCTTTCCATTTGAAAGAAGTGTTTTTGTTTTTTGCAGTGTTCATTTAAGATAGGATTTTGACTTGATTAACAGAAGTACTGAGCTTTTAAAATGTGTGGCCTTTCAAACCACAAGTCAAGAGCACCCTGTTTGCAAAGGTCATGTTCTGGTTGGGGAGCTCTGGGTTAATTGTTCATTTGTTCATAGCAATGAGAAGTTGTTGGATCAAGGTTATGTGAAAACTGGTGCCAACTGTATCCACATTGTCTAAGGCAGGGTGGTGTATGGTGGCTGTGGTGTACTGAATCATGTGTAACGTGGAGCATTTTGATAACGGTTTAGTGGCTGTGTTGTTTTGTGCTATAATGAAGCAATATGGCATTGACACAGTGTGTAGTTATTGTGGGATAATGTCACTCCTTGGCAAGTGCGGCATAAGTGCCTTATGCACCCCAGAAATGCTAGCATTCCACAAGTGTACAAAATCTGAAGTGCGCTTTTTGCGATTCAAAAATGGCTTCACAGATCTTTATTTTAAAGACTGGTTGAGGTGCCGGATGGCCCACTAGGTAGTGTAATGAGACGTGCTCCCACATTGGCTGTCTGAGTTCAGGAGTGGACTCACGAGCCGAGTTGGACAGCCTGAAGGGCTGGGCGCCCCAATCAGGGAGGGACTAATACTAGGTTTCACCATACTAGTGACTACTGCTGTGGGCCATAGAGCTTGGTCCTCTGTAGAGGTATTATACATATGTGTGAGGTTTGCATTGATACAGGGACTGTGCCTGGTGTCAGGGCTTGCAGTGGGAGAAGAGAGGGTGGCAAATAAGAATGAGCACCATCCGCCACTAATGACAGCTCTGGTACCCTTGGATCCCACTCCATATGGATCCCTGCTAGTGTGACTGTGTGGGTGGTGGTGTTTAGAAGTTGCGGAACCAGAAAATCGCTTAAAACAGGCAGGTGGCTGGGGCCAAAACTTGAACTGCGATAATAGCAAAATAATGAGTAATGAGGTTCAAAACTTTAAGTATTTCTGACCTGTGCTGTTACGCTTGAATAATGCACATCATGAGATATGTGACCTATCCCAGGTCTTGCATTCTCTTATCAGTTTTGTTTGCAGTTAGACATTGTATCCCCTGCCGCGACATAGCATCCAGTCGACTGATCTCAGCAGCCTTGCCACTGGAACCTCCAGGGACTTACCTCGCCCAGCTTTTCTCCATGGCTTACCCCATGGCGGGATTCCTCGGGCACTGCACTGCCTGCGAAATGGATCTAATGAGGGCACTTTGGCCCCAGGCCCTCCATGGCTTAGCCCCCATGGCGGGGTCCAACGGTGGTGCTGCCCACTGACATGCATGGAGCCTGTGCGGGAGAGGGGTCCCGAGGTCCAGCATAGAGCCCAGGAGAGGCCGGCTTCATCCTCACTGTGCCCAGCCATTTTCTGCATTTCTGGAAGGGTGGGCTGATGTGCAGTGCCGACACAGATGCACCACGCACTCTACTGTGCATGAGGCATCACCGGTCACTGTTCCTCTAGCCCTGTTGCAGTGGATTGCCCCAAACCTCCACTAGGGATCAGACTAGTAACGAGACCCCAACATCCCTCCCTCCTCCCTAAAGGAGGAGAGCAGTCCACCGGATGCTCAATCCTCCTCTTCCGCCGACCCGTGACCCGAGTCTGCCTCAAATCTGGGTCGCTGGGCGGGAGAAGGTAAGGTGCCCAAGGCACCTCATCCTCTGTGCCACCAGGCTAGCTTATCAGTTTTGTAGCCTTACTGTTCATTCCCAGCTGTGAATCCAGTCACTGTTAGATAATTTTTCTAAAATGTGTTGTAAGAATGATTTGGATAAGCCGTTGCCTAGCATGCTGATTTAGTGTGCTGATGTAGTAGCACATGGACCATCTGCGTGCGAGGGTTGCAGATTTGAAAACCAGTACCACTGGCCAGCTTGAGAGCTGAACTGAGTGCTCCATTTTTATGGCTTTGGGCAGAGCCTACAGCCGCTTTGCCATCAGTAGCTTGAAAACGTCCGACCATGGCACGCACTTGGACTTTTGAAGTATTCTTCTGAAAGTCCATCAGAGATGGGAACACTCTGCCACGTCGCTATGGTGTAACAGCCGCACTATTTTGACTGTTACTTGCATTCTAGTACAAGAACTGCACATGCGCAGTTCCGCTGGGGCCATCTTGGAAATTTCAGAATGCCATTCACTGCAACTACGCGTTGCAGTTGCACTGCCGCCACTGTGGCGCTATGTGTGCTAGCTCTCCGGAGCTTTGGAAGCTCACCACAGCTGTATCGGCTCTGGCTAGAGCTTGTAATGACTTTCCATCCCTTGCTTATCAGGCACATGAAAGGAACAGCTACAGCTTTTCATCTCATAGTGCCATTGCCAGTTTTGCATTTTGGAAATGTCAGCACTGGTCTCTGTGCCGCAAGGTACAGTCACTCCCTGCAGACCCAGGAACTCTAGACACTGGCTGCAATGTAGCTTATAGTTGTGTGTCCACACAAGCAACTTAAGGTGGTAATCAACTGAAAAATATTGTGGAACTATGGAGTTCACACAGTTTCCTCATTCCCATGAAGGAAACCGTGATATTGTTGGCCTCTTCTAATTGTATTTCAGTGAGATTTGCTCAGTTCTGAAGGAAAAAGAGATTTAAAATATATTCTGAGTTAGCACTGTATATGGAGAGTGCCTCACCAAATTAAGGCTTCTTCAGCCCTAAGTCCATATTTTCTGAGAAGAAATCCATACATTGAAACAAAACAAAAAAAAATAGGGACAAACAGATTTTAGAGTAGTTCTGTAGGTCTGTAAATGAACATATGCAGCCTTTATGCTGTGAAAGATCTATATGGGTGTAGCTTACAAGTGGCATTCAAAGGTGCTCAATAACAACAAAAATAAGTATTGTCTATGCTCTCACTCAAGTTTTAATATAAGTGACTCAGCAAGCTGCACAGTCTCCTCTGAGACCAGAAGATTGGTAAATTGTGGGTTCTAGTCACATACCAGAAACTAGGCTTTAATCCCAGTACTGACTAGTGCAGCATTTGGGCAGTGGGTGCTGCACTCCTGAGGTGCCTATTTTAGATGAGACGTTAAACTGAGGTCCCGCCTGCCTGTTCTTGTGCTTGTTCATGTGGAACTTAAAAGATTCCATGGCACTAATTGAAACTAGTATGTGTCCTGGCTAAATATCTCCCAATAAGTATGTCAACTCTGTATCTCCATCTCCACCCCGGATGAGGTTGAAAATAGAGTTGCCTAGCCCTCCTTTGCTGGTGAACAAAAACTACTTTCATGTTCCCTGAGCCAGTGAAGCTGTACTGATACACAATCTGCGAGGGAGGGCAGGCAAGCAGCCAAAGCCAGTTCCTTTTTTTTTTGTTTGCGGCTGTACTTTTCCGCCTACACTTCTGACTGGGCCCCTTTTGGCCCCAGGCAACCACCTAGCTCCATACCCTCCCTGTTTCCTACCTCCTTTCCTGGCTTATCCACTTCAGAGCATATACCCATTGAAATGAACACAGAAGGCTGTGTAGAGCCAAGTATACTGGGCCTCTACTTGCAGGCCAGGAAACTTTTCTCTTGGTTTTCTCCCTCTCTGGACATTGGCAGCTAGGGCTCCAGTTCACACTGAGGTATGCAGCTGTGTGCTGATGTGAAGAACCAGACAACATTCTCCCTCCCAGCTGCTCCACTGCTCCTCTTGCTATGGTCATGCATTTCCCAGTGCTGTGGCCGAGCTTGGCATCTCCTCCCAGAGAAGAAAGTGTCCCGTGAGATGCTTAATCCTTCTCTCGCTTGCTTGTTCCTCCAGCAATCCAACCTGGCTCTTGAACCAGTGCTGCTATTGTTGTGATGGCCAGCACTGCTGTCGTACAAAGGACCGACAGCCAGAGTCAATTCCAGTTTGTGGTCAGCTGGTGTCCTCCTTTCCGCTAGTCATCACGTGCATCACCTGTATATCATTGCTAGTCCCAGGATGGCACACCTGAGTCTGCTTACAAATGCTTTTCTCCAGGGTGGCAGCATTGAATACTGCCACCACACCACTGGCCAGCACACTTCGTGCCATTTAAGTGAACTGTTTTGGATTAATGGACTATGTCCACTAAAAAATTCTGTCTGGATTGGTTCTACTATCCAAAGAGCTAATTTCTAGCAACAAGAGTTCACTTGTGATATCCTGCAGATAGCAGCATCTTAGCTCAGAGGTGATGCACCAGAGACGGAACTTTAGAATCTTAATGTTCGAACGGTACCATGTGGCCACACTCCCCTGGCATTCCAATGGTAGATTTTTTTTCTCTGCTGAAGAGACTAGTTGCCCTGAATTCCTAATCATGTCTCTGGGACTAGGCTTTTTAGTTTTGACTACTGTTGCATAATCATGTGAAGTGTTTGGGTTTATTCGATACTCTGCATTAGTTTATCTTATTTTTTTTTTTTTTTTTAGTATTAGTTCCATTGCGATTTCTGAATCAAGGAGACCCATGGTTTTTGATGGTTTCATGTTGGCTTGCAGATTCCAAATCAAACAAAATAAATTAATTTGGTTTAAATTGGACTTTATTTGTAAAACAGTTATACTTTTTTTTCACCAGTGCAATCTCTACTATGAGTTTTTCTTTTGCTTCTTGTCAGATTAGCACAAGAAGAAATCCTATCAAGAAAACAGGGCATACAGGATTTAAACAGTGTATACCTGTAAGCATTGGTTGGCTAAAGCTGATGTCGACCACATTTGCTTTGTTTTTTGGGACCAGATCATAATTTTTAAAATTGGCTGCAGATCACAGTTTTGAAAATTATGAACTCTGCAAAAGTTTTCTGCCCTAAACGAAGGAAACAATGGGCAGATAAATGTTAGTCTTTGTATCAGCTTCCAGAACATCTTCACTAGAGTGCGGTCCTGTAAAACTATCAAAGTACTATATAAAATCGAAAGAAAATTACCACTGAAAGTAGACTGCATGCTTTGGATAGCTGTTCTCTGCAGTGGTATCTGATACCAAGGAGACTAAAAATCTGCAAAGCACTGCTCTGTAAAAGGCCTGTTGTCTCTTCAACCCAGTGAAACAGAAAAAAAACTGCTAAGCCATCTTCCACTACGCCAAGCTCCCAGATGGGAACACTCTGACAGCCATAAAAAGCAAAAAAGAAAAAGCTTTCTGAAATCCAGGCAGATATTACAGATGGCAAAAGAAAGCAGTGGGGAAGGCACGTTCCAGTCCCCTGATCTGAAAAGAAAATAGAGGAATCAGTGCAAGAGAAACATTCCCTTCTTGAATTACATTAGACAAATGTGGTAGCTTTTGAAAACATTGCAGAGTATTGAAACCTCTCTCTGATGCGTCTCCTGGTGTGTGTCCCCGCCGAAGGTATGTGAGGAGGAAAAGATTTCTCAGCGAATGTTGCTGAGGAGGAGTACTTCAAGGAGGCTGACAACTATTCATCCTGTACTGTATTTCAGGACATGGCTGATGTGCATACTCTGCTTGTTACTGAATCAGAAGTGGATATAGAGGAGGCAGAACTCATGAATATGCTGGTTGTGACCTCGATTGAAAAGAGTTTCTGTGCCCCTCCATAAGGCTTTTAAAAAGACCACTAAGATTCTTGCTGTGCCTTCAGCTGCTATGGCTATACACAGGACAACTGAGAAATATGTGGCACTCGAGGAGGACTTTGAGGTCATATATACTGACCCTGACCTGAGGGTGTTATTCAGGCAGCTGTCTGCAGGAATGAAAATGTTAATTTCTCAGTAGCACCTCCTGATAAAGATTCCAGAAAAATAAACCTAATAGCTAAAGTGGCATGCACTACCCCACTCTGTTAAGCCAGGCAGTGTACCTTAAAGGGAACAGGAATTTATTTTTTTTGTATTACTTCACCATGTGTACATAATTAACAAAATGTCCATGTAAAAACAGTGTGTTCTGTTTATTTTATTTACCTTTCTGCCTATTCTCTGGCAAGTGCTGTTAGGAGTATCCACATTGTAACAAGGCACGAGAAAGTATGAACAGGTGTTGTCTGTCTGGTGAGCCCATTCCCTACTGTCATTCCATGCAGTTGCTTGATTTACTGTACTAGTGTGACTGATTGACTCCGAATAAGTCATTGATTTGTATTGGATAAAACATCACAGTTTTTGTTACAGTACCTCATGATTTGTGTAAACAGATTTTAGAAATGTAACAAACTGAACAATCACAGAAATTAAGCTTAATACGAATATCTGCTGGTGATAATTTGCACCACATCCTCCAAGACTGCTGGCACATACAGATAGACACCGCAACCACAGGATTGCTACGGCAATTGTCAGCGGCGACATCGGGGAATGATGCCATCAATAATGCCTCCAACTACCTGTCTGTGTTGCTGCTCGGTGTCACTGTGTCTTTCATAGTGGCAGTGCCGATGACTGTTGCCGCTACAGCTCTATGCACCCATCGGTGTCCCAATCACCAGCCCTTCTGTGCTGTGCCTTTTATTGCTGCTCACTGTCCCTGTCAACAGCGCTTAGCATGGTTCACACTGTACCGGGGATGGGAGCGCCCAGCCACCCAGTCTCCCACTGTTGCCTGTCACCATTTCACTTTCTCTGTCTGGCCCGCCACTGTCGGAGCTAGGGGAGAAGCTGACGACCGATTGGGCAAGGTAGTCTTAATGTGCACTCCAGGTGGGTGGGAAACCACATTCATGCATACTAATTTTGACAGTGGGTCGCTGCACCGCCGCAGTTCTCACGTAGGAGAAGCAAGACATATATGCGCACTCATTGTCGCTACTGCAATGAGTTTATGGTGCGGAACGAGGTCAGTGCTGTGTTACAGGTACTGGCACAGGCACAAGTGCTGTATTGACTGGCCAGGATGCCTTCATTGTGTGGGATATTTACAACTTTAAAGCAGTAGTACAGTGTATCTTGAGCTGAGTGGCTAGTTGGCTTGTTAGTTCTGCTGGCAGCACAGAACAACTGAACACTGCTCTTCAGACAGCCTGGGTTTAATCTCCAGGTTTCTTTCAGAGCTGTGCAAAACCATGAGACTCCTCTTCTATGGAAACTCCGCTGGGAACCATGTGTTCCACAAAACTCTAATGATAATGAAGACATTGCGGAATTAGAATTCCCAAGTCCACATATTGCAGGGGTAAAACAAAATGTTGCCAAACAAAGCCACAGACCTCTTCAATTCTGAAATTGTCTGCATTCCCCACCTACTTGCAGAATCCTTTCAGTGGTGAATAGTTGATCAATGACAAGTAAATATTATATTGCCGGTTGCACTTGGGTAGGAGAGTTACATGTGGACTCCCACCACCGAGGCCAACTGGAATGCCTCTGGCACTCAAAATGTCCATTGCACTCAAAGAATGACAAATATATTTTCAGAATAGTTTCCTATACTTGTGTTGCTTCCAGTATAAATCTAACTGCAAAAGACATCTGAGCCTCCCGAACAGTCAGGATATGTGGCAGTGTACTGTATGCATGCAATTTCAAGCTGGCACAAGACAGTGATTTTCAAACGTTTCTGTATTTGTCATTAGCAAAATGTTATTGCATTTTAGACATCCTGTTTAAATACTGCTGAGTGTAATGGGTGTGTTCTCAACACAGTAATTTAATTGTTGAAAGGATCCATCGTTCTTGTGCCCCATAACAGATAAAATATACTGTGCATTATGCACTAATTTATACGGATTACCTGCCCTAGTGTGTGTGTGTGTGTGTCATGGTGGGTACACAATGTAGGTGGCTGGGGTGCGGGTGCAGTTAGCTGTGAACTGTTTTCTTTTCTAGACTGGATTAAAAAAAATACAGGTTCCTCAGGTCTTTCCTCTAATCTTCAGTCTGACCCCAATGTTGGATAGGTGGTTTATGCTGTTGTGTTGCCACCTGTGTAATCTCAATCACAAATTAAATATAGCTGAACTACCACAAATGCTACTAGGTTAATATGTATAAAGTCAGTAAGGAACCCCCAAAAAAAAACAGACTAGCTACAACAGTAGTGATAGTTGCCCGCGGTGATTGGGGGAGCTGGTGGGGTAAGAGAAATTAGTATCTGAGATACTAATGTAACCCTAGGTGGCGCTATCCCGCGGCTACTACCCTGCTTGCTTGGCTAGTAGCAGGTTAAGGGGCCTGAGTTCTGAAACGGGTGCCTCCACCCGGAGGTCAGGTTGGGAGTGGTCAAGCACCTGGGCGCAGCCTCCTGACACTGTAACCACCTCTTTTCCCTCTAGTGGCCCGAACACTGTACGATAATCACTTTCACAATACCCTGGTACACCACACAAGTACCCACACTGTTTGCACTTACCACCAGGGCTAGTTCCTCTGGCTCGACCCTGGGGACCCACTGTAAAACAAGGTTATGCACAGCAAATAGCAACAGTACAATACTTTGAGCACAAACTGGAACCACAGATTACATGCAGAAAAGTTGAATCTGATTTATTCAGGGACTTGAACAAGGAGGGCAAAATCAGGTTAATTAGCTTAAAGGTTATATCAATCAAGCAGTTATGCATGTGCTTTGAGTCCCCCACACACAGTCGCACCTCTGGGTACCCAGGTGAAGAGATGGGTTAGCCAGGACTGTTGCCCTGGGTTGGCCGGCCTCACAGCTGGTTGGGGCCCTGTGATAGAAAACGCAACATGCACAGTACACAGTATTTGTAATCTGGAGCCAGAGGGCTCAGTTTCGTAGAGGAAACGAAACAAGACAATCAGATGACACACTCAGATTAAGCTGTTGCAGGGAGCTACACTGGTATTTACTCACGATACCCGAGACTGGACACAGGCTGGATGAAAATTGAGACAGCAGGTGGTTGATCTGGAATGCCAGGAGTCGCAGAGGCATTGTTCCTGGCTGGGCCAGTCTGGCAAGGCCCAGACTGCATGGAGACAAATTCGGATGCAGTCCGTTTTGGGCTGGATACAGCTTCCAGCAAGCAGAACACAGTTCACACAGTGGGAACTAACTCACGACCCACTAGCAGCTCATAGCCCATTTACATGTAAGGGAATTCTACTGTACCAGGCAAAGGCTCCCTGGTCACAATCGCAAAGTCTCTGCACACACTGGGAGCTTAGGGGTAGCTGGAACTCCTAACAGGCTGATCGCATTCAGCAAAATCTTTGGTCTTCTTCAGGTTGAGCCTGGCCCACTTCAGTAGCTTACTTTAGTCACACAAACTTGGATTTAGTCCAAAATAATTCTCTTCTCTTCTCTCCTCTCAGGAGCAGCAAGCAGACATGCAGGCCAAACCTCAGCCTTTTCACAGTTCTCCCATGCGAATCCACTCAGGATTGCTGCTCAGAATCACTTCAGCTCATTCTTCTTTAGCTTCCAGCTTAGATCTGCCTCAACTGCCAGCAAGCCTGGGACTTTCCCCAGATCAAATGGTTTGGTTGGCTGATTTGGCTGTCAGTCAAAGCAAGAGCTCCCCTTCAGTTGCAAAAGGGTGAAAAAGTTCAAAACTACAGTTCTTACAGATTTTGACTTCAGACAGCTCCTGTAGTCCGCACATTTTAGATCCCACCAGAACTGATTGGTCCAATTTGCAGTCCAGGACCAAGACAGTGGAGACAAACAAAACAGTCCTTGCTGCAAAGAAAGCGTGTTAGACAAACTACATTACCATTAACACTCTAAATGATTTTCAGCAAATAGTTACATATTTCAACAGAGCTCCCTTCCAGATTACTTATGCTGCAATCAGGCAGCTCTTAAAGAGACAGTACACAGAGGCTAAACAAACTCTGATAATCACATTTAAACTGCCAAAACACAGGACACCAGCCTGGCAGTGAGCATTTAGGCAAGCTCAAGGAAGACTTTTGGGAACCCCCATTTGTAGGGGTTACACCAATACCACAATAATGCGAATGTACTACCATATTATGCATATACAGAGACTGGTCAAGGTGTTACATGGTGGTTATGTTCCATTTAGTTGCGTGTTTTGTTTTTATCTTTGTTTTTGAGTACCCTTGGTGTGCATAGATCATGAACGGTAGTACAGCATATATGGAGACTGTCCATATGGTCATTGGCTTGCATTACCCAACAGTGGGGTATGGGTTTAACTGAACAGTAACTAATTAGCAAAGCTAAAATAAAATAAGCATACAAAAAATGTAAAGGGGTATAATCGATTTAAGGCATAGGAATAAGAATAAATCAATCTAAAATGATAGTAAGAGATCAGTGCAATTGATATTGAGACCTGCCTTCATATGTTAATATTATTTGAATAACTATAGATTTGAAGTGAAGGCAAAAAAGGAATACGCAGTGCCTCTCCTATAAAAGATAGATGCAGAAAGGTGAAGAAATAGCTGGTACTGCTAACACTGCTGAATGGCAACTGATTAAATGCATTTCAAATATCACAAGGAATAAACTTTAGAATAGAATCAAGTAAGCCTCCACAGCGCACAACACGTTGCTAACAGCTCTTCAATAGTAATGCAGGGTTCATTTTTGGGTGGGGACTGGGACAATTTGCACAGAGTTTTAATTTTGACCCACCTTTTATTCTGCTTTGGAACAACCTTTTCACTGTTATAGAGGTTTTAAACTGCTGTTTTAGGAACCGGCTCGACTGAACAACATGACCCATTATTTTTTTCATTTGACCCTCTCTTTTTATACCCAATGGGTCAGTGTTCTACATACGTAAATATCTGAAATGAACCCTGCCAATGTGCTTGTAATAAGCACATGTAAAAATATTTTGTATATTATTGGTTAACCTGAAAAGACAAAATTATTACAAGTTCATGTTTTCAAAGGTGAGCAGAGGTCTAAGGTGGGCAAGTGGCATGTTCAGTTGCAATACATGCAAACAGTGGTAGCAGGAATCAAACCAAAGTCTGTTTGATGTGCCATTTGCATTCACAGATCATTACTCAGTAATTAGGAAGTACTGCCAGCTAGACAGGTTAAAATTACAACTTACATGTTCAATTTACTCCTATCACACAGCCAACTCCGATTACTGTTACCAGAAGTGGCATCCTTTCTGAATGAGAAGTGCCATGAAGCTAGTAGTTGTCAGTTTTAGCGTGCTTGTATTGTACACTGATGAGCTACATTAAATATGTTGGGCTGGAAGTATAGCCTAGAGGTTAGAGTAATGAGCTGTGAATGAGCTTGGTACATCTAGCAGGTAGGCCTGTTCTGATCCTCCACTACCTCCAGTTGCATACTTTGTAAAGACATTTAACCTCCACAGTGCTTCTCAGATCACCTCTGAAAACATACACCAGTGCCTAGTGAACCATAACAGGTTACAAAAGAATAATAATAAAAAAATTAAAAAAAGCTCCCATTTTTGTTTGGTTGTTCTGAATTTACAGTACTGTACCTTACTGAACTACGTGACCAGTGGATCAATTTAACAGAAAATTAACCAAAAAAATGGAAACACAAGCAATTACCAAAGCAAGATATCATACCACCGAACTAGATACAAAAAATATTATCACTGTGTTTAGTATATACACCCCTTTTAAAACACACGATATAAATGACAGCCCTAGCTTCACAACCACCTACAATTACAGATGCACAAACGAAAATGGAGGGAGGGGGTTTGGTTGTTCTGGATTTGTGGTACTGTACCTTATTCAACTATATTACCAGGGAAGAATTTAATAGAAAATTAACAAAAATGGAAACACAAGCAATTACTAAAGCAAGGTATCATACCACGAACTAGATACAAAAAATATCATCACTGTGTTTAGTATATACACCTCCTTTTTAAAACACACATATATAAACGACAGCTTCTAGCTTCATGGAGATCCTCTTTCACAACCACCTACGATTACAGATGCACAAACGAAAATGGAGGGGTGCAAAAGAATAAGCTACTTGCACCTAGTAGGTGCATTTTCTTTACCAGATTGTGGTGAACTCGGAGAGTTAACAAACAGAATTAAGCAATTTTATCCAGGCTTCTGCGTGTTGACTGTCGAGGTAAGTTATTACTACAGTTGCTAATTGCTGGTATGTGGGAGGAGGCAAACTACAATAAGGACAATAGCACTATCAGTGTAATAATGAATAAAAATGGTGCCATCTCTGCTTCAAGCTGGTCTTTTATTCAACGAAAGCAACTACATAATGACAGCATGTTACTGCAGAAGTCAAACAAAGTGCCTGAATCTTACTTCCTTTATTTTTTTTTCTTTAATGTGTACGCAGATTGAACAATACGACAAACTCTAATTCTGAGCAAGTGAATTAGCAGAATTTGTGTCAGAACAGACACAAGTAATTATTCAATCTACAACAATAAAGCATATAAAGAGATAACAAAATACCTACAAGAAATAAGGAAATCGCGTCCTGGTTGCTGTCAGTTTCTGACAGCTTCATGTGCGCAAGTCTCAGTGAGCTAATGGAATGAATGAACGATAATGTCACCATTTGGCTGCCTCGCTCATTCCACCGATGTCAAAACAGGATATATAAAATGAACTGGTCCATAAACTGCCATATTTATTTTTCCTGTTTGATGACAACATTTAAAACAAAAATCTACTAACCCAATTGGCAAAAGTCAAACATGTACACAAAGCTAAAAAAAATCACATCACACTACTTGCAGGGTGCACTGTTTCATTGATTTCCTGTTCTCTTTAATTATTCTGTGCATTACCAACAGGCTGTTTGGAATACAATCCTGCCATTGTGTGAGAGCCGACTTCCTGGAGAAGCTTTACCTAGCATACAAAGAGGCTGATATGGAAGCTGCTAAATACTAAGCAAGCAACGACAGGGTCTGCGGTATTGGTCAATACCGGACCGCCTAAGGGCATAATGAGGCCCAACGCTGCAGGAGGAGGTCCTTATAGCTCCTGAACGCCTGGTATTGACCATACCGCCCACCCTGGAGGATATAATTACGCTTAGAAAATGGGCTTTAGGTAATAGTTGTATTTAATATTTAAAAATTTCACACAAAATCAATTAAAAGCCAATAAAAAGTCAGTTTTGCTATAAATTAGTTTTTCTACTAGTATACAGAGAATAACCAATAGAGGGTGCAGATGCTTTACAGAGTCAGGTTGTTCAATGTTTGCTGTCCCTCTACTCCAGCCCTAACCACCACAGCAGTTCTTTGGGAAAATGGTTTACTTTCTATGTTTATGGTCGCCTGTTGATTGTGGAAAATCTTTTTGTTTGTTTGTTTGTTTGCTTTATGATGAGAAATAAGGAGTGAGTAGAACTTGAGGGATGTTTAAATTAGCGCGAAAGGCCATAGTACTGTTACAATAAAGGTAAACGCTAGTAGGACAACTGTAGTCTTGTAGTGAGTAGTGACAGTAGTTGTTTTGTGATTTTTTTTTTTTTCCCAGTAGAGGGCTGAGAAACCAGAAAAGAAAAAAAATCGTGGACTAGAACACTTTATTTCTCCCTCCCTACCCGAAGTTGCTGTTAGTGTTTTGTTATGCAGTACATGGATTGCAATCGTGATCCTAAAAGGAGTGAAACTTACAAAGGTGCCCCTTTGAAGTGACCATCACCAAGGATTTAAAATGGCTTTTATTGTGATGGATGTTGTGACAGGAGGAGTCTTGCCAAAGAAAAGTCAGTTTGTGGCTCCAGCTTGCCCCTAGTCAAGTGTTACAAACAGCAGTCACAGAGCGTGTTGAGGAAGTGGGCGGTTGGACGAGGGAAGAGCGAGCGTGGTCGGCTCTCGGAGAGTCCTGCTGTGAATAATAATGGGCCATGGGACAAGAGGCTAGTGTAAATAAAATAAAAAAATGTAGCATGACATGAGCCCAGCACAGATTGGTGTGGGGTATCGCTGCAGCTGGCAGTGAACGCGGTGGGGCAGTATCTCTCACTAAGCGAGAGAAAAATGGCGCAATTTCAGATTTAGTGGGTGCTTTCAGGCCAACCAGCAAGCAGGGTGGGCACAAGGACACTTCAGTGGGTTAAGAGGCACTATCAGCTGGCACTTTTTATTTACACGGCCTCACTGCAAGTTTTTTTTTTTTTTAACCAGGAGAGAGACATTAAGCTGAAAGCTTGTTTACAGGTGCGACCTGGAAGCACAAGGAAGTTGTGACTTGCTCAGGGTCACACAGTATGCAAGTGAGGGCTGTGGGATTCAAACAGAGGCCTCCAGGTTTGCAGCTCAGAGCCTTAAACCACTGCGCTTTACTGCCTCTTCAGTTAATGTACCCTGCCAGCCAGTCACATTTCTAGAATTTTAAGCCCATTTTCTAATTCAGATTGTTTGTGCGAGTGACACTGCTCCATGGTTTCAAGGAAATTGAGTTTCTGAAAGTAGATTTGCATGGCTTACAGGCAAAGGTTTTGCTGCAGGATGTGTAAAATAAGACATCTGATTTCCCTTTGAAGGTACTGTAGCACTTGATTTGGTGAAAAAACAAAAGTATACATGAAAATATTGATGAGCAAAAAGCTACTATTAAGAATTACATAGAAAACGAAGTTCTCCACGCTTCCTTACAGGCCTTACAGAAGGGAGATATGGAAAGGGCTTTTCTTTTATTCTTGGTAACCAGTTAAGGCCTATTTACATGGGTGACCCTAGAGCATTGGGTAGGTTGAGTGACCTGCTCAGAGTCGCAGAGTACACAAGTGGGGAGTTGTGAGAATCATACCCTGGTCTGTTGAATGTACCACGGTTGTTCTCAGCAGTTCCAAGTCGCATCGACATAAAATTTGTTGATCGTCATTACAGCGCGGCACAATGCCGACAGTCGGCATTGTGCCGTCCGAAGCAGAAGGTTGCTTTTACGGGAGTTCACCCCGCTAGATGCCCCCCCCCTCCGCATTTTAGATTATCAAGTCGGAGTCGTTTCAAGGAGGGGCTAAATCATGGAAGACAACAGTGTTGGCAGAACTGCGGACCGCTACAGTGAACTGCAGATTTTGTCGCTGTAATGGTCTTCATGGTATTGCTCGCTGTGTGAACAGTATACCGTTCACAGCTTATTACTCCAACCTCTAGACCATAATGCCAGCCCTTTGCTCATTTCAGCAGATCCTATGTGCACCATGAATATACAGTTCAGAATGGTAGTGAGAGAGGCAAGACAAAGGGGAACCAGACAGAAGTCTGCATCAGTTTCTCTAGCTCAGGCAGAGTCATACGCCTTACGTAATCTGTCCATGTTGCCATAGATCTACTGCCAGTGGGAGGGCACCTGTGTCATTACCTTGAATGGTATAAAAGGATCACCACAGACAAGTAGATTTTGAGGAAATGATGGGGCTTAAGCTTTCAGTTTGTAAAATTTCCAAAGTTATGCAAATTTAGCTTGTTTTCATTTCAGTTATAGAGCAAAACCTCCTATTGGAACTGGAGGTGAGAACATTGTTGGAGTTAAATAATGTGGCAAGGATTTCTTTTTCCCAGCTGGTAAATTGTTCTTCTCCAGAGGTTTGTACTTATCAAGAAAAATTAAACATGGTGACCCATTCTGGGCCTGAGGCACCTGAATAGCACCGCAAGAAAGAATTACTCATGGAAGTAATGTTGTTTCTTGCAGCAGGATCCCTCACTATGTTTAATGGCAGTCATTCCTCAGGAATGAGCAGCTTCAGAGATTTAATCGAACTTTGGAATGAAATTTTGACCCGCCTTGTGGTCACGCTTAGGGTAAACTATGACCACTAAAACTAGCTACATGGCTGCCAAAACTTTTCTTAAAATTTGCACAAAAGATTTTTGAAAAAATAGTTTGCAATAAGACAGAAAACTTTTTAGTTGAAAAAAGTATAATTCAGACTACTGAACAGCAGTTGTAAAGGCACTATAACAGACGATGCTTAAGTAAATAACAGAGAACTGATCTTGGGGAGGCAGGGATTAGGTATTAGGATTGTTAAACATAGTGATAGATTCCTTGCAGAAACAACATTATTACAGGAGTAATTTTTCTTCATATCCCAGGAACCCCTCACTTATGTTTAACAACAGTAGACTCCATAGCAGTACCTTGGGAGGCTGGGTACAGAACCTATTTATGGAAAAGGTTCTGCAGGACAACAGTGCCAGAGCTGGCATCCCTTCTGGGCTGTATGTCTAGACAGTAGTATTTTGTAAAGTGTGTACTGTTTTCCAGGTATCTGCTTTACAAATTGCTTGTTGGGAGATACCCTTGAAGTCACCATGGAGGCAGAGGTGCTTCTAGAGTGGGACCTCTGAGTGGCAACTTACCAGCATTGTCATAACAGAACTGTGGCAGGAGACTTTCCAGCTAGACTGGATCTCCTGCATGTTGGTTTGCCTTTCCCCACTTCACCATAAGTGAAAACAGCTGCGTGCTAGTAGACCTGACATCCTTTGTGTGGTCCTTGTAGTAACTCCACACCCTCTTGACATCCAGACAGTGGAACTTTTGCTCTCCTGAGCAGGATTTTTCTGTGGGGAAAAAAAAAAACAGGAAGGGGTGCCGCCTAGTGGCGCTGAC
The DNA here is from genome assembly GCA_016271365.2 of Neoceratodus forsteri. Classification (NCBI taxonomy): domain Eukaryota; kingdom Metazoa; phylum Chordata; order Ceratodontiformes; family Ceratodontidae; genus Neoceratodus; species Neoceratodus forsteri. Next base: position 699,588,713 of record CM028137.1, on the reverse strand, counting down.
GGTTGAGGTGCTGGATGCCACACTTCATGCCACACTGGTGACCCAGGTTCGGGAATGGACTTGGGCCGCCAGGGTGCTGGCACGGGGAGGGCTGGGAGCAGGATTGAGCGCTGGCTCTCCTCTCCTGGGTGGGCGGGTCGCTTGTCCATAGTCCCGCTGTCACCGGATGGAGGTCCGTGGCAGGTACATTCGTAATGGACGACTGGTAGGTTCGGCATCACATGCGCATGCCTCCACATGTGGCGCCACATTGGGAATGCGCAGGATCGGGACTGGGGTGCAGCCGACAAATGCAGAAAGTACTTACGGTGGGAAAAAACAGGAAGGACAATGACTGATTCAGATGGAATTCAGCCACCACTTTTAGGAGGAATTTCCTATTTGTCCTTAGGACTACCTTGTCCCTATGGAAGATTATATAGTTAGGGTCTGTGCAGAGGGCTTACAGCTCGTTCACCTTCTGGCAGATGTCGCTGCCACCAGGAAGATTGTTTCCAGCTAACATACTTCAATGCAGCAGTGGTCATGGGCTCACAAGGAGCCTCCATTAGCTGGGCAGTGCACATTTAAGCTGCAGGTGTGACAGGATCCTCACTGGGGGAAGGTACATGTGAGTAAGGCCTTTGAAAAACTTTTTGAAAATGGGGTCATGAAGCCAGTGATCTGTCTTTGCCTGTTGAAGTGTAAGCTGACACTGATGCCAAATGCTTCTTCAGGGTTGAGGGCCTTAGACCCTGGGGCTGGAGGTGGAATAAGTAGTCCATGATTGGCTGGAATGGGTTTATCTGTCCTGAGGTACACCAGATGGAAGATCTTTTCCATTTTGAAGCATATGTTTTCCTTGTTGCTGGTTTTCTAATAACCTTCAGCACTTTAATTTACTTTCCAAAAGGTTTAACCCAGAGAACTCCAGCTCTTCAAGAACCATGCTCTGAGGTGCAGAGTTCTCAGATCTAGCAGATGGCAGGTTGATAGTAGGCCTGTAGGAGAGGGACTGAAGCATGGAGTACTATCTCTGCCTGGCCCAGTCTGGAGCTGTGAGAATCATTGTTGTGACTCCGCCTCCATTTTATTAGTACCCTCAAAAGTAGGAATGGAAGGAAGGCATATAGAAGCCTGCCTGACCAGTTGAGGGCTGGAGCATCTTCTGGGACCGAACCCATTGCTGGGGGTCTGCAACAAAAGAGTGGGGACTGGTTCTCCCAGGAAGCAAAGAGATTTATGTTTTGTGCTCAGATATCTCAGGTCTACAATGGATCGCCTCTCCCCATTTTTCTTGTGGGTCATGAAGTATCGAGAAAGAGTCCCTTGCGCCATTATGTAGGCATGTACTTTTTCCACTGCATTTGCTTGCAGCAATCTCTTTTCTCCATCTCCAATAGGAGGCTTTCTTCTGTTGTAAGGCTGAAAACCCTTTGGGTTCTGTAGTTTTGGTAACTTTCTGAACTACAAGGACAAACCTTGGCCTACTTCTTCCAAGACCTACTTGTCTGTGAAGATCTTTGATATTTCTGGAAGTAGTGGTGAACCTTGGCAAAGTTGTAGAGGTGTTGTTTCTGCTGGAGCTTAGGGGCTGGAGTTGCAGCTGCATGCCTAGTGCCCCTTCCTATGTGGTAGCCTCTTTGGCGAAGGGTAGTCGGAGGAAACATGCATCAGGAAGTGCCCTGTACCCCATCTCCCTTCCAAAATGCCTGCAGGAACTGGAGATTTTTCTTGATCAGTATTATTCTTGTAGGTGTTTTTGTACTCAACCACCTTCATAATGTAAGCCTCAGGCTTATCACCCAAAAGGGTATTACATTCAAAAGAAAAATCCATTGCTTTTGTCTGAGTATCCTGGGATAGATTTGTTGTTCTGGACCAGGCAAATCTATGACACTGCATGGGCCATAACCCTAGAGGTAGTGTCATTTGTTTTACTGCCATGTAGGGTTGCCACCTGTCAGGTTTTTTACCTGGTAGTCAGGTTTTCAAGGTCCTTATCAGGTAATCCGTTTGCTCTGTGCTGATCAGGTTTTTGAGCCATTTTGAGTGCTCACATACTTTTGAAAGATTTTGTCATCTCATTCATTGTATTAACTACATGTCCAGGTTATAAACAAGTTCTGTTGTCAGTATAGCCTTTTGTTTGTGAAAGCAGTCAACCTGGGAGGTGTAAAGTATGGCCATTAACACCATTAGCACTTACTTAATCTAATCTTTTCCACTGCATCTTAAAGTGGCATAGCAGCAAGGCTGCCCCACCTTTGTAACAGTAACAGAGCCAGTTGTCTTCCACTTTCACTTGATGGTAAACATTTTCATCTCTAACAGAATTTAGGCATTTTCAATGTTTTAAATTATGTTTTCCTCAAGAAAAATGTGGCCACTTCTTTGACTTTGAAATATTACTGTGGACATGGAAAGGAAATGGAGCCAGAAAAATATATAGTACACATTGTACAAAACAATTTATTATGTATTATTATATACCAAGTATACTGTTGTATGCTATTTAAAGTATTTCCTGTCTCCCCATATATCTGTAAATGAGATTTATTTTATCTCTATGTTTATCTGGTAAACTAATGTTAATAAATCAATCAATACATACATAAGTAAATAAATAACTAAGAAGAACCTAGGAAAGTAACTTTAACAGGTACAGTACAGTATCTTAAGATTTTTGTTGAACTGCTTTAAGTGTTGTATTTTATCGACATAACCACTGGCTTTCTAGGAGGAGTAATGCATGATGAGTCATGAAAAGGGGTGTGCTAGGGGCGGAGCTTAGGATCCGGTTTTGCCTCATCCAAAGGTGGCAACCCTACTGCCATGTGAAACTGATACTTTGTAGCAACTATGGCTGACCTAGCTGTGTCAGCCATGTCCTGTGTGAAGTCACCAGTGGCTTTTTCACTTCGGTACAATATAGAGTTCCACAGTACTTTCTGGTATTTGCTGCCTGCTGAGGAGCAGGGCAGATGACGTGTGTTTTTTTTTTTTTGCCCATACTATCCAGCTGTTTGGACTCTGTCTCAGGAGGCTGTGAGGATAGTTTCTTTGGCCTTTCACAGGTGGCAGCCTTGACCACTCCATCATGATCAGGGTGAGAATAGAGGTACACAGCACCCTACCTAGCCACTTGATATTTTTCCCCTCAATTTTCTTGTCGATGCCAGCAGCTGAAGTGGTGCTGACATGGTTTTGTGGCTTTTTTTGAGGGATTTGTGAAAGGGAGCGGCAACTTCTTTGTGGGGGCTAATCTCATTGTGTTTATAAATTCTACTTCCTCTTCATCCTCCCTCAGTTTCATGGGAGGAAGTGCTGAGGGCATTTACCATATGCCTTACAAAGATAAATGAGAGCTATAGTCCTCTGAAGGCCTAGGAGGAGAGCCAAATTCCTGCTCTGGAGAACTGTCTGGTTCTATGGGTTCGCCTTCCTCCTCTTCATAGTAAAATTTCAGAAAAATGAAAACATAATTGAGCACCCACCAGAAGCCACAGACCACAACGATGGTACTCTTATTCCATCATATTTATTTAAGTAAAAGCAGCATAAAACACACACACTGAGCAACAACAGTTAAAAACCACAGTACATCAAGAAGTGCTATGTTTTAGGTGACCCTTGCTTCCTCATAGTAAGATTTCAACATCTCTCCACAGCGGGGTGGGGGTGCAGGCACATTTATGAAATTCCCATAGCTTGAAAAGCCTGGAGACATATCCATGCCTTTGCGTTGTCCTCTCAGGGCATTCATTGGCAGCTTCTTTCCTTTATCAGGAAGAAGGACAGAGACACGTTTTTCTTACATTTTGTTTCCTTTGGCAGGCACCGTTTCCATTGTCTGCTCAGAAGCTGTTTATTTTTACTGGATTCAGGGTTCCTTCTTTTGGACATCCTGAGTTCTGTACTATGTTTAGCAGCGTTATCTTTATTTTCTATCCCTTTGACAGGGACTGCTGCTTACTCTGAGGGGCTGAACCCTCATATGAGCCTTTTGGTGACATGGAGTCAGACAGAGAAGCCATTAAGTCTTCTAGTTTTTTAGCCCTTTTGTGTTTTAGGGCAACATTTTTATAGAGCTCACAATTCAAAAAGTGGTCCGGACCTAGGGCACCAACCCTTACGGTGGGAGGGCTGTAGACACCAGGATTATGCTTACAGTGCTACGGGAACGCTTGGTGGGGAAGACCTCTGATTGCTAGGGACATTGTTGTATTTAGTTTTCTGTTTTCTGGGGTCATTCTGAGTGTCTCTGCAGTTAGCAGGTGTATGTGCAACAGGGCTGGAGACCAGGGGTGGGGGTACTACATCAAGGGACGTGTAGGCAGCCTTCGGGATCGGAGGATTGGGGGCACAGACCACAAGGGGAACTGGGGTTTTGTACATGGGGCCAGAGTTCAGTGACCAGGGGACCACTGGATGCCATGGTATGTTTGTGGCATATGGGCTAGTGAGGCGGAGGGTGGGAGCTTCCACTAGGCAGTAGGGCATGTCAGAGTCATACCGGGGCTGGTGATCAGAGGGTGGGAGGGATCACCAGAAACCATGGGGCTGGGGAACTGAGGTGGGAGGGACCACTGGACACCAGGGACATTGTGAGTCTTCAGAGATAGTGATCTGTGGGGTCCACGGGGTACTGGGGACAGTGTTCTGCAACTGTCAGTGCTGCGCTCAGAGAGGAAACACTAGGCACCAGGGAATTTGTTTCAGAACTGCCAGGATGGCAGTCCGAGGAGGTACCACTGGGCAGCAGGGATAATCTGTTAACAAGGTGGAACAACAATAGGAGGGTGGGGGAGTGCTAGACGACAGGGTAGCTGCAGCTTGTGACAGCTTGGGCACTCAGGGTGGAGGCAGCTCGATATACCTTGCCGCTGCTACCTATGCAAATGAGCCCATATCGGGCATCCAGATGGTTCCTTAGTGCCTTGCATGTCCAATGGGCTCATTTGCATGGGTCCTCTAAATATCACAGCTAGCACTCGGTGCTATCCACTCTGGTGGTGCTGTTCCCTGCACAGCAGGGGTTCCATGTCGGGCAGCACTATGTGACTTAGCGCTGCACCAACATGGCCCTATTTTCAGTTTGACAACGCTGGTGTGCTATCCAACTGAATATTGCATCCTCAGACTCCTGGGCATGGGCAAGATGCAGCACAAAACGTTGTGCCCGCTTGCCCCTTTTGAATATCTGGCCCATGGTGACTCTGTCCTAGGGCTAGGTGTCTCACCCAGACTCTTATATTCCCTTCATTTAAGAGCAGGGTTTTTAGGAGCTATAGAATTCTAACCTGAACCTTGAAAATTGGCACCTGTAACCGTTGAAATATACTAGAAAACTAGCAACTAGAAAATATATACTTCAGAATGAAAGATGGCTGGTCCAGTGGCACTGAGGGTTGAGGAGCTGGACGCCACACCTTGTGCCACGCCAGCAATCCGGTTCGGGAACAAGCCTGGGACGCCAGGGGTCAGCAGGGATGGAAGGAATTGAGCATCCAGAGGACTGCTCTTCGTGGCAGACGTCCCACGAGTGTGCGTGGGTGTGCGTACTGCATGCAGGACATCATTGCATGTCCAAGCTCAGGGAACAGGAACAAAGAAAATCCCGATCCCTGGTAAGCAAAGGTGGTGAACAGGGACCACCCCCACGCCCAACACCAAGTGCATTGGCTGCTTCAGTACTTCCACTTCCCAGGATACCCATCCAGATTCTAGATAGGTCACCAGAGGAGAGTGGTGGTCCCGGCCGAGGGGCTTAATCTGGGGCAGCGGGCACCAGGAGAGATGGAGTGGTGGTGCAACCAAATGGTAGGACTGAGCCTTCGGCAGGGGATGGAGGTGAGTCAGTTGTTCCACCGAGATGGTCTGAGGGTTGGTGTAAAGAGGGTAAATAAAGTCTACAAAAAAATGAAAAAGATTCATTATTTAGTTTTCTACCTAAAGTGATTTCTAATTTCACATGAATCGCTCTGTAACATTTCCTTTGTTCTTTCCAAAACCTTACTCCAGAGTTGTAGAGGATAAACTTCATAGCCTGGATGTCAAGAGTGGTTTAATTTTATACATGCAAAGGACTGAAAAGTCCAGAACTCTATCTCCTAAGTATGAGTCATGTGGCAACAAGCTGCCAGGGCCAGTAAGTCATGTGGAGGGTAAGTACTTTGTTGTGATATAGCCCCAGGAGCTCATCAAGTGTAAAGTTTTTAGGGAGACTTTTTGACAAAATGCCAGGACTTACTCCCAGAAGGGTCGAGCAAGGGCAAGACCATAGTACAGTATATGAGATAATGAGCCAATGTATTTGTCGCATCTCCAACACTTGTCATTAAGGAGGATCCCTTCTGCTGTAGGTGGAGACAGATCCACACACTGGACCGCAGACACTCCTACAGGGTGGGTGCAGACACAAGGGTAGCCACCCAACACAATCTGACAAATTCAAAGTGTTTGCACTCCTGGAGCCAAGTAAGGACACTCACACGATTAAATTAGTGAAGAAATAACAGCTTTATTGCTGAAATTGGAGAGTGTGTTAGAACATGCTACACCCTACCTGTACCCAGCGCTTTGGGTGTAAACCCTTTGTCAGGGGCGTGGTATCAGAAGTTAGGTGCACAAATTTATACAGTGACAATCATTAGGCCTCATGAATTTTAATTAAACAGCTCCATTTGTAACAAACAACATAAAAAGCATAAGAAAATTTCCACTGTATTGTCCATGATATGACTAAAAACTCATTTCAGTTTTGTAATAAATCAAATAACTCTTTCAGCAAATTGCTTTTATCTAATGTCATAAAATAAAACAGGTCCACTAGAACGTTTTTATCAGAGTAACAAACAAAAATAGAAGAGGAGAAGGCAGCGATCCGCCATCCCATGTGATCAGCTCTGTACTCCTTTGTAGAAAAAAAAAGAGAGAGATATATGTAGGTCCTGCAAAGACAGAGAGAGACACATACATTAGAGAACAAATCGATTCTTGCTGCATTAATATTCAAAATATAAAAAGTAACAGAATATAAGGAGAAGGGACTTTGAACAATTCCCATATGTATGGTAAGCATCACAAGGCATTTAATCTCCATGAGGGGTTGTGAGCATATAAACTATAATTTGTTTTATTTTTCTAGAATAATTCTTTATAGTATAGTACACAATAAATCCTCATGGTGTTCCGAGTAATATAAAGTTTAAAAAGGGGAGAAAAACATCATACAAAGAGTCATACCTTCAATCATCTCTTAAGCAAATAGGGTTTTATGTCCCACAAATTGAGACTTATAGGTTTGATGCCCCTTAGTGTATAGATCCAATTACTTTCCCATTTCAAGAGGTCATTGGTTCTGTTGCCACCTTTTGTTTTGAGCTTGACAATCTCAATTCCATGAAATTTAAAAGTTCAGTGTCTGAGTTGTATTAAAGCAAACTCTGGTCAGAGTCGATATGGCAGTGGAAAGTTGTTAGGAGTGGCATGAGTGTGGAAAGAATATGCAGTGCTTTCTGCACCGAGTCAGCTGTAAGTAACAAGTAAAATCACTGGAAACTGTGTTATGGAGCACTGTGGCAGCACATCAGGCAGCAGACCGGTTATGTGCTTCCACGTGCTGTTATACAAATCGGATGATGGCATAACATCTGTGGAGCTTGGCCCATGCAGTTGTACAAATCAGACTTAGGAGGAGTCTGTTAACAAACTAGAGATCTGGTCTGGGACTTGCTCATCATCACAGTCACTTTCTCATTCTTTTCTAAGCATTAATTTCTGGCAGATGTGCCTTAACCATATTGGTCTCAGTGCTGGCAGACTACTTCTGGTTTCCCCATGATTGTATTAGGCAGGGTAGTTGCAGTCTTGAAGTGGTAGCTGCGGTGGTGACATGCCCTGGTAAAAAGAGGTCCCATGTTCGTCTACGTTAGAAATGATGCCTTTCCTTGTTTTTGCTGTAAAGAAACTGGACCCTTTAACACAAAAACAAGGAGTCGGTTATGACCTCCACCCCCCGCCTCTTTTTGCTCCAAGTGAGGAATGTCATTATGGGTTTGCATCAGATGTACAGTGGCAGCCGTAGATGCAAAAGATTGTTAAACAGTAATCAACTGTATGTAAAAGCTGTTTGTTTTTTGTTTTTTTTGAATGTGTGCTTTCTTAATGTTGTCAGTACCACTCCACCCATGTGTACTCTGCCCCAGGATTTCTGTATCCCAAGTGCATTATTTTATATTTTTGTGTTTAGGACAAAATGCCTTTCAGATGAGGGTAGTTAGTAATCTAAATTCTTTATAGTTTTTGTGTTTCCTTGCACATGTGCAAGAAACATCTTGTGGCAGAACAACATTTCAGAGGTGTGTCCGGACTAGTCCCATCACAGCAAACTACAGTGGGCTTGTCCCTGGCAGGCCAATGAGCATGCAACCAGACTGTGACACTAGTTACAGTTTCACAGCTGGAATTGTTCTCTAGTTGAAAGAAATAAAGTGCTCGAATGAGAGCACTTCATTCCTTTCATTCATGCCCTACTGATCTTACTGCTTTTCTCTCCACCCATCCTGCAGATGTCCGGTACCCAGCCACATAGTGCATCCCCACTCTCTGTGCCATAAGCAGTAAACAGTCCTAGCAGTAAAGAACAAATACATTTTTGTTATCCTTCCCAGATGTCCGTGTTAAACTTGTTTGTGTGTCTGTGTGAATGACAGTGTGTTCTTGTCACTAAACTCCTCTCTCTCTCTCCAGTGCTTTATGTGTGCCACAGTGCCCAGCCTGAGCATTGCTTTCTGTGATTGTACCCACTGCTAGTGTCCATGTTGCTTTAGTGTGCCCCCACCCCACTGCACAATACAAGGAGCAAGATTGCTGAGAAGTGAGGCAGCATTGCCTACAGAGCTGTAGCTAAACTTGGACGGCAGGGGAGAGAGACACAGGCTGCAGGGACAGACACCGAGAAGGAGAAGAGTGCAGGATCGAAAGAGGTGATGAGTGGCACCAGTGTCAGGGACAGAGCACAGAGAGACCCCGAACAGTGATAGCAACATGCTGAGATGTGGCGAGGAAGCGAATGAGAGTGATCACCAGGTGGCAGGCTGTCACTATTGCAGTACCACCTTAGCAGTGTGAAATTGGGTGCACTGCAATGTAGTGACCATAACAACCTGTGGCTCCCAGATCTGCACCTGAACAAACATTAATTTAAATGGGTGGCCTGTCCCTAGCAGTGTGCACTCCCTCTCCCTGAGAGACTGACAGTGCTGCTTCCAGTGCGGCATATATGTGCAGGTCCAGTCTGTTCCAGTCAGAGACTGTGTCACCCCACACACACACCACCAAACAGAGAAGTAGAGTACAGTGGGTGCCTGGCCTGGCTGCCATCCATTTTATTTCCACTCACTCTTCCGACACCTTGCTGTCAGTCTGACTCTGTTCGCCTTTCTGAAGCTCAGTGGAAGCAGACAGACATACATACAGAAAGTGGCAGCAAGAGTGATGCGACTGGGACAGAGAGCAGTGCTGCAGAGTTTTCCTTTCACCGAGGGGAGCGAGAGAGAACGAGACCAGGAGAGCGAGTGTAAACAAAATTGGTGCATCTGTTCCACCACTGCACAAAAGGAGCACCCAGGCAGATGGCTCCGGGAGAATGATGCCCCATCCACCTCCACACATGGGTAGCACCCTGCAGCAGCCAGGGATAGAGATGCAAGTTGCACATCAGCCCCTTCATACCCATCCCTGCTCCACCAAAGCTAGCATGAAGGTTGGAGTTGTCTTTAGTTGACTGGCACTTCCTCACCCTATGCCACACCTCTATACTTGCAGAACACTCTACTTCAGCCAGAGGCTCTCCACGAATGTGCTCTACCCATGGAGAGCACTGTGAGGTACTGCGATATAAAATTGCGAATCTTGTATCTGCCCTCCACAACTATTCCCACTCTGCTGGGTGGGCAGGAGGTAGGATACAGTGGGTGCTCCTGAGTGACTGGTGCCCCTCTTGCACCCTCACCTATCAAATCAATACTTTACAGCAGCCAGAGAAGAGATGTGGATTGCACATCTGCCCCATCATAAACTACGCCCATTCTAAAGTTTCACACACAGGCTGGAGTGGGGTCTGGGATGGTGGCCATTAAGTGACTGTCCCCCAATCCCACCTCCACACATGGGGGCGCCCCCCCTCCATTACACATTTGCACATAGAGAGCACTCTCCCCACGCCATGCCTCCTCTTGCATATGTGGAGCAGTTCTCCTTTTCCAACCCTCTTCCACATGGTGGACATAGTGTCTTGTGAAATCATATTTGATCTCAATCCTTGTTCAATGTTACATTGTACTAATTGTATATACTAATGTAAAGAAAATTGCTTTATTTTAATTTATATTATGTGTCCTTACTTTTGTATCTCACACCATGTATTTTCTTTATCATTGCTTGTACAAGGGACCTCTTTGCAAATGAGCTTGCTTAATGGACTTTATCCCTTCACAGTAAACTTGAACTTCAACATGGAAAGCACTCTTCCCTCCATTCCATCTCCGCACATAGGTATCATTGCTCCAACTCCATCCACTGTGAGCACTCACTCCCTGCGCCTCCAGTGCTTCTCCCACTTCATTTCACCTCCCCACATGGAGAGCACTTCTCCCACTGCATCCCATCGCCTGCACATAGGAGCACTCTTCCTCCATTCAGCTCTCCGACATGGGGAGCTTTCCTCCCACTTCATATCAGCGCTGTACATGGGAGCAATCCACCCCTTCATCTCCCAGTGCTTCTACATGGGGAGCATTGCCCCCATCCATCCCACTCCCATCATGGGGACACCTCCATACATTTGCATCACTCCTCCCTACTACCATCCCACCTCTGCATATAGAGAGTACTCCTAACCCCATTCCACCTTTGCACATGGAAGCACTCTGCAACAGCCAGAGGCAAAGATGTCAGTAAGGCATCTACCTTTCCACACCTGTTCCCTCTCCACATGATAAGCTCCAGGTTGGGCAGAACATCGGTGGGGTTGAGAAGTAATGAGTATGTTATAGAAGAAATGACCATTAATAGCCAGTACCTCCTTTAATTGCAACCTAAAACCTGTACTGTAACAAAGAGTGGCTGCACTTGCAATTCTGACAGACAGTATAGGCACACAGTGCAGATATACTGCACAATTACATCAGTTTATTAGTTTGTAAAATATATACCATGACTGATGCATAAAGTACAAAAGGAGTCATCCAGCGGATACCCCGCACTTTCCCTGTACTGGATCTTCATCAGGAGGTAGGGTTTGTTAACAATCCTGTCTCTGAAATAATGTAAAATGTAATTGTAGTGTGCCTAATAAATAATCTTCATGAGATATTTATCAAACACGTGTATATTTCGTTACTGTAATACATAACCATTCTAATGAGATTAGTTCTCTCCCATCCTCTTTGTCTTGCCCCCTTACATATCTCTCAGACCATGATATGCTGTCAATTTGCTCCTTTTGTTTACATATTTGGTAGCTATTAAATTGTGTTCAGCTATCCGATTTCAGCTGTTTCCTCCATATCCCCCTTCGTGGGGGCATAGCTTAACTTTAAATATTGCTTTACCAGTGTTGTAGCCTTTACTGCAGATATATTTGATTGTAATTGTGTCTCTTAAACCTACTTGTACCTGTTTTTGTCTTCTGTTCCCTTCCCAGGCTCGCACCTTGAATCGAGACTTGGCTTAGTGCACCTTTCCCGTCACCAGTTTTCAAATAAATAAACAATATTTAAAGAATCCCCATACAGTGGACAAATTAAATTTTATACAGAAAATATATTTCCTGAGTATTGACAGATAAAATGGGCCTTTTCATCTCAAAATATGATAAAGAAATTACACCCAACTGTATTGGATAAAAAGTATACAGAAAAGAGCAATCGTATCTGATAATACTGTTCCAATTTTACTTGATTTAAAAGGTTAAAGGAAGAGGAAGGGGGTGAAAAGGGTAATGGTAAAAGTGAAAGGGATGCTTTAGAAGAGAGAAAAGGAATGGTAGGAGGTTAGACAGCGCATACACATTTGTGAGACATCCATATTTCATTGAACAGAAGCTGCAGCTTGTATTAAAATTTTGTATTTGAGTGCCGTGTATTGAAAAATCAGATTTTTAGTATGAAAACAAAATATTACACATACTGGATATGATCAGTTATATTGTTACTGATCTACTTCATAGCAAAATAAGCACCACAAATATGAACTAAGATCAAAATGTAAAAAGAAATTGAATAATAATCATATTTACAAAGATAAAATCAGAGTCCCACCTACAGTGCCTCATCTGACATGATTTCAACCCTGATTAGAAGCCGTGGTTTTATTTGAGGTGGCTTCTAGTCAGTGAAACATAGTATATGGAATAATATTGCAAGCATAAATGTCTTTGAAAGTGAGATAAAACACGGCAATAGCAAGTTGAAAAGCAGAGAGACCAGCGGGAAACACCCTCCATGGTTGTAAAAGCAACTAGAATTAAATCAATGCCATTGGTATTTTGAGTAGTCATATACAATAATAGGTTAAAACATGTCTTTTCTTCTTAGACACTTGCATTGGTTTTGCAAACTGTTTGGCTTATGCCTGTTCCTGTATAAACCTTCTGCACTGTGATGTCACTGTGTTTGCTACCTGAGTACCAGTGAACCTGAAAGGAATCTGACTGATGCACCTGTTGAGCACTCTCATGTGTTCTATGATTTCATGTTTTTGTCCTTGTTATATTTACTGTATGGAACTGTACATTTTCCATCTTCTGTAATATTATATTATATTGTACTGTACCTGGTTCCTCCCAAGATATAATACTATAAAGACTACTTTCCTGGATAAACAACAGAGCGTGAATATTTTTGAAGTGACAGTTTTTCTAAGTCTGTGTGTTTTGTCTCTTCCTACTTTTAGAGTCTGAATGATCCAGCACCATTTTCTGATGAACTTGAAGATTACTGTGATAAGCCATACGTGCGAGTGACGTTGGAGGAGGCTAAGAAAGGGACACCATGTGAGTGCTGCCACTAACAGACTCTTAAGAAAGAAACTACGCATGTTAATCTTATTTAGAAAAGTTGCCAAAGCAAGTTCAGTTTTTTAAAGGAAGCTCCAAGTCTAGTCTGGTTTGGAACCTGCTGCTGAGAAATTTAATGGGGAATATGCTTATGCATAAAATATGTAGTTTTTTATTTGCTTTGCCAGAGAAATCTTTGATTCTGTTTGGGTGTTCATAGGTCTGTAAACGATGGTTGACATAGATATCTCTTTGATCTAAAGTTCATGCATTTGCTATTTTTTTCCCAAAACGTCTGTTAAACATGAGAAAAAACTCAAGAAAAATGCCGTAAGTGTGTTATATACTGTACGTTTTCATCATGAGGGATGGATGATTACATCACAGTAGCAGCCTTATGGTATTATATACAGTATCTGTCTGTCCAGCCATCTATCTCTATCTGTAGGATATGCAGTGGTCTGTGTTAAAATGTGGCATTTATTTCCATGAGTAAGGGGTGGGTCCATAAGTCATGAGTGGCAAAGCCACAAGTGAGTTATTAAAGTCCCGCCCTCAAAATGAAAAGGAATGTCCTATTTTAAGACAGGCCATTGTATGTTCTGTGTATACAATGGTCTGTGGTAGTTTCTTTCACTGTTATTCACAGGCTGCACCCCTCCCAAAGTGCTACTACAGTTTCCTTCAGTTTCTTTTTTGATATTTGTATTGAAGCCCCTGTCTTCCCTACACCCAAACTCCTTCAGGAGTCACTAAGGCATCCATCTGCTGTTGTCCTCCCTTACCTGCAAATCAGTGTTGAGGGCCCATCCCTATGGAGCAGTGGATGCACCCCCTCAGGTGGGAACTGGGTGGAGAGGCTTACCCTCAAAATTTTGTATTGCGTTGGGAGGCGTAGCAGCGGACAGGCAGGAGGGATCTGTAGCAGTGCTGGGTGCTCCATCATCCTTGGGTGTAGAGGCCATTTTCCTTGGTTTTCTTCTGCCGCAAGGACATCGCCATGCAGAGGAGATCCAAGGAGCGTGTACACGCAGAGGCATGCCACTGCTCCCAGATCCTGCCCGAAGTTCATCCCTCCCTGGACTGCACTTCCACATGTGGTCACCTGGGTGGCAGTATTTCAGGAGGGACAGCAAGCCTCCCTCCCGAAGGAGGAGAGCATCCTGTGGAATGCTTAATCTCCCCGGCTGGCCCCTGATGACCCTGAGCTCACATCCGAATGTGGGTTACCAGCGTCTTGAGCAGTAAGCGCTATCACAGCGCTTGACGGGCTGGCTCATTCAGAGTTTCATCAGCACTAAAAGTCATGTGCCGCCTTCCCTCTACTGTGTAAGTTGAACGCTGTCCCTGCAAAGTACTTCAGAAGCATAAAAAATGACTTTCTGTTAGGAGTATGGTGTCACAAATAAGCAAGTTGGAACTGTGGTGATTTTGGCTCTGATGTTCATAGTGAGTGAATGAGTGTGGACGGGGACCAGCTGGCTATTTTTCCATCATTGTGGACTCGCGATCAGCTGGCTGATAGCAGTATCTATTCATCAGTGGCACGAGGGTGTGTGTGAATACAACAGCCACACTTGCACAAAAGTATAAAAATAAAATTTAAATAGGATTGGGCGGCCTGGTGGTGTTGAGGGTTGGGGCGCTGGATGCCCACCTCGCACCATGCTGGCGACCCGGTTCGGGAACGGACTCAGGCCGCTGGGGGTCGGAGGCGGTGGAGGATTGAGCATCCCAATGGATGCTCTCCTCCTCAAGGTGGGTTCTGGGGTACTTTGGGCACCAGCCTTTTGGTGCCTGTGGGTACGTTCGCCCGGGGCTGCGTTCTTCGGAACCCGGTGGGGGGCGTTGTGGGCGCACTTGGCAACGACGCATCAGCACGCTGTCTGCCTGGACGCTAGTCCTTGCTACGCCGATGTCCTCAGGACTTGTGGGACTTAGGAGGAGCAAAGCGGAAAACACCTCGCTCAACCTCATGATGGCGACTGACCTAATCTCCGGACCACCTACCAGGGGCAGATCCCAATGTGCAGGCACTCCAGAATGAAGGTAAGGGGATACAGGAGTATGCCTGACACTCTAGGGGCAGACTCCATGGGAGGATCGCTGGGAATGATCAAGTCTGAAGAGGAGGTGAGTGGGAGGTAAGGGGATAAAAAAAAATTTAAAATAGGGTTGGGGAAATGCTTTTTTTTTTTTATTTGTTTTTTGTTTAGGTCAGAAGTGAGCGAGTAAGCAAATGTGTACAGGGCTTTCCATTTGTTTTTCAGCATCACGGACTGCACTCAGCTGATTGTTTGACTAATCGTTTGAATGCTGGCACTACTGGGAGGGACTCAAATACAGTGGGCAAGCTTGAAAGAAAATGTAAATATATATATATATATATATTATAGGGTGCGGTACAGCCCCTTTAGTTAGGATTGTATCACAACTTCTATGTTAAACTCCATTTTTGTACCTTAATAACTTTGGGATTCTTTAACAAAATACTGAAACATTTGGCACATGCGGTCATTCTGCCAGTGTCTCAAAATGTGAAAAGTTTCATTAACGACATTTTGTATGGTTTTGAGATATGAAGTTGTAAAAAGTGACAAGTTGCCACTTTTTCCTGTACTAACATGGGATTTTTGCTCTCATCTACAGCCCAGAAGAAATAAAAATGTTTTCTGAAAATTTCAGGGATGATGGGGTCTGTGCCAAGGGTGTGGCTTTGGATAGTTTGGTGAAAAGATATCTCACCATTTTTAAATTGTAACATTTTTTGTGATAGCGGCTAGATAGGCAGGTTATTGAAAACCATTCAACTGTTGTCACTGGAAGGATTTGTTCAGAGAAATACTGTTCGAAGCTGTCAGCCATCTTGCTTTTTTCTCCATTTTAAAACTGCTTTTCCTCATAAGTACTGTTCGGCAATTAATGAACAAGAGCTGTATTTAGGTGTCCTGGACTGTTGTTGCTGTAAGTTACATTACAGGTATAAAGACCCCTTAGATGCCATAAATTAAACTTTATGAAGTACCGCCACTGCTACTGTAATAAGAGCAGTGGTGGTAGCGACGTCACTAAATGGGTGTAATATCCATGACTCTTTTAACCCAGCTCAGTTGGGACCCACGATGGCTTCAGTGTTCGACCCAAGAATTTTGACGGTTTGTAGCAACACACAGTGCATTAAAGTAAGATCACTGCAGCCCCAGACTCCTGCAACAGCATTGCAAGGTATGTGGGAATGGGAGCGGGCTGCAGTTTTCTATGTATCACCTTTAAGGTTCAGGATAAAGTGCAAAAAGTAGGGAAATATGATATTAGGGTTTTCAAACCTAGCACCCCACCACCCTGGAGGTATCGAATCAGGCATGCTTGTCGGGTTGTCAAGTCCTGCACCCTCACAAATGGAAATAAATGAGATATAGGACATTGTATGTTCTGTGTATGCAATGTTCTGTGTCCAAAGGCTGACCCCTTGAAAATACTGTGTCCACTCCCCGAAATACTGTATCTGCTCCCAAAGCAAAATAGCTGTGCTTCTGATACAAAATTGTGATGCAGCTGTTATTTCTTTTTTTTTTTTTAAATAGGTTCTGTATGTGGTTCTGGGTCCAGACGCTACAACTCCCTCCCCTAAAAATATTGTGCCCACTTCCACACCAAAACTACTTAGCTTCTCTTACTTAGAGCAATTGTGTGAACAGCAGCTTTTCTTTTTTAAATAGGTTCTGTGTGCAGTCCTGAGTGGGCAAGTGCAAACTCAGGTTGCTGAGCCAAATTCTAGACGAATACTTTGGGATCTTTTTTTTTTTTTTCATATTCTGTTTCTCCCCTGGTATCTGCTGGTGGGTTACTACTCCTGCCTGCCACCTGTGAATGTTCACTGCAGCACCAAACCCATAGTATCCCCATGGATCCCCTCCCCTGTGGCAGGGCCAAGAAGGAGGGTCATCCTCCCACCCAGTATTTCAGTCCAGTCATGGTCTCCAGTGGTCCAGCTACAGAGCAGGACGCCGGTTAGCAGGCAGGGTGACGGAGCCTGTGGACATAATTTTCCCATTTTTCAGGGATTCCTCCCCATGGCTGGCGGTGACTGCTCACACGTGCCATGTCGCCATGTTCTTGTCCTTCCCTACTCCTAGTGCTGCCCCAACCTCCACCAGGAGCCAGCCAAGGAGCAGAATGACCATCCTCCCTCCCTCCCCAGGAGAGAGAAGAGGAGAGTAGTCTGTTGACTGATTTGTCAGGAGATTGGCCAGAATGATATGCCAATCAAAATGATTGATAGCTCCTTATGGTATGACGTAGCAAGTGCAAAATAAATGTGTTATTTTCTCTTTAGGTATGTCATTTGCTCTGTAGGTCTCAGATAAAAGTTTTATTGGTGTAATCTGGGACCTACATACATTGTATACATATATATAATCTCTACCCCTCTCTCTGAATACATTATTCATTCTAGCAATTTTTGAAGTGGGACAGTGTCCTACAAGTACTGAAAAATAGGGGACAAAGTGCAAAAACAGGTGACAGACTCAGAAATGCTGATGACTGTCACTGGCAGATAAGGAAGTAGGATTACTGCGTGCCTGCTGCCAATATATTTTTATCATGATATGAAATCTCTTCAAGACAGTGGACTAATGGCATCTGCCTGCTTAAACTGACACTTAGAGCAGTTTCTCCTACTTCTGTATACGTTTTGGCAAGTGTACCAGGTGTATTACAGAACAATGCACACTGTCTACCTATGCTGTGCAAGTAGGCAGGCTAGCTTGACTGGCTCAACTTCTGTGTTGCCAGCAGACCCACCCTCCCATTCCCTGTCCTGATTGTACCACCTTCTGTATTTGTTCCAGCCCTTGTGGGTACGCCAATCACTCAGGCTGGCTGGCTGTGAAGGACCCTCCTCCTGTTCCTTATCTCCTTCAATTATCCATGGTCGCCGGCATTCTTTGGCTTGGGGTAAGATCTGCTACATAATGCCATTTTTACAATTATGCCCCACTGTTATGCATGGGTTATATACCACCAACTGACCCACATATAACCGTAACCTTATACACCTACAAGTATTAGTGCCTCCCAGTCTCATAATGTTTTACCTATATGTTTCTGCCATATATACTGTTTCTAGTTTCCACATATATTTTTATACTCATAATCACTCATATTCTGTAGTTTTTCCACTATTGTGACGTGTTGTGTTCTTTTGTGATTAGTATGTAAGTATTTCCAGACTCACTGTCTGGAAATAAGAACTGATAACACTTATTTTGTTGTTGACTATGAATTTCCTTTGTTTAGAGATTTTCTTATTTCCTGTGTAATTGCCCAAGGGAGCTGCTTCATTTACATGCCTTATCCAATGCTGTACGTTTATCATATCTGTAAATGCACTCTTAGCAGTCATATATAATTGTATGCACACCAACTCCTCTGAGAGAACGAGACCATACTCAAGGAATGGTGGGAAACGGGCTCCTTGTGATTTCTTTGTCACACGTCCTGACGTGAGTATTTGTAATAAAGCTGCTCTTTATTACATGCTGCTTGTGGTCAGGCTCGACAAATTTTAAAGTTTGGTACTTGTCCCGGACAAGAGGCTTGTCAAAAGTAGTTGTGTGGGTGCTTGAGTTGGTAGTCCAGGTAAAAATTGCTTTTTTTTTGCATTATATTTTATTAAGCTTTGTTGTAAGATACCAGCTCACATAAGCATAGATACACAGGTGTATCCATAATACAGATAGTATCATAAAAAGAATGAATCACATTTCAGGATAAAATTAGAAACACCCCCAAAAACTCTCCACATTGGGGAAGTACATATCAAGATCTTCTAAATTGTAATACAAGCATGCAGCTCTGGGAGTGTCCCAGCGGAAATTCCTAACTGGCCAGCCTTAAAATCGAAGCCAGCCAGTGTGCAGGTCAAATGACCCACATTCCCTGTAGACATTAGATAGCCCCAGACACTAATGCATTATAGCTTTTATGTAAGAAAAATTACCCCATACCCAATTTCTAATAGTGTGGCAAAACCCCAACTCGTAGAAAAAGAATAAACATTAGATATACAGCAGCCTGTGCTCCTCCTTCAAGTACAATATATTCTTAGATTAGGTAAATAATCACGTGGGTCAAAAGCCCACAATATACAGTGCAAACTGTTTATTGTACCTGAGGCATTATCAGAACAAAAAACAGAAAAAACAAAACAAGTAATGGCAAGGAGACATATCCGCCCAGTAATCAAAAATCCATAATTTTGAGTCCCCACTAAACAACCATCTTAGAGTCCTTAACTCCTGTGAAAGGGTCGTCGGTGCTACCAGATTAATATTTTGTACCTGACAGATATTGTTTTAATAGCGAATCCACCCTCCTTCGTGTTTCTAATCCTTGTCTTTATGGTCTGTGTTAATGGTGTTTGTCATTGTTTGTGCATAGACTGGCCACCTATGCGATTATTTTTATTTTATTTTGTCTTTGTCCGATTTGTATATTGTCTTCTAGTCCCCCCACCCCAATTTCTGGCTAGTTACTTCATGACATATCTGTTAGACTACAAAGCATGGCCCCTTTAAATTGCCAGAATGTTGAAAGCCACATCAAAATGTTTTGCCTTCCTAAATGTGGCTTCAAAACACTCATTTCTTCCCAAAACAGCCTTTCTTTTGAGTTTTGAATCCCAGGAATTAGCGTTTGATTTAAGCGCTCCTTCGCGACTTTTCTATGAGCTGCCTGACGTCGCACTGTCGTGCAAGTCGCAAACGCCACGAACGCTAAATAGTCATTCCCCTTCTGAAAAGGACCTGAGCAGCTGCAGCACTGTTCTTGTAGCGCTAAAGCGCTTTTACTGACCCAGTGGAGATATTGAGCTTCCTTTTCTAGTGAAAACAGCTGAGAAAGCTGTACTTAGACATGCAGCATGGAGTGTTGCCTTTTTTCCTTTGTTAAAGGATTCCTATGTTAGTCTGCCCTCTAAGTTTACACTAAAATAACTAGTCAAAGGCATGTAAAGAACTGCTGTATTACCTGAAATAATATGTGATGCAGGAGCATTAAGATTCCTTTGGTATGCCCTCTCCTAGGAGCCGGCCGGCCATGGTGTTGTTGCTTTTATACCAAAAGGAATACAGAAGGGAGGACTTACTTCACAAACATCAAATGGAAAGTTTAAAACAATATTAATAATTCCACAGCTCTTATATGAGTATAAGGTTCTCAAAGTGAATTGCTTATATGTTTTAAAAGTTGTAAATAATTTGTTTGTACAAAAGGCACTGGTTTAATTGATTGATGGATGGTTCATCCAATGAGAGGATGTTTTAGGCTATATTGCCAGCATCTCCAAGTAGGAGATCAGTAGCAGCAGGGATGATGAAGCATATGCATCCAGAACTAGTGCTCTAGTTATTATGTCAATGAAGACTGCTATTCTTGGTTTGTGCCTTTACGTTTATTTTGATTTGTCATTTGATTTTGTTGAGATAAGTCCGCCTTTATTCTGCTTTATATACTTTGTTTGGAGCTCTTCAAATAAAGCTGCGAATTCAGCTGAAGAATACAGCCTGTGTCTGAGTTCTTCTGTATCCCACCTTGTTTACTTCTACAACCCATGTCCAACTGTGGAGAAAATAACCCACTAAACGATGGTAGACAGTGACTGTATTGCCCCATTCACATTCTGCAAGAAATACGAACATAAAAAGAAGGGCTTAATCGCAGCAAGGAAAGCATATAGAGAAAATACTTTACAGTTTTTAAAGGCCATGGCCTATTCAGTCCTCATCACTCTGTTTTTGGTTAACCTCCTGCTCCAATGTCGGAGAATCTTTTCCGCTGCTTCCTGGGATCCAAACAAGTAGACTTTACCCTGTCATACAGTCCTGAGGTGGGCGGGAAATATAAGCTGATGCAGGACCTTCATACTGCGAGTCGGCATCTCACCCCATCATATGCTTTATGCCTCTGCTGAGTACCATAAGACAAATCCAGGAATATGAAAATTTCAGCATCTCTATATTGTAATCTTTGTCGCCTCCAACTCCACTAGCACCCAGATCCCAATCTCCAATTCCAGAGCATACCACCATCAAAGTACAAGGTGTGGTCTGAGCTGCTGTTCCTTCTGGGGGAGATCCTGTAGGCCATCTCAAACAATAACGGCAGATCTTTCTCACCAAACCCCAGCAAGCTTGGTATAAAAGTTTGCACAAACCCATCGGGTCGTCCCTCAGCATCTTCAAGTAACCCTGATACTCGTGAGGTTCTGTTCGTGGACCTGGTTCTCAACCATTTCTAGTTGTTGCCGTAGCCACGTGGTGGCCTTGATCAATTTAGTGGAGACATCTATAGTTTTGTTTAAATTGGTATCCAGTTTGAGAATTTATGGTCCATACTGTCCATTTTAGTCTCCAATGCAACCACCCAAGGAGTCGGTGCATCAGATTTTTTGTCCAGATCTTGCACTGATTGCATCAGCTTCATCAGGGTAGTGTTCACTGTGGCAAGTGAGACCTCCCTGTATCCACAGTACCGAGGTCCCTGTTGCACCATTTCTTGCAGGCCCAGTATCTCGTTTGCCTCTCCGTGTAAAGAACTCTAGCCGAAGCAGCCGTTAGCTTTTGGTTTTCCCCATGGGCCTTCCTGATAGGCTGCTAAACCCAGTAGGGGTAAAAATGAGGAAAAATTGCCAAGATTGGTAACTTTTATTTAATGAAATCAAGATTTGATGGAGCTCTTCAGATGTGCTGCCTCCCATTGAGCTGCTCAGCAGCGCCTCAAAATTGCATATTTGTAACAGAAAATATAAAATACAGAAAACCTAAACAGATTTATTAGTATCAGTTTTTTAGGGTTGTAATAGACAATAAGGAGAATATGATTTTTATTTTTTGTCAGGATGGAGAGGATTATGACAGAATTAGTATCTCTACCCTTTCAGGACATGCTCTTCTGTCTGGTCTCACTCACAGTCGCCACACACCAACCTTTCCACCTCTGTAGTAAGCTAGGCTAGCTGGTTAGGACAGTAGTAGGCAAGCGGGCAAGGCACAATCACAGTGCACTAAATGTAGTACACAACACCAGTTTACTGTTTATTTTTATTTTGCCCACTTCTTTTACTTTCTTCCTTACTTTTCTGGGCTGACCAAAATAAAACCCCAACCCTGGCTCTGTCTCCTTCTCTTTCTCTCTCTGTAAGTAGTTATGTTATTACTACTGCATTTGTAGTACTAGAGTCAGATAGGACTAGTAGCTAGAAATAGGTATCTTTTTTCCTTAATTTTGGCACAAAACAATCTGCTGGGACTGCTTTATGCTTTTTAACCAATTAACAGTGCTACAGGTGTAAGAGAGATCTCTGGCACTGTAATGTCTGTAGTTAAGTACCCGGATATAGTCCAGTGACAAAAATAAATCCTCACAATATTTGAATTGGCAACAAAATTATTATGCAGTCACTGAGCAATAATAAATATTATGTACCACCATAGCAGCACCAAGTTCTGGTCACACTGACTGCCCAGTCTGCTCCCTGTAATGACAACCCTGTGATCTGGCAGCTGTGTGACTCCATTATGCAGCGACACACTATATAACTAAAGAACAAAACATAGAGAATGCAGTGAATAATGGGAGTAGCAAGCTGCAGACTGTCACTACTGGAGCTCGACTTGACCAACCATCTCCTCTAGGACTCTTCCATGCTGCTGTCCTGAGAGAGAGAGACCAAGAGCAAAGCATGAGGAAAATCTGAGGACAGCAGAAGCATCAATAATTTCCGATGAAGCAAGCTTACCAGTGAAGGAACAGGCAGACTCTGTCACTACTCTTGGTGACTCATGGTGACAGTGAGCCAGTTCATGTTGCAGCTCTGCATAAAACATGGTCATTATACAGCTATCAGATGATTGTGTGAGGAAGAGGCATGTCAGGGAACAGACAGATGTGTGACCGGTGACAGACCAGCAAGACAAGGTATTATTTGCTGCTAACTCAGAGATGTTGCTAGCAGAGTTAGCATAGCAAATAAAATACCCTGCCTGTACTGGTCTGTCACATGCTTATCAGAGCTATCTGTTTCATATCATGCCTCTTGGTATCCTCACACAATCATCTAATAGCTGTATTGACCTTATGCAGAGCTGCAGCACAACCTGGCTTACTGGACACTGAGTCACCCAGAGTAGTGACAGTCTGCTTGTTCTCCCTCCCTCCTCTCAGGACAGTAGCATAGAAGAGTCCCAGAGGAGATTTACACATCTTCCACATGTTAGACTCCAGGATCAGGGAGGAAGAACAATTGTAAATGCAGCACACCTGGATGTTTTATTAATTTCCTGCTGTGCTTGCTTGCTGCCCAATAGCACCACCCTCCCATAGCGTTTTCTCCACCCCACCTCCTGGCAGTTAGTACACCACTCGCTTTTTAGCAATACATTATATGACTCAGTCACAGTATAGGACCAGACGTAAAAAATTATACTCCCAATCGGCGATCCGATGAGCCTGCCAGTTCTTGAATTCTGTTGTGAGCAGCAGTAGCATGCTCCCTAGGCCCTCTCAGTACTTACCTCAGGCCTTCGGTCTCAGACACTGGAGTTTTTGGGCTCACTGCTCCTCTCAGATCACCGACACCAGACACTCCCTCTCGACTCCTGGATTCTCGAGAGGCTGGATGTTCACGATGGGCTCGCAGAACCCAACAATCGTAGCATTCCACAGTGAGGACAAACTCTGCACTTACAGATGGTGCTGGCAAGAAATGGAGTTCCTTGCAAAGGGCAGGTTTCTTCTTGGCAAAAACTCCTCTTCTGATGGTTTCATCCTCAGAAGCTCACTTTGGTGGCCTTTCGGTAATCTCCAGTGGCTCTCCGCAGTGGCCACTAGTGGCAGTCAGGAAAATGGCAGCAAGAATTTGAAAAATAGCAAGGGACTGGCGGGCACTAAACTGGGGCACAATTTCAAACCCTGCCTGCAGATTACTAGTCTGTAGGTTAAGCAGAACGTTGGTATCTACTTGTCCCCAGGCAAAAACTGGTTGTCCGGGATGTCTGGCTGTAGCATTTGTCAAGCCCTGCTTGTGGTATATTCTTTGGATAGCCAATCCAACATACAAGAATCTAATGGTATGCTTAACTTACACAACACCAGCCTGTTGCGTAGCGCGATTCTCACCGAACTCAGGCAGAGCCGGCCCTGTTTAACTTGGTTATCTTGGCTGAGTTCGTGAGAATCATAAAGCAAACAACCGGGCTGAGGCAGGATCGAGAAGACAGCGTGTCATGTCCCAGTAAAGAAAAAAAAAGGGACAAATTCTGAAACAGCATGCCATTTCCATGATCCCACTCTCAAAAATGAACCCAGTGTATATATGTGTGTGTATGTATATGTATATGTGTGTGTGTGTGTATATATATATATATATATATATATATATATGTATATATATATATGTATATGTATATATATATGTATATGTGTGTATAATATATATTTTTTTTTTTTTTTTAGGTTGAACAGGGGTTTCTATGTTAAATCTTGTGACAGGGTGAAATAGGGCCATGTCCCAGTTGTTATAAAGAGTTTGAATGCAGGGATCTGTTCTGTTCTTTTCTGTCTCTTCTCTGTCTGGTTGCAACCAGATTATACTGTGAGACCTCGGACTTGATCACCCCAACAGTTTCGCAATTCTTTGCCTCTCACTGTCTCTGTCTTCCTTGCTGTTTGTCTTTCTCCCTTACGTATCTGCTGATATAAAATATATGCAAATCATTATATGGAAATGTAACTGATATTGGGATCCCTTTGTTTAGAAATTATGTAGTGTCACTGTTAAAATATATATAATTATAGTTTGAGATAATTGCAGAAAGCTATTGGAAACTCAAGGGGTTACCGGAGTACATTTTTAAGCCCTTTGCAAGAGCTGTGGAAAAGGGCCTCAACTCAGGCACTCTGTGTTCCTGCCAGCACCTGCCTGACATATACAAGAACACTTTGGAAGAAACAGGATGCTTATTAAGAATGGGGGTTGGAAGGACTTATAAGAGAGCTGAGCTGCAGTTCTTGTTAGATGGATACACAGAGATTGAAGAAAAACTCAGATAGAGTTTTTCTGTTTATTTGGCCTTTGTAAATAGTTATACTGAACAGGTTTATTTTTTATGTTACTGCTAGTGTAAATAAATATTTTTGGTGAATTCTACAACTGCCCTTCGTTTCCTATGCTTCCTGACCTGTGCCTCGATCACAGATGGTGTCGGCCTAAGTGGGATTTATACATCACTCTACTCTAAGCCAGGAGTTTTGTGCGTGTACTGAACCTAGTACCAGGGAAGCACAAAGAAAGGTATGGATTCTGCAGCAGCAAGTCCAGGAGTGGTTACCAGGAGAATGGCAGCCAAACTATGAGAGATACAAGTCCAAGCTGAGATTGTACAGCCAGCACAAGTTATGGGAAAAGAACAGGCAGTGACAGACCCGAAAGCCTAATGGACTTTTCTCAAATAGTGGGCTATACAACCAAAAGGGACGGAGAAGCAGAGAGAGAAGAGATGCAGTGATAGGAGCAGTGATGGCTGGATGCCTTGCAAGCTGTTAAAGGCAGAAGATCTGGCACAGATCCAGATGAGCAACAAAACACAAACAACTTAAAAGCATATAAACTTATGAAGTTGTGTCCATTGGATGATATCGAGGCATACCTGACAACTTTTGAAAGAGTTGCCATAGCCTGCCAATGACCAGAGCAGAAATGGACTATCAGACTGGTACCCTACCTGACAGGGAAAGCCCAATTTGCCTACAGCAGTATGGACACTGCACAGTCGGAAAAACTATGACCTGGTGAAAAGTGAAATCCTGAAAAGGTATGACTTCTTTGGAAAGACCTACAGGCAGAGATTACGATCTCTGAAGTACAACTTAGCCGACAATCCTTGAGAAGCCTTCACCCGACTGAGAACTGATAAAATGGCTCCAACCAGAGTGCAAAACAGCCCCACAGATCAACACATTTGCAGTGGAGCAATCATCAGCATCCTGCCTACAGATGTGCAGCTTTGGGTAAAAGAACACCGACCAGAAAGTGGGGAAAAGGCTGTTTCTTTGGCCAAGGACTACCAAATGACCAGACAAACGCATACAGCAGCGAGGTAACAGCCAAGCACCGGTAAGACACTTTATTTTTCCCATTTAAACTCCAAGTATGATAAGAACTCTGGTGGGAGTAACAGATCTGTGCCCAAAGGCGTTATCTGCTATAACTGTAATTAACCAGGCTATATTGCAAGAAATTGCTGTAGTAAGGAGAGTAACTCTGGAGCAGATTTGTCCTTGGCAAATTGTGGCAAGTACTTAACAGATGTGAAGGTAGGGATAAGACTGTCAAGGGAATCATTGATTCAGGAAGCAAACAGACCCTAGTGCATGTTGAAGTGCTGGGAAAACACTGTGTAAAAGGACCAAGTACTGGTGTCATCTGCATCCACTGGGACACTTGATACTATCCCACCACCCAAGTGACTCTGACCATTAAAGGTGTTTGCACCAAATGAAAGTGGGTGTAGTACCTAAGTTACCCAGATCTGTCATTATTGGAAATGACTTTCCAGGATTTACTGAGTTAATCAGGGAGGAGTAAATCCTGATGTTTCAGCAAATGTGGTAACAAGAGCTCAGGCAAAGAAAATTTCAGGTGGTGGTGGGACACTTCCTTTCAGTGATTTTGATTAGGACTTGTTTGAGCACAGCTCCAAGATCTGGAAATCCAGGAAAGAAATACGATGCCTGAAGAAACTGTGGCAACAAATGACTGATGGACAGAAGGGTTAATACATGAAAAATGCTGAAACTAAATTGATAGCTGATTGTGATTTTCTTTCAGAGCAAACTAACAATGTTTCTCTCAGGGTTATTTTAAGCAGCTGGGGGCGAAACCAAAACAGGGTGGACCAATGTTTAAAAATGTAGGTTACTGTACAGAGTTTGGGTTAAACCTCAGACACAGAAACACACAGAACAATTGGTTATACCACAGAAGTATAGAACAGAGTTCTTACAGATAGCACATGATAGTCCTATGGCTGGTCACTCCAGGGAGGGATTGCACCCTTTCCAGATTGCTGTATAGATTTTACTGGCCTGGAATTCATGAAGATGTTGCTACCTATTGTAATTCCTGTGCTAAGTGTCGAAAGTAGCCCCAGTCACTAGAAAAGACAAGGTGCCCTACCTTTAATTGATGTGCCTTTGAGAGAATTGCAGTGGATGTGGTTGGTCCTTTAGACAAAAGTAAAAGGGTAATAGAATTATCTCGTAGTATGCAACCATGCTACTCGATACCCAGAAGCAGTTCAATGCGTACTGTCACAGCTTCAAAAGTGGTAGCAGAGCTTGCAAAAATTTTTAGCAGAATGGGCATACCTAAAGAAATTATTACTGATCAGGGTAGTAATTTTGGTGCTGCATTACTTAAGGAGCTCTACAGACTACTAGCTGGATTCTGCACTTAACTGCTGCTGAAAAGCCCTTTACATGTTGTTTTTATATTATAAATCTTTTTTCATGACTCGTGATAAGAAAAAAATTATTTTTGTCGTACTGTGATTGAAGAAAAAATATCCTTTTCAGTGAGGGACAGCTCCTTTCCCTAATGCCTAGTGTTACTCCCACCTCCCATCGTCATACCCATATTTATTTCCCTGGTGTCTAGTGGCACTCCCCACCCTTCCATTACCATCCCCATAATTAGTTATCATTGTCCCTGGTGTCTAGTGTTTCACCCCCAACCTCCAATCTCTGTTCCGGTTAATTTTTTATTCCCTGGTGTCTAGTGGCACTCCCTACCCTCTGCACTCCCTCCCCATTCAAGTTTCTGTTTCCCTGGTGTCTAGCAGCACCCCTCCCTCCATTCATTGTAGTCCCTGAAATAAGGAAACGGTCCCTCAATGTCTTATTTTTTTTTCCCCTGTAAAAATAAAATGGTTCCTTAGCGATACTCCCCCAACCTCCACTGAGCACCCACCACCTGAACCCTCCCCCAAACACCCTGATTCACCTGAGCGGGTCCCAGAGTGAGGATCCGCTCTCTGAGCGAAGACTCATCTTGCTGCTGGAATCAACAACTGCTACATGAGAAATAAGGTAAGTGTGGTTCAGTGCATTTCAGTGGTGTTTTCAACTCTGGTGAATAACTTTGCCATTTTGCATAGTTTGATACCACATTTTCAACATGGCATTTCTGAGACCCCACCTCATGAACAATTTCAATGGAATTGGGCAAATCCGCTCTTGACGGTCGGCTTGGCAAAATCACCTTTCGGGCAAGATATGAAAATTTCCACCGCCCTTGTTCATGAGGTGGGAGCATAAGAAGGAGTATGTTCATAATCTGAGGTCAAAACATGTTAAAATGGTGAAGTTATGATCTGTTGAAATTGCTTACCGCCGTAACTTTCATTATTTTCAATATTTTACCCAAATTTAAGCTAGCTTTCATTTTTTTACACCAGTCATTTTTTAAATCTTAACCAAAATGTGTTTTTATGCTTCTGGTGCGGAATTATGTTTCAGCAGGGATTTGAAAAGTTTTGTTACCGGGTTCATGAGGTTGGGTAAGTTTGGTTGCTGTTGTACTACAAATGGAGCTTCACAGCAACCTACATATACACATCTATGGAGAGATTAGAGTGCAAGGCCCTGGGCCTGTGCTCCCACAGGCAAATAAGGATACTATTACACTATCTGAAAAACTACGGATGGATCCAGGCCTTGCATCCCCAAAGACAAATAAAGCTACGATTATACCATCTCAAAAAGTAAGGAATTCTTTGCAAAAACTCCGTTAACGTAACATTTAGGGTTCAGGTTAAAGTAACAAAGTAGAAATGTGGCTTCTAGGGACATGGATATGTTGTTCATCCACACTGTCTGGCAGGTATCCTTGCCGCTTTAAATCTTGCCGGAAGGTCTTCAAGCTGGCTCCTCCCACCCACTCGGGTGGTAAAACTCTCGGCCGCCCATGACGCCAGATCTTCCTTACCGCTTGGAGCTCAGGTTCCCTCCTTAACGCTCTGCGTATAAGACTGGTTCCTAATTCTTGAATTTTGAAATTAAAAGTTTTGCTAAAAGACTTGGTCTTCTCCCCTGGCGGCTGCGATGGACAAATCGACTCCCAGTTTCCAGAGATGCCCTTGCGAAGAGAAGATGTCCTCGGACAGATCCGCTCCATGTCGTCTACTGTCTGAGCCTGGAGCACGACCGCCAGACCTGCGACCTGTGCTCTTCCTTTAGGCTCCGCCTCGAAGACCCGTGCTGCCCGTTTACAACTGGGCGTCCCGAGAGCGATTTCCTCCGGTGAAGTCAAAGAGGCCCGGTCGGTGGTGTCGGCGCGGGTTCGGCGGATCAGCTCGAACAGATGATTGCCCTCGAAGAGGAGGCGGCGGGCCACTTCTACCTCGGCTGCGGCATTTTCCGCTGTCTCTCGGTGCCTCTTATTCAGCTTCTTTTAAGGAGCTTTGTTGACCCTCTCTACTAAAGGTGAGGGACCAACTTCTTCTGGACCGTTTCGGTCCAAAGAGAGACAGTGGTAATCTCACCGTCGGCGCTCTTGGGAGGCGGGAAAGATCCCTCTACCCGAGTTGTCGGCGTCGACTTGGTTGACTGCTCGGCTTGACCACTGGTCTCCACGGTGTCCCGTCAGGCCAGTTGACCGAGACTCCATTGCCGCGGTCGAGATTTTTCTCGACCCGTTGGACGGGTTATCGGCAGGAGAAGCCGAAATCCCTCTCCCGGTTCCCCGGTGTGGGAGTTGAGGACCCCGTTGGCTCGTCTGTGCCTCGGTTCCGGGCATTCGGTTGAACCCTCCGAACCGAGGGTGCGGTTCCCCACGACCTCCTCGCACCGCGCCTCGGGAAAACCGAGGTTCTCGGTCTCGACTTCTTCGCGTCCAGCCAATCCCGCTGTCATAGGCGGTCTCGCACCGCGGCAAGTGGCGCCACCGCCATCTCTCTTCCTCCTCCTCGGACGAGGAACTTGCGTCGAAGATATGAGGGAACTCATGTGGCAACAGCTCCTTCTGACGGGAATAAGCTGGCGCCGTCGTCTTTGACCATTAAGTGGCTGTCACGGGCGGCGAAACAACCCCTCGTTTTATCTGAGGAGCCTGTTCCCAGGCCGGTTGTTCGGCCAAAACCAGCTGCCCCACCGATTCGGTGGAACCTCCGCCCACAGCCGCTTAGTTGGGGCTCCGACCAAAAGTCGGCTCAGGGACTGCCCCATAGGCTGTCTGTCACCTCACTCCCGATCGACCTCGGCAGGTGGAGGGTGGCTCAGGCCCAAGGCAGCTCTTTGAGGACTCTTCCGAGTCCAAGATGATTCCTCTTTTCTCCAAGCGAATGGACTTGGAGTCCTCAGGAGGACAGTCGGTGGGCGATAGCCTCTCGTCCTTCCTGGGATTGCTTCGGCTCATCTCGGAGTCCACGGGATGAAGCTCGAACCGTTTCTAAGCGGGCCAGGTATCCCCTCACGGAGATTCTGGACTGAGGGATTCCCCTGGAGGCCTTTCCGGTGGCCAAGGCCATAGTGGGCCCGACCTTGGAGCTCTGGGCGCCTGCTTCCTGTCCTGCGCCTTCGCCAGAATGGCCAGGAAGTATGCGGTCCCTACCGGTTCCTTTGTCCGTTTTTCGGAACACCCTCGGCGAGGGTTAGTTACCGACAATGTTTTCTGCGTGCCGGGAACGCTAGGGATGTGGACAAACCTCCCGACAAGGAGTCCAAGAAATTGGACTATGCCGGGCGAAAAGTCTACGCTTTCGTCCTCGGCCTCGCCAGGCCAGTTGGTCGTCCTCATGGCACATTTCTCTCATGCCCTGTTGGGCTCCCTGGATGAGGTGTCCCTCATCTTCCAGCGGATCTGCAGACCACGGTCAGGCAGGTGCGGGACCAGGGCAGGGCAGTGGCCAAACAGCAGCTCCAGACTGCTTTAGACATTGGGGACTCGTGTGCCAGGTCTGTAGCGCCGCGAGTGGCTATGCGTCGTCGGGCATTGGCTGAGGATATCCACCTTCACGGATACCCAGCACAAGTTGGCGGATGTCCCTTTTGGGACCGACCTCTTCGACCCTGGGTGGAAGGTCACCTGCAGAGGATCGAGAGTCCAGTGCTACCTTGGACTCTGTCTCTTCCGCTCAGAAGGACAAAGGCCGCAAACCACAGCTAAGCCCTTTTGTCCTTCTGCGCCTGCGGCGCGTCCGGCCCAGCAGCATCAGGGCCAGCAGGCTCGGGCTTGGCATCCCAAACCAAGCCGGGGCTTCTCCAACAGGAAGCAGGAGGTAAGGCCCAGGAGGTCCTCAGCGGTCCTCCTCCAAGCCTGCCCAGTGACGGGCTGAGGGTGTTGCCCCAACCCGTCACCTCACCCCAGGTTCCCCGTGGGCGGCTCCGGCACTTCCTTTCCGCCTGGTCCGTTATTACCACGGACAGGTGGGTGCTGGAGGTGGTGGGAAAATCCTGCCTCTAGAATTCGAGCAGGCCCCGCCCCTTCAGAGCGTGGGCCCTCGGGGGCCTCCGGGTCTGCAGCCTCACTGTCGACTTCGCCGAGCCGACATCGCTCTCCTCCTCCAAAGGAGGTGATCAGGAGGTTTCGGACCCTCCCTCAGACCCAGGATTTGTGTCCAGGTACTTCCTGGTTCCGAAACAGGCAGGGGCTGGCACCCCATTCTCGACCTACATGACCTAAACAAGTTCCTAAGGTCTCGAACCTTCAGGATGGTCAGTCTGGCTCAGATAATACCATCCCTGGAACACGGCATATGGTTCTGCTCTTCTGACCTGCAGGACGCGTTCTTTCACGTCCCTATCCGTCCGTCACATGGAGATTCCTTCGCTTTTGAGCGGAGGGATCCTTCGAGTTCGAGCCATGCCCTTCGGCCTGTCTCCAGCTCCCAGGGTCTTCACCAAATGCATAGCAGTGGTGACAGCTTTCCTGTGGCGCCGAGGGTCCGGTGAATCCTTATCTGGACGATTGGCTGATAGCAGCCCTCCACAGAAGGTGGAGCGGTCCAGAGATCTAGCCTCCAGGTTTGCTCTCAAATTGGCCTTCTCATCAACGGAGGCCAAGTCGAACTCGAGCAAGCAGGTGATTCTTTTCATTGGGGCAGAGCTCGACTCTTCAAGCAAGAGCACGGCTCGGCGGACAGGGCGAGGTTCTTACCTCCTTTGCCCAATCATTTCTGGTTGGGCAATCGCCCTCTGTCCGGGACTTCCTCGCGCCTCCTGTCTCATGGCGGCCTGTACCAGCGTGGTCCGTTGGGCACGCTGGCACATCGCCCCTTCAGTGGGGACTGGCCAGCCAGTGGTCAGCAACGCTGCGATCCATTGGACCAGCTAGTGACGGTGACCCAGGGATGTGGAACGCTCTCCAGTGGTGGACCATTCCAGTTCATCTGCAGGAGGGCATCCCATTTATCCGCCCGAGCCGGCGGTCTCTCTTCGACTGATGCCTCTCTGATGGGTTGGGGTGCCCATCTGGGGAACACAGGCGCACGGCCTCTGGTCCCCGTGAGTCCCGATGCCACATCAACCTGCTGGAGCTCCGGCGGTCGCCTAGCTCTCACCGCCTTTGCTCCGTTTCTCCGGGATCAAGTGGTCAGAGTCCAGGCGGACAATACCACGACCATGTACTACCTAAACCGCCAGGGCGGGCCGCACTCCATGCTTCTATGCAGGAAGCTCTCCGCATTTGGTCACTCGTGCGCAGCTTGGAGGCGGATCTCCTAGCCATTCATGTGGCAGGAGCTCCAACACCCTGCCGATGCCCTGAGCGGATAGGGCTGCATCCCACGTGTGGTCTCTCCTGCTGGAGGTAGTACAAGATCTGTTCTCCCATTGGGGCACACCTCAGGTGGACCTGTTTGCCTCAGGGAGAACGCAGGCTGAGGCTGTTCCATGCCCGCCCCCCTCAGCAGGGTTGCTGCAGGATGCCTTCCAGGCCGTGGACCCGGGCCTCTTCGCCTTCCCCATTTCCCTTGATACACAGGTGCTTCTCAAAGCAGGGAGGGACAAGGCGCAGGTGATTCTGATAGCCCCAGACTGTCCCCGCCAGTTCTGGTACCCATATCTCCTCAGCCTCAGCTCCAGGCTCCGAGGCAGCTTCCAGCTCACCCGGACCTGCTCTCAGTCAATCAGGGAAGGTGTTCCATCTGGACCTTCAATCCCTGCACCTGGCGGCCTGGTTCCTGAGTGGCTAGAGTTCAGGCCTTGGGTCTTTCCGGCGAGGTCCTCAGTGTGGTTGAGGCGTCCGTAAGGAGTCGACCAGGAATGCTATGCCTTCAAATGGAAGAGATTTCCATTTGGTGTCAGGGCAAGGGCTTGGACCCTTCCTCCTGTTCTTTGGCAAGCATCTTGGACTATTATGGTCCCTTTCTCGTCAAGGGCTTAGGTCGGCGACCCTAAGGGTGCACCTGACAGCCATCTCTGCTACGGGCGCGGGCCGGGAGGCAGTCGGTGGCGAGGAGAAGGGTGGTCTGGTGCTTTTCAAAGGCCTTGATCACATTTCCCCTCGGTGGGGAGCCTCCACCTCCATTTGGGATTTACTGCTGGTACTATGCAAGCTCATGGGCAAGCCATTCGCACCAATGCACAGATGTAGACTCTCACCTGTCGTGGAAGACTGCCTTCTGGTGGCTATCATGTCAGCCAGAAGGATGGGAGAACTCAGGCGCTCTGCATCGAGTCTCCTTACCTGGTCTTCCACAGGGACAAGACCATCCTGTGCCTACGAAATTACTTCGAAGGTGGTGCTTGAGTTTCACCTTAACCAGTGTTGACTCTGCGGTGTTTTACCCCTAATCACACCTCGGAGGCGAATACAGGCTCCATACTTTGGACCCTAGAAGCGCCCGCTTATTATAAGGAGCGACGGCTGAAATTCGAGGAGAGGTTCGCCAGCTGTTTGTCACCTACGCTGAAGCGCACCTGGCAGACCTGCAGCCAAGCCGGCGATAAGCAGGTGGTCACCTCCTGCATAGATCTGCTATAAGTTGGCGGGCATGGAGCCTCCCAGAGGATAAGAGCTCATTCTACCCACCATACTGCTGCATCGGTGGCTGCTTCCAGGGACGTCCCTATCCAGGATATCTGCAGGGCTGCTACCTGGAAGTCAGCAAACACCTTCATCACCCATTACCACATCGACCTTGGGTCACACGGGATGCTGGTTTTGGGGCCTCGGTTCTCAGTCTCTTTCCCAAGTAAGTATCGGGGTGTGCTTGCCTCCCTCCTCCCGGAGAACTGCTAGAGTCTGCCAGACAGTGTGGATGAACAACATATCCATGTCCCCTAGAAATAGGAGTTACTCACCTGTAACAGGAGTTCTAGGAATGGTATGTGTTGTTCATCCACATTACCCCGACCTCCCGGCCCGATGGCACAGCCTGAGCTTCCTGTGGGCCAGATCTGGTGTCATAGGGGCGGAGCCGAGAGTTTTACCACCTGGGTGGGTGGGAGGAGCCAGCTTGAAGACCTTCCGC
Organism: Neoceratodus forsteri; assembly: GCA_016271365.2. NCBI lineage: Eukaryota > Metazoa > Chordata > Ceratodontiformes > Ceratodontidae > Neoceratodus > Neoceratodus forsteri. The sequence goes on along the minus strand of CM028137.1, from coordinate 699,554,138 downwards.
AAGATTTAAAGCGGCAAGGATACCTGCCAGACAGTGTGGATGAACAACATATACCATTCCTAGAACTCCTGTTACAGGTGAGTAATCTGTATTTTAGGTTTTCAAATAAAATGCTACTTCTAAGGCAAATCAGGTGGATTCTCCTAGAGGTTGTCAACCCTAAAGCTCACCCCATTTTATACACTCCAGAAACATACACCTAATGGGATGAACTTAGGTTGCAACCCCAAGAAGACCCCGATTTGCTTTGGGGGTGGGTTTAAGGATTGGAAACCCTAAACCACATTCCCCTACTTTGTCACTTTAGCGAACCTAACTGTTGCATTAACCTTTTATTGCAAATATATATATCAATTTATAAAATAGGTATGAAAATGTCTGCTGATTTGTTGGATCCCATCACATGACAGTGCATGTATCAGAAGCGCGATCGCACACCTGCACTTTTACCCCCTAAAAACAATTTTGCTATTTTATAAGATAGATAACCCACTCTACGGTGTGCGGTCGCACTCTGATATCATGCGCCTTGGGTGGTTGGCGCACACGGCGTTAAGTATATCAGGCGTGACCGCACACCACCGTAATGTGGGTTATCTATCTGATAAAATGGCAAAATTGTTTTATGGGGGTAAAAGTGCAGGTGTGCAGTCGCGCGTGATATACGACGGTCATGTGATGGGATCAACAAATCAGCAGACATCATTTTTCTACTCATTTTATAAATATCTATAATTTATAGCTATATAGATATTCATTTAAAATAAATGTGTTAATGCACTAGTTAGGGTTAAACCGATAAAGGTAGGGGAATGTGGTGATCTTACTTTGAGAGGGTTCCTGCAGTAGGTCATAACATGTAGGACTGCACCCTCTGGCGTCAGGTCTGCATGGCAAACATTTGCTAGCAATGTCTGGTGGGGACCACCCACTGATGTCACGTGACTGATGTGCATGTGATCCTATAAGTGGAGTCCCCGCCCACTTCTTCCAGTTCTTTCCTGTCACACCCATGCAAGGACCCTCGAGTGAACGTTGCTCCAGTCAATCACCATTTTGATAAGTATTTCTACTATTCTACCATTAATAGTTCGCTCTTCTTTAATTTTGTCTTCTCCATCGATCCTCCGAAGACCAAGAAGAAGTGTGAGAAGTGTGGTTCGTAGATCCCTCATAAGGACAGCCATAAGCTCTGCCTCTTCTGCCTAGGCCTGACTTGGACGTCAGGGCCTGCACGTGATTGGAAGCCCTTCAACCAGGCCACACACGCAAACACAGGCAGCAGGCCCTAGAAGCCCATCTTTGAAATCCTGAATGGCCACTTTAGAGCAAGAAATGCAAGTTGAGGACTCACTCTTCCCTTCTTCGGAGGCTAGAAGAGAGAAAGAAAGAAAGAGAAGCACCGGGCCGGGAGTGTCTAGGAGACCGAGGCAGCCCTCTACCGCAAAGTCGTGGGCTTAAGCCTGAGACAAGGCGCCACCTGGATGCACTCCCTAGGTGGTGTCCAGGCCTCAGTTCCTCTGTCTTTTAAGCCTTTAAGATGAACTCAAGACCGGCTCTCCTCAACGGTAAGTTAGCCTGCCGGACCCCGTTGGACTCTTGGTTAGTAGAGGTAAGTGGGACTCCGGTTCTTCGGATCATGCCCGGTTGATCAGTCATGTTCTGCAGGAAGAACCTGCCTGACATCAACCCGATAAACGATCGGGCTCCTCCCCTGCCCACGTAGCTCATCCTCCATCGACTGATAAGTTGGATGCATTGGCATCTGCCCTGTGGAAACTCACTTGTTGGGGGCTAATGCCGACCGCCCGGCGTCCAGCTGAGTCGCTGACATCCATGGTCAGCCTTCCCATCAGGTTTTCCTGCCAGGAGCCTTCCTCCACCTTGCGGTGGAACCTCTTGTGCCTGACCCTTTACCGGGACAGAGGGAAAGTGGGTCCCTGGAAGTGGTCCTTTTCTCACCCACTCCAGTGCTGGTAACCCTCAGACCCCACGGCTAATCCTCCTGGGGCTCTCATGTGAGTCTGTTCCTCTACCGTCTCCTAGGGTCTTTCCTACCCCATCGGGCCTTCATCAGCCCGATGCTAGGGATCCCTATACCGGACTCCGAGCCTCTGACATCAGGTCCCTTGGTCAGCTCTCGCCTGAGCCTCTGTCGGGCCTAAATTTGACGCCATCCTTTCCGATGCCTGAGAATCAGAAGCCAGCTCCTGGCGCCAACTCTGACACCAGATATCCTGATGCCGGGACTCCCAACACAGGATAACCTACCAGGTCCCTCTACTCCACTTCCTCCATGGCCCTTGGGGACCTCCTTGGACCATCAGGGTATCCACCATGGTCCGCCCTTGGGCTACTCTCATTACCGGGCCTGCTGATGTCATGGCTACCCGGCGTTGAGCTCGGTGGCTCCTTTTACCCATGGTTTCTACCATGAATGTCAGGCACTGGGCTATGGGGCCCCTTTTCAGACTCCAGTTACCCCTCTGTATCAGGGGCGGGCTACAATACTTCCAGCCCCCACCTCAGCTTCTGCCAGACTGCGGGCCATGTTCCAGATTTGGTGGCAGGAGACCAGATCCAAGTTGGTGGCGGATTTGACAAGCTGCACCTGCCCTGGTGGTGACCCCACCCCACACTCTCTGTCACCCGTTCTTTCTCACAGGTCAGTCCATTCCACGGCACACGCTCCTGGGGTGATATTTCATAGGTCCCTCTGACTGAGGCGAAAACCTCTGAGAAGGAGAACTCAGACTTGATGCTGATTCTTCAGACTGGTCCTTTGGAAACCTTTTGAAAGTCATGCTGTCCAAGGGTAAAGAGTCTCCCAAGTCTCCTCCAGACTCTTCCTTCACTGAACTCCTCCACATCCTCCAGCAAGTCGGTGTGGTTGGAATGCAGAGGAGCAGGACCTGGCATGCAAGCACCTGGCAGAACACTTGGACTTAAGCGGAGACATCACCCATACCAATCCTCCCCTCCCCGTGGACAGAGCCACACGAGGATCTCAACTCCACTGTCTGGCAGGTGCCTCACTCCATCCTGGCCGTCCCCAAGAAGGTGGACCGGGCCTTTCATTCTCCTGAGAGCGCTCCTTATTTATGCACCCACCCAAAGGCAGACTCCATCGTGATCGCTGCAGCTCACAACTGGACTGCCAAACCTAAACATATGAGCAATTCCCCTCCTGCCAAGGAGTCAAGGCAGTTAGATCAGTTTGGCCGTAAGATCTACTCCTCATCTACATGTGCCTTATGTTCGTTAAACTGGGTGACATATATGATTTCATACCAAAAGCTACCATGGCTCACCTTGAGGCCAGGCTACAAACGGTGAAGGACTCAGATCTTAAGTTGGAGCTCACCAGGGCCCTGAGGCTGTCAAAATATCTTGCAGGCATGCTTTAAGGGCTACCTCACGACTCCTGTAGATGCTGTGACTCGCTCTTTGGCTACAGCAGTCTGCCTCAGGCGCCACACTTGGCTCCGTGTTCCGGATTCTTTCAGGATGTTCAGGCAGCCATACAGGGCGCCCCATTCTGAGGATCCGTCCTCTTCGGGGCAATACCAAAGACATCATCACGGGCCTCCAGGATAGTGGACAGGCCTGAGATCAGTAAGTCCATGTACAAGGTGGGCTTTAAGCTAAGCAGCCATTTCGCAACAAAGCACCAAGACAAGCAGCCATTTAACAGGCGTTAAAATAAGAGGAGAGCATCAGAACCTGCCGTTACCTCTCCCTCTGCCTCCAAGACCCAACAAGTTGCAGGTGGTGCCTTCCTGCCCGTTCCCTCCACCTCCTGACTCTTCAGACTTCCTCCTCCTCCTCCACCACCTCCAAACAGTGTGGAGCCAGTGGGGAAGATTTGTCCTCCACCTAACAGAGTGGCAGGGCATCACGTCAGATTCCTGGGTCATTCAGCTCATAGCAAGAGGGCACACCATCAAATTTCTGGGAAAAACCTCAGACTCTCCTCCAAGATGATCTCATTATCTTTCAGACCACGTAACTCTGGTAAGGGATGGGATCCAGGCCCTACTTCAAAATCCTAATAGAGCCAGTTCCTGGGCGCAGAGGGAAAAGGTATTATTCCATTTCTTCCTCATCCCCAAAAGATGGCGACCTCAGACCCATCTTAGACCTCAGGCATCTGAACCTTTATGTAGAATATAAAGGTTCTGCATGCTGATGCTCCAGGGATTCCTGCACATGCTCCAGACAGATCATTGGCTCTGTGCACTGGATATGCAGGACCGCGTACCTGCATATACCGGTTTCCGGCCACTGCCACTTCCTGCGGTTTTCCTTCCGAAGGGATCACTTTTAGTTCAAAGCCCTCCCGTTTGGCCTTTCTTGGCACTTATAGTCTTCAGCAAGTGCCTAGCAGTGGTGGCAGTGGCACTTCATCGCCGGGGAATTGATGTGTTTCCATTGCCTGGACGATTGGCTCCTCCACTCTGGACCTTTTTGCATGACTGGGTATTAATGTCAGTTATCCCAAATGATCTCTGGTCCATTCTCAGTGCCTCAATTCATTGGGGTGGCACTGGACACGATCAGGGCAAGGCCTTCCTCTTTGATACTTTGCAGAAGCAGGCCAAACTGGTAGCTTCTCCAGCCGTGCCCCAGCCAGGGTGTCTTTCACGCCTTCTTGGCTTGATGGCCGTGTGGCCATTCTGACCATACCTCTGGCCAGGCTACACATGTGAGTCACCCAATGGACCTTTTGCAGGTCCAGTGGGATCAAGTACAAGACTACCTGGATCACCCCTATTCTGGTGTCCAGTCGCTCCAGAAAAGGACCTCTTGTGGTGGCAGGCCCTCTGAACATGTCTCGGGGACACCGTTCAGGCCCTCCTGCCCTCTTGGACCCCTCACCACAGGCGCATCAGGTCTGGGTTGGGGAGCTCACCTGGGAGACCACCAAACCCAGGAAAATGGTTCCAGGTGGAATCCTTGCTCCACATAAACATTCGGAGATAAGGGGCGGTCCTGCTTGCCCTTCAGGCCTTCCAGCCCCTTCTCTGGCGGAACACTGTTGATACAGACCCGACTTGATGTCCGTGGTCTGGTACATCAACAAGCAAGGTGGCACCCGATTGTATCCCTGTGCAGGGAAGTGATGCGGGTCTGGTATTGGACAGTCCAGCGCGGCCTACATCTCACGGCGTGCATGTTCCAGGAGTGCACAACCTCGCGGACAGCCTCAGCTGTTCCTTAGCTCTAGCTCACGAATGGGAACTACACTAGGAAGTGGCAGAAAATCTGTTATGCCGCTGGGGGCATTCAAAGTAGATTTATTCACCTCCCCATCCAACACAAAGCTTCCCAAGCTCTGATCACTCGTTCATGGGCCTGGTGTTATCTGGCTAGATGTGTTTATCTCTGTTGGAAAGGAGATACTTGTATGCCTTCCCTCCCTTTCCCATTCTGCAGATGGTTCTGCTGAAACTATTGGCAGTGGGGACACAACTGTTGCTAATCGCCCCCTGGCCCTGGCAAATTTGGTTTCCATTCCTCTAGCAGTTGGCTGTGGAACCCACAGTACCTCTACCTCTTTGGTGCGACCTCTTGGACGAGGATCAGGGCAGACTGGTGCATCCGGGATTCGGCCCTACACTTCCATGCATGGTTCCTTCAGACATAATTGCTAACCATTTTGGAGTCTCTGACAGGGTTGCCCAAGTTCTGGTGGAGGCTAGAAAGCCTTCCACAGAGCTAATCAGCTATGAAATGAAAGCGGTTTTCCATTTGAGCAGCCTCAAAAGAGAGGACCCTCTTTCTTGCCCAGTGTCCCAGGTGATGGAGTACCTCTTGCACCTGTCTGACTCAGAACTCAGCTCTTCTTAGCTAAAGTCCACCTATCTGCTATCTCCGTCTACCACTTCCTGGTAGACAGCAAGACGATGGCTCAGTTGGAGGTATCAAAACATTTGTGAGAGGGATCCTCCATCTGAAACCCTATACATAACTCCACCTACCTTGGGATTTTAATTTTATGTTAGAAAACCTTACTTTACCTCTCTTTGAACCAGCGGTGGCTGTGAGATCACGCTCTCTCGGAAGGTGCTCTTTTTGGTTGCCATTACTTCTGCTCAAAGGATCTCCGAGCTCCAGGCCCTGATGTTTAAGGAGCCTTATCTGATTTTCCACAGCGACCGGGTGGCTCTGCATATAAATCCTAAGTTTCTTCCCAAGGTGGTTTCTGAGTTCACTTTGAATCAAGTTGTAGAACTTCCAGTCTTATATCCAGCTTACTCTAATAGGGGTGAGGCACTCCTGCACTCCTGATGTGCACAGGATTTTGCGGTACTTCATTAACAGAACTAAGGATGTCCATAAAATGATCAGCTTTTTGTTTCCTTTGACACAAGACTCTGGGGTCATAAGTCTGTAAGCAGTGCTCATCCAAATGGTGGCTAACTGCATCCATTTCTGCTACCAGAAGTATGGCAAGCCTCTTCTGGGAGATGTCAAAAGGTCATTCCACCAGTATTGTGGCTGCCTCCGCTGCTTTTTCAGGAATGTGTCCGCAGCTAAGATTTGTGCTACATCCACTTGGAGTTCAGTCCATACCTTCACTAAACATTACAGTCTGGACACTGCCTCGAGGCGTAAGGCTGGTTTTGGACTAACCATCCTGCAGGGCCTTCTGTCATAGACCTGCTCTGGTCTTTCTGCAGACCTTCCTTCCTCCCATGCTTCAGTTTGTCTGATCAGTTGACTGCTTGGGACTCGGTCCTCGTGTTACTGCAGGAACCCTCTCGAAGTAAGATAGTGTAGTTATGTAAGAACTTACCATAACAGTAGATCTTAGAGAGGTTCCTGCATAGTGATCTTTTCCCTCCCTCCTTCCCCAGTCTTCTGTTTGCTCTTGCAGACCTCTTTGGATTGGGCTCCAGGGACAGTACCCTTTTCTCCCGCGCACTCTCTTGGGTCTCTGGGCGGGAGAACTGGAGCGGAGCGGGGACCGCTCATATAGGATCACGCTGATGTCGGTCACGTGACGTCCGCGTGGTCCCCTGCCACATTGTTAGTAAAGTTTACCGTGCAGTCCTGATGCCAGAGGGGTGCAGTCCTACATGTTATGACCTACTGCAGGAACCTCTCTCAGAAGTTCTACTGTTACGGTAAGTTCTATTACGTAGCAGTGCGTTTGAGTTTCCAACCCTAGCACCCCTCCCACCACCAGGCAGCAACAGGAAAAAACATTACAGTTTCATCTCTCCTGTGTCTTTGCAAATTAGAGCGTGGGGTGTGCCTTGGGGTTATCAACCTAATACTCACCCATTCCATCATTAAAGAAGTTGAGATGTGTAGAGTGTATGAGGAATGGGTGAGCATTGGAGTTGACAACTAAATTTATCCATACGTTGAACCAGGAGATGAAATAATAATGGGGTTTCTTGTTGCTCCTAGATGGGAGGAGGGAGGGGGGTGGAGTGTTAGGTTGGAAACCCCAGCACACTATTTCCTGCTTTTTGTCTGTTTAACCCTAATCGGACACCTGCTCCTGACACCTGCAATCTCTGCTTGCTCCCTACTCCTCTTGAAGGGCTTCCTGGACATTCCCAGGGTTCAGCTCAAGACATCCAGTGACTGAGCTTTTAGTCTCTCGGGCTGACCTGTGGAGCGTGCTTCCATCTGTAGCCAGAAGGCCCCTCATATTATCAAGCAGAGGCTAAAAGCCCATCTCTTCAGCCTGGCTTTTATAGAATGATCTTGCGTCCTGCTGTTTTCATTTATTATAGGTGACTGTAAAACTGGAATTCTGATTTTTACTTATTTTTGTAATTTCTTGATTTTAATTGTTATTTATTTCTCATGTTTTGTTAGGCTCCCAGAGCCTCAGGGATTAGACACCATAAGAATAAAATTTGCTTTTCCTTGCCTAACTAGTACATTGACAGTTTTTGCAATAAATTTCCTTACTTTTGAGATAGTATAATTGTATCCTCATTTGCCTGTGGGAGCACTGGGCCTTTGGGCCCCGGCCTTCCATCCTCCATAGATGAATACATCTATGTTCCTGTGAGAACGCAATAGGACTCTCTGGGCCCTGCACTTTCATTTGTGCCAAAACAACCATTCTTTCCATTGTTGTATGACTTATTAAACTTCAATGTTATCCTGTAGGAATTTACATTTTATGTTTTTTATATTGTCCTTAAAGTGTTTGGTGGGGAATATGTGATTTTGTAGCATGCAACACCATTAGGACTGAAGCAGGCAGGTGTCAGGACCCAATGGAAAACTTCTAGCTGGCAGTTATTAGCGGGGACTGCCTGACATTGGCCCACCCTGGCGTCCACCTGTGGTATAAAGGCGGTCCCCAGACCCAACCTCAGTTCTTTTCCGCCATCAACCCATGCATGTTGTACCTTCACGGATGCCTTATGCTATAATTAGCCGCCATTTTCTTCCTTACCCATTCTTTATTATATTTCCTAAAACTTCTTCAAACTGCAGTATTTTTTATATGTCTTCTTCTCCATCCCTCTTCTTTGGAGCGGTGATGAACCAAGTAGCTTCCCTGTAAGAGGCCACTCGTGTCTGCTCTGTGGCCCAGACCACGACACTGAGGTCTGCCAGCACTGCCAGGATTTCAACCAGTGCACCTGGCTACACCAGAAGATCCTGGAAGCCTTCCTGTGCAGCAGAGAGGACAGTGATGGAGAAGGAGTGCCACAAAGTACCTCTTATTCCCCAGCCTCTGGGGCTTTGACTTCTTCTTCACACAGAGAAGTCCAGCGGAAGCCTACAAACACCAGTTAAAAACACAAAGGACAAACCTCGGTCAGCTTCCTAGGGTGGCTGCAAGTCGGCGACTGAGCTTGGGTCTTCCTCCTGTGGGAGGTTGGCCCTTCCACCCCAGCAGCCCTCACTTATTCTGGGCTACCAGTGGTCAAACACCCACTCTCATCACCATCTCTGGCAGTGGTTCTCAGAGGCTCGGGACTTCATTCTCAGCCTCTCAGCCCTGATGCTCAGGGCCTTTTGGTGGTTCTCAGCCAGGTGGCTCGACCGGGTCCTCCTTGAGTGGTGAGTCTTTGCCCGTTGCCTTCCCAATCCAGGCATCAACTAAGCTGGCTCTGACTTCAGGGACAGGCGCCACCAAGCGACACCTGGGGCATGCACTCACCTCTCCCGCAAGACTGATGCCTCTGCCCCACCCGAGCAAGCTCCCTGGGATAGGCTTCTCTTCATGGCTGTTGCTGGCTGCATCACCAGACCAGCATCAGCCCACGCCTGTCCGGGTCCATGCCGCCACCCTGATGTCAACTCCGCGATACCATGGCCATCATCCCTAACCCTGCTCTGTCGCCAGCTGACCTGTTGTCACTCAGCCGATGCCAGAGGGTCCTACTCCTGTTAGACCGGCCGGATGCCTTTATGCCCCAGGAATCCACCCACTGATCTTAATGCCCTCTTTGCAGCCTTGGTGGGCATACTTTAAGGACAAAGAGTTCCTGAAAGAGCCCCTCTACTCTGACTCCTAAGACCTCTCCTTAGAATCCAGAAAGGATCCAGTCCTCCCCAGGAAGCTCCAATACCACCTCCTAAAACCTACCCCATGGCCTGACTGAGCTGATGCCAGTCATCCGAGATTCACCAATGAAGACATCATCACCGCCCTCTCCATCTCCGGACTCGGGCGAGTTTGAAGATATTCCTCCTCCTCTTCTTCCGATGAATCAGATGGCTCTGACTTGCTGTCAGAACCAGAGGAGCTCAAGGGAACCCCTCGATCTCCTCCAGATGATTCTACTTCTATGGATGTGATGAGGCACATCAATCCCGATGGGTTGGGATACAGAGGGAAGTCGATGCTAGTGATGGCTGGCCTTTTTCTCCACAAAAGAGTCACTACCCTGGTCATTACTCCTTTATTGACTTCTTCAAGGATTTAAATAGGATGGCCTGAAGCATCCTTCCTCTATTCTTGTGATGTCCAAGAAGGCAGATCGCCTATATAATGCTCCAAGGGTCAAGCCCTTTTATGGAGACCACCCAGAGGCTGACTCTGTAGTCCTTTATGGTACCCATGACTGCTCTAAGTGGCCCAGGCTCCTTAGCACTCAGCCTCAGACAAAGACTCCAGACAGGTGGACCAGTTCAGCAAGAAGTTCTATGCCTCTGTCATCTGCACTATCCATTCCCTGAACTTTCTGGCCCACATGGTCCAGTACCAGAACACCCTGTGGGAGAAGGCTTTGGAGGTGGCATAAGTTCAGCCTGAGAGGCCTGGAAAGACTGAGCTGCTGCACATTTGGAAAAAGGGTCTAGGATGTTGGCACTCAAATTCTCGAGCCTCCTACGATTCAGCAGACTCCCCAGGTAGGGCTGCAGCTGCAGGGTTGTCTTGTTGCTGCTCCTGGCTCAAAGTCTCCGGTTTTGCTCTGGATATGCAGTCAAAAACCTTGGATGCCCCTTTCAGGGTCCTGTCCTTTGGCAAGGATCTCGGAACATAATCACTTGCCTGCAAGAGTCGGGCAAGGCTTTGGCGCCGGGTACACACTTTGTATCAATCTCAGCTTAAATCCTGTCAGAGACGGTCCTTTCATAGGTCTTCTAGGAAACAATCCAGGGCCAACAGCCTAGAAGTGCCTCTAAGATCAATGGCAACCATTTTACACAGTTAAAAAAAAAGCCTGATTTCAAGTCCCTGTGTCATGAATAGTGTTTCCTGAAAATGTCATGCTATTTGGTTTTGTGGTTTTCTTTAAATCACATGTAACTTGTTCTGCACTAACTGGAAACAGGCTGTTTCTGTCCCTCTGACTGAGCCTTGGGGAGTGATGACATCCTATTGGAGTAAGCTATTATTTCAGCAGTACAAGTCCCTGCCTGTCTGAAGAGCTAAAAGCTGTTAAGTTCCTAATTTGAGCAGTCTGTAGAGTTAATTGTTTGGTGACCAGGGTTTTTACTAACTCAGTCTCTGGTTTATGTTCAGATGAATTAGCTGAAAATCTTTTCATTCAAACAACATGAAGTCTTTGTATTCTGACTATTGCAGTTAGGTCCTGCCTTTCAACTGCCCCAGAGGAACAAAGAGTTAACTTTCCATGGCCAGCGTGGAGCGTTCAGTGCGAGCTTAGTTGAAGCCCCTGTCTGGTGTTGTTTAAACTCCAGCCGTCAGATTCTTTCTCTTCCTCACTGAACAGTCGCTCCAGATTTCTCCTTTGCTCGGTTCAAAAGTCAGTTAAAGTGTGATTTTTAGCTCGGTTTCTACCGAATTTCTGCTACCGAATCTGTCGGTTTAAGTCTCTGTCTGTGGTACCGTGAGTACTAGATAGGTTTTACATTTAGTTTCTGTGTGGAACTTGTGAATTTCAGATCGGTTTAGCTGAACCGATCAGTTTAGTTTTAAAAAGTTTGTGAATTTACTTAGAGTTTGGTAACCGGTCTGTATCGATTCTAAAAAAAACAGATTTTATTATGTTTTTTCAAGACCAGTAATACGGTCAGGAACCGATAGGGAGTCTTGCCTGGCGGATTGCCAAAAAAGGGTAAGTTTGGATAGGATTGGCCATGTCTGAGAAACCAAGAAAGAAATGGGCCCACTGGGTTTCAACACGCAGTGTGTGTGGGGAAGCCTTGCCAAGGCTGATCCCACACCACCTGTGTTTATTGTCTGGGGTTTGACCACCTCGATTCAGACTGCCAAATTTGTAAGAATTTTCCCAGCTACCCTGGATAAGAGAGTAGGTAGACTGAGGAAAGGGAGGCCGAGAAGTCGCTGGCCGGATGGCCAGCCGGTTCGGTTCGACTGAACCAGAAGGAATGCCCTCTGACTAGGCGAAACTTCTTCGGCAAAAGGAGAGAAGATTCTGAGGAGTTGGTTCTGGTTAAGAGGAAGAGAAGAGATAAATCATCCGATTTGGATCCAGAAATTCTACTCTGACCGCTGATGAGATAGCCAAAGCGATAAGAATAGTGCAGTCGCTAACTTCAGTTCCGGCCGAACCGGCACCATCTGGCAGGGGCCGGTTGGGTCTGTTCCCGGTTCCAGATTACACTTCAGAAGAATTTTATGAACCGGAGGAGGAGGGAGGAGGTATGAGTATGAGGATGATGATGGTGATTATGAAAGTCTGGATGTGCCTATTGACCCAGACATCTCCCCAGACAGACCTTCAGTGTTCTCCTCTAGGCTTTCTGAGTCCCCTTCCCACTTTATGTTTTACAAAAAGTGGCTGAAACCCTCCAGCTTCCAATGGAAGAAGCATTAGAGGATCAGGAGGAGCCTGATTTTGTTGAAATGATGGACATCCCAGAGTCAGGAGACTGTCCCTTCCCTCCATAAATCTTTTGAAACAGACAATTAAAATTCTAAAGACTCTAACTCCATACCTCCTGTGGATAGACGAATGGACAAGAGGTACACCCTTTCAGGCTCTGACATGGAGTTCCTTTCTCAGCAATGCAGCCATGTTGGGAGTAGTGCAGGCTGCTGCCTGTGATGAGGCAATATTCCCTTGGCATCACATCCCCAGATAAGGACTCCAGGAGGATTGATGCCATGGCAAGAAGCGGTACATGGCAGCATCTTTGGGACTCAGGTAGCTAACTATATGGCCTCACACAGCTAGATACCAGAGGTCCAGATGGGACACTGTGCTGGCTCTGGCTAAACAGGCCCCTGACCAGCTTGCCAAGGAGCTGGAGCAGGTGGCTGCGGATGGGATGAGGCATCCAAGGTGCAGTTTCATGCTGCTGTGGACTCCAGTGATGTTCATCTAGAGTCATGGCTACATCTATGGCCCTTTGGGAGGATAGCTTGGCTCAGATGTACTAGCCTATCACAGGATACCCAGGCTAAGGCCATGGATTTCCCTGTCATTGGTAATTCTCTATTTGGGAGCAGACAGAGAACTACATGAAAAGATGGGCTAGTACAGAACCACCTATAGGAGTGCTCAGGCCAAAGAAAGGCAAGCCACCCTCAAAGGCAGCAGTCCAGGGGAGGGCAGACCTTTTCAAAGGCCTTTTATCAAGCCCAGGCCTCTTCTTCCTATGCTCAGAGGTTCTTCAGAGGAGAGGCAGACGGGAATGAGCAGGCCTGCTTCCACCCTTCAGCCTAAAGTCCCTGCCAAGCAGACACCCTGATGGGTCTGTCCAGGCCGATTCTCCAATACCTGTAGGGGGGCAGGCTGGCTTACTCGTCCAGGACTGGAAGTCTCTGACATCAGACAAGTGGGTCCTGGAAGTAGTAAGCCAGGGACTGGTTCTCAGCTTCAAAAATTTCCCAAGATGAGAACCAGATCCTTTCCACCTGCAAATCCATCAGAGACCCTTGCCCTAGAGGCAGAGGTTTCTTCCCTCCTAGCTCTCTCAGAGCCATAGAGAGGTTCCTACCTACACAAGGGCAAAGGATTGTACTCCAGGTAGTTCTATACCCCCAAACAAACAGGAGAATGGCGGCCCATCCTTGATCTAAGATATCTGAACAAGCACCTTTTAAACCAAAGTTCAAAATGGTGACTCTGGGAATATTCTGCCCTCTCTAAGGCCAGGGGACTGGCTAGCCTCCCTGGACCTCAAAGGTGCCTATTTTCACATTCCCATCAGGTGCTCCACAGAAAGTACCTCGGGTTCGAGTTGCCCTCAGGCCACTATCCATTCAAAGCAATGCCCTTGGCCTAACATCAGCCCAAAGGGTGTTCACAAAAGTGCCTGGCAGTAGTGGTTGCTTTCCTAAGGAGAAAAAAGATTTCCATCTTTCCATACTTGGACGACTGGCTCATAGTGGGTCAGTCTCAGACCAGAATCAAGTCACATCTGCAAATAACTCAGCAAGTGCTCACTTCCTTGAGTTCTCCTCAGCCTTCCAAAGTCGGTTCTCAAGCCAGTACAGCTCCTCGCCTTCATAAGGGGCTGAGCTGGATACATAAGGGCAAGAGCCTTCCTTCCCTGGACAGGGTAAGGACCCTTATGGAACTGGCCTCTTCATTCACCCTTCAGGTGTCTCGACCAGCAAGGCATTTCCTGCAGCTTCTGGGCCACATGGCAGCCTCTACAGCAGTGGTCCAGGGAGCAAGATTTCAGATGAGGGACATTCAGTTTCACTTAAGAGCCTTCTGGTCCCAAAGAAAGGATTCCTTACCAAACTAGTCCCAGTGACTCAAACCCTGATCCAGGCTTTGCAATGGTGGCAGGATCAGGACAATTTGAGACAAGGGGTTCCTTTTGTCACTCAGTCTCATTCAGTGATACTCACCACAGATGCCTCTCTGCTGGGATGGGAGCCCACCTGGGGATCTTACCACCCAAGGGCTGTGGTCACCTCAAGAATCTCTGCTTCACATCAATCTCTTGGAACTCAGAGCAGTGTTTCTGGCACTGCAAGCCTTTTCAAATCTGTACAGAACAAGGTGGGCCAGATCAGAACAGACAATACCACCCACAGTGTGGTACATCAACAAGCAAGGAGGCATTTGGTCTGCGGCCTTGTGCACAGAAGCAATGAAGTTGTGGTCCCTGGCCTATTCCCTGCAAACCCCTCTGATAGCAGTTCACCTCCCAGGGAAGGACAATGTCCTAGCAGATGCTCTCAGTAGGATATCCCAGGGCCATCATGAATGGACCCTAGATCCCCTAGTTTTGAAAGTGATTTTCTCGAGATGGGGCACTCCACAGATAGATCTTTTGCAGCCCCAGACAATCACCAACTTCCTCTCTTTTGTTGCAGACCCCTAGTCTTGGGCTTAGTCCCCTGGATGCTCTGATTCTGAATTGGGAAGGGAAATTTCTGTATGCTTTTCCCCTTCCCTCTCCTGTTCAAAGTGTTAGTCAAGATCAGGTCACAACCACGCAAAGTGATTCTGATTGCTCCAGACTGGGCCAGACAGCCCTGGTACCCCCTGTTGCTGTCCTTAGCAGTCTACCTTCCCTGTCTCTTCCCAGGAATTACAACCTGTTGACATCCTCTCAGGGAGGATTTGGTATCCAAACCTCAAGTCTCTCAATCTCAAGGCATGGCTCTTGAAGAGCTAGAGTTTGCTGATCTGCATCTTTCTCAAGGGGTTCTAGATATCCTTAGGGCTTCTTGAAAGCCTTCCACCAGAAAGACTTACAACTCCAAATAGAAAAGGTTCACTATTTGGTGCTCTAATAAGCATATTTCTCCGGAATCTGCTGGGTTGCTTGCAGTTCTGGACTATATGGTCCATGTTAATGGCTTAGGACTTAGGCCAGCTACACTTAAAGTGCATTTAGCAGCTGTTTCTGCCTTCTTTTCAGTAGGCAAGCCCTCTCCTCTGTCAGCCTGTCCTGTGTTTTTGTAAGTTCTTCAAGGGATTGCTGCACACCAATCCCTCTTTAGAGACCCTGCTCCTGCTTGGGACCTTAATGTTTGCATTGCCCAGCTTATGCAACCCCTTTTGAGCCTTTGTCCTCTGCAGAGCTTAAGTACTTGACTTGGAAAACTGTGTTTTGGTAGCCATTACCTCTGCCAGGCGTATCAGTGAATTGCAAGCCCTATCAGTGGAGCCTGATTTCATTTCTTTTCCATAGAGAGAAAGTGGTCTTAAGAACTAACAGGAAGTTTTTGCCTAAGATGGTTTCAGATTTCCACCTTAATCAGTCTATGTCTCTCCTGTTTTCTTCACTGACCATTCCTCCTCTGGAGAGAGGAGGCTGCACAGCTTGGATGTTAAAAGAGCCCTCAGCTACTACATAGAAGCCTTCAAGGGTCACAGGTTTGAGTCCCTCCAGTTGTTCTTCACATATGGAGAGGTCGGTAAGGGCAAACCTGCCACTAAGAGATCTGTTGCCAGATGGATTGTCTCTTGTATACAATTCTGCTATGAAAACTGGTAGAACCCCACCCTCAGGCCTGAGGGCTCACTCTGCTAAGGTACAACTGCTTCCTGGCTGCTGCCGGGATATTCTCTATCTTAGAAATTTGTCAAGCAGCCACCTGGAAAACAGTCCATACATTCACCAAGCATTACTCTCGGATATCCAGGCTAGGAATGATGCTCGGTTTGGCACAGCAGTACTTCAGAGCCTATTTCCAAAGTAGGTTCTGTCCTTCCACCATGGAGGTACTGCTTGGTAGTCTGCAATAGTCAGAATACAGCAAGACTTCATGTTGCTGGAAGAAAAAATTACTCACCTTAGTAATGTTGTTTCTTGTAATGGAATCTTGCTATATTCTGACCTCCCCCTCGCCTTCCCTCTCAGAACCTGGTTTTTGGGATGTGGGTGGGCAGGAGCAGTGTTGGCACCCTAGGGTGCCCTTTTCACCCTCCTTTACTTTGGGTGTGTGTTGTGTTTTGTTTTTGGGTTTCCTGACTTGAGTCTTTGCTTTGCAACCAAAAACCCTTTTTAATAAATTTGGTTGCCAGTTGGCTAGTGTGAGTTTTACAGTTTCCACACAGAACTTCTAGTGAGTATTGCTCGAAAGATCTGGCCGGTTGGAGTTTAAACAGCAGCAGACAGGGGCTTCAACCGAGCTCACTTGAACGCTCCATGCTGGCTATGCGTAAAGTTAACTCTTTGTTCTCCGGGCAGTTGGAAAGGCAGGACCTAACTGCAATAGTCAGAATACAGCAAGACTCCATTAGAAGAAACAACATTACTAAGGTGAGTAATTTTTTCTTCTGTTCTTATAAAAAGCTGATCATCTGAGTTTTAGACAGTGCCGAATTGAAGTGTTATGCATCTAAGAAATCAGCTTATCTGTATCACAGCTGTGAGTTCTGTCCCATTAAAACTTTGTCTGTTTTTTTTCCTACCTATATAACACTGTATTGTTTATTTACTAGATATAAAATAAATCTAACATTTGTTAATTAATACAAGTAGTTTGTCTTTGATGTAGCCTCAATAAATTGGTTCATGTAAGAACAAATGTTTTCCTCTGATTAAAAACAGGTGCCTGCCACATTCTGCTATATCAGGCATATGTACTATATGAACTTGCACATTTCAGTTCTTTGATTGTTTCTGTGTGAAAATACATCATGTACATGTCAATCAATCAATCAAATATTTATTTATCCAGGCGAACATCGTTGAGCAAGGCTTATTTGCAAGATGGACCTGGTAAGGTCAAGGTTCAATTTACATGAAATATAACATACAGAGTATACACAACTTTGAGAAGACAGCAAATGAATACAATACATCAATTCCATGACACAGTACAATGATCGCTAATAAACAAGAATATAATACATATATACATGATTCATGAAGTAGCCAGCTTGCTAAGTAGGTAATGGGACACACTTTAAAACTAGCACTTTTGATGAAGGGTTAAATGTGTCAGTGATTTACTTAGATAATTTTAAACTCAGGTGATGAGCTGTATGGACAGCTGGAGGATATATCCGAGGAGTGATTTGTAATTGGCAAGTACCGGCAGGAACAGTGACAAAGGGATGGATAGGGTGCATGGCGGATGTTGTGGCCAGGGTAGGGAAAAGGTGGAGGGAGGGAATGGAAAAAGCTGATGTTATAGAGGGATCAATAGTGGGTCTAGAGGGAAGGAAGGAGGCCAGACTGGAGAAGTATAACGCTGAGAGTGTAAAGGAGATTAAGTACATTAATGAACAAGAAGAATGGATTGTGGTAATGGTTTATGAATTGTGAGGTAACTGCTCATAGGGTGCTGGGGAGCTACCTTAAAATGGTCAGCCAGCTGAGGAGAAAGATGGAAAATTAATCTAATGTTGGCGGAAGCAGTTACATTTTTCTTTGAATATCCTTTGTATAGATATGTGAAGGCTGCAATAGATATAAGCTTGTTCACTTTCAGTGTCTTCTGCATTGTGTTCCATAAAGTAGATAACACATAGCTAACGGCATATCTGCCATGTCGAGAGTGGAATTTAGGCACTTTGAGAATAATGAAATTCAGACTTCTTAATGCATAATTACTTGATGTGACTTGTAATAAACAATCTGAAATATATTTTGGAAGCTGCTGTGATATTGCTCTGTAAGTCCATAGTATTGCATTCCTGTCTCTTCTAAATTAGAGCCGAGGTCCATGCAACTGCAGAGTATAGCAAGCAGTGGTGGGTACTGTATGGTAGGTCTGTGATAAACCTCAAAGCTCTGTGGTATAGTGTGTCTAGTTTGTTCAAACATACAGTAGGACAGCGACTATATAAGAAGTCAGCGTAGTCTAGTACTGAGAAGGAATGTGGCCTGGACCATCTTCTTTTGAATCACTTGTAAGAAGTGCTTTATTCTGCAGTAAGTCCAAGTCTTTGTCTGAGCTTTTTAGCAATTCTTCCAGATGTTCTAGGTAGTCTAGTCTGCTATCTAACCATACCCCAGGTATTTGAATTTTGTGACATATTCGAGGTTTTCACCAAGGGCAGTGAATAATTTTGGGAGATCGATTGGGATAGAGTATCCTTCCTGTACCTGTGGGGAGAAAACATTGCCTTAGTTTTTTGCATTCAATAATAATTTTTTCCAGCAGCTGGTGTTGCAGTAGGTCGAATTCTGCTTGTAGTTCTTTGCAGGCTGTTACAGGAGAAGGGTGACTGACATACAGTACTGTATCATCGGCAAACAGGTGTACAGTGGCTTTGGTAAGATTTATGTCAATGCTATTGATATATATGGCAAAAGGATAGGCCAAGGATAAATCCTTGTGGTACTCCTCTTTGTAGTGGTCTAAGTGGGGATATATCTCCTTGCCTTTACCTGCTGGGTTCTTCCTGAAAGATAATTGTTAAACCATCTAATGGAGCTGGTGTCAAGTCCAATTGACCTCAGTGAGGAGAGGAGCAGGTCGTGGTCAACCGTATCAAAGGCCTTACTTAGGTCTAAGAAGACAGCACATACACAATTTTTTTATCCAATTCAAGTTGCCAGTCATTGGTGACTTTTGCAAGAGCTGTAATGGTACTGTGTTTGCTCTGAATCCAGATTGTGCTGGGTTTAGTAGATTGTTAACTTCTAGGTATTCTCTTAGTTAGGTGCTCACAATTTTTTCAAGTAATTTGGACAGCACAGGAGAATGGAAATTGGTCTGTAGTTATTGAGGTCTGTGGGATCCCGGCTTTCAGTAGTGGAATAACTTGAGCGGTTTTCCAGATTGATGGGATAGCTCCTGATTGTAGTGAAAGGTTCAACAGATGTGTTACTGGTACTGCTAATACATGTATGGCAATTTTAAGTAGGAGTCAAGGAGTCAGCACCTGCACTTTTTTATATCCAACTGTGAGATTAGCTCTGACTTGCTTCAGCGTGGCTGGTGTGAAGGAGAAAGTGGAGTCAGTCACCCTGCGTCAGTGTTCCTAATCCCTAGATGTAATCTTAATTGGTTGGCTGGAGAGGAGTCGAATGCTAGCCCAGCAGTTGTAAAGTGATTATCGAAGGCTTCCAAGACTTCTATTCTATCAATGATGGTTCTGTTACCACTATGTAATTTTGCTGGGAGTGAATTACTTGGGACATTGCCAGTTATATCTTTATAGTGTTCCAAAACTTGGCAGGGTTGTGGTATGAGAGTCTAGTTCAGCCATATAGTATGCAGCTTTTGTGTCTACTTTTCTTGGTGCAGAGATTCCTGGCTTTGAACTGCTCCCAGTCAGTGGCTAACTTAGTTTTGAGCCTTTTTCCAAAGCTTGTCCTTTCGAGGAGGGTGTATTTAAGGTCTGAATTGAACCAGCGACAGGTTTTATTTTGATACGTAGTTTAGAAACTGGTGCATGGGTGTTTAGAGCACCTATAATAATGTCATTTAGAACACCATATGCAGTCTCCGTTGTGTTCTCTAGATAGAACTCTTGCCATCTTGTGGAGTGTTTAATATCATCCAGGTATGCACTGATGTTGAATTTCTTTTTGATCTCCTCATCGTGAATTTTGTAGGGGATGAAAGCTACATGCTGACCTAATTGCGCAATAGTACAATGATCACTGATGTCGTTGAACAGTACTCCAGTGTGTGAGAGGTGAGGTTTACTCACTAATAGTACATCAATAGTGTGCTGTTTTTAGGGTTCTTTTGTTTATTCTAGTAGGTTCATTTATGAGCTGTGTAAGCCCATACATGTCGCAGAATGATATTAATGGTGTAGCTGCCTTAGAAAGCCAGTTTAGGTTTAAGTCGCCTATAATTATAGTTTCTTCATTCCCCTGTTTGATTAAGTCACCCAAGTGGGATAGTATCTTAAGGCCAGCTGAGGGAGGTCTGTAACAGCCGATCAGCTGCAGCAAGGTATTGTTGGAGAGGCTATTTTGAGGATAAGCACTCAATTCTTTTGCCATAGAAGAAGAGTCAAGACAAATTGCAGATAGGGTGGCCTTTACATAGATTACTACCCCACCGTATGTCTACTATCAGCTCTGAATGTTTGATAGTTAAGTAAGTTTATGTCTCTGTCGGCTGTGTCAGGCCTAAGCCATGTCTCAGACACTACCAGGATGTCAGGTAGTGTATGGTTAACCAGGCTTGGAGCATTGTGATTTTTTAGTAGACTACATACATTAATATGTAGAAGGCTTAGCCCTTTGATCTTTGCTAGTTCTGATGGTGCAGTGACAGTCCCTGGTGGTCCAGGGTTAAGTTCCACATTCCTGAGCATATTAATAATACAGCAGTAATTTCATAATTGCTGCCAGAGATAAGTATAGGTTCTTATAGATGCCTTTTTATTTATTTTTATTCTCTTGTAGTCTTATTTGCCATCCAGATTAGGTTCTTGACCTTTTGTAAGAGAAGATTATTACTTTAGCAGAGATAAGCATGGAATATTTTCTGTATGCAGTTGAAGACAGGCACCAATCAAATGCAAGGCCGACTGTGTCCCTCCATAGTAAATGTTAAGTGGTAACGTCGTGTCAGTGGGAGGTCATAGGTACATATCCAGTCTCTTGGGACTGTTGTGGAATTGCAGCAGGGCGAGAGCGGCATCGTGTCACTCTGCGTGGCATCCTGTGGATGTCTGCATCTTTGCTGAGTTCAGGTAATAGTAATACAAGGAGGCTCAAAGAAAGTTCCCATTATGAAGGTGACCAGAGGTTTTATAGGTAATATCTTATGAATTGCTCACAATAAATGCCTACTCCGTTGGCGGTGAGAGAGGTATACTTTGCCCACAATGAATGCCTACTCAGTTACTAGTGGAAGAGGTCCAGTTTAGCAATGAAATAAGAGGTTTGGTTAGCAGTGAAATAAGAGATTGGAGGAATCGGCTGAAGGCGCGTAGAGGATGGCTAGGGGTAGATGTGCCTTTTCCTGTTGCTAGGTGGTTACACAGTCTAGTTGTGTCAGCAATATAGACAGCGTGGGGAGTATTATGGGAATCCACTGTCTGGTATCAACAAGGGATATGTGGCAGGCTATAGGTCAGTGAAGCGCAGCGGGCGTGGTTTTATATCGTTAAGGGAAAGTGTCTACTTAAGAAAGGGTAGAAGAGGGGTGGGTGGGCATAAAAGTTGCAGCTTTGCCGCACCTTTCCTGGAGGTCTCTCCGGCCTGTGGAACTAGGCGCCGGCTGGAGGTGCCACCGCCACTGGCGGAGACTGGCCTCGGTGCTCAGTGAGGCGCTCAGCAATGTCCTCCTCTGGGAAGACAAGAGAGCAGCTTGAGTTTAAATGCTTTTTAGCTCTGGCATAAGCAGAGCAGCAGGGGCCAAAATTAGCACTAGAAAGGCCAGGGATGGGGCTAAGGTGCCAAAGCGTCTGGCTATGCAAACTTAACACAGGAAGGCTGTAATTACTTATTTAACAAAGCAACACCTATCACAGTTTCCCCACCCCACAATTACAGTGTTCAGCTCTTTTAGTGGGAATTTGTACAATCAATGCCCCAAATGAACTCTTACAAGTAGTAAAGAAGATCTAACAAAGAAGAAACCTGGAGCAACGGGAGGGACCAATCGGAGGCAGCGTGGAAGGCTACCTTTCCGATTGGTTGCAGCTTTCCGTACCTTTCCTGGAGGGTCTCTTCGGCTCTTGGAACTAGGCGCCGGCTGGAGGTGCCGCCCGCCCGCTGGTGGAGACTGGCCTCGGTGCTCAGTGAGGGCACTCAGCAAGGTTCTCCTCTTTCCTGGAGAGGTCTCTTGGCTCTGTGGAACTAGGCGCCAGCTGGAGGTGCCGCCCGCCCGCTGGAGGAGACTGGCCTCGGCGCTCAGTGAGGGCACTCAGCAAGGGTCCTCCTCTTTCCTGGAAGGTCTCTCTGGCTCTATGGAACTGGCGCCCGGCTGGAGGTGCCGCCCGCCTGCTAGCGGAGACTGGCCTTAGCGCTCAGTGAGGCGCTCAGCAAGGGTCCTGCTCTTTCCTGGAGGGTCTCTCCAGCTCTGTGGAACTAGGCACCAGCTGGAGGTGCCGCCTGCCCGCTGGCGGAGACTGGCCTCGGTGCTCAGTGAGGGGCGGCTCAGCAAGGGTCCTCCTCTTTCCTGGAGGTCTCTCGGCTCTGTGGAACTATCGCCCGGCTGGAGGTGCCGCCCGCCCGCTGGGAGACTGGCCCTCGGTGCTCAGTGAGAGCGCTCAGCAAGGGTCCTCCTCTCTTCCTGGAGGAGTCTCTCGGCTCTGTGGAACTAGGCACCGGCTGGAGGTGCCGCCACCGCTGGCGGAGACTGGCCTTGGCGCTCAGTGAGGCGCTCAGCAAGGTCCTCCTCTGGACATGTATAACTAGAAACACTATATTGCATCCTCATGCCCCATCTCCTGCCTGCTGTTGAAGCAGCTACGCTCTGCTGCCCCATCCCACATTCGAGGTTGCTGCACCCTCACTTCTCCCATAGAGTCAGGGCCACTGCACCCTGCTGCCCTTCCTGAGCAGTTGTGGTTGCTGCACCTTGCTGCACTTTGTCCCCATCCCCCAGTCAGAGCTGCTGCACCAGTTACTCCCTGTTTCTGTCACTCAGTCGGGGCTGCTATGCCCTAGAATTCCATTTCCCCTGTCTCCACGTGTAGGAGTTGCTACCATGCTGCCCATGCCACCAGAGACAGGATTTTATTGCACCCTGCTACCTACTTCCATTTTCCCAAATGGGCAGGGCTGCTGCACAATGGGCATCCTGTCCCACAGTCAGGGCTGCTGTACCCTGATACTCCCCTCCCCAAAGTCCTGTCACACAGTCAAGGCTTCTGCACCATGCTGTAGTCTGTTCCCTGCCACCATAGCCAGGCTGCTGCACCTGTTCCTGTCTACACAGTCAGAGCTGCTGTGCCCTGCTGCACCCTACAGCCCTATGACTCCACAGTTAGCATTCAAACAACATGAAGTCTTGCTGTATTCTGACAATAGCAGTGAGTCCCAACCTTCAAACTGCCCGGGTTGAAAGAGTTAACTTTCCATGCCAGGCATGGAGCTGATCTCGAGCTCGGTTGAGACTCTGTCTGTTGTTCTTCAAACTCAAACCGTCAGATTCTTTACTCCGCCTCACTGAACAGTCACTCTGGAGATTTCTCCTTCTGCTCGGTTCAATTTGTCGGTTAAAGTACCGCTTTTCTCGGTTTTCGAGCGAATTTAAACCATAACCTGTCGGTTCAGTCTCTGTCTATGGTATTCGTGAGTACTAGATAGGTTTTATTTTATTCTATTCTGTGTGGAACTTGTAAACAGTTTATTGGTTTGGTTTGAACCGATCAAGTTGTTTAAAAATCTTAAATTGTACTTTTAGAGTGTGGTTACCAGTTCTTATCGGTTCTAAAAAAGCAGATTTTATTCGTTTTTTTCCACGACCAATGACATGGTTGGGAACCAATAAGAGAGGTCTTGCCTGGTGGATTGCCATAAAGGGTAAGTTTGGTTAGGACTGGCACTATGTCTGAGAAACCAAAAAGAAAACGGACCCACTGGGTTTCAACACTGCAGTGTGTGTGGGAAGTCTTTGCCAAGGCTGACCCCACACCACCTGTGTTTATTGTCTGGGGTTTGACCACCTCAATGCAGACTGCCAGATTTACAAAAATTTCCTGCAGCTACCCTAGAAAGAGAGCTGGTAGGCTCAGGATAGGAGGCCAAAGTCCGCTGAACCGGATGGCCAGCCGGTTTGGTTCAAACGAACCAGAAGGAGTGCCCTCTGACCAGGCGAGACTGTAGTCGGGCAAAGGAGAGCCGATTCTGAGGAGTCGGTTCGACTAAAAGAACTAGAAAAGAAAAATCAGCTGGTGTGGAGCCAAAACTTTCCTCTCCAACCGCTGAAGAAATAGCCAAAGCGATCAAAATTGTCAGTCGCTTTCCCGGTTCCGACAACCGGCACCATCAGGCAGGTGCTCGGTTCATCCGGTTCCACCGGTTCAAGAGTATGATTTAGAGGAATTTTATGAACCGGAGGAGGAGGAAGAGGAGTATGAGGAAAGTGAATGTGGATTTGAAAGTCTGGATGTGCCCATTGACCTGGACATCTCCCAGACAGACCTTCAGGAATGTCTCCTCCAGGCTTTCTGAGTCCCTCCCATTTCATGTTCTATAAAAAGTGGCTGAAACCCTCCAGCTTCCTATGGAAGAAGCTGTGGATGACCAGGAGGAGCCTGACTATGTGGAAATGATGGATATCCCAGAGTCTAGGAGGCTGTCTATTCCTTGCACAAATCTTTTGGAAACAGACATTTAAGATTTTAAAGACTCCTAACACTATACCTCCTGTGGATAGAGAATGGACAAGAGGTATACATTGTCAGGCTCTGACACGGAGTTCCTTACACAACAATGCAGCCATGTTGGGGTAGTGCAGGCTGCAGCCTGTGATAAAGCAAACATTCCCTTGGCTTCACACCCCGGACAAGGACTCCAGGAGGATTGATGCCATGGCAAAGAAACAGTACATGTCAGCATCCTTGAGACTCAGACAGGCCAATTATATGGCGTATACTGCTAGGTATCAAAAATCCAGATGGGACACTGTTATGGCTTTAGCAAAACAGGTCCCTGGCCAGCTTGCCAAGGGCTGGAGCAGGTGGCTGCTGATGGTATGAGGCATCCAAGATGCAATTCCATGCTGCAGTAGACTCCAATGATGTGTCATCTAGAGTCATGGCTACATCTGTGGCACTTGAAAGAATGGCTTGGCTCAGATGTACTAGCCTGTCACAGGATACCCAGACTAAGGCCATGGATTTTCCTGTTGTGGGTAATTCTCTGTTTGGAGAGCAAACAGAGAATTATATGAAAAAATAGATGAGTATAGGACCACCTATAGGAGTGCACAGGCCAAGGAAAGGCAGGCCACTCCTCAAAGGCAGCTTCCCAGGGCAGGAGCAGGCCTTTTCATGCCTTTTACCAAGCCCAGGCCTCCTCTTCTGCTTATGCCCAGAGGGGTTCTTTAGGGAGAGGCAGGCGGGGTACAAGCAGGCCTGTTTCCACCCCTCAGCCCAAAGCCCCTGCCAAACAGGCACCCTGATGGGGTTGCCAGGGCCGATTCTCAGCTACCTGTAGGGGCAGGCTGGCTTACTTTGTCCAGGACTGGGAGTCTCTGACATCAGACAAATGGGTCCTGGAGGTAATAAGCCAGGGACTGGTTCTCAGCTTCAAAAGTTTCCAAAGATGAGAACCAGATCCTTTCCACCGGCAAGTCCATCAGAGGCATTTGCCTTAGAGGCAGAGGTCTCTTCCCTCCTAGCTCTCAGAGCTGTGGAAAGGGTTCCACCCTACACCAGGACAAAGGGTTGTACTCCAGGTACTTCCTTACCCCAAAAAGACAGGAGAATGGCGGCCCATCCTGGATCTCAGATACTTAAACAAGCACCTTTTAAAACCAAAATTCAAAATGGTGACTCTGGGAATTATTCTACCCTCTCTAAGGCCAGGGGACTGGCTAGTGTCCCTGGACCTCAAGGATGCCTACTTCCATATTCTCTCAGAAGCTCCCATCGAAAGTACCTCAGGTTCGAGCTGCCCTCAGGCCATTACCAGTTCAGAGCAATGCCCTTTGGCCTCACCTCTGCTCCAAGGGTATTCACAAAATGCCTGGCAGTGGTAGTTGCTTCTCTAAGAAGGCAGAAGATTGCCATGTTCCTTACCTGGACGACTGGCTCATAGTAGGCCAGTCCCCAGACCAAGTCAAGTTACACTTATAGATAACTCAGCAACTTCACTTCTTTTGGTTTTCTCTAAATCTTCCAAAGTCAGTTCTAGAGCCTGTCCAGCTCCTCACCTTCATAGGTGCAGAGCTAGACACAGAGAAGGCTAGAGCCTTCCTTCCCTGGACAGGGCAAGGACCCTGGTCTCTCTGGCCTCCTCATTCACCCTGCAGGTGTCTTGACCAGCAAGGCATTTTCTTCAGCTCCTGGGGCACATGGCTGCTTCTACAGCAGTAGTGCAGGGAGCAAGATTTCAGATGAGGGACATTCAGTTCCATTTGAGAGCCTTTTGGTCTCAAAGGAAGGACCCTCTGACCAAATTGATCCCAGTAACTCGAACCCTGATCCAGGCCCTACAGTGGTGGCAGGATCAGAACAATCTGAGACAAGGGTTCCCTTTGTCACTCAGTCTCACTCTTTAATCCTTACTACAGATGCCTCCTCTTGGGGTGGGGGCTCACATGTGCGACCTCACCACCCAGGGGTTGTGGTCCCTCAGGAATCTCTGCTCCACGTCAATCTGTTGGAGCTCAGAGCAGTATTTCTAGCACTTCAAGCTTTTTCCAAATCTGTTCAGAACAAAGTTGTACAGGTCAGAACAGACAACACCACCACGATGTGGTACATTAACAAGCAAGGAGGCACTCGGCTCACGGCCTTGTGCACCTAAGCAATGAAGTTATGGTCTCTGGCTTACTCCTGAACACCTCCCTCACGGCAGTTCACCTCCCAGGCAAGGACAATGTCCTGGCAGATGCTCTCAGCAGGATTTCCCAGGGCCATCATGAATGGTCACTGGACCACCTGGTCTTGGAGGTGATATTTTCCAGATGGGGCACTCCACAGATAGATCTTTTGCAGCCCCAGACAATCACCAACTTCCCTTTTTTGCTGCAGGCCCCAGTGTTGGGCTCAGTCCCCTGTATGCCTTAGTTCTCAATTGGGAGGGAAGTTTTCTATGCTTCCCCTTCCCTCTCTTGTTCAAAGTGCTAGTCAAAATCAGATCTCAACCCTGCAAGATGATCTTGATTGCTCCAGACTGGAGCCAGACAGCCCTGGTATCCACTCCTACTGTCCTTAGCAGTCCATCTTCCCCTGTGTCTTCCCAGGAATTACAACCTGTTAACCTGTGCTCAGGGCGGGGTTTGGTACCGAACCTCAAATCTCTCAATCTCAAGGCCTGGCTCTTGAAGAGTTAGTTTGCTGATTTACACCTCTCCCAAGGTGTAATGGATATCCTGAAGGCTTCTAGAAAACCTTCCACCACCGCTACTTATAATTCCAAATGGAAAAGGTTTTCCATATGGTGCTCTGGAAGCATATTTCCCCAGAATCTGCTGATTTGCCCACAGTCTTTGATTATATGGTCCACTTAAATAGCTTGGGGCTGAGACCAGCTACAGTGAAAGTGTATCTGGCAGCTGTGTCTGCCTTTATTTCAGCAGGTAAGCCCTCTTCTCTTTCAGCTCACCCTGTATTCTCCAAGTTTTTCAAGGGATTGCTTCACACCAACCCTCCATTCAGGGACCCTGCCCTGCCTGGGACCTTAATGTTTGCATTGCTCAGCTTATGCACCCCCTTTGAGCCTTTGTCCTCAGCAGAGCTTAAGTACCTGACTTGGAAAACTGTGTTTCTGGTAGCCATCACTTCTGCCAGACCATAAGTGAATTACAAGCTTTGTCAGTGGAGCCTGATTTTATCTCCTTTCATAGAGATAAGGTGGTCCTCAGGACTAACAGGAAGTTCTTGCCTAAGGTGGTTTCAGGTTTCCACCTTAATCAGTCTATGTCTCTTCCAGTGTACTTCACTGACCATTCCTCCTCTGGCGAGAGGAGGCTGCACAGTTTAGATGTGAAAAGAGCCCTTAGCTACTACATAGAGCGTACCAAGGGTCACAGGTTTGACTCCCTCCAACTGTTCCTCACTTATGGCGAGGTTGCTAAAGGGAAACCTGCCACTAAAAGATCCATTGCCAGGTGGATTGTCTCTTGTATCCAATTTTGTTATGAAAAACTGGGTAAGATTCCATCTTCAGGCCTGAGGGCTCACTCTACCAGAGGTACAGCTGCTTCCTGGCTGCTTCCAGGGACATCCCTATTCTAGAGATATGTCAAGCAGCCACCTGGAAAACAGTTCACACTTTTACAAGCATTACTCCCTGGATATCCAGGCTAGGAGTGATGCTCGGTTTGGCACAGCTGTGCTTCAGAGCCTATTCCAAGTAGGTTCTGTCCCTCCTCCATGGAGGTACTGCTTTGTAGTCTGCTATTGTCAGAATACAGCAAGACTTCATGTTGTTTGAAGAAAAATTACTCACTTTAGTAATGTTGTTTCTTCTAATGGAATCTTGCTGTATTCTGACCTTCCCCCTGCCTGCCCCTCTCAGAACCTCTGTTTTTGGGATGTGGGTGGGCAGTGTAGTGTTGGCACTCAGTAGGTGCCCACCTTGTTGTTTTCACCCCTTTTTCTTGGGGTGAGTGGGTGTTGTGTTTTTATTTTTGGGTCTCCTGACTTGAGTCTTTGTTTTGGGACCAAAAATGTGTTTTATGTTTAGTAGCCAGTTGGCTAGTGTAGGTTTACAGCTTCCACACAGGGCCTTAGTGAGTTTAGCTCTAAAGATCTGACTGTTTGAGTTTGAAGAACAACAGACTGAGTCTCAACCGAGCTCGAGCTCAGCGCCCATGCCTGGCATGGAAAGTTAACTCTTTCATCTCGGGGCAGTTGAAGGTTGGGACTCACTGCTATTGTCAGAATACAGTAAGACTCCATTAGAAGAAACAACATTACTAAGGTGAGTAATTTTTCTTGCTGCACCATGCTGCCCTTGCCACCAAAGTCAGATTTTGCTGCACTGCCCAAAAAAAAAAAAAAAAACAGAAAAATACTTTTATCTTGTGTTATGGGGTTGAAGGACAGAAGGCAGTAAGGTGCAGAAGTTCTGACTGTTCACCCAGGAGACAGGGAGTCATTAGAGTACAGCAACCCAAACAGTGGGAAAGGGTGCAGCCACACCTGGGTGGAACTGATACAACTTTGGGGTGAGGGCAGGGTGCAGCAAATGCCATAACTCTTGTGGCAAGTGGAGGCATGGTGCAGAAGCTCTAATTGTGGAGGCAAGGGCTCTAGGGCACAGCAGCCCTGTCTGAGTAGGCAGAAGCAGGGTGCAGCAGCCCTGGCTGTGGTGGCAGGGACTGTGGACAGAATGGTGCAGAAGCCTTGACTGTGGAGCAGGACATAGGGGCCATCGGGATACAGCATCCCTGACTCTGGGATGGGGTGTGCATGGTGCAGCAGCCTGACTGTTCAGGCAGATGATGGGGCAACAGGGTGCAGCAACCCCAACTGCGTGGGAGAAAACAGTGGGCAGCAGGATGCAGCAGCCTTGAATGTAGGCAGAGGCGGGCTTGTGGGGCAGGGATGGGGCAGCAGAGTGCAGCTGCCTCAACTATAGGCGCAGGAGTCAGTGGGTGTCAGGATGCTCTATACTGTTTCTAGTTATACAGTATGGGTGGGCTATTCAAAAATGCCTGGCAGGCGCAAGCAGAGTGCAGTGCAACTGGGATGTGCCAGGCGTGGACTGGGCGATATTTAATGGAGTTGTGTCATGGCTTAGCACCGTTTAAATATTGCAGCTTGGCTGACCGCGTGCGACGATGCGCCGTGGCACTGCCCCAGCACAAGTGGAAAGAGTGGAGCGGGGGGATGCACAAGTGCGGTTACGCTTAGCGCAGGAGACGCGATATTCAGTAGTGATATGCAAATGGAACCATAATGCATGCAAGGCGCAACTGGGGCCATTAGCATATCATTATGGCCCATTTGCATGCAGGTGCACCGATCCCTGCTACTTGCACCTGGTGCCCTGCCAGGCTGCAGCCTTCAGTGACCGGCGCCCCTGCACATTGGCAAAGTGTCCCAATGCCCAGTCTCGGGCATAAGTAATTTAAAATACACATCCAGTATCCATGGTGGTCCAGTGGACCACTTGCAACCGATCGCAGGCATAGGTATACTAAAATCAGTGAAATCCAACCCTGGTGGTCCAGCGGTACCCACCCGCCCACTGAGCCCCAGGCCCCCTCCGGTCAGTGGCAGGTGGCAGCTCCCCACCTACGGCCGCCCGCCAACTGACTGTGTACGAGTACAGCTGTATACCCATTGGTCTGGCAGTGGGCAAATGGGCGTGCAGACTATACAGTACTACACAGTCCAGATATATGAATAGATCCATTCATATTAGGACTGTGTAGTACAGTACAGTCTGCATGCCCATTGTCCCGCTGTGAGACTAATGTGCGACAGCCACATTGTCGCAGTCAGTCAGCGGGCGCTTGCGGGTGGGTGCTGCCGCTGACCGGGGAGCGGGTGGCGGGCTCAGTGGGCGGGTGGGAGGGGGTACTGCTGGACCACCAGGGTTGGATTTCACTGATTTTAGTATACCTGTGCCCGCGATCTGGCTGCAAGCGGTCCACTGGACCACCATGGATATTGACGGTACTTTGTATTACTTATGCCTGCAATCCGGGTGGGGCGGCCGACAGACCCTGGCTCCAAGCTCGGGTGGCCACCCACAGCTGGCAGCTGCCATGTTCGCCCTTCATTCCGGCAGCTCACCTGTGGGTGTGCCAGCCCTTGCTCCTATTTCTTTGTGGCTCAACTTTGAGCAGAAGTGTGCAGCGCAAGTAGGGCTGCACCAGCATATCACCGCATATCCCAGGCTGAATATCGGGATGTGCAGAATATGCATGGGCACGCCCCCGCACTCTGCATACATTACTGGTGTGCCCGGTGCATCGGGATCTGCACGGCACATCGCCTCTTTGAATATCGCTACCAGGGAATATCGAAAGCAGTGATGGCGTTAACACTGTTGCGCCATGCACAACCACTTTGAATATTACACCCTATGTATTTTCACACAGAAACCATCAAAGAACTGAAATTTGTGAGGTCATATAGTACATGTGCCTGAAATAGCAGTATGTGGCAGACAGCTCTTTGTCAATCTGAGAGGAAAATCATTGTTCTTACATGGATTGGACCTATTTATTGAGACTACATCAAAGACGAACCACTTGTATGAATTAACAAACTTTAGATTTATTTTATATCCACTAAATAAACAACCCAGTATTATATAGCTAGAAAACAAAAAAGTTTTGATGAGAAATAACCAACAGTTATGAGCTGATTTCTCAAATGCATACCACATCAATTCAGCACTAAAACTCAACATGATCAGCTTTTAGAAGAACACAATTATAGATTTTCAGTTAATTCATCTGAACACATACCAGAGACTGAGTTAGTGAAAACCCTGAACAGCAAACAATTAACTCTATAGAAAGATCTAATTAGGAAGTTTACAGCTCTTCGGTCAAGCAGGGGCTGCACTGCTAAAGTAGTAGCTTACTGCAATATGTCATGACTCTTCAAGGCTCAGTCAGAGGGACAGAAACACCCTGTTTTCAGTTAGTGCAGAACAAGTTAACAAATGTTGATTTAAAGAAAACTACAAAACTAAATAGCATGACCTTTTCAGGAAACACTACTCATGACACAGGGGCTTAAATTTAGGCTTTTTTTTTAACAATGAGTAAAATGGTTGCCACTGACCTTTAAGAGACAAACCACTACCCAAGCCACTGGAGATTTAGCCCCAGAGCTCGCTGAACTTCCCAGGCCACATTACCTATCCCAGATTCTTCAGTCTGACTCTTTACGCTGATCCTCTTCCCCAGCTGAAACCCTGGGGAAGGTGGTGGTGGGGGTCTTTTTCTTTCTACTTGGAGAAATGGCACAAAATAACCTTGGACCAATGGGTTCATCAGCTAGTGGAAAAGGGGCACACTCTATAAGTTTTGGAGATGCCCTCTGGACAACTCCCTTGCCCTTCCATTACCCTCAGGCCCACATTGCCCTCATCCAAGAGGAGATTCATGTACTCCTATGAAAATGGACCATAGAACCCGTTCCGCCTACACAGTGAAGGATGGGATTCTATTCTTATGTCTTCCTGGTCCCAAAGAAAAATGGAGACCTGCATGTCATTCTAGATCTCAGCCACCTGAACCAGTACATAGAGTACAACGCTTCAGGATGGTTGTTCTCTCTGACCTTCTCCCCTTCTTCCCTTCTTCATCAAGGAATTGGGTTTGTTCTCTGGACATGCAGGATGCTTATCTTCACCTCCTATTTTTTACACCCACAGGAGGTTCCTTCGCTTCTGCTTCCAAAGGAAACCATTATCAGTTTCGGCTCTGCCATTCAGCCTGTTCTTGGCTTCCCAAGTCTTTATAAAGTACCTTGCAGTGATGGCAGCAGCCTTAAGGAGCAAAGGCCATTATGTCTTTCCTTATCTGGACAACTGGCTTCTAACTACTCCCACCAAGGAACAGTTGCTCAGAACCATGGAGAGCCACCTTTGCCTTGTTTGGGATCTGGGGATCACTCTGTCTCCCCAAATCCTCCCTTGGCCAAGCTAGAGCTTCAGTACATTTTGGCAATATTGGACACTGCCCAAGGCAAAGCTTTTCTGCCCTCAGACAGGGCAGAGCAGCTTCCAGGCACAGACTCAACTGGTTTCATTGTCTAGCCAGGTCCTGACACAGTCATTTCTAAGGCTGTTGGGACACATAGCAGTGGCCATTGCTATCATTCCCCTGGCTTGCCTGTATATGAGGGTCACCCAATGGAACCTTCGAGTCCAATG
The DNA here is from genome assembly GCA_016271365.2 of Neoceratodus forsteri. Taxonomy (NCBI): domain Eukaryota; kingdom Metazoa; phylum Chordata; order Ceratodontiformes; family Ceratodontidae; genus Neoceratodus; species Neoceratodus forsteri. The sequence continues at coordinate 699,521,423 of CM028137.1, read as the reverse complement.
GGATCAGCGCAGAGACAATTTAGAGCAACTGTTGTCTGTCTCCAACCCAGTGCGACAGACTCTGGTGTGGTGGTTGAACCCCTCCAACCTCTCAAAGAGGTCCACTTTCTGAGAGTCGCCTCATCAGGTTCTGACTACGGATGTGTCCGGGCTAGGGCTGGGGCACCCATCTGGCAGAGTGTAAGACTCCAGGAAACTTGGTCCCCACAGGAGCAGCATCTCCACATCAGTGTTCTGGAGATGCGGGTGAACCTTGCACCCTGCAGGCCTTTCCAGACGAACCTGATCCAGGCCCTTTTCTGATCCAGATGGACAATATGTTGGTGGTCTTTTACATATCTGGGAAGCACTCTTACCCTTCTTCAGAGAAGCCATGAGAGTCTGGTACTGGGCCATAGAGCATCACCTGGACCTGACTGCTGTACATGTTACAGGCATTCAAAATACCTTGGCCAAAGCGCAGTCTTGGTCCAAGGCACATGAGTGGGAACTTCTTCCTTCCATGGTGAAGATCTCTTCAACAGGTGGGGCCGTACTGAGCTGGACCTCTTCGTTCCCATTCTTCCATAAAACTGCCCAGTTTCTGCTCGCTAGATCCAGGGCCTGGTGTTTTCTGGTAAGACATGTTATCCCTCTCCTGGACAGGAGGCTTCTGTATGCCTTCCTTCCCTTTCTATTACTGCAGAGAGTTCTTGCCAAGTTACAGTCAGAGGGCAGAGATTATCTTAATAGCCCTTACTGGCCGTGACAGATATGGTTTCAACTCCTCCAGCAACTAGCAGTAGAACCTCCGTTTCCCCTGCCCCCTGTGCACTGACTTGCTCTCCTAGGAGCAGGGCACTCTGGTTCATCCGGACCTCAAGTCTCTACATCTTCATGCATGGCTCCTGCAGACTTGGCAGTTGCCTGATTTGGGGTCTCTTCCCAGGTGGCAGATATCCTAGTGGCAACCAGGAAGCCTTTCACTAGGGCCACTTATGCTATGAAGTGAAAGCGGTTCTGTATATGGGCCACCGCTTGTCACCTGGGTCCCTTCACCTGTCCAGTGAATTTTGTTCTAGAGTAGCTCCTTTCCAAGTCAGACTCAGTTCTGAGTTGCTCGTTACTTAAGGTGCACTTATCAGTCATCTCTGCTTAACATGCACCTATTGAAGGCAAAGGCGCTTGCCCAGCTGGATCTTTCTTTCACTTTCTTGTGGGCCATACTGCATCTGAAACCTCCCATTCTAACCCCACTATTACTCAGGTATTCATAACTTTATGCCATGACTCTTTAAGACAGAACTGCCCAGAGAATTTTGAACATATACAAATGATGGAATCATTGCACATGCTATTTTCAAATGCTGTCTTCAACTAACTGCCTTAGTTCTAAACCTCTCAGATTTCACTCTCCGCCTGTCAAGATCAGAAGCTGGAGATCCTTTCCTCATCTACTTGTCCTGGCGTAACAAAGCATTATAAAAATACGTAAGTATTCCTTATGTTTCATTTGCTGACTTTTACTTTTGTTATTTAAGCTAAACCTTAGTTTTATATTTAAACTGTAACTTTTGTCGGTTTCTCCGGTTCAGTATAACCGTGGGGAACCAAGGTTTATTTTCTATTTATCGAAGTTTTCTGACTAAAAAATCTCCATTAGTTTGTTTAATTTTATTAAATTTGGCATTTTAGGACTCACTAATACCTGTTCCTGAACTGATAACCTCTGTTCATTTCTGTCTCGGTTCCTGGTTCCGATCGGTTCCTTATCCGTTACAGAACTGACTGCAAATACTAAATAAACTGTAAAATCTTTAACATTATTTAGTGGTTTCATCTTTTATGGTTTTATAGTAAGAATGTCAGAAAAACTAAGCGAAAATCTGGTGAATCCGGTTTCAAAGCATGTACTGAGTGTAGGGAAATTTTGCCAAGGCAGACAAGCATACTTTATGTGTTGTCCGCCTTGGATATGATCATTTAAAAGCTGATTGTGAAATCTGCAAAAACATTTCTTGAAAACTGTGGAAAAATGCCTTGAAAGGCTGAAGAAAAACTTCCACCACCTAAGGGTCCTAGTGTTCTGACCAGCCAATACCCTCTGTTACTGTGGGTGAAACTGCAACAACAGCTACAACTGCCACCCTGATACGGGTATACAAGCAGTTTCAAAGAGGCTTGCTGAACCAGCTGACTCTCCGGTATCTTCTAAGAACTCTAAGAATACTAAGTACACAGAACTACCTGCTGGGCAGCATTTGGGGACTTCTGTGCTTGTAATAAACTGCCAACTGCTGAAGAAATTGCACTGGCCTTTAGGGTCATTCAGGCTTAAAAGGGCTGACTGCTTCTCAGCCACAGACTCCTGCCAAGCAGACTGGCTCCTCTACCCAATCTTCCTACATGAGGAGGAAGAATATGGTGATTATGATGTAGTGGATGAAGGAAACTATTAAGCATGAGGTTTTCCTTGAACAGGAGTTTGGTTCTCCTCCCAGAGTATCAGAGATTATTCTTTACACTTCACGTTTGTGAGAAGAATGGTGGATGCTTTAGACATCCCCCACTAGTGAAGTGATTGAGTGAGGAGGAAGCTGATTATTTAGAAATGATGGGGCTGATGCTCACTAAAAGCTTCTCTTGTGAACAAATTCTTTAAGAAAGATGCTTTGTGGATTTTACAAACCCCAAACACTGTTCCGCCTCTTGATAAGAGGTTCAGTAAGAAATACCAGTTGGAAAGGGAGGGAGCTGAATTCTGTTCTCCCACCCTGACTACCAGGGGTGGTGCAAGTGGCAGCCTGTGGTAAAGCAAAGTTACCCCTAGCATCCCACCCTCCGACAGGGACTCTAGAAAGATTAATAGCATGACCAAGAAAGGATACTTATCAGCTTCCCTGGCCATGGGCGGGCTACTTTCAAAGCCTGTGCTGCTCAATAGCAAAAGTCTCTTTGGCAGTCTGTTCTTGCTATGGCAGACAAAGTCCAGGCTTCCTTTCAGCTGATCTAGCTGAAACAGCCAACTTTGGTTTGGAAGCAGCCAAATAACAAATACAAGTGGCTGCTGATTCTAATGACACTGCTGCCAGGTGGATGGCAAACACTGTAGCACAGAGGAGGTTTGCTGGCTGACAGCCCCAAACCTTACCCAGGATACACAAACCAAGGCGCTGGATTTCCACCTGAAGAAAATGCCCTCAGACAGAGGCAGAGGCTTACATGAAAAAGGTGGACTAATACAAGCCACCTACAGAAGTAATTCTGCTAAAGAAAAACCTTCCCCATCCACCAGACCTTACGGAAGGGGAGGCAGGGTAGATCATTCCAGAGCAGGCCTTTTTTCAGGCCATGGCCACACCTCAGTATGAGCAGTACCCACAGCAGGGATACTTTAGGGGCAGGGGCAGAAGGGGCTCCAGGCATGGCTCCCAATCCCAGGCCCAGCCTCAAGCAAAACAGGCACCCTGATGTGTGCAGGCTGCCTCCTACCCCTGTAGGAGGCAGACTGAGGTCATACTTTCAGTCTTGGCAGAAATCACCCCAGACAAGTGGGTCCTGGAAGTAGTGAGCCAGGGACTGTCTCTAAGCTTCAAATTCTTCCACCTTTAAGAACCTGAGTTTTCAAGCCATTCACATATGCAGAAAAAAACCTCCTGGAATCAGAGATTCAAAACCTGCTACTGTCATGAGCAGTGGAACCAGTGCCAGTGCATCTAAAGGAAAGGATTTTACTCAAGATACTTCCTTGCCACAAAGAAAAATGAGAGTGGAGGCCATCTTAGACCTAAGGGTCTTAAACAGATATTTAACAAACCCAAAGTTCAAAATGGTAACCTGGCACTGATTCTGCCAACCTCCAAAAGGAGACTGGTTGGCTTCACTGGACCTAAAGATGCTATTTCCACATCCCCATAAGGGAGTCTCACAGAAAATGTACCCCAGGTTAAGACTCTTTTCAGGTCATTATCAGGTCTCAACCCCACATTCGGTCTCACTTCAGCACCAAGGGTGTTTTACAAAGTGCTTGACAGTGGTCATGGCACACCTTTGAAGACAAAGGGGTCACATAGGGCTAAAGCTATTACCACAACATATAGCATTAAATCTCTGGATGGAGCTGAAATTTGTAAAACATCTTCATATAAGTACTCAAGGATTTATTTAGATGAAGCTCTGAAATTCAGCCTACATATACAAGAATTATCAGTCAAGTTAAAAAAAAAAAAAAAAAAAGCTGTTATCCTTTTTTTTATAGAAATCGAGACCTGTTTAGTTTTTCAATGCGAAAACAATTGATCAGTTTTTATTTATGTCTCAAATTAATTATGGGATTGTATTTATATGAACACTTCTGATATGGTCCTTAGAGTGCTTGATCCACTGTATCATAGTGCTTTGAGATTTGTCTCCGACTTACCATGGAAGATCCACCATTATAGCTTTTATGCTGCAGTGGGTGGCAGTCCCTGGCTGCCGGAGACAGATTCATTGGCTAATTTTACCTACAAGTTCGTTTTAAAACACTACCTTCATTCCTATTAGAACTTCTCCAGTTTAGACAACTTAGTAAACATTTGTTAGATCTTCTGAACTACCTCAGTTTCATATGCCTGAGCAAAAGACTGAATTGATGTCACAGTCTGACTTTTACTGTGTGCATTACTTGGAATTTAATCAAGAAAATGAAATTGAACTCTCTTTTGTCTTTATACCGTGTTATAAAATACGTGTTAAAAATCTAGTAACTCATGTATGTGACTGTTTGGATGAATTCATTAACAAAACTGTCAGTTTTAAATTGATGTTGTATGTCATGTCTAATGTGTACTTTGTATTTTATATTTTTACTGTTAAATGTTGGATGCAATTGTAAAGGAGAGTTTACTCTCAATTTGCTTCAGTAAATGAATTGAATTGACAGTCTTCCTTTACCTAGACTACTGGCTGGTGGTGGGAAAATCACCCCAGCAAGTGAGGAAACTTCTGCAACTCACCCAGGTGCTGCTGGAGTCGCTAGGGTTCCTGATAAATCTAAAAAATCAGTCCTTCAGCCTGCTGGTACTGCAGTTCATATGAACCAAGCTAAATACCCTACGGGGCCAGGGCCTACCTGCCTCTGGTCAGGTCAAGGAGTATCCTTCGGATAGCAGGTTCATTCAGCCTGAACAAACCAAAAACTGCAAGACAGTTTCTTCAGCTACTGGCCACTTGGCTGCTACCACAGACACAGTACTGGGATCAGATTCCAGATGAGAGACATTCAGTTTCACCTCAGGGCACTCAGTTTCACGTTAGGGCACATTGGTGTCAGAGAAGGATCCTCTCTCAAAACTGATTCAGTAACAAAACTTTGCTCAAACAACATGAAGTCTTGCTATATTATGACTATTGCAGTTTGTCCCACCATTAGAACTGCTCCGGGTGAAAAGTTAACTTCCATGCAGGGCATGGAACTTAGAAGCATGACTTGGTTAGAAAAGCTCTGTCTGGGATGTTTCAAACTGAAACTGTCAGATTCTTCTCCGCCTCACTGAACAGTCGCTCTGGAGATTCCTCCTACTGCTAAAGTTCATTTTCTCGGTTTAAGAAGTTTTCTAGGTTAAATTCAACGCGATTATCATTATTTTAACCATAAACCGATCGGTTCAAGCTCTGTCTATGGTATTGTAAGTAATAGATAGTTTTTTGTGTGTGGAACTTGTAAATGTTTATCGGTTCGGTTTGAACCGATCAGGTTATATTGAAACTTTATTCTGAAGCATTTAAAGGCTTTTTAGAGTGCGGTTCCAGTTCTTATCGGTTCTAAAAAAACAGATTTCATTACGTTTTTCCCGACCCGTGACATGGTTAGGAACCGATAAAGGTGTCTTGCCTGGCACTGCTGAAAAAAGGGCAAGTTTTGGTCAGGTAGCATTATGTCTGAAAGCAAAACCGGGCCCACTGGGTTTCAACACTGTAGTGTCTGTGGGAAGCCTTTGCCAAGGCTGACTCACACACCACATGTGTTTGTCTGGGGTTTGACCACCTCAATGCAGACTGCCAGATTTGCAAGAATTTTCCCTGCAGCTACTCTGGATAAGAGGTTGGTAGGCTCAGGGAACGAGGCCAAAGTCCGCTGACGGATGGCCAGCCGGTTCGGTGCCAGCGGGACGGAGGAATTCCCTCTGACCAGGGCCAGACTTCCTCGGGCAAGCGTAAAGCTGACTCTGAGAGCCAGTTCCAGCAAACAGAACTAGAAAATCAGCAGGTATGGAGTCAAAATCCCTTCTCCAACTGCTGCAGAAGATCCAGGGCAATCAAATTGTCCAGTCACTTTCCCAGTTCCATCCGAACGCCACTGTCTGGCAAAAGGTCGGTTCGGCTGGTTCCACCGGTTCAAGAATATGATATAGAGGAGTTTATGAACCAGAGGAGGGAGGATGATTGTGAACAGTGTGAATGTGACTTTGAAAGTCTGGATGTGCCCATTGAACCGGACATCTCCCAGACAGACCTTTGGAGAATCTCCCCTAGGCTTCCTGAGTCCCCTTCTCATTTCTGTTTTGTAAAAGTTGCTGAAACCCTCCAGCTTCCTTTGGAGGAAGCTGTGGATGAGCAAGAGCGAGTCTGACTTTGTAGAGATGATGGATATCCCAGAGTCCAGGAGATTGTCTATTCCTTTACATAAATCCTTTAGGAAGCAAACAATAAAATTTTTAAAAGCTCTAATTCTGTGCCTCCTGTGGATAAAAGATGGACAGGAGGTACACTTGTCAAGTCCTGATACATAATTTCTTTCACAGCAATGCAGCCATGTTGGGGTAGTTCAGGCTGCAGCCTGTGATAAGGCTAATATTCCCTGGCTTCACATCCTCCTGACAAGTACTCCAGGAAGATTGATGCCATGGCTAAAAACAATACATGGCAGCGTCCTTGGGACTCAGACAAGCAAATTGTATGGCTTATGTTGCAAGATACCAAACATCTAGATGGGATACTGTCATGGCTTTTAGCCAAACAGGCCTGGCCAGCTTACTTGAGGCTGGAGCAGGTGGCTGCTGATGGTATTGAGGCATCTAAGGTGCAATTCCACGCTGCAGTGGATTCTAATGATGTATCCTCTAGAGTTATGGCTACATCTGTGGCTTTTAAATAGATTGGCTTGGCTCAGGTGTACTAGTTTGTCTGGGATACCCAGGCTAAGGCTATGGATTTTCCTGTGGTGGGAAATTCTCTGTTTGGGAGCAGACAGAGAATTGTATGAAGAAATGGATGAATATAGAACCACTTATAGGAGTGCACAAGCCAAGGAGCGGCAAGCCACTCCTCAGAGGCAGCCCCAAGGGGTAGAGGCAGGCCTTTTCACAGGCCTTTTACCAAACCCAGGCCTCCTCTTCAGCTTATGTTCAGAGGGGTTCTTCAGAGGAGAGGCAGGCGGGGTACAAGCAGGCCTGCTCCCACCCCTCAGCCTAAAGCCCCTGCCAAACAGGCACCTGATGAGGATGCCCAGGGCCGGTTCTTCATTACCTGTAGGGGGCAGGCTGGCTTACCGGCCCAGGACTGGGAGTCTTTAACATCAGACAAGTGGGTCCTGGAAGTAGTAAGCCAGGGTCTGGTTCTCAGCTTCAAAAATGTCCAAAGATGAGAATCAGATCTTTTCCACCTGCAAACCCTTTAGAGACTCTTGCTTTGGAAACAGAAGTCTCAACCCTCCTGGCTCTCAGAGCTGTAGAAAGGGTTTCTCCCACACCAGGGCAAGGGTCTGTACTCCAGGTACTTCCTTACCCAAAAAGACAGAAGAGTGGCAGCCCATCCTGAACCTAAGATATCTGAACAAGCACCTTTAAAACCAAAATTCAAAATGGTGACTCTGGGAATGATTTTACCCTCCCTAAGGCCAGGGACTGGCTAGCTTCCCTGGACCTCAAGGATGCCTACTTCCATGTTCTTATCAGAAGCTTCCACGAAAGTACCTCAGATTAGACTGCCCTCAGGCCATTATCAGTTCAAACAATGCCCTTGACCTTACCTCTGCCCCAAGGGTATTCACAAAATGTCTGGCAGTAGCAGTTGCTCATTTAAGAAGGCAAAGATTGCCATCTTTCCTACCTAGAGCGACTGGCTCATTGTGGGTCAGTCTCCAGACCAGGTCAAATCACACCTGCAAGTTACCCAGCAGCTGCTTACCTCTCTGGGCTTTCTTCTCAGTCTTCCAAAGTCAGTTCTGGAACCTGTCCAGGTACTCACCTTTATAGGTGCAGAACTGGACACAAAGCAGGCCAGAGCCTTCCTTCCCTAGAAAGAGGTAAGGACCCTGGTGGCCCTGGCCTCGTCCTTCACTCTGCAGGTCTCTTGACCAGCAAGGCATTTCCTACAGCTCCTAGGACACATGGCTGCTTCCACAGCTGTAGTGCAAGGAGCAAGATTTCAGATGAGGGACATTCATTTCCATTTGAGAGCCTTTTGGTCTCAAAGAAGAGATTCCCTATCCAAGTTCATCCCAGTGACTCGAACCCTGATCCAGGCCCTTCAGTGGTGGCAGGATCAGAGCAATCTGAACACAGGGTGCCTTCATCCTCTATCTCACTCCTTGACCCTTACTACAGATGCATCCCTCTTGGGATGGGGAGCTCACATGGGCGACCTCTCCACCCAGGGATTGTGGTCCCTCAGGAATCTGCTCCACATCAATCTGTTGGAACTCAGAGCTGTTTTTCTAGCACTTCTGGGTTTTTCTGCATCTGTTCAGAACAAAGTGATAAAGGTCAGAACAGACAACACCACTACAATGTGGTACATCAACAGACAAGGGGCACTCGGTCTTGACCTTGTGCACCGAGGCGATGAAGTTGTGGTCTCTGGCTTATTCCCTGAACACTTCCCTCATAGCAGTTCACCTCCCAGGCAAGGACAATGTCCTAGCAGATGCTCTCAGCAGGATTTCCCAGGGCCATCACGAATGGTCACTGGATCCCCAGTACTGGGGATAGTTTTTGCCAGATGGGGCACTCCTCAGATAGATCTTTTGCAGCCCCAGACAATCAACTTCCACTTTTTTGTTGCAGGCCCCAGTGTTGGGCTCAGTCCCCTGGATGCCTTTCTCCTCGATTGGGAAGGGAAGTTTCTCAATGCCTTCCCCCTTCCCTCTCCTGTTCAAGGTGCTAGTCAAAATCAGATTTTAGCCCTGCAAGATGATCCTGATTCTCCAGAATGGGCCAGGCAGCCCTGGTACCACTCCTTCTGTCCTTAGCAGTCCATCTTCCCTGTGTCTCCCCAGGAACCACAATCTGTTAACCTATGCCCAGGGAGAGTCTGGTATTCGAATCTCAAATCCCTCAACCTCAAGGCGTGGCTCTTGAGGAGTTAGAGTTTGCTGATCTACAACTTTCTCAAGGTGTTCTCGAAATCTTGAAAGCTTCTAGGAAGCCTTCCACTAGGGCTACCTATAACTCCAAGTGGAAAAGGTTTTCCATATGGTGTTCTGGGAAGCATATTTCCGAATCTGCTGATTTACCCACTGTTTTGGACTATATGGTCCATCTTAATTTTGGGACTGAGACCAGCTACCCTGAAAGTGCATTTGGCAGCTGTCTCGGCTTTTATTTCAGCAGGGAAGCCCTCTTCTCTTTCTGCTCACCCTGTATTTTCCAAGTTTTTAGGGATTGCTTCATACCAATCCACCATTCAGGACCCTGCCCTGCCTGGGATCTTAATGTTTGCATTGCTCAGCTGATGCAACCCTCTTTGAACCTCTGTCTTCTGCAGAGCTTAAGTACTTGACTTGAAAACTGTATTTAGTAACCATCACTTCTGCCAGGCGCATAAGTGAGTTACAAGCTTTGTCAGTGGAGACTGACTTTATTTCCTTTCACAGGGATAAGGTAGTCCTCAGGACTAACAGGAAGTTTTTGCCTAAGGTGGTTTCAGATTTCCACCTTAATCAATCTATTTCACTTCCAGTGTTCTTCACTGACCATTCCTCCTCTCGTGAGAGGAGGTTGCACAGCTAGATGTTAAGAGGGCCCTAAGTTACTACATAGAGCGTACTAAGGGTCACAGGTTTGACTCCTCCAACTATTTCTCACTTATGGTGAGGTTGGGAAAGGGAAACCTGCCACTAAGAGATCCATTGCCAGGTGGATTGTCTCTTGTATCCAATTTTGCTATCAAAAACTGGGTAAGGTTCCCCCTTCAGGCCTGAGGGCTCACTCTACAGAGGTACAGCTGCGTCTCTAGCTGCTGCCAGAGACATCCCTATCTTAGAGATATGTCAGCAGCTACTTGAAAACAGTACACACTTTCACCAAGCATTACTCCCTGGATATCCAGGCCAGGAGGGATGCTCGGTTTGGCACAGCCGTGCTTTCAGAGCCTATTCCCTAAGTAGGTTCTGTCCTCCTCCATGGAGGTACTGCTGTGTAGTCTGCAGTAGTCATAATATAGCAAGATTTCATGTTGTTTGAAGAAAAATTACCTTAGTAATGTTGTTTCTTCTAATGGAGTCTTGCTATATTATCTCCCCCAGCCTGCCCCTCTCAGAACTTCTACTTTGGGTATGGGGTGGGCAGTCCACTGTTGGCACTTATTGATGCCCTTTTATGTTTTTCACCCTTCTTTTTGGGGTGTTGTGTTTTATTTTATCTATCTTCTTATCTTATCTTTTCTGGTCCCCTGACTTGAGTCTTGGTGTTGGGACCAGGAAAATGTATTAATATTTTAGTAGCCAGTTGGCTAGTGTAGGTTACAGCTTCCACACAGTACCTCAGTGAGTTTTGCTCAGAAAGATCTGACAGTTTCAGTTTGAAATATCCCAGACAGAGCTTTTCTAAACGAGTCATGCCTAAGTTCCATGCCCTGCATGGAAGTTAACTTTCATCTCCGGAGCAGTTCTAATGGTGGGACAAACTGCAATAGTCATAATATAGCAAGACTCCATTAGAAGAAACAACATTACTAAGGTGAGTAATTTTTCTTACAGGCCCTCCAATGGTGGAAAGCGGAAATCAACCCAAGGGAAGGGTTCCAATTCAACAGGAGTTCCCATTAGTTGTTCTCACAACAGATGCATCACTACTGGATGGGGTGCCCATCTGGGAGATCACACCACCCAAGGTACATGGTCAAGTGCAGAGTCACTTCTGTGCATAAATCTGCTGTAACTCAGAGTGGTATAGCTGACACTAAAGACCTTCACACCACTGTTGTGGGAAAGGTGGTATAGATCAGAACAGACAATACCACCACAATGTACTACATAATCAAGCAGGGAGGGACAAGGTCAAACGCTGTCTGTATAGAAACCATGACAATATGGAGTCGGGCATACTCCTTGGAAGTCTCTATAGGCCATTCATCTGCCTGGCAAGGACAACACCTTGGCAGACACCTGAGTTTAATCAACCAGGCCTGTCACGTAATGGACCCGGAACAGTCAGGTAACGCAGGTACTTTTCAGGAGGTTGGGCACTTCGAGGTAGACTTGTTTGCATCCCACCAGAACCACCACCTGCCACAATATTGACATCCAGTTCAGGGAACAATCCTTTGGATGCTCTTGCACTGAACTGGTCAGGAGGCACCTGTATGCTTTCCTCCTTTCCTTCTGGTATACAGAGTACTACTCAAGCTCAGATCCCACTCAGCATCCATAGCACCAGATTGGCCCAGGCAGCCATGGTACTCTCTGCTGCTCTCCAGTTCTGTGGCCGGCTAATACACCTTCCTAGGAGGAACAACTTGCTAACCTCCAATCAGGGAGGTTCCTGTATCCGAACCTCAGGTCCTCAGGCTCAAGGCCTGGCTCTTGAGTACCTAGAATATGCAGGCTTAAATCTTTATGAATGTGTCCTGGACATTTTGAGGGGTTACAGGAAGCCCTCTACCAAGAACACCTATGCTGCAAAATGGAAAAGGTTTTCTATTTGGAGCTCCACCCAAGAAGTGGTGCCAACACAGGCTGGGGTCCCACCTATGCTAGATTATCTTACCTGTTTGCATTTGTTGTGTCTGCAGCCCGGTACCCTGAAGGTCCACTCTGACTGCAGCATCTGCTTACATTTCAGGCGGGCAAAGGGTTTCTGTTGCCTCAGACCCTATCTTCAAGAGGTTCTTTAAGGGCCTTTCCCATTTGCACCCCACATGGAACCAGTGCTAGCATGAGATCTCAATGTATGTATAGTAAGCTCATGGGGGCCCCTTTTTGAGCCCATATCCTCAGCTCGTCTAAAGTATGTCACATGAAAAACAGTTTTCTTAGTGGCAGTGACTTCTGCCAGAAAGATCTACGAGCTCCAGGCTCACTGCGTTGAACAGGACTACATTTCTTTCCACAAGGACAAAGTGGTCCTGAGAACGAACAGGAAATTTCTCCCTAAAGTGATTTCTGATTTCCACTTGAACCAAACCATTACTCCTACCTGTCTTCACTGAGCACTCTACTTCTGATGAAAGGAGACTCCACAGTCTGGATGTCAAGAAAGCTTGTAGCTACTACATGACAGCAACTAAGGACCATAGGCAGGACAGGAAACAAGTGTTCCTGACTTATGGGGATGTGGAAGCGTAACCCAGAATCTTAAAGGTCCATTTCTTGCTGGATAGTACAGTGTATCCAGTTTTGTTACACTACGGCAGGAACGGAACCCCCAACAGGATTGAGGGCCCAGACGACAGGCACAGCTGCTACCATAGCAGCTTCCAGGGATGTTCTATTAGTGGATATCTGTAAAGCAGCTACCTGAAAACTGTACACACCTTTACAAAGCATTACAGTCTGGATATCCAGTCCAGAGGTAATGCCAGGTTTGGCACAGTAGTCCTGCAGTCTGTTTCAAAGTATGTTATGTGCCCACCTCCAAAGGTACTGTTTAGTCTGCATAGAGTTATGAATACCTGAATATTATGGGATTAGAAGGAAAAATTACTCATCATAGTAATGTTGTTTCTTCTCAGTGATACTCAGGTATTCAGAACTCCCATCCTGCCTCCCTTGTAGAACTAATAGCCTCTGTACTCCTGGAAAAACATTTGTGTGTCCCAGGTATAGGTGCCACAATCTGGCACTATGGTTTGGCATCTGTGTTCACAATTGTTGTTTTTCCCTTTCAGGTGATTCTGACATTCAGGGCAATGTTATATGTTATGACTTCCACTTGAGGTCCCTTTTGGGGCATTTACGGTGTTATTGCCTTTATTATCTATTATTATTAATAATCTCTATATGTACTCCTTTGAGGCCTGTCTTTCCAGTTTTCTAGGAAATCTGAGAGGCTGTATTCAGTGGAAGATGGCGGCCATGCTGGGACAGCCGCCTGAAGCTCTCTGTCTTTAATTTTGTTTACTTGATTTTATTTTACTTTTGTTTGCCCACTTTACCCTGTTTGCTCTGTTCAAATTTTGTGTTTGTTCACTTAAAAGTTTGTTTAAAAAACTTTTGTTTAAGTCTTCCGCTTGCTTCATTTTAAAACCCTACATTTTTATGTAAGTTTATTTGTTATGTTCTCTCGTTGCTCTGGGCTTTTGTGTTTTTTTTTTTTTTTTAATTGCAGCAACCAGCAGTTAATGTATTGTTTCATGTGGATGACCTTGCTGGATTTCTGAGGATTTGCTTGTGCCGGAGGCTTTGAGATCTGGCCTCTAACTTGTTGGTCACTCAGCCTTGTGGTTTCTAGTGGACTGTGTTGGAGGAACCTGGCTGGGAAGTTTTACCTAGATCTGCTGGGACCTCAATGGGATCGGGCCGTGGTTCTTGTGCACTACGATCGCGGAGAAACTGTGAGGAGGATCTACTAGTTCGCCGAGAGGTGTGCAGGTACTGCTTGGTGTTTGATATTAGCCCAGACTGTTAATAGCAAAGAGTGGCGAGGTCTGGGAGTTGTGCTGGGTGGGGCCCTCCTCGCATCTAGGGCCACTGGCTGTCTGTGCTCCTCGTGACTGAGCGGGAGTTACCCACTGAGTCTCCAGGGAGTCAGAACAACGGTTTGGGTTCCCCAAGTCTCCTGGGGATTTCCTTCTTGCCTTCCTCCCGGGATTGTAGCTGTGGGTTGAGGGGCTCCTGGAGATCTAGGTTGCACACCCTAGCTCGCTGCTGACTCTCTGAGCTACACCTTGGACACATCTGGATTGTTGCTGGGACTAAGGCCTCAATTTTTCGGCTGTTGAGACTTGTTCTTTGTGGATCCCAGTGGATTAATTTGGTGGCATTCCTTTGACTGTGAACTTGTACTGGTTTACAGGGCAGCTCATCTTTCTTCCAGCGGAGGCTGAGCATATCAGTTACCTTTCTTTTGCAAGGAGCATTGGAACTTTTAAACTACTGTGGAGTTTTATTTTCTCTCATCTTTGAGAGATGTGCTCTAATTTGGACTGAAGTTTTATGACTTATGATTTAGTATAGTACCTAGTTAAATTTAGTTTAGTTATTCTGTTTACTAGTTTAAATTTGTTGTTTGATGGGACCTTGAGGGAGCTGAAACGAGTTGGATGAAGGTTAGAGTGTTGCTGGAGGAAATCTGTCCTTGAAGCTGACCATCTTAGACTGATGGATCATTATTAAAGCTATCAATCAGCAATCACTCGTAAGAAGGCAGACTTCCTATCTGGTGAGATTGCTGCTGCACAGAAGCAACTGGCTCGGCTGTTTCTAACTGTGGACAGCTGTGCAACCCAACCTGTCTGCAGATTTGAAGTGCATTTTCACAAATTAAGTGTGATGAGTTTGCTCAGTTCTTTAGGATAAGGTGGCCGACATCAGAGCCAAGATCCATCCAGCGCTCTCTGTGGGGGTTGACGATGGTCGATGCATGGTCATTCCTCCTCGCCCAGAGCTCATGGACATTGTGCAGATTGTCCAGAATTTGCAGCCAACATGCAGTAGTTTGGATCTGGGCCCAGCACCCTATTATTGGGGTGTATGGAGTTCATCGCCCGGTTCTCGCAATGACTGTGTGGTGCTCCTTAGAGTCTGGTGAGTTTTCCAGCCCCTGAAGGAGGCGGTGGTGACACTGCTCCAAGAAAGCTGCTTTGGACCCTAACTGCTTTGCTAACTACAGGCCTATCTGTAACCTTCCCTTTGTTAGAAAGGTGATTGAGAATGTAGTTGTGCTGCAACTGGAGAACCATCTTACGAGCCACGATGTCTATGACCCTCTGTAGTCTGGTTTCGGAAAAGACATAATACCGAGACCGCCATGGTTCGGGTGCTCAGTGATCTTCTGATGGCGAGAGATCAGAAGCACCGCTCCATCTTTGGTGCTTCTTGATCTGTCGTCAGCATTTGGCACTGTGGGACCATGGGGTGCTGCCCAGGCGCCTGAGGGCTATCTGTGGCCTGGCTGGCCCAGTCGCCTGATGGTTCCAATCTTTCCTCACCGCAGATCTCAGAGGATGGTGTCAGGAGTCTTTCCTCTGATCCATTCTGTCTGCTGTGCGGGGTCCCTCAGGGCTCGATGCTGTCCCCTATGTTGTTCGCAGTGTACATGCTGCCCCTCAGAGACATTGTAAGATGATATGGGCTAAGGTTTCACTGCTATGCTGCTGATACACAGCTCTATCTGTCTTTTCGCCCGACCAGAATGGTGCGGTCTCAGCAGTTAACAGCTGTCTAGCGGTAATCCATGACTAGATGAAATCCAGCTGGCTGAAATTGAATTCCAAGAAGACCGAGGTGTTGGTGGATTCAGGTCACGGATTGAGAGAGGTCGGTAGTGTGGTTACCTCTGATATTTGACTTAAGGTGCCCAGCTGTCTTCCTCTAAACTGGTGCGCAGCGTGGGGTGATTCTTGACGATGGGCTGACACTGTGTTACGCAGGTGTCTGCAGTCGTCAAGTCTTCATTTACCATCTTAGGAACATCACCAGGATTAGGCACTTTGTTCCATCTGGTGACCTGCCTATGTTGAGCCATGTCTTTGTGACTTTGCGCCTAGACTACTGCAACTCCCTTTACCTGGGGCTTCCGGGGTTGATATCCATCGATTGTAGCTGTTGCAGAATGCTGCTACCGGTTGCTGACTGGGACCTCTTGTTGAGTCAATCACTCCGTGCTGCGCAAACTGCATTGGCTGCCTGTACAGTGGTGGATCACCTTCAGGGTGGACTTCTGACCTATAAAGCCCTGCATGGACTGGGTCCGAGCTATCTGCAGAGCTCCTGACTCCTACAGCCCTGGCCGTCCTCTCCGCTCACCTGATGAGGGTTGTTAGAGGTTCCCAGGGTATGGCTGAAAATATCTGAGGCCCGGCGTTTGTTTGGTGCCCTTCCCTGTGGAATGCTCTACCTCACCAGATTCAAAAGTGCAGGACCATGGAGAGCTTTAAAGCATGCCTAAAAAAACTTCCTGTTTCAGCAAGCTTTTAGCATTTAATTATATTTTATGTGATTATCTGTATTTGTACTGAAATCATTTTAGACTGTGTAGCGTTGTATATGATATTTTATTTATGTACAGCACTTTGATTTCTGAATTGCGCTTAACAAATTAAGTATATTATTATTATTATTATTATAACTAAGGCAGTCGGTTGAAGGCAGCATTTGAAAATAGCACACGTAAAGATTCCATCATTTGCATATGTTCCAAATTCTCTCTGGGCAGTTCTGTCTTAAAGGGTCACTGCATAGAGTTCTGAATACCTGAGTATCACTGGGAAAAAACAACATTACTGTGGGAGTAATTTTTCTTAGGTATCCTGTCCTTCATTGGACCTTTTGTTTGTATCTCTGAAAACTTACTTTGCCTCCTTTGAGTCTGCGAAGTTCGAGCTACATTTTCTGTTGTGGAAAGTGTGGTTATGGCTGCAGTAGGTGGAGCTGCAGATGTTTTGCATGTACAAAAGGAGTGATGTCATGTTTTCAGTCTATTGAACTGACTGAAGGTGTAAATAGTCTCCTCCGCCTTAACCTCCTCCAAGAAATGTTTTCTGCCTCAAATAAATACACTTTCATGTTAGTCAGTGGTTGCAGTGCACTATTTTCTTAAGTGGGAGGTACAAGAACTGGAACCTGAGTAGTAGGAGGCAGCATTAGTTTTTGTGGAGAGTAAGATCCACCCCACCTCCACCCAAGAAGCTCCTAAAGATCCATCCCACCTTTTTGGTTCATGTGGGAGGGACATGAGGTGGCTCGATCATGCTGGAACAATTGACTATCAGAGCTGCTCGCATCAGAGCTTAAAGGAGTAGTCCACCCAGAATTTGCAAAAACATGTTATGCAGAGTGTTTTGATATGTATGCTGAGTCCTAGTGTGTCCTTCCCTCTGTCTGCTATTAGGGTTTTTCCTAAATTAGCCTGCTAGCTGTATGGTAGTTTTATGACCCCTGGGAATCTCCATCACAAATAGGTTTATTGGTTTTCTTTCTCTCGATGCACCCTGTCTCATGTGACAGTATGATGTAGTCATGCCCTTAGAGTTAGCATTTGCACTGCTTTAAAATTAGTTCACAACAGCAGAGCTTTGTAACTGTTCTTATCAAGGGAGCACAAATAGCATCAGTTACAGCTTAGCAGATACCTGAGAGCAGGCTAACTGGGGTTTATGTAAGAAAACAGCTGCTAAATAAAGCTCTAATTCATTATTTGTGTTTTTGGTGTGCATCAGGTCTAGCTAGCAGTAGTAAGTGTTTTCATTTTAAAATGTTATTTCATCAAACTACACATAACAATAAAAGCACAGAAATTAAGCGCCAGATCATCAAAGCTATAATTAGTAAAGACTGTAAGCTGTTTTCTTACAAAACACCGACTCAGCTCTCAAGCATTTGTTAAACCATAAATGTAGGTACCATCATTCTGCTAGAAGGAACTGGGAGTCAGGGCTGACTTTGCTCTGTGACATCACTTTCATTTATTTATTTTGTGCTTGTTTTTTGTTACAAATGTGAAGTGTCTTTTAATAAAGTATAAAAATAGGTATGTGTGAGTTATTTAGTTTGGAGAATATTTGTTTATTATTTGAAAAAGTGTGATACACTAAATGTGTAGTGCAGTGAACCACTGTAAAATGGAATCAAATGTGTAGCTGGAATAGTCACTGTCATCCTGTTGCTTTCATGCCATACCACAGGCAGGAGAGAAGCTGACTTCAAAGTATTTTGCAGTTTCTAGGCTGCAGCTTCATACTATACATTTCATTTGTAAAAAAAAAAAAAAAAAAAGTGAAAATCTTGTCACAGAGCAAAATCAGTAACTAACTGCTAATAGAATGCTGATATGTGCATTTACAGTTTAGCAAATATTTGACATCTAACTGAGAGGGTTTCTGTAAGAAAGCAGCTAGAGTCTTTATTAATTATAGCATTGATGGTTTGGGCAGTTTCTGTGTGTTTATGGTTGTGTATAGTTTGATAAAATTAAAAGTTTTTTAAATTAAACACTCCTGCTAGCTAGACCTGATGCACATAGAAAACAAAAATAGTTAATTAGAGCTATTTAGTAGCTGTTGTCTTACAGAAACCCCAGTTAGCTTGCTCTCGGTATCTGCTAAACTGTAACTGATGCCATTTGTGCTCCCTGGGTAAGAATAGTTACAAAGCTCTGCAGTTGTGAAGTGATTTTAAACTGATTTTAAAGCAGTGCACATGCTAAATCTAAGGGTATGGCTGAATCATTGTCACATGAGACAGGGTGCATCGTAGGAGAAAGAAAGCCAATAAACCTGTTTGTGTTGAGATCCCCAGCGGTCGAAAATACTGTGACAGCTAGCAGAAGTATCTAGGAAAAACTCCTAATAGCAGATCGGAGGGAAGGACACACTAGGACTTAACATACATATCAAAACACTACATGACATGTGATTTTTGCAAATTCTGGGTGGACTAATCCTTTAAGCTTCAGAAGGAAAAGCCTGAAACTGCATCCCTATACAGCACTTGTTTAAACAGCATTGGCTCTGCTTACATTCCTCTCCTGGTCACACATTTTCACAAATGCATTCAAAGAGATGGAAAGTCCCTCCTGGTGGGTATATGGTGTTATTCAGACCTGTCCTGTCAACCCTGCCCCTACCACCTTACTCTGTATTTTGCATCAGCTGAAGCATGTCAGTACAGCAACAGGCTGCAGTGTAGTATATTTTTATTGAGCTTGCAGTTTTAAAGGAGCAGCCCACTCAGAATTTGCAAAAACATAGGTTATGCAGAATGTTTTGATTTGTATGTTAAGTCCTAGTGTGTTCTTCCCTCTGTCTCTTATTAGGAGTTTTTCCTAAATTAGCCCATTAGCAGGCACCTGAGAGCTAGCTAACTGGGGTTCTGTAAGAAAACTGCTACTAAATTAAGCTCTAATTCACTATTATTGTTTTCTATGTGTTCAGTTCTAGCTTGCAGGAATGTTTTAATTTAAAAACTTTAATTTCATCAAACCACGCTAACCATAAAAACACAGACATTGCCCAGATCATTAGCGTTATAATTAGTTAAGACTCTAGCTGTTTTCTTACAGAAAACCCACTCAGTTAGATTAAGTATTTGCTAAACTATAAATGTAGGTACCAGCATTCTATTAGGCAGAGCTAACATTTAGTGCTGATTTTACTCTGTGACATGAATTTCACTTTTTTCACAAATGAAGTGTATGGTATGAAGCTGCAGCCTAGAAACTGCAAAATACTTTAAAGTCACTTTTCTCCTGTGTGTGGTATAGCATGAAAACAACAGGATGGATGGCAGTGACTATTTCAACTACACATTTGATCCCATTTTACAGTGGTTCATTGCATTACACATTTAGTGTATCCGACCTTTCAAATAAAACAAATATTCGCCAACCTAAATAACTGCACATAGTTTTGTACTTTATTAAAAATATTTCACATTAGTAACCAAAAAATTTGAAAATCATGTCACAGAGCAAAATCAGCACTAACTGACAGTTCTACCTATTAGAATAGAGGAGGCAGTATGGTGTGGTGGTCTAAGGCTCTGAGCTGCAAACCTAGTGTCCTGGGTTTGAATCCCACAGCCTCTATATGCATACTGTGTATCCCTGAGCAAATCACTTAACTTCCTTGTGCTCCTAGGTCACACCTGTAAACAAACTTTAGTGTGTGTCTCCTGCTAAAACAAACAAAAAAAGAATGCTGGTACCTACATTTTCAGTTTAGCAAATACTTTAGAGCTAACTGAGTGAGTTTTCTGAAGAAAACTGCTATAGTCTTTACTAATTATAGCAGTGATGATCTGGAGCAATTTCTGTGCTTTTTATTGTTGTGCGTAGTTTGATGAAATTAAATTTTAAAATGAAAACACATATTACTGCTAGCTAGACATGGCACACAAAAACACGATAAGTGAATTAGAGCTATTTAGTAGCTGCTTTCTTACAGAAACCCCAGTTAGGTAGTCTCTAACTGTTGCCATTTGTGCTCACTGGATAAGAACAGTTACACAGCTCTGCTGTTGTGAGCTGATTTTAAAAACCACTGCATATACTAAATCTATGGGCCTGGCTACGCCACTGTCACATGAGACAGGGTGCATTGTAGAAGGCAGAAGGCAATGAACCTATTGGTGATGGAGATCCCCAGGGGTCATAAACTACCCTAAAGCTAGCAGCCTAATTTAGGAAAAACTCCTAATACCAGACAGAGGGAAGGACACACTAGGACTTTACATACAAATCAAAACACTCTGCATAACATATGTTTTGCAAATTCTAGGTGGACTGCTCCTTTAATTGAGCCATCCCAATCTGTATCCTTCCAAGAACCACTTTGTGGTGTGCATACCAACATGGTTATTTCACTCTTATTTACAGCTTTACACCTTTATCAATTTTTAATTGCAGTTGTGTCTAAATGCTCCACCATGTAGCCTGTAGTCTCCCACTATACCTGCACTTGCAGCACTGTTTCACTGCATGCAGGGAGATCGGAGGCTACCAAGACATATGCAGACGGTGTGGGAGCATGGGTGTGGCTGCAATACTGGGATGCCTCCATACCACAGTAACCTGACAGCTATGTGCACCCCCCAAGTGTACTCCCATGTCCCCACCTAACCTACAGTACCTCTCTGTCTGCTCTTGCCTCCCCAAGGGCCACCTTCTGATGGTATCCTGTACTGTCCTTGATTACTCTTCTCACTGTGCTGAGTGTTGGGAGTACCCTGCCCACCCATGTGCAATGTGGCAGCAATACTACCTGCAGAGCAGTGCCAGTAGTGAAATACATACATTAGTGGAGTTCCTGAGTGCATCATGGAGCACTGCTACGGTAGACAATAGACGTGGTGGCACTGTGTACAGTGGAGAACACTGAAGGCAGTAGTAGAGGGTCTGCCTTCAGCCTTACAGCAGCAGTACATGAACGTCTGTTGTGCCCAGGTGCCCTAATACTGGCAGAACTGATGCCATGTCTCCCCCTTCCCTCCCTCTCACTGTCATAGACCTCGATTCCAACATACAGATCTCCCCTCCTCGAACCGCTGTCTGTCACCTCCACAACATAAGTGTGTTTCATAACAGTGAAATATGGTTATTTGCATAATACGACTGTGCCATATACACAGTACTCCATAGGACATGTAGGAGGGCATCTCAAAATGCAGCTGTCATCACCGAATGCACTGTGGGATGTGCACTGCTACTACAGGATGAGACCACACACACTGTCGCACTCAGTGTGGGCAGGCTTAATGTTTTCAAACCATTATCCACATTGTTCACTGGCAGTGTGGACACACTGTAACGTTACAGACTGTAATGGTTTGAATCCATTACAGCTTTTCAGTGTAGTGTGGACAGGGCCTGCATGTCTAAGTAATTATCTATTTTTCTATCAATTACATATATGCTATTTTTACCTATTTCTAAAACAAACCTCGTATCACATTTGCCAGCACTCTGAGCATATACTTATGAAACTGAGCATATTTGTACTCCCACTTCTGCATAGACCTCATACTTTCCTAATATTCCCATTATCACAAGCATAATTACCTTGCCCTTATCAAGCGTACCTCTCTGAAAGTTACTATCACATTTTCTCTGATAAGTCCATCATTACACCTGACTTCCTGACATCAACACATTGCTTAAATATAACTTACATCACCTCCTGGACAAACCCCTGTTTTTCTAGAAAAAAAAAAACCTGTGTAAATAATCCCAAGGCTGAACTTATGCCAGCCATTATTTTTTCATGTACTGCCACCTTCTGTACCATCATGGGGATTTGCATGTTTCCATAATGCTTTGCACTATTGGGGTATGTGCAGTTGTGTTTTCTTTAAAATTTGGCTGTCCGGCCAGTATAATCTGGGATAACACATACATCACTGGCATTTGCACTGGGGTTCTTTGTAAACCTACAGTGCTTCCTATTCTTTCCATTAAAATGTACACCTCCATGTATTTTCCTAATAACGTGTATGCCTTCCTTAGAACAGAAACTAAAACAAATCTTACTACTTATAAATCATTGTGTTGTTTCTCCATACCTCCTTAACAATTCCACACAACTTCACTAACTTCATTATTCAGCCGTGTCGGATCTGACCACATTTGTTTTTAGTTACTATTACTTCTGTTAGAAGGATTGCGAGCTCAGGCTCTGATGTGTAAAGAGCCTTATTTGTTTTTCACAAGGACAGGGTGTCCTTTCGGATTAATCTAAGTTTTCTGCCTAAGGTGGTGTTTGAGTTTACACTGAATCAAGACATACACTTACCTGTTTATTACTCAGAGTATTCAAATCGAGGGAGGCCTTACTTCAGACTCTGGATGTCCACTGGGTGCTTCATTATTAGTTGGACCGCACCGTACTGTTAGAAAATCTGATCAGTTGTTTGTTTCATTCACCCTAGGAAAGAAGGGGCCCCTGTTTCAAAGCAATGTTTATTCAAATGGCTAGTCAATTACACTGTTTATTGTTACCACAAGTACAACAAGCCTTTACTGGGGCTGGTAAAAGGCCATTCTACCAGGGGCATGGCTGCTTTTTTGCTTCCTCCAGGAATGTGTCAGTTGCTGATATCTGTGCAGCTGCCACTTGGAGTTCTGTTCACACTTTCATTTGGCACTGCAGTCTGAATATTGTGTCCAGGCACAGGACAGGCTTTGGACTTACTGTCCTGCAGGGCCTTCTCTCTCGAGAACCTTGCACTGACTTCTGCCTCCTCCCAGCTGACCGGGGTCAGTCCTTACACTGCTTGGGACGCTAATCCTAATGATGTTGCCTGCTGCAAGGGCCCCTCGAGTAAGATAGTACAGTCACGTAAGAACTTACTGTAACAGTAGATCTTTGAGAGGAGCTTAAGCAGGTGCTGCTTTCCTCCGGTCCATCCAACTGGTGACTGTTTCTCCATCATTTTACCTAATTTTCCTCAGTGTAGAGGAACCACCTTGGTTCTCCAGTTCCTATACATGCCAGGGTCTCCAGGAGAACTGAGGTTAGGCGAGACCTGCCTTTTATACCATAGGCAGATGTCGGTTCTTGACGCCGCGTCAGGGGGCAGTCCCTCATAATAACTGCAAGCCAGAAGTTTTGCATGGGGTCCGGATGCCTGACTGCTTCAGTCCCAATTGTGATGCCTGCTGCAAGAGCCCCTCTCTCGAAGATCTGTTGTTACAGTAAGTTCTTACGTAACTGTACTTTATTCTTGCACTACTCATTAAGACCTTTGTTTTGATATATACTGTAGCTTGTCCCTTTAAGTCCAAAGATTGAGGAAGATAACAGCTTGTTGAAGTTCCAATTTTATGCTATTGGAATTTGCATGGTTTCTTCTTCTTTTATTTTATATTGCCCCTAAATGTTTGGGGTGGTGGGAATATATGACCTCTACTGCCTTTTTAAGAATGTGTTCATGGCAGAGATCTGTATGCTGCCACTTGGTTGTCTGTTCACACTTCACTAAGCATTACAGTTCGACATTGCCTCTCGCGCGCAGAACTGGATTTGTTCTACGGTCTTGCAAAGTCTTCTGTTGTGATTCCCCATGGCGACTTCTCCTCTCCGGATGCACTTATGCCTTACTTTTCTTGGGACTGCTTGGTATTCAGTCCTATATGTGAAGATCTACTGCAGGAACCCTCCAAGTAAGATATTGCAGTTACGTAAGAACTTACTGTAACAGTAGATCTTCGAGAGAGGTTCCTGCAGTAGGTCTAGTTTCCCTCCTTCCCCCAGTTTTTGGATGTTTTATCCTTATTTTCCATCCTATCTAGACCTTCAGGACTAGGCGGCAGCAGGGTCTGAGGAGCGTTCACTCAGTTTTCTCCTTGCCTATCAATAGGTCTCTGTTGGAAAAGAACTGGAGGCAGGCGCGGGACCACCCTTTATAGTCGGGCTGACGCCACCACGCCTGGCCTGGGAGGTGTCCCCGCTTGATGATTGCTATTCAAGTTTGCCGTGATGGACCTGACACCAGGGGCACAGTCCATATGTGAAGACCTACTGCAGGAACCTCTAGAAGATCTATTGTTGCGTAAGTTCTGCGACTGCAATTATTGTTGTGGTACTTAAGACCTTTGTTTTATGATATAGATTGCCCTTAAGTCCAGATATTGAGTGAGTTATGGTATGTTAAAGTTCCAGTGTTATCCAATGGGAATTTTCATTTTTAATTTTTTATGTGTGATCTAAATTTTTTGGGGGGATTATGTGTTATTCTGGTAGTACTGTACTCCTTAAGACCTTTCCTTTGATATATAGATTGTCCCTAAAAAGCAACTGACACCTTCAGGAGAACTTTAACAAAACATAATATTTAGACACAGTTTGCCTTGTATTTCACATTAGTTCTGTATTCCTCCTCCCTATTATTTATTACTGGTGTAATCTGCATGAAAACAGGATCTTTGTTTCTGAAGAGTTCATCTATTCCTGTTGCTTTCTTCCTACCTGAGGTTATAATGCACTCCTTGTGACATCACAGTTACTCCCATAGCACTAGATTGTGATTTCACAACACAGGATTATGACTTGAAGTAGGAGGTAGTAAGCTAAAGAGGTAGATGAATTATAAGGTATAAAGTTCATGTATTCACACAGATTTCCTCAGAATATATTTATTTATTTAATGCGCCGGAAAACACCTTTGAGTCAGGGACTCATTTGCAAAGGTTCCACATCATACATACATGAAGACAGCAGTTCACAGTAATACATGTTAAGGGAGGAATTACAGTGGAATACAAGACAGAAACTGGTGCAGCAGAACAGGGCCCTGGTCATACAATCAGTATATACATATAGTTCAATATAATCAGTATACATACAGTTTAGTACAGTCAGGATAATTGACTACACAGTTGCAGTGATTTGAAGTAACAGGTATGCAGAAAGGTACAAATGGCTTTGGGCAATATAATAGTGTAAGCCAAAGGGCCATTTGTTATAAGGCAAATGAAGTTCTACACTGCAGTAGGTAAGTAAAACTGGAAGAGCGGGCAGGTGGGCCTTGGTCATACAATCTGTGTGTGTGTGTGTATATGTGTATACGTGTGTGTGTATATATATATATAAATATATGTATATGTGTGTGTGTATGTATGTATGTGTATATATATATATTTATATATGTACAGTCTGGACAATTGAGATTTGCAAATTATAGGGTTATGTTATATATGGAATGCAAGCTGAATTGTACCTAAATATTATGTTTTTCAAAGTTTTCTTTCAGGTGTCAAGCTTTTTAAGTCCAGATATTGAGGAGTTATGGCTTGTTGAAGTTCAAATGTGGGGAAAAACTAAGTCAAAATCTTTTTTAAATGCAGGAATCCTTTTCATATAAAGCGAAAAACCCATACGAAAATGACCCTCGTCACGGAAAAAGAATCGGAAAAAACTCTAATTCTTTTTGTAAGGGAATCCTTTTATGTTTGAACGAAACATCGAAAGATCCTTTCATACTAAAAAAAGAATGTGAAAATAACTACGCCAAATTCTTTTTCATATGAGGATCCTTTCGAATAAACAAAAAGCTCACGAAAAGGGTCCCTTCATGTGAAAAAAGAATAGGACTTTTTCCTCCTCCCAGTTCTTTTTTTTGTATGAAGAGATCCTTTCTCATTAACTTTTTCAATCATACTAAAAAGGATGCCCTCGTAAGAGAAAAAATTTAGCGTTAGTGTTTTTCCAGATTTTTGTTCTATGGCCACTAGAAAAACTAAAGCGAGTCATGAAAATGATTTAAAAAATAAAAAAAAAAAAACATTTGGGGTAATTTTTCCAACAGTTAAGTGCAGAATCAACCTAACAAGGTCCGATGACCAAGATACATGTGTTGGTGGCTTGGCAGGATGTCATTTTTTGTTTTTAAAATAAATAAAATAGAGAGAGAGATGGCAGCAATATGAAAAGGATTTTCCCACATGAGAAAGGATTGGCCTTTGCAAATAAAATATTCTTTTCATAAGAACCAAATTATTTTTTCGTTCCAGGCAGCTATCCAAAGACTGTACTGAGCATGCTCAGAGCTGAAATTTTAAAATTTAGTAACTTTGGAATGGATTAATATTTTTCACCAAACCAGCAAAAGACACATCTGTGGGCCAAGCCCTTTCTATCACGAAGTTTCAGACCAAATTCCATACCGTCTGGGCACAAAGGCAATGACCAAAAAAACCAGCTATATGTTTATTCTTTTTAACTTTCTTTTCGCTATCCACATCTTGAAATCGGCACATCTGACTGTAACAAAACTTGGCACATTCAGGAGATCTACCCTGAAACTGTGCATGCGAAATTCCATGTAAATCCGATGAACAGTTGCAGAGATGTTAAAGTGCAAAATTTGAGATTTAATATTGAAACCCCTACTCAACCCTAACTATAGAGGCACTACTGCACCACTATAATCCATATATGGAATCTCTCTCTCTCTCTAATATAATGCATGGTTGGACCCTCGTCCACATAGAAGAATCCATCATATTTTCCCCATGTATGATTGTAGCCAGTTAGCTTATTATGATGCCAGTTAACTAATGACAGAGTAACAACGTAATTACACATTACTACCCCACATTCTAAAAACCACCTAGTATCACATGTAACAAGTCCCTTAATAACACAAGTAACAAGCCCTTAACACATGCATCAGCCCTCCTCCCCAACACTATGGTAAAACATAGGACACAGTAAAAACTGTCCAGCCTAACACATTATATAAAATAAAGATGGCAAGGCCAGGCATACCCATGAAGCAATATCTTGGAGAATACATGCTCATAAAGGCCACGCACATGTTGGACTTGTGGCTTTATGGCTTGAAGAGATCTGACAGCACAGTATCCTTTTTAAATCACTGTGGTTTTGACTACCATTTTAATGTTTTATAAAAGTTATGTTTGTTCAATGCTTTGCATTAGTTTATCTTAGCTTTAGTCTATATTGCAGGTTTTTGCCAGTTTGTTCCTGGAACCAGGAGAACCACTGTTTTACTAGGTCCCTTTTATGAGGGTTCCCAGTTCCTAATCAAACAGAAAATAGTTTTATGTATTTTTTTTTATTTGGCTTCATTTTTAAAACAGCTGTACTTTTTGCAATAGTACAAATCTGCAAATATATTTTTCTTTTCCCTTCTGTTGAATTTGCTTGACAGAAAAGCCTAGAAAGAAAATGTATCTGGCTAAAGCAGATGGTCACAGCCTTTGTTTTGCTTTGTTTGTGCTAGTAGAAAATTGTGAACTCTACCAAATTTTCTGCCCTAAGTCCAAACAAAAGGACATCTAAATGGCAGTCTCTGTCTACACTGGCTTTCACTACAACTTAACTGGGTGCTCACCTTGAAACAATTTAAGAAAATAAATATGTAGAAAGGTACCACTGAAAGTAGAAAGTATGCTGCAGATGGCTCCTCTTCTCTGCAGTACTCTCACAACCACGAATAGTGAAGAAACTGCAAAATACTCAGCTAGTTAAGAAATTAAATGTGACAGATTTTCAAAACTATACAAAGTTTTGAAAAACCTGACTCAGATGTGCTCTGCCCCCCAGTTCTCCTGAGGATGCATTTGAGGAGGAAGAGGAACCAATTTCCATAGATGACTCTGCTGAGGAAGACTTCAGTCCCCGCCCCCAACAACTGGTTGAAAGAGGTATTCATCCTAAACACCATTTTGTGGCAAATGGCTGACATGCTGAATCTTCATGGACTAGGTAGGCTATACTGCTAAGACTGTATCTGAGACTTTTATGTTGTCTTAAGCATGCCTTGCAATACATTTCCATAAACATGGCACATAGTAGCTACCACTGTCTGCCTGTCACAGTCCCTAGGAAGCCGACTTAGGTGTGACCAATCCATGTCGGCATATGTGCCTCCTTTACTGTTTTTTGTCTGCGAGGTGCCCAATCCTCTCGGCATCATGCTCCCAAACACGAACACGCTTGCCAATTCCCCTGTCGGCGTGGTAACCTCTCTGCCATCGCGTTGGCATTTTTCTGGCCCACCCCATTGTGTGCCACACTGGGAGCCACCAGTGTGGCTAACACTGACCCCAAACAAATGTGCCACACTGGGAGCCCACCTCAGTGTGGCCAACACTCTGTGAAACAGAAAATGGTCCACGGTGATTATTTTTGTTTGTTTAGTTACCTGAAACAAGAAAACGTCCCCCGCTGTCAGGTCCTCTTGCCCAGCCCGACCCACCCTCTGCATTTCACCTCTTGACACCCGCCCCCCATACATACTTACCTCCGAGCCTGGCATGATGATCTTTGGTGGAGCGGAACACGTCTGCACTCTTCAAAGCAGACCGTGAACTGAAGAAATGCCGGTAAGCTATATAATGGCATAAATGGGGTTTCAACTTAGGTGGATATCTGCCAGTTTGCAACTTTTGGCTCCAAATTTTCAACATGAGGTTCTTGGGACCTGCCTCTTGAACTCAGTCACTGTCATTTCACTATTTGGTCCCAAAGGTGTTTTCGCAGTCACTGCAGCGAATCACCTTTTGGGACTGATTAACAAAACAACAGTGTCAGTGTTCATGAGTTGACTCCCAAAAAACACTAGCTGCAAATTTGGTGAAAATTTCAAAAAAGGACTGTTACGAGTGTGTGTTGTGCAGTTTCTAGCACGCATTAACTTTGATCATTTTTAATATTTTCACCCCAGATTTTCAGCATTGCCATTTTTCACACCTCCGTATGAACAGTGCAGCTGTCATTTTCACAACCTGTCCAAAATATGTTTTCGCACATATGGTGCACACTGGCGCTGTGGGAAATCAATGTTCGGGACAGATTAAGAAAATCACAGTGACACTATGTTCATGAGCAGAGGTCCCAAAATGCCTATGTTGAAAATGTGGTGATAAAATTCCACAATGACTATTTAGCGTGCATAGCTCCTACTGCAACTCCATAACTTCGAGAATTTTAATATTTTCCTCCAGATTTTCAACATTGCCATTTCTTCACAGCTCCTTATGAACAGTCAGTACAGCTGTCACTTTTCACATCCTGCCGAAAAGTGGTTTCGCACATCTGGCGCAGAATGGCATGGTCACTGTGGAGCATCAATGTTCGGGACAGATTAACAAAATCACAGTGCCACTGTTAATGAGCAGAGGTCCCAAATCCAAATACTTTCATGAGTGGGGTCATGAAAAGCCCATGTTGAAACTTTGGAGTGCAAATACCAACAAGCGCTGGTGTTTGAGTTTCTAACCGCCTTCCCACCCTCTAGAGACTGACGGTGTCAGGGGTGTGACTTTGGATTATCGGCTGTAATGCTCACGCCATTCCACCCCACCCCCACCCTGCAGCCACTGGATAAGGATCAAGTGCCTTGGACTCTTTAAACCCAAAGTTCACCCATTCTCCTATACTGCATCCATCTCAACGTATTTCCTTATGGAATGGGGTGAGCGTAAGGCCTGAGGACCCCAAGGCGCAATGCAATACTTGGAGTCTGCAGGTAGGGTGGTGAAATGGCATGGCGTTATGGCGATGACCCAAAGGCACACCTCGATGCCTGCCAGTCTCTGCAGGTTGGTGTGGGGTTAGCGTCACTTCCATACTTCAGTAGCATTCCTATTGTGCATCTCTCTACCTCCTGCACTACCACTGCAGCGCCCACAAGAGACAACATTCGCACTTACAAATGCTTGTTCTTTTCCAGCTGCTCTGATCCAGGGATCAGTTAGTGTCTGAATACAGACATAAGAAATTGCCAGTGGAATCAGGCCTCCCGGTCTATTGAGTCTGTTCAAGTGTGCAGCTTGTACCTCATCTGCCTACACCTCCCACCCCTCTTCCCAGTATCACTACCCCTACCCAACCCTCTGAAACTGACCACCGTCTTACAGGACACTGTGTCATCTGGTAAGGTGATCCATTTGTCCACCACTCTTTCAGTGAAAACTGTCTCCTCATCTCCTTCTGAATCTTCCCCTCAAATCTCAGTCCATGCCTCTCATGTTCCTTCCCTTCTCAACTGGAAAATCCCTTCTGTGTTGGTCTTGTTTATCCCCTTCAGATACTTAAAGGTTTGTGCATATCCCCCATCCCTCCACTCTCCCAGTGAATACATATTAAACTCTCCCAGCCTGTCCTTATGGGGCTTGCTCCTCTAATCCCTGGATCATCTTTGTGGCTCTTCGCTGCACCCTCCAACAACCTGATGTCCTTCCTCAGGAATCAGCGCCAGTACTGCACACAGTACTCCAGGTGGGGCCTGACCAATGACCTATACGGGGCAGGATAACCTCCCTCCTTCTGGAGGAGATCCCTCTTGCAATACACCCCAGCATTTTATTGGCTTTTGGTGCCGCCTTCCTGCACGGAGAAGAGTTGTTCATGCTCCCGTAATGATCACTCCTAGGTCCTTCTCCTCCTGTGAGCTCCCCAACTGTACCCCATTCAAGTGATAATCCCTCCCTGGTTCCTGGCTCCAAAGTGCAGAACCTTGCACTTCTAGGCGTTGAACCCAACTGCCATGTTTCGCCACTCCTGCAGCTTACTCAGATCCTCCTGCAACCCCTTCCACCCTCTGCATCATCAGTTACAGCTCCATCTTGGTATCGTCTGCGAACAGACTGATCCTGCTCAGGATCCATGTGAGATACCTCCAATAAAATCCCAAACCACACTGGTCCCAGTAACGATCTCTGTGGTACCCCTCGTCACTGCTCTCGGTTCTGAGAGGTCCCCCACCACCCTTTACTGCCTTCCCTTTAGCCAGTTTGTGATCCATTTCACCATTTTTGGTCCCACCCCATATTCCAGTTCCCCACTGTAGACAGGGTAGAATAGGACCCTGTCCCATTTGTTTTGGAGAAAGTATTTAAATGCAAGGATCTGTATTCTTTCCTTTCTCTTCTCTCTTCTATATCTGGTTAAGCAAATTTTCCTGTGAGACTCGGACTGATCACCTGAATGGTCTCAGCATTTCTTTGCCTCTCTCTCTGTTTTCTCTTGCTGTCCGTTTTTCTTCCTTGTAATCTATGTCCGCTTAAAATAAAATTATTTGCAAATTCTTGTATGGAATGAAGCTGATATTGGGATCACTTTGTTTAGAAAATGTTTGGTATTACTGTTGAAATGTGTATTGTATTTTGTCATGACTTTAAAAACCATAGGTTACTTGAGTGCAAATTTCTGAGCCTTGTACAGTTGCTGAGGATGGGGTTGAGAGATTTATAAAGACTGCTAAGCTGCTTCTGCAAAGAGGTTTTTTTTTTTTTCAAGAAACATTTGTTCTAGGGACATGGATATGTTGTTCATCCACATTGTCTGAGCAGTTCCTTGCGCTTTAAATCTTGCGGAAGGTCTTCAAGCTGGCTCCTCCCACCACCGGGTGGTAAAACTCTCGGCTCTGCCCCATGACACCAGATCTTCCTTACGCTTGGAAGCTCAGGTTCCTCCTTAACGCTCTGCGTGATAGACTGGATCCTAATTCTTTGGTTCTTGACTCTCTTGAGCCAGAGCACGGCTCCCCGGTGACAGGGCCGAGGTTCTTTCCTCCTTTCCCAGTCATTTCTGGTTGGGCAATCACGCCTCGTCCGGGACTTCCTGCGCCTCCTGGGCTCCTCATGGTGGCCTGCACCAGTGTGGTCTGTTGGGCCCGCTGGTACATGCGTCCCTTCAATGGGACTGGCCAGCCAGTGGTCACAGACTTCATCCACTGGATCAGCTAGTGACAGTGATCCAGGATGGGAACGCCTCCAGTGGTGGACCATTCCGCACATCATGCGGAGGGCATCCTGCTTGTCCGCCCTGAGCTGACGGGTCTCTATCAACCGATGCCTCTCTGATGGGTTGGGGTGCCCATCTGGGGAGCACAGAGCACACGGCCTCTGGTCCCCTTGGGAGTCTCTCGTCGCAGATCAATCCTGCTGGAGCTTTGAGCTGTCTGCTCAGCCCTCACCGCCTTCTCGCCTCCGTTTCTATGGGGTCAGTGGTTCAGGTCCAGACGGACAATACTACCCACCATGTACTACCTAAACTGCCAGGGTGGGACGCTCCCCATGCCTTTGTGCAGGGAAGCTCTGCATTTGGTCTCTTGTGCGCAGCCTGGAGGCGGATCTCCGCCATTCATGTGGTAGGAGCCTCCAACACCCCTGGCCGATGCCCTGTTGGATAGGGGCTGCGTCCCGAGTGGTCTCTCCGCCGGAGGTAGTACAAGATCTCTCTCCCACTGGGGCACGCCTCAGGCAGACCTGTTTGTTTCCAGAGAGAATGGTGCCGAGACTGTTTTACATGCCCGCCCTCAGCAGGGCTCGCTGTAGGATGCGCCTTCTTGAGGTCAGGCCTGGCCCTTCTCACACCTTTCCCCATTTCCTGATCCACACGGTGCTTCCTTAAGGCGAGGAGGGCAAGGCGCAGGTGATTCTAGTCCCCTGACTGGCCCCTTACCAGTTCTGGTATCCAGATCTCCTCAGTCTCAGGCTCCAGGTTCTTTATATGGCTTCCAGCTCCACCCAGATCTGATCTCAGTCAATCAGGAGAAGGTATTCCATCCGGACCTTCGATCCTGTGCACCTGACGCTGGTCCCTGAGCTGCTAGAGTTCCAGGCCTTGGGTCTTTCTGGACGAGGTCCTCAGCGCCATGAGGGGTGTCCTTTGTTGAGTCGACTGAAAATGCTACGCCTTCAAATGGAAGAGATTCTGATTGCGTCAGGCAAGGCCTGACCCTTCCTCCTGTTCCTGGCAAGCATACTGACTACCTGTGGTCCGCTTCTCAGCTAGGGCTGCGATTCGGCGACCCTTAAGGTGCACCTGGCAGCCATCTCTGCTTGCAGGCGCGGGCAGGCAGCCGTACAGCAGGAGAAGCGTGGTGGCTTTTTTCAAAGGCCTTCATCACATATCCTCAGCCGTGCGAGAACCTCCACCTCCATGGGATCTACTGCTGGTATTGGCTAAGCTCTTGGCAAGCCTATTTGAACCGATGCACAGGTGTGACATCTCCACCTGTTGTGGAAGACCACCTTCTTGGTGGCTATCACGCCAGACAGAAGGATGGGAGAGCTCCAGGCGCCTATAGAGTCTCCTTATCTGGTCTCTGCCAGGACAAGGTTGTCCCATGCCCCACCCAAATTCCTTCCAGTGGTGTCTGAGTTTCACCTTAACCAGGTGTTGACTGTGCCGGTGTTCTACCCTAATCACACTGGAGGTCGAATATAGGCTCCATACTTTGGACCCTAGAAGACGCTTTGCTTATTACAAGGAGCGGACGGAGCAGTCTGGGAGAGGGCTCTGCTTAGCCAGCCATGGATAATAGGCAGGTGGGTCACTCCTGCATAGATCTCTGCTATAGGTTGGCGGGCATGGAGCCTCCCAGAGGGATAGAGCTCATTCTACCGCCATACCGCTGCATCGGTGGCTGCTTCAGGAGATGTCCCTATCTCAGGAAATCTGCAGGGCTGCTACCTGGAAATCAGCACACAGCTTCATCACCCACTACCACATCGACCTTGAGTCACGCCGGGGTGCTGGTTTGGGGGCCTCGGTTCTCCAGTCTTTATTCCCTAAGTAGGGGCTGTGCACCTTGCCTCCCTCCTCCCGAAGAACTGCTAGGAGTCTGCCAGACAGTGTGGATGAACAACATATCCATGTCCCTAGAAATACAGGTTACTCACCTGTAACAGGAGTTCTAGGAATGGTATATGTTGATCATCAACACGACCCACCCGACCTCCCCAGCTTCGACGCACAGCCTGGCTTCCTGGCTTCCAGCGGGCTAGATCTGGCGTCATGGGGCGGAGCCGAGAGTTTTACCACCCGGGTGGGTGGGAGGAGCCAGCTTGAAGACCTTCCGGCAAGATTTGAAGCGGCAAGGAACCTGCCAGACAGTGTGGATGAACAGCATATACCATTCCTAGAACTCCTGTTACAGGTGAGTAACCTGTATATTTTGCTTCTGTACATAGTTATTCTGAACAGGTTTATGTTTTTTATGTTATTGCAACTACAAATAAACAGTTTTATGGAATTTTACAACTGCTCCTGATTTTCCCTATGCTTCCTGACCTGAGCTTCCGATACCACCCCCCCCACCACCTCCTCCTTGCGGCACTGGATCAAAGGCCTTGCTGAAGTCCAACTACAGGACATCGACTGCACGGCCCTTGTCCAGTTCCCACGTCACCCAGTCATAGTACTCTACAAGATTTGTCTGGCAGGATCTGCCCGCTACAGATCTGTGCTGTCGACCATCCTGGGGACCGTTTTCCTCCAAGAAGCTCACTAGCCTCTAGTTTAGGATGGTCTCCATGAGCTTTCCCACGATCGATGTGAGGCTCACTGGCCTATAGTTTCCTGGTTCATCCTTTGGGCTACTTTTGTGGATGGGCACCACATGGGCCATTCTCCAGTCCTGTGGTACATATCCCGTGTCCAGGGAGGTATTGAACAGGTTGGCCAGTGGCCCCGCCAGGACCTCTGCCAACTCCCTTAGTACCCTAGGGTGAATGCCATCAGGTCCAGGTGCTTTGTCCACCCCTAATGCCCTCAACCCATCTAGTGCCCTGCTCTCTGTAATCCCTACATCTGTCGCTCCCTTCCCACCCACCCTCTTGCCTGAGGTATCTGCCCCCCCTTCTCTTGCGTGAATACAGAGCAGAAGTATTTGTTCCGTGCCTCTGCCTGCTCTGCCCCTTTCTCCACCCACCCCGTCCTTCTTAATCCTCACCAGCTGATCCTTGCTTCCTCTTCTCTCTCTGATGTAGCAGAAGATGTCTTTTTCTCCACTTTTGATTCCCTGCACCAGTTTCAGCTCCCTGGATGCCTTGGCCACCCTGACCAGTCTGGTAACCTCCCTGGACTTCTCCATGTACGTATCTTTATCTTTACCTCTCCCCGATTTCCTGTACTTTGAAAAAGCTGCTCTCTTGGTCCTCACCCCTTCCATAACCTCCTGTGTTAGCCAACTGGTTTTCTTTTGCCCTTCCATTCTTGCTTTTCTTCCTAGTGGAAGACTCTGTAGTCTCTGCCAGCTCTTCCTTTATGGTGTCCCATTTCTGGTCTGCATCCATATGTAGTTGCATAATTGCCAGGTGCCTGCCCCAAATTTTCCCCTTCTTCCTTTTTTTTTTTTTTTTTTTTGAATAATCTCTTTATTAAGTTTCTTTGTGAACAACAGACATCCATATAGAGATGACCAAAACAGAAACAAACAAGCAGTTGCAATCAGATATGCAAATAGATCTTATCTCAAAAAGGTCACATTGCCTCATTACAATACAATCTTCTCCCTTGAATAAGTCGTACATCAATAAACTGTCCCCCACCCACCTGAAATCATCAGGGGCCTTCTTGTACTCTAAAGCCTTCATGAGGTTGCACCCCCACTACGACTCATGTGCCCATTCCTTTCCTCAGCACCATATTTTAGGCCCGCTCAATGAGGAGAGGAAGGGACCACCTCCCTGAGAAGACCTCTCCCAGATCCCAGACAAAGACACGCCAGTCTCTCCAGTGCCAAGCCACGCACCATTATCTGGCGTCCATGAGAAACCATGGGCTTGCCACTCGAAACCCAGGTATTCTGGATGCAATGGTGAGTCAACATGAACATGACTCTCATCCATCTGGGGAGCGGGATCTACTCCCCTCCTTCTGCCACCTCCACTCCAAGTAGACAGGTCAGGGGGGCCCTTTTCAGTGGCAGACCAGCTATCTGAGCCACCTATGTAACCATATCCTCCCAATACTGTATCAAAATTGAACAGGTCCAGAAACCATGAATATATGTACCTGTTTCCCTTCCACACCTATCACATACAGGGGATACCGATGGGTGAGCTTTATGAACAGTGGCCGGTGGGTAGTACAGTCTATGCAGGAATTTGAAAAAGGCTTCTTTGAACTTATTACAGACCATTATCCCTCCTGGCATATCCAGTACCACCTTCCAATTTTCTTCCGAGATGTGATGTTCCAGATCTCTTTTCCACAAAGCCCTTGTGTTCTTGGTCAGATCTGGCAGACCCTGCTTGCCCTGTTTGGCAGCCTTACCTAGAATTCCCTTAGGATCCTTCCCAGCATGGTACACCAGCTGCTCTACTGTATCTGGCTTTAATCCATCCCGACCCTCTCTACCTAGTCTTCCCACAAAATTCCGGACCTGCAGATATCTATATAGGTGGGGTCCTCAGATTTGCAACAGTTGCTTTAGTCTCAAAGGTGCTAAGTTCCCCTTTCACTACTAGGTTGCCCACAGTATCCACTCCTTACATCTCCCAATCACTTCCCCATCTTCTTAAAGTCAGCCCCCCTGAACTCAGTCACCCTTGTACCTGTGCCCCCTGTTTCCCTCCCCATGTTGAGCGTGAACCACACCAAGTAGTAGTCACTCCCAGCTAGTGGTTCCACCACTTCCAGATTCCTTACAGCTTCCCTGTTATCCAGTATAAGGTCCAGAGTCCTTTCTAACCAAGTCTGCCTCTGGACCAGCTGTGTCCAGAACCTGTCTTGAAATGCTTCTAACAGGACCCACACCCTTGCACTCATGGTGGATGGGTTCCCCACTCCACCCCTGGTAGGTTGAAGGTCCCCTATCACCACTGTGCTCCCCTTCCTGCAGACCTTCCTGATTTGTTCAGCTAATTCCCTATCCAGGTCACTCTCCTGAGCTGGTGGCCTGTACACCACTCCCATCCTCAGTGTCTTATTCTTTGCATCTTGGAACTGCATCCATAGTGCTTCTGTCCTCCCCTCCTCACCTTCCTCCCTTTCGCACTTTATCCCCTCCCTTACATAGATTGCCACTGTCCCCCCCCCATTCCCGTTAGCCCTATCCTTTCTGAATAACCTGAACCCTGGGATCATCATATCCCAATCCTGATACCGGGTGGCCCACATTTCCATGATGGCCACTATGTCCACCCCTTCCACTGCCATGAGAGTCTGTAACTCTGCTGTTTTATTCCTTAGACTTCTTGCATTCAGTGAGACCACCCTCTAGCCTGTCTTCTCCCTTTCCCTATTCTCCCCCCCATCCCTCCCTGTGCTGTTTCCCCACTGCCTTTATCCATAACTAGTGGGGTACGCTCACTAGGCTCCCCTTTCCGGACTCTTTTCTCATCAGCGGTCCCCTCACCACCCCCTCCTAGTTCAAATCCACCTTTGTTAATATATATGTCCCTCTATTCCCCATTTTAGTACTCCCTTCCCCTCCCTGCTCAAATGTAACCTGTTCCCTGCATATAGGTCACTATTGCCCCAGTCTGTCACTACTCCGTACTCCCTGATACGGCACCAATCCCTCAGCCACTCATTGAACTCCTATATCATTTTTTTCCTCACTGTACTTGCACATTGTACTGGCAGATCCTCAGAGAACACCACCAACACCCCCCAGCTCCTCACACTGCCTACCCAAATCCTCGAACCCCCCCTTACCACCTCTACTATGTCCCCTGCCAAGTCATTTGTACCACCGTGCATCACTATGTGAGGTTTCTTCCTTCTCTTCCGTGCACATTTGAGAAGTGTCTGCCCCGCTCCGCCTGCAGTCAACCCCAGAATAGCCTCAACTCAGATACGACTGTGTGTTTCTCCCCTTCTGCCCCATCTGACCCCTTTCAGTGTAGAATCCCCCAGCACTAGTACCCCCATCTTCTTGTCCTGCACCCCATCTCCTGTTTTCAGTGTCCACGTTTCCAGAGTCCACACTGCTCTGCTCCTTATTACCTCTATTCGCACCATCTGCGACTCCTACATCTTCCCCCCTGTTTCCGCCTCTCCCTCCGCCTCTTCCCTGCTCTTCTCCTCCTCTCCTTCTTTCTTTCCCAGCCTGACTCCTGGGCTTTCACTACCCTTCCCCCCCCCCAACCACTGATCTCCAACACCTCCCCTACCACCTCCAACGCCAACACTGCAAACCTGTTACTTGCTTACCTCGTGAGTGGTGCCCATCTCCCTCCTTCCCCTGCCCTGAGCCTTCCCTCCACTTACTGCCCCTCTGTTCTCCTTAACCCCATCCCCCTCCCTACATCCTCATAGGATTTCGCCCTGCTGTTTCTCCTCTGCTTCTCCCAGCTACTCCTCTCCAGGGTCTCTCCTGCCCCAGCCCCCCCTCACCCTCTCCAGCTCCCTTCAGAGCCTCTGCACCTCCTCTTCCAGTCTGCAACAAATTGGACAACCCCCTAGTTTCCATCGTATATTCATCCAAACAGCTGCCCCACAACCATTGCACCCCCACTATCCTCCCTGTGCCTGCCACCCTCACTCCATGGTGCCCCCATTCCATCCACTATTCCGATGTCTCCAACCACCCTTATTCGAGTCCCTCCACCCCCTCGTTCGATCCCCCCCCATAATGCCCCATTTTCCTTCTCTCAATTATTCACATTTAACGTAAATGTAACCTCAATTTCTTATCACACAGTCTGTATAGCAATAGCTGGATACCATATGTGACCCTACTAGCTTGCTTCAGAGTCCTTCTTTACCCCATTGGTCCCTAGCTTGCTAGCTCAGCAACTCTAGTTAACACATTTATACATGACCTTGTCAGTGTCAGCGTTCAACTTTAAATATGCAGTTACCCCTCCTTAACCCAAACTTGTTAGTTTGACTGTCAAATGTGCAACTTTAAAACATTTAAACCATAAAATCCAACTTGTAAAAGCTTGAGTGTTAGAGCTTTTCACCACCTATTAGCTTTAAGAGTTAGCTCATATGGGAAGTTTGCAGCTCCTCAAGCTCCTCCCTCACAGCCTTCAAGCCCAACCCTCAGTGACTTTGCAGTATTTAAGAAGGGCTTGGGGAGGATTTTTTCAATCCATCCAGCCATAGTCCCCAGACAAGCCAGCAACTGTTAAAGATTTAATCTAAATTCAAGAACAACCAGCAAAACTACAAAAAACTCAGAGATAAATAAACTCTGAGAGACAAACTCACCTCATATTCAGACTCCCCTCTAACCTCTCCCCACAGCACGTAGATGGAGCAGATGGGGCCTCAGTGAAGATTTAAACAGAGATTCAAACTAAAATCCAAACAAACTTGATTGGTTGCTCTGTTGCTGGGCAAAGAAACTCCTCCCTATCCAGCCACAGTCCCCAGACAAGCCAGCAGCTGTTAAATATTTAATCTAAATTCAAAAAACACCAGCAAAACTTACACAAAAAACTCAGAGATAAATAAACTCTGATGTGTATAACCACAAGGCTGTAATCCAGTTGGTCTGGTTTTGAATCTAAATCCCCCTAAAACTCTTTTAACCTCAAATTTTACAGGAGTGGGGTTTATGTTAGTGAGGTGTTGGAATAGTAAATCTACACCAAATGGTGTAAAAGTACAAGGGGAAAAAAATGTACAAAAAAGGAAATGGACTCAGACCAGGTCACAATTTATCTGGAGTGAATCTACACACCACAGAGACAACTAGCTCTGGCCAGAGCCGATAGGGCTGCAGTCGAGGAATTTGGAGTAAAAATACTGAAAATTACCAAAGTTACGAGTGTGTGTTTGCAAAATGTAATGTAGGCTCATAATTGTTTTTGTTTTTTTAATATTTTTTGGACCAACTTGTCAACATAGCCTTGTTATGACCCTGCCTCATGAAGAAGGGCAGAGAAAATGTTCATGTCCTGGCCTAAGACTGATTTTGTGCAGGGACTGCAAAATCACCTATCGGGATGCAAAAACAAATTTTGGGTAGGAGCTGATAAATGTCAGCTGTCAGTTGATGATGTGCTATAAAGAAATGACTATGTTGGAAATTTGGGGTAAAAATATTGAATACCGTATTATCAAACTTATGAGCCTGCGTTTTCAAAATTTAACATAGCATAATGACTTTGTTTTTCTTTTTTATATTTTTTCACCAGATTTTCAACATAGCCTTCCTATGACCCCACCTCATGAACAAGGGCAGAGAAAATTTTCAGCTCTTACCCGAAAGGTGATTTCATGCAAGGACCACAAAATCACCTTTCAGGATGTAGAAAAAACATTTTGTCCAGGATTTGAAAAATGACAGCTGTCACACTCATGAGGTGCTGTAAAAATATGGCTATGTTGGGAATTTGGGGGAATAATATAGAAAATGACCCCGAGCCTGCATTTGCAAAATTCCATGTAGGCTCATAAATTTACTTTTTTTAATATTTTGACACCAAATTTTCAACATAGCCTTCTTATGACCCCCAACTCTTGAACAAGGACAGATACATAGATACATAGACAGTGTCGGCAGATAAGGGCCTATGGCCCACCCAGTCTGCCCATTTGAGCTTGTAAGTTCAGTTTGTTTTCCTAGAAGTCTGTTTCCCCTTACCCCTGACCTCTAGAATTCCTTTATGTCTATCCCATGCATTCTTAAATCTCGTGATTGTTTCTGCCCCCACCACTTCCTCTGGCAGGGTGTTCCACTTGTCCACCACCCGTTCTGTGAAGAAATTCTTTCTCATGTTTCCTCTGAATCGTCCTCCTCCAACTTCATCCCATGCCCTCTAGTCCTGGAACATCTTTTTCGCTTAAAATAGTGTTTTCCTGCACCCTGTTCCTCCCTGTAAGATACTTGTATGTCTCTATCATATCCCTCTCCCTCCTCTCCTCCAGGGAGTACATGTTCAGTTCCTTCAACCTGTCTTCATAGGACTTGTGATGCAATCCATGCACCATCTTTGTAGCCCTCCTCTGAACCTTCTCTACCCTGTCTATGTCCATACGTAGGTATGGTCTCCAGAATTGTACACTGTACTCAGGTGGGGCCTCACTAGTGTCTTGTATGGCGGAATTATGGACCTCCTTTTCCTGCTGGTGATGCCCTGCCTATACATCCCAGCATCCTATTTGCTTTACCTGCTGCCTTGTCACACTGTTTCCCTACCTTGAGGTCATCAGAGATAACAACCCCAAGATCCCTTTCCTGCTTGGTGCATGCTATATCCTCACCCCCAACTGATATATTGTGCCAGGGTTTTTGTGCCCCATATGCATTATCTTGCACTTCTTTGCATTGAATTTCAACTGCCAAACCCTGACCATTCTTCAAGTTTCTGCAGGTCGCTTCTCATTCTGTCTACACCCTCTGGTGTGTCTGCTCTGTTACAGAGCTTAGTGTCATCAGCGAACAGTGAAATTCTGCCTTCTAGATCCTGCTCAATGTCACTGATGAAGATGTTGAATAGGACCGGTTCCAGCACTGATCCCTGTGGTACCCCACTGGTCACTCTTCCCTCTGTGGAGTGACAGCTATTTACCACCACCCTCTGTGTCCTGCCACCCAGCCAGTTACCTACCCACCACACTACTGTCTTGCCCACACCATATTCCCCAGTTTGTAATAGTCTTCTATGTGGCACAGTGTCAAAGGCCTTGCTGAAGTCCAAATAGGCCATGTCCACTGCCCTCCCTGGTCCACCTCCCTAGTCACCCAGTCAAAACATTCAACGAGGTTGGTCTGACATGACCTCCCCTGTGAAACCATGCTGCCTTGGGTCCTGTAGTCCATTGACAACCAGATGTTCCACCAATCTCTCCTTCAGTAGTGCTTCCATGATCTTCCCCACTACCGAGGTGAGGCTGACTGGTCTGTAGTTCCCTGCTTCCTCTTTGTTCCCACTTTTGTATAAGGGACTACATCTGCTGTCCTCCAGTCTTTGGGTACCTCCTGTTTCCAGTGATCGGCTAAACAGGATAGCCAGAGGTTCAGCCACCACCTCTCTTAGTTCTTTAAGGACCTAGGGTGCACCCGTCTATCCCATTGCTTTATCAACTCTTATTACTTCCAGTTCCTTCAGGGCCCTTTCTCGTGTAAAGGACTTGTGTCCATTCTGCACCATTCTCACCCCTTGTAACCCTTCAGACCCATTACCCCTCTTCCTCAGTAAAGACTGAGCAGAAATACCTGTTCAATATGTCAGCTTTACTGTTGTCATCCTCCATGCGGCTCCCATCCTCCCCTTCAGTCTCACTATCCCTCCTTTTGTCTTTCTTTTTCACTTATGTACCTGTAAAGGTTTTGTCCCTTTACCCACTGATTTTGCAATGTGTTCTTCTGTCTGAGCTTTGGCTTCCCTTACTGACCCTCCTGCCTCCCTTTGCTTCTCCTGGTACTTCTCCCTATCCCTTCTGCCTGTGTCTTTTGTATTGCCTGAATGCAATCTTTTTGGCTTTCACTTTCTTTTGATACCTCTTTGGAAAACCATAATGGTCTCCTCTTCCTTTCCTCTTGCTAACCTGCTTAATCCGTAATTCTGTTGTTCTTGTAATCCCCATTTTAAATACTGCCCACTGTTCCTCAACCCCTGATTCCTGTCCCATTCCCTTAATGCCTCTTTCAAGTATCTCCCATTTTCCCAAAGTCTGCCCCTAAAATCCAGGATACGTGTTTTTGTATGGT
Organism: Neoceratodus forsteri; assembly: GCA_016271365.2. Lineage (NCBI taxonomy): Eukaryota > Metazoa > Chordata > Ceratodontiformes > Ceratodontidae > Neoceratodus > Neoceratodus forsteri. The sequence continues at coordinate 699,478,714 of CM028137.1, read as the reverse complement.
TTGGTTCTGCTCTTTCTGTGATTTCAAACCACAATGGCTGGTGGTCACTGTTACCCAGGTGCTCCCCCACTGTTACCCCCATCACACTGTCCCTGTTTGTGAGCACAAGGTCCAGTATTGCCTTCTGCCGAGTTGGTTCCATGACCAGTTGCTTGAGGAAGGCACCCTGAAGGGAGTCCAGGATAAATCTGCTCCTAGTTGATGCTGCTGCTGGGATGCTGCAATCCACGTCTGGAATATTGAAGTCTCCAACCAGTACTACCTCACCCTTGTCTGCCATCAGCTCCCTATCTGTTTCTTCCTCCTGGGCTGGTGGTCTATAGACCACACCTGTGCGGATAGGCTGGCCCCATTTTCCTTTCCAGCTTAACCCACAGTATCTCTCCCCCATTTTGTTCCTCCTGGATCTGTGTGGCCCTTATGTCATTTTTCACATACAGTGCCACTCCTCCTCCCTTCCTGCCTGCTCTGTCTCTTCTGAATATGTTGTAGCCAGGTATGGCCATCTCCCAGTCATGGTTATCATTACACCAGGTTTCAGAGAAAATTTTCAACTTCTGCCTGAAGGGTGGTTTTGCGTAGGGACCATGCAGTTTCCTTTCTGGACAGATCTGCCTAATGACAGTGCAATTGTTCATGAGATGGAGTCCCAAAGAAGGCATGTTGAAATACTGGGGCAAAAATATGCAAAACTGGTCAAGTTATGGCACTAAGTTCAAAACCCCATTCAGATACATTGTACCTCATACCTGTTTCCTCAGTTTGCGGTCCGGCTTTGAAGAGTGAAGACGTGTCTGCAAGCCACAGAAGATTTTTCTTTATTTATTGAGACCTTGGATAATACATGTAAAGTGGGTGCTCGTTGATAGGTTCCACATCAGCTACATTAGACAACAAAATTCGATAATGTGGAGAAATATTGAATATGGAAATCTGTCTGTAGTTATTAGGGAAGGACTGGTCCTCACCTTTGTGTATGGGGTTACTGTAGCAGACTTTCTTCTTTGGGGAATTGGGAGTGGAGGAGGGATAGGTTAAGTATTCTGGTTAGTGGTCCAAGTATTTCATCCAGTGCCAAGTGTACAATTTTGAGGTCCAAGGAGTCCCCCACTGCGCCCAGATTTTCCGAGGACCTTTTCAAGGTATTTCCTAGCATAGAAGATTATGGCTGTGAACCCCCAGTGGGTAAGTAAGGGCTTAGGGGTGCTGAGTGGGAGGGTTGGGTGGGGTCACTAATAGCCATAAAAGAGATTGATGAATAGTTTTATTTTTTCAGGTTTAAGGAAGAGAGAAAAAAAATGGACCAAGGATTCCCGATTGCAACACTGGAGGATTGAGCACTCCCAGTGTGAGTGTTATGTTTCTGGGGAGGTAGGGTGGGGTGGTGGGTGGTGGATGCTGAGAGGAAACAAAATATATTTAAAACACACACACACACACACAGAAATAACTGCATGCATGGTAGTGGATTGGGGTCAGAAAAAAAAAAGACAGAGGATTCGTGATGGTGACAGTGGGATTGGACACCCCCAGTGTCACTGATATGTTTCTGGGGAGGGTGCTGAGAGGGAGGGTCAGGTGGTGGGAGGAAACAGTGTATATTTAATAAAAAAATAACAGTCTTGTCTGCAGTCTTGCTCAATTTACTCCAGTCCACACAGCACTATCTCCCCGAGGTCATGGTGGAACATGGCATAGTCCATCATGTCCAAGATGGCCACCAAGCTCTTACACAAGTGCAAGTAGTCATCACGCCCAATACAGTTTGGGTGGCCATCTTGGACCCGGCAGACCGTCAATGTTGACCATGACCTCGAGAGGGATGGTGCTGTGTGAATGGAGAGTATGGAGTGCTTCACAGACCATGGAGGAGACTATGAAGGAACTCTACATTGTTCATCGGTTGGTATCTGGTTCAGAGAGTCGTTCTCTGATAACAGGAGGTCTGCCAGGCTCCGCACACTGCAGCCCTAAAAAGGGATGTAGAGGAAGCAGAGTTTGAGTATGCTGGGCTTGATCTCAACAGGAACAGTGCCTGTACCCATATATAAGGTGTTTAAAAATGTTACTAAAAAAATAACTATTTCCTGAAGGACAGTAACATATTTTGTCCAGGATTGTAATGTCTTTAAGGTTGCTTATCCACTTATCATACATTGCATATTTCATAATGACTTGTGTATAACACATGCCAAGATGAGTATAACACGTACGGGGAAGCACATGACATTTGGCGTCAGTTCCAGTACAGTTGGAGGAATGCATAGGGAAGTGCCCTGAAGTTCAGAGTACCTTTTAGCTTTGTAGCATTCAAGAAGTTTTTCAATTATATAATTATTTTCTGGTACTGTACAGTATAACTATGCAATTGAGAATTATAATAGTAATAAAATATTACACTGAATCGACTATTTAGTTTTATTAGAACAGAGTATGTTGGATAAATAATGCACAATCTATTCTGAAACACAAAATGCTATGTTTATTAATAGAAGCATGAGGACAGCCATCTTCTGGTAGCATGATGTAACTACAGTAATTCAAAAGCTGTATTATGAAAATTTGTTATGTTCCTAGTATTTTAGTTATTGAACACAAATACTTAGACAACTCTTTTAACAGAGTTTTTTGGGAATTATTAGAAGACCTAATTGGCACCCATGACTTAAAAAAGGGAAATTAAGTATTGAGGTTGGGGAAAGGGGGACTTAGTAATTAGGGGGAAAAGTGGTTCTTGTGCTTTCACAGCCATTTAATTTCTATGCGTTTTCCAGGTTTTTTTCCTGCAATAAATATTGTATTGATTTTTCAAGTTAGTTTACATCAAATGACATTATGAATGCAAATTGTAAATAAAATAGATTATCCAGTCAATAGATAAAATACATCATTGAACAAAACTGAATGGGCTTGATTTTCAAATAGAAAACTTTGGTGCAAGGTGCCAGCGCCAAATGGCTTTGACACAAGTGGCACCTTGTGGCAAAGTTTGCAGCACTTCCAATTTTCAGATACAGGCTGCGTCGGAATTGGGATGCTGTGTGCTAAAGCCCCTGTCACCCTTGAGCAGAATTGTATGCCCAGTTGCAGGGGCTTGTGCTGCAATGGGGCTGTACCTTCACCTTATTCAGAATTCCAGAAGCTCTGCTGTGGTTGCAAAAGGAGGCTTATGTTAGACCAGCCAAGAACTGGTGTAAGGGCCCTGCGCCACTGCCTGGCATGGCAGTGATTGTGGGAGCCTGGAAGGTGGGGACCAGGGGGTTGATGGAGCCCTGATATTGCCATGAGGGGTGACAGGGGTATGGCGGCAGTAGGAAGGACATGAGGCACCTGGTGGAGGTGCCCTGCAACGTGGTAGAGAGCCGATTGAGCCAGTTAGGAGGGGCACAGCTGGACCATCATGACCCAGACCCCAGTTGTCAGCAGCCCTTGCACCTGCCCCACAGGACACACAGTCCTCTAAATGTGGTGGGTGGCAGTGGGTGACAGTTACAGGCTGCATTTGGTGGATAGGAACTTGCCCTGGCCACAGTGACATTCCCCAGGTAGGGGTTGGAAGATGCCCGACTACACTGCCAGGAAGTGTGCGTCCTGTGGAGCAGGTGCAAGGGCTGCTGCCAGCTGGTGTCTGGGTCATGATGATCCAGCTGTGCCCCCCCCACCTTGCCAGATTGGCTTTGTGCCACATCACAGGGCCCCTCCACCAGGTGTCGCCTGACGTCCCTCCTACTGCCGCTGTGCCCCTGTCACCACCCCCCTTGACAGCACTTGGGCTCCATCAGCCCCTCCTTCCCACCTTCCAGGCATACTTACCACCCCCAACTTCCACGGGTAGTCTAGGGTTGCGCTGGGTGGGGTGGAGGGCTTGACAGACCCTCCGTCAAACCCCTCAGGTATGCCACATCCCTTCCGACCATCAAGGCACCCATCGGAACACATCCGTCATTAGGGCGCCACAAGGGAAAATTAGCCATCCCCTCCCCTCTCCGAGGTCCACCCCCCAGAGTTAGAATAATTAGAAAGAGGGGGCATGGGGACATGGTAGGCACAGCCCCCCCACAAAAGACGGGATGATGAAATTGGGACTTGGTGCCCTGATGACTGGATGCATCCTGACGGGTGCGTTCCAGTGCTGGAACCATGCCACATATTTGATACAACCCAACAGCTGCAGCAGCTCTCAGGATTTTGGCACAGGGACCCCTCTTTTTTATAAAACAGGGTGCAGAGTCCTTGATGCACTCAGAGTTTGCTGCATCTGCAGATTGGTGCATCTTGCTGCAGCTTTTTGTTTATTTATTTAGTTTTTGTTGACCAGGTAAGTGCACTAGACAAATCCTGCCTATTTTCAGGCATGACCCGGGGGAGGGGGATACAGATGAATGCCAACTGACCTTGAACCAGATGAAACTGTTGGTGGTTTTTTTTTTTTTTTTTTTTAGTGAATGAGGGAAATTTGGCCAGGACACTGGGAAAATTCCCCTACTCTTTTCGATAAGTGCCATGGGATCTTTAACATCCACCTGAACTACCACCAATCCAGGCAGATGGGACCTCAGCTTAACATCTCATCCGAAAGACAGCACCTCAGAAGTGCAGCACCCCTCTCATGCTGCACTACAGTGTCAGTACTGGGATATTAATCCAAGTGCCAGATGTGGGAACTGAACCCACAGCCCTCTGATCTCCCGGCCTCAGAGGCGAATGTGCTGCCTACTAGGCCACTGACACTGCTTGCCAGCTAAAAACTGACACAAAAAATAATGTTTAGGAACCCAAAAATAACTTCTTCAGAGTCCAAAATGTTCTGTGTAATGATTTTTCTTTTTATTGCTGTTTATACTGCCCCCCCCCCATGTTTCACTCTGTATAAGAGTTGTCCATGGGGTATATCTGTTAGAGAAAAAGAATAAAAAGCCATATTTTAGTATAGCAAAAAGACAGCAAATTTTAAGGACAAATTGGTGCATGCACAGTTTAAATCTGTACAGATTGCACCAGTACAGTTATTGTTGGGCCCTTTACGCCCTGGAATGAATCAGTGTGGAAGGTGTTCAGTATGTAGTCACACCAGTAAGAGGGACACTTTTAAACATCCACATTTTAATATAAACTTTGACATTAGACAACACAATAACTTCACTACAGAGGGTGTTGTTTACGTCATCCATTGCCCGTGTGACCGGCTGTATGTCGGTCAGACAAAAAGAGCATTGAAAGTGAGAATCCTAGAACACAAGGGAGACATCAGACAAAATTACATAAGTTCACGAGGCAGGACACAATGGTGCCTCACTGCGGTTTTGGGGGTTGGAGGTTGTTGCACCCCCTATACGAGGGGGCAGTTATTAAAAAAATGCTTGAGCGGGCGGAGATGAGATGGATTTTCCACCTCAGAACTCTAGATAAACAGATAAGCATGAATTCAGAATCTAACTGGCAGGCTTGTATGTAAATGTATAGTTAGGCCTGAATGAATGTATGTAACTAGCCTCTCCAATTCTGTTTTATGTGAGGCAAAGAAGTAAGTTGTAACCATAGACAATGATGACATAAAATCTTCTGCAGCTTTGTATAAGTGTTTGGAAAAGACTATTAGCAAACATTTAGAATTTAAGATGCAGTAATGAAGGATCCACAGCATACAAGGAGTTTGATTGAGAACAGTTTAAAATTCCCCCCCTTGTGTACTCTCTTTCCCTATGTTTTACTTGTCAGCCTTCCCTCCCCCCTTCCCCCATTATGGTGGTTATAAGAAACAGAAGATTGCAGTGATTGTGATGTATTTGGCCGGCCCGGTGGCGCTGAGGCGCTGGACACCTTACCTCGCTACGCCCGGTGACCCGTGTTGGAATCATGGATCGCCAAGGGTCGGCCAGGGAAGAGAAGGATCGAGCGCCCGACGGCTGCTGTCCTCTGGGAGTGGGGTCAACCTGCCAGCTCCCACCGCAATACCGCCTCCTGGGGGAGCTCGGGAGGTAGGTGTGGTAGAGGGAGGTAACAGCATGGGATCCGGGGCAGATGTTGGCAGAGGGGCGGAGCAGGAGGTGCATCTCGTCGCGCCTCCTTGCCAATTGGCCCTCACTGCACGCCGGCGCTGGGGGAAGAAAACAGAGGAAAATCACCCTCTCCTCACCTAGGTGATGACTCCTCACTGCATGCCCTCGGATCTTTGGCGTAGACTCCGCTGCACAGTATGTCCAGAATCAATGGTCAGGAGGAGTAGGGGGCTCCCTCCACCCCACCGGGGGGTAATCTGGCAATGAAGGATATATATGGACCAGGTGCTCTAGGGGCAAACTCCAGTGTGAGGAAGGATAGCGCAACAGAGGAAGTCCGATTGAGTGGTAAGAGGGGGCAGTAAGAGGGATAAATACTACGTAAAAAAAAAAAAAAAAAAAGTGTATGTGATGTACTTGATGCCCAGCTCAGAATCTGAATGTTTGTCTTTAAACAAGTAACAATCTTCAATAATCTGTAATCTTTTCTAATCTTTAATCTCTCGGAGCCCTTGATCGGGCTGACGCCACCTTGCCTCTGCGGCCGCAGCTGGAGAAGCCAGCCTGCCACGCTCCTTCCACCTGCCCGCAACAGAGCCCAAGAAGCTGGCTCTCGGAGTCCTTAATTGGGCTGACACCACCTTGCATCTGTGGCTGCGACTGGAGAAGCCAGCCGGTCACACGCCTTCAACCCACCCGCAACAGAGCCCAAGAAGCCGGCTCGTGGAGCCCTTGATTGGGCTGACGCCACCTCGCCTCTGCGGCTGGAGAAGCCAGCCGGCTGCGTGCCTTCCACCCGCCTGCAACAGAGCCCAAGAAGCCGGGTAAGCCTACAGACTGCTCCAGTGAATAGCTTTGGGGCCCCGGTTGGCTGAAGTTCGCTTCTGAACTCTGCCAATTGGCTGCTGCCATATGGCTTTTGCTGTGATTGGCCGCCTGGAGATTCTGCTCTCCGTAGCTTTTTCTTCTCCATTCCCGGCACCTACCGCTTGCTCTACTGCCAGCACCGTGTGTTTAAATGTTTGATGTGTAGTTCTTACTTAGGGAAACGTTTAACAGTGTGATTTAGGTAGCTAAAAATTGGGGACATGTGAATGCTGAAAGCTGCTTTTGCTGTGTAGCCTGTGCTAAGTGTAAAAATGAAAGTGTACTTCCTATCCCTCCTTTAACTCTGCGTTTTGCTCTTCTTATCAGACTCTTCCCCCAGAGCTCTCGCCACCCCCCTACTCTAATTCCACCTAATCTACTTCCCTGGGCTAAAGCGGCACCATTTCCAATTGGCATTGCTGTCTGCACTCCTGCCCACACCAACCCCTGCCCTATCTGCTTCTTTCTCTTCCTATTGTGTGTACTGCTGTCCCACACCCCCCACCCCCCAATTTATTTTCTTTATTCTCTTCGTCCTGACTGACCATATGCTGAGCCCCTGACTTGTCTCTTTCAGCTCTCGGAGCCCTTGATCGGGCTGGCGCTACTTCGCCTTTGCAGCTATGGCTAGAGAAGCGAGCCGGCCGCACGCCTTTCACCTGCCCGCAACAGAGCCCAAGAAGCCGGATAACCCTACAGACTGCTCCGGGGAATAGCTTTGGGGCCCCGATTTGCTGAAGTCTGCCCTTGAACTCTGCCGATTGGCTGCTGCCGTATGGCTTTTGCTGTGATTGGCCACCTGGAGATTCTGCTCTCGGCAGCTTTTTCTTCTCCATTCCCAGTGCCTGCCACTCGCTCTACTGCCAGCACTGTGTTTAAATGTTTGATGTGTAGTTCTTACTGAGGGGAACGTTTTACAGTGTGATTTAAGTAGCTACAAATTGGGAACATGTGAATGCTGAAAACTGCTTTTGCTGTGCAGCCTGTGCTAAGTGTAAAAACGAAACTGTATTTCCTATCCTTCCTTTAACTCTGCTTTTTGCTGTTCTTATCAGACTCTCCCCCTAGAGCTCTCGCCACCCCCCCCCCCACTCTAATTCCGCCTAATCCACTTCCCTGGGCTAAAGCGGTGCCGTTTCCAATTGGCATTGCTGTCCGCACTCCTTCCCGCACCAACCCTTGCCCTATCTGCTTCTTTCTCTTCCTATTGTGTGTACAGCTGTCCCACATCTCCCCGATTTATTTTCCTTATTCTCTTTGTCCTGACTGACCATATACTGAACCTCTGACTTGTCTCTTTCAGCTCTTGGAGCCCTTGATCGGGCTGACACCACCTCGCCTCTGTGGCTGTGACTGGAGAAGCCAGCCGGCTGCATGCCTTCCACCCACCTGCAACAGAGCCCAAGAAGCCGGGTAAGCCTACAGACTGCTCTGGAGAATAGCTTTGGGGTCCCGATTGGCTGAAGTCCACTCTTGAACTCTGCCGATTGGCTGCTGCCGTACGGCTTTTGCCGTAATTAGCTGCCTGGAGATTCTGCTCTCTGCGGCTTTTTCTTCTCCATTCCTGGTGCCTGCCACTCGCTCTACTGCCAGCACTGTGTTTTTTGTCCCACACTGGCCGCCCCAACCCCGGCCTCTATTAAATGCACTTTCATCAAGAGCTAGGCCAACCCCTAATCTCCTGTTGGTCTATGCATGTTAGCCTCACCTAACTGTTAAGTTCTCACCCCTAACCAGCCCTGCCTTCTTAATTTAACTCCTTACACCCTGGTTCAGGCTCCCTTAGCATTACTGCATTGTAATTGGATACAACATCCTAAACAGTGCCACGAGAGGAGTCCTTCAAACAACATGAAGTCTTGCTGTATTCTGACAATAGCAGTGAGTCCCAACCTTCGAACTGCCCCGGAGATGAAAGAGTTAACTTTCCATGCCAGGCATGGAACGCTGAGCTCGAGTTCGGTTGAGACTCTGTCTGTTGTTCTTCAAACTCAAACCGTCAAATTCTTTACTCCGCCTCACTGAACAGTCGCTCCGGAGATTTCTCCTTCTGCTCGGTTCAGTTTGTCGGTTAAAGTACCGCTTTTCTCGGTTTTCGACCGAATTTAAACCGTAACCTGTCGGTTCAGTCTCTGTCTGTGGTATTCGTGCGTACTAGATAGGTTTTATTTTATTCTATTGTGTGTGGAACTTGTAAACAGTTTATCGGCTCGGTTTGAACCAATCAAGTTGTTTAAAAAATCTTAAATTGTGCTTTTAGAGTGTGGTTACTGGTTCTCATCAGTTCTAAAAAAGACGGATTTTATTACGGTTTTTCCCATGACCCGTGACATGGTTGGGAAACGATAAGAGGGTTTTGCCTGGTGGATTGCCATAAAAGGGTAAGTTTGGTTAGGACTGGCACTATGTCTGAGAAACCCAAAAGAAAAACCGGACCCACTGGGTTTCAACACTGCAGTGTGTGTGGGGAAGTCTTTGCCAAGGCTGACCCCCACACCACCTGTGTTTATTGTCTGGGGTTTGACCACCTCAATGCAGACTGCCAGATTTGCAAAAATTTCCCTGCAGCTACCCTAGAAAAGAGAGCTGGTAGGCTCAGGGATAGGGAGGCCAAAAAGTCCGCTGAACCGGATGGGCAGCCCAGATCGGTTCAAACTGAACCAGAAGGAGTGCCCTCTGACCAGGGCGAGACTTCTTCGGGCAAAAGGAGAGCCGATTCTGAGGAGTCGGTTCCGGCTAAAAGAACTAGAAAAGAAAAATCAGCTGGTGTGGAGCCAAAACTTTCCTCTCCAACCGCTGAAGAAATAGCCAAAGCGATCAAAATTGTCCATTCGCTTTCCCCGGTTCCGACCGAACCGGCACCATCAGGCAGGCACTCGGTTCAGCTGGTTCCACGGTTCAAAGTATGATTTAGAGAATTTTATGAACGGAGGAGGAGGAAGAGTATGAGGAAAGTGAATGTGGATTTGAAAGTCTGGATGTGCCCACAGACCGGACATCTCCCAGACAGACCTTCAGGGTGTCTCCTCCTAGGCTTTCTGGGTCCCTCCCATTTCATGTTCTATAAAAAAGTGGCTGAAACCCTCCAGCTTCCTATGGAAGAAGCTGTGGATGACCAGGAGGAGCCTGACTATGTGGAAATGATGGATATCCCAGAGTCTAGGAGGCTGTCTATTCCCTTGCACAAATCTTTTGGGAAACAGACATTTAAGATTTTAAAGACTCCTAACACTATACCTCCTGTGGATAAGAGAATGGACAAGAGGTATACATTGTCAGGCTCTGACACGGAGTTCCTTACACAACAATGCAGCCATGTTGGGGTAGTGCAGGCTGCAGCCTGTGATAAGGCAAACATTCCCTTGGCTACACCCCGGACAAGGACTCCAGGAGGATTGATGCCATGGCAAAGAAACAGTACACGGCAGCATCCTTGAGACTCAGACAGGCCAATTATATGGCCTATACTGCTAGGTATCAAAAATCCAGATGGGACACTGTTATGGCTTTAGCAAAACAGGTCCCTGGCCAGCTTGCCAAGGAGCTGGAGCAGGTGGCTGCTGATGGTATTGAGGCATCCAAGGTGCAATTCCATGCTGCAGTAGACTCCAATGATGTGTCATCTAGAGTCATGGCTACATCTGTGGCACTTGGAAGAATGGCTTGGCTCAGATGTACTAGCCTGTCACAGGATACCCAGACTAAGGCCATGGATTTTCCTGTTGTGGGTAATTCTCTGTTAGGAGCAAACAGAGATATATGAAGAAAATGGATGAGTATAGGACCACCTATAGGGTGCACAGGCCAAGGAAAGGCAGGCCATTCCTCAAAGGCAGCTTCCCAGGGGCAGGGGCAGGCCTTTTCATGAGGCCTTTTACCAAGCCCAGGCCTCCTCTTCTGCTTATGCCCAGACGGGGTACAAGCAGGCCTGCTTCCACCCCCTCAGCCCAAAGCCCCTGCCAAACAGGCACCCTGATGGGGTTGCCAGGGCCGATTCTCAGCTACCTGTAGGGGGCAGGCTGGCTTACTTTGTCCAGGACTGGGAGTCTCTGACATCAGACAAATGGGTCCTGGAGGTAGTAAGCCAGGGACTAGTTCTCAGCTTCAAAAAGTTTCCAAAGATGAGAACCAGATGCTTTCCACCTGCAAGTCCATCAGAGGCACTTGCCTTAGAGGCAGAGGTCTCTTCCCTCCTAGCTCTCAGAGCAGTGGAAAGGGTTCCACCCCTACACCAGGGCAAAGGGTTGTACTCCAGGTACTTCCTTACCCCAAAAAAGACAGGAGAATGGCGGCCCATCCTGGATCTCAGATACTTAAACAAGCACCTTTTAAAACCAAAATTCGAAATGATGACTCTGGGAATTATTCTACCCTCTCTAAGGCCAGGGGACTGGCTAGTGTCCCTGGACCTCAAGGATGCCTACTTCCATATTCTGATCAGAAGCGCCCATCGAAAGTACCTTAGGTTCGAGCTGCCCTCAGACCATTACCAGTTCAGAGCAATGCCCTTTGGCCTCACCTCTGCTCCAAGGGTATTCACAAAATGCCTGGCAGTGGTAGTTGCTTCTCTAAGAAGGCAGAAGATTGCCATCTTCCCTTACCTGGATGACTGGCTCATAGTAGGCCAGTCCCCAGACCAAGTCAAGTTACACTTACAGATAACTCAACAACTTCTCACTTCCTTGGGTTTCCTTCTAAATCTTCCAAAGTCAGTTTTAGAGCCTGTCCAGCTCCTCACCTTCATAGGTGCAGAGCTAGACACAGAGAAGGCCAGAGCCTTCCTTCCCCTGGACAGGGCAAGGACCCTGGTCTCTCTGGCCTCCTCATTCACCCTGCAGGTGTCTCGACCAGCAAGGCATTTTCTTCAGCTCCTGGGGCACATGGCTGCTTCTACAGCAGTAGTGCAGGGAGCAAGATTTCAGATGAGGGACATTCAATTCCATTTGAGAGTCTTTTGGTCTCAAAGGAAGGACCCTCTGACCAAATTGATCCCAGTAACTCGAACCCTGATCCAGGCCCTACAGTGGTGGCAGGATCAGAACAATCTGAGACAAGGGGTTCCTTTTGTCACTCAGTCTCGCTCTTTAATCCTTACTACAGATGCCTCCCTCTTGGGGTGGGGGGCTCACATGGCGACCTCACCACCCAGGGTTGTGGTCCCCTCAGGAATCTTTGCTCCACATCAATCTGTTGGAGCTCAGAGCAGTATTTCTAGCACTTCAAGCTTTTTCCAAATCTGTTCAGAACAAAGTTGTACAGGTCAGAACAGACAACACCACCACAATGTGGTACATCAACAAACAAGGAGGCACTGGTTCTACGGCCTTGTGCAACAAGCAATGAAGTTGTGGTCTCTGGCTTACTCCCTGAACACCTCCCTCACGGCAGTTCACCTCCCAGGCAAGGACAATGTCCTGGCAGATGCTCTCAGCAGGATTTCCCAGGGCCATCACGAATGGTCACTGGACCACCTTGTCTTGGAGGTGATATTTTCCAGATGGGGCACTCCACAGATAGATCTTTTGCAGCCCCAGACAATCACCAACTTCCCCTTTTTTGCTGCAGGCCCTCAGTGTTGGGCTCAGTCCCCCTGGATGCCTTAGTTCTCAATTGGGAGGAAGTTTCTCTATGCTTTTCCCCCTTCCTCTCTTGTTCAAAGTGCTAGTCAAAATCAGATCTCAACCCTGCAAGATGATCTTGATTGCTCCAGACTGGGTCAGACAGCCCTGGTATCCCTCCTACTGTCCTTAGCAGTCCATCTTCCCTGTGTCTTCCCAAGAATTACAACCTGTTAACCTGTGCTCAGGCGGGTTTGGTACCAGACCTCAAATCTCTCAATCTCAAGGCCTGGCTCTTGAAGAGTTAGAGTTTGCTAATTTACACCTCTCCCAAGGTGTAATGGATATCCTGAAGGCTTCTAGAAAACCTTCCACCAGGGCTACTTATAATTCCAAATGGAAAAGGTTTTCCATATGGTGCTCTGGGAAGCATATTTCCCCAGAATCTGCTGATTTGCCCACAGTCCTTGATTATATGGTCCACTTAAATAGCTTGGGGCTGAGACCAGCTACACTGAAAGTACATCTGGCAGCTGTGTCTGCCTTTATTTCAGCAGGTAAGCCTCTTCTCTTTCAGCTCACCCTGTATTCTCCAAGTTTTTCAAGGGATTGCTTCACACCAACCCTCCATTCAGGGCCTGCCCTGCCTGGGACATTAATGTTTGCATTGCTCAGCTTATGCAACCCCTTGAGCCCTTGTGCTCAGCAGAGCTTAAGTACTTGACTTGGAAAACTGTGTTTCTGGTAGCCATCACTTCTGCGGCAGCATAAGTGAATTACAAGCTTTGTCAGTGGAGCCTGATTTTATCTCCTTTCATAGAGATAAGGTGGTCCTCAGGACTAACAGGAAGTTCTTGCCTAAGGTGGTTTCAGATTTCCACCTTAATCAGTCTGTCTCTTCCAGTGTACTTCACTGACCATTCCTTCTCTGGCGAGAGGAGGCTGCACAGTTTAGATGTGAAAGAGCCCTTAGCTACTACATACGCACTACGAAGGTCACAGGTTTGACTCCTTCCAACTGTTCCTCACTTATGGCGAGGTTGGTAAAGGGAAACCTGCCACTAAAAGATACATTGCCAGGTGGATTGTCTCTTGTATCCAATTTTGTTATGAAAAACTGGGTAAGATTCCACCCTCAGGCCTGAGGGCTCACTCTACCAGAGGTACAGCTGCTTCCCTGGCTGCTGCCAGGGACATCCCTATTCTAGATATGTCAAGCAGCTACCTGGAAAACAGTTCACACTTTTACCAAGCATTACTCCCTGGATATCCAGGCTAGGAGTGATGCTCGGTTTGGCACAGCTGTGCTTCAGAGCCTATTCCCTAAGTAGGTTCTGTCCCTCCTCCATGGAGGTACTGCTTTGTAGTCTGCTATTGTCAGAATACAGCAAGACTTCATGTTGTTTGAAGAAAAATTACTCACCTTAGTAATGTTGTTTCTTCTAATGGAGTCTTGCTGTATTCTTGACTCCCCGCCTGCCCCTCTCAGAACCTCTGTTTTCGGATGTGGGTGGGCAGTGCAGTGTTGGCACTCAGTAGGTGCCCACCTTGTTGTTTTCACCCCTTTTCTTGGGGTGAGTGGTGTTGTGTTTTCATTTTTTGGGTCTCCTGACTTGAGTCTTTGTTTTGGGACCAAAAAATGTGTTTTTATGTTTAGTAGCCAGTTGGCTAGTGTAGGTTTACAGCTTCCACACAGGGCCTTAGTGAGTTTAGCTCGTAAAGATCTGACGGTTTGAGTTTGAAGAACAACAGACAGAGTCTCAACCGAGCTCGAGCTCAACATTCCATGTCTGGCATGGAAAGTTAACTCTTTCATCTCCGGGGCAGTTCGAAGGTTGGGACTCACTGCTATTGTCAGAATACAGAAAGACTCCATTAGAAGAAACAACATTACTAAGGTGAATAATTTTTTCTTCCTGCTTGTCTGCTGCATTCTATCAACCTATGTAGCGTACCATATCCCAGTTGCCCATCTACACCAAGGCCAGTGCTCCTTGTTAGATGGATACCCAGCTCTGCTATCACAGAACAACACATGGCACCACACTTTGGGGATGACCACCCCACTGTCTTGCCTATCCCTTCACCAAGCATTACCCAGCAAATATATTAATGCGCCCCTGAACCTGATGGTTAAAACACTCATATATGCACCCTTTTTAACAGATTATCCTAGTGGCCATGCTTCAACCACCACAAAAACTCTCCACACCAAGCGGAGTAATAAGCACTTATTCTGTAGGTTAACCCACTACCTCAAGAAACTTATACTGCTCCTCCTACTTTGCTCTGAAAATGTTGAGCTAAACCCATGTTCACCTGCTTCTCTGAACACCCCTGCGGATCTCCCCCAATACAAGGGCATCAGCTTCCTTCCCGTGAACGTCCGTAGCTTGCTTAAGAAGCTTGACCTGATTCAAACATGGATTCTACATGCATCCCCTGACTTCTTTATGATTTCGGAATCCTGGCTTACATCAGCAACCCCAGACAAAGCTATCAATATTCCAGGCTACAGCACCTTCCGGAGTAATAGACCATCCAGAGGGGCTGGGGGTTGTAGTCTATGCTAAGAGCAAATTCTCTGTCACAGTCGTTGACTGCCCCTGCAAGGCTAAAGAATTTGAATGCCTGGCCTTAAAACTAACACTCTCCAATGATAAGGCACTCCTTATTGCTGCATGCTGTTGACCGCCTTCTGGTGGCACGGCCCTCCTACCCCATCTCCAAAGCCTGACTGGCACGGCAAACACTGAGTGCATTCTTATGGGGGATTTCAATCTAAACTGGAATGACGAGATCTCCAAGAAGCTTAAAGACCTCTGTGACACATGTGGGCTGGCACAAATAACCCCTGTAGTCACCAGACCCAACAGAAATAACCCCGATTGAAGCACCCTTCTGGACCTCATGTTAGTTAACAAATCGCATAACATTATGCACACCAGGGTGTTTTTCAACGACAGAAATGATCATTGCGCTATTGTCTGCATCAGACTATTCTGAAATAGTCAGCCCCTAAAATTAAACTGAACAGGTGCTTGAAAGGATTCTGCCAGAACACTTTCCTGCACGACCTGGGCAACATTGCATGGCAGGACTTTTACATAGCCCCTTCCCTCAATGAGGCATTTAACATCTTTCACAAACTCCTAAAGGATCTAATAGACAAACAAGCCCCCCTAAGGCTCATCAAGTCTAAGAAAAGACCACCTGGCTGGTTCTCTCCTTTACTGAAGAAAGCCCTCAAGGATAGAGACCTCCTGTGGAAAAGAGCTAGGAAATCTCACTCAGAAGCCAACTGGCTTGCTTTTCGTGCCTCTGGGAACACCTGCACCGAACTAATTAGATCCAAAAAAGCTAGCTACTTCCAAACAGCCCTGGAAGATCATAAAAACAACTCTGCCAAGTTCTGGAGCATCCTCAAAGAGGTTGAAGGCCATACCACTGATGCATCCCTCCCTGCCAAAATAGTGTCTGGGGACACTACCTTTACTGGCAAAGCTGATATACTAGAACAACTTAATGAACACTTTGCCACTGCAGGGGCTGGCCTTAGATACCTTCTCAATCAGTAAGCTCAGCCCACACAGGGACGTCGCTGTTGACTCTAGTTCTACCGCTAATACTAAGCAATGCTATTCCTCCTCCTTCAGCTTCCGACCTGTTACGTTCAAGCAAGTAGAGGACCTCCTATTGTCACTGGATATAAAAAAAAGAGTGCTGGTGCCGACAGTATCGAACCCTTCATCCTAAAAATTGGCCACTATTACCTGACTGCCCTATTGCCCATTTATTCAACTCTTCCCTGATGCAAGGTACGCTACCCAAATCGTGGAAAACTGCACACATCATGCCCTTGTTCAAGTCTGGGGACCTGAGCAGCATGAACAACTATCGGCCAATCTCCCTACTATCTATGCTCTCAAAATTACTCGAAAAAATTAACACCCAAGTCAGGGAGCATCTGGACTCGCAGAATCTCCTAAACGCTGCTCAGTCGGGTTTTAGAACTAAGCATAGCATGGTCTCTGCCCTTGCTAAAGTCACCACAGACTGGCAAATGGCCTTGGATTCTAAGAAGTATGTGTTTGCTCTCTTCCTTGACCTTAGTAAGGCCTTCGGACACCATGGACCACAACATTATGCTTAATGCTCTGAGTAACATCGGTTTAGACAGTTCTGCCATTAAATGGTTCACCAGCTACCTTACTAACAGATTTCAGCAAGTCAAAGCCTTAGGAGATTTGTCTCCCCTAAAACCACTACTACGAGGTGTCCCCCAAGGCTCCATTTTGGGCCCAATTCTATTTGTAGTCTATAGCAACAATCTTGACTCACAACTGCGCACAGCAAATGTGCACCTATTTGCGGACGATACTGTCCTCTACATCTCTAACTTCCTCTCTGGACGTGGCCTATGAGGACATACAGCGAGACTTTAGTTCTCTCCAGCATAAACTAATTAAACATAAGCTCCTACTCAACGCCAAAAAGACCAAAGCCATGATCCTCTCACCAAAGGCAGCCCCAGGACCATCTTGTAACTGCAAGATCCTAACTCTACTGGGCGAACCCTCGAAATCATAAATAACTTTAAATACCTAGGGTTCTGGTTGGATAACAAGCTTAACTTTCTATGCCACCTGAATGAGGTCACCAAAAAATTAAGACAACGCTTAGGCATATTCTGCTGCATTAAGCATCTTCTTACCAAAGAAGCCAGGAAGTGGCTAGTGCAATCCACATTCATGCCTCTACTGGATTATGCTGACTTCCTTTACAATAACTGTTTTTCCTCAGTGCTCAGTAAACTTGACACTCTTTGCCACAGGGCTTTGAGGTTTATCCTCAGTTTACCTTCTCGCACCCACCATTGCCTGCTATACCATGAGCTGGGATGGTCCTCACTTCCTATAAGGAGGAAAATAAATGCTTTCCTCTAGTTCTGTAGAGCACTGTCTGATAAGCTTCCTGCATACATCTTGAGCTTCTTCGAGAGTGCCAAGGGGTCATATGGCATGAGACGCTTCTCTATACTCTGCTTTCAGATACCTAGAATAAAAACATCCCATGGCTTGGCTGCAATTAATTTCTCCTTCCCTTCCCTATGGAATACCTTGCAAAGTTCTCTAAAGCTCTCAGCCGTCCCCAGTCCATTCACCTGCAAAGCACCAATAACTGAGTATCTGAAAGAAACCTGCAACTGCTTTAGGTGGCCAAGCTCCCTGAATCTATGATGCTTCTTGCGAGTACTCTGGCACTTAATTACGCTGAGCTCCCATCCCTCGCTAGGGGGTAACCAGCACCTGTATCCTCCCTTCTCTCTCTCTCTCTCTACCCCCTCCCTCCCAAGTTCTACAACTGAATATACACCAGCCTACATATAGTAGTGTATGTACTGGCCTTCCTTCATAAGCCAGTGAGTGCCTAGGATCTAAACTTTTTACCTCTTCTGCTTCCTTTTTTAGTACTCACTTACCTGCATTTAACTACGCAGCCCCGGAATGTTCTGGCTGGATTTATCTCACACATGTACAATGGTTTTTGTGTATCCTCCCTTCTCTCTCTCTCTCTCTCTGTTCTCTATATTTTGGCCTGATTTATCTCACACATGTACAATGGTTTTTGAGTCTGTTCTAACTGTTTGTAACACTGTTACCTAGTATATTATGGCCTGACTGATCTCTCACTTGTACATTGTGTTTTTGTAACATGGGGAAAAACAGTATCAGTCGAGGAAAGAAAGCTGATAGGAGCAATAGCGTCAGGTTGTACACGAGCAACACGGCATTATGAGATGATAATGCCATGTTGCTAGTGAAATACATTAAGCAGCCACGGGAGGAAAACGAGCAGTGAGCCAATATGGGAAGACAAGAAATAGAAGTCATCAAGTTTGTAAATGGCAAGTACGCACAGTAGAGGAGCAGTGGGAGAAATATCAGAGAGGGACTAGGTGAAAGGTAGAACGAGGGAAGTGGGAAAGTTAGATATGGACAAAATGCGAACAATGTTTAGGTTGAGGACGATGAGATACTGATGTCAGACGGAGAAAGAGGCAGTACAGAGGGAGAAATTAAAATATTGCAAAGTGGCGACCACAGAGCAGGTGAGACAGACAGAATGCAGCAAGCTGGACCAGAAGTACTGAGGGAGAGAGGACCAACGGACTGGAACAGCGAGCAGGACAGGGAACATGTGGAAATGCATTTCAGTTTAACAGTTTTACGGTCTATGGAACTGGTAATTGTAATTTTGCAGGAGCAAACACAGACTCAGAACATAGCAGAGAGACTGGAGAAATCTGACAACAGAAAGGAACCGAGCTGTAGAAAGAAAGTGTGAGTACCCAAAGAATAGAACAAGAGCGAATTAAAGCACGATTTCTGTATGCAAATAAGAGAGACAGATAGACGGGGAACTAGGAAATGAGCAACACCGCGGCCAGCCTAGCAAGAATATCAAATGAGCAGTCGTAAGAAATCACTAAAATGTATCCCAGTCGTTAAGAAATATATCATTGTACCACTATAAAAAAAGAGAAAAAAAAACACACATATGTATGAAAAAGGTTCATTCACAATTTTCAAAGTAACAGTAAAAATAAGTGAGAAACTTTATTAGTGTGATTGAGTATTGTATTGTATCACCAGAAACATATATGTAGGAGATATAGATCCATATGTAGACCATGTTACAAGCGCATTAATCCCCTCCGAAGGTGGCATCTAATGGGAGTTAATGCGTGGTTGGACCGTTGTACACACTCGGCCTCCGGCCTCATACCACAATGTTCTCAACCATGCATTAACTCCCCATTAGATGCCACCTTCGTCGGTGATTAATGCTTACTTGTCTACCCATCCCTGTAACCTGTTTGATGTCCGGGACCACATTTGAAAATGAGCTTACTCAGTAGTGTCTACGCCTGGTTAAATAAAGTTTGATTGATTGATTGATTGATTGAATACCCCATGGCTTTTTGACCAACCTGTGTGAACCTGCCTCCTATTTAGGAGATGTATGGTTGCTTAGCAACCTCCTGCTTTAGCAGGCATACAAGGGAGTGATTTCATTCCCTCAGGACTCACTAGGGTTACCACCTGTCCTGATTATCGCAGGACAGTCCTGATTTGGGCAGCTGTGTCCTGCAAAAAAAAAAAAAACATGAAAAATACAAAATGTCTTGACTTTATAGTAGAAAAAATATTTTCTAACTTTCCAGTAAATGTTATAGAAAACTATAATACCTTAACTGAAATACATTAAAATGATCAGAAACAATAGAAGGAACTATGGAACTACAATACTTAGCCTTAATTCTGATTACATAAAGAAAACAAGTCTGCTGCACTGGTCGAGGTTACATACTGTCCTGCGAAAAATCATGTTTCAGTAAAAAATGTCCCACTTTGAGCTTCTTAAAAGGTGGTAACCCTAGGACTCACAGGTTGGTCAGAGAGGCAGGCCACACCTCGAGCAGCACATTCAGCACTGTGAGACTGCAGACAGGGCATTTGTAAATGCTGAAGCTTTGAAACTGTCTGAAATCATTGACAGTAAGGTAGAACTATCTTATTTCAAACATTAGAATGATAAGAATACATCAAGGATTTATGTGAGCATTTTATAGCAACTTAGTGGTGAAACAGAGTTGCTCATGTGTTTTGCAGGGTTTAAACCCAATTGTTGGATTTGGTCTCAAACAAACTGTGAGTGAAGTGAAGCTCATAATGAGTGCTTCTCTGTATGCTATGAGGTAAATGGCCAAGTTATGTGGTTACAGGCTTTATGCTGTTGTTAAAATTAAGCTAATATGGGGCTTTTTATGTTAAAATAAGTGACAGGGCATGTTATATCAATTCACAAATGGCAAGGACGATTTTTGTAACAAGAAGTAAGCAAGAGGTAAGCGATATTATAGGAGGACAGTAGCTGTGAGCTGGGTGAATTTATTTGAACATATAATCACTTCAAGAATTTCACAATGTTTTAACTTTACACAGTATTATAACATAAAAAATGGAGGTAAATGGTTATTGTTCATGAATTGTTATACTAAAATATGGCTTTTTATTATTTTCTCTAACAGATATACCCCATGAACAAGCTCTTTTATACAGAGCAGTATAAACAGCAATAAAAACAAAAATCACTACTAAGCAAATTTTGTACTCTGGGGAGGTTATTTTTGGGTTCCTAAACATTATTTGTTGTAGACATTTGATGGCACCTTGGGAACCGGAGGCACAATGTGCAATTTAATAAGGTTCATTTCCCACCTCACATTTGGGATTGTTTCTACAACTAAAAATTGAGCCTGATGTGTCAATTCTTTTTTTTTTAATTTCTTTTTTATTGAGAGAAGCACAATATATACAAGATATCTCATTACACTTAATAATCACGATAGCATTAAAATTATGTGAGGTACAATCAAAGTGAAGGGAGTAATCAGACGATTCATTAGTTACTAGTGTCAGTCCTTTCTTTTAGAAACGATGGATATAACAATTCCTGTCACCTATCAATGTTAAAATATTGTGCAAATTTCACAGAAGGTCAGTGAACACCCGCATAGTCACTTAGGGCAGATCAGTATGTCCCCAGAGCTTCATTTATATGATGAGATGGCAGATCGGCATTTCAATCTCTGAATTTCTGAATGCTATCTCCCCCTCCCCCCAATGTATTATAATTCCATTAGTTAATCTTATTGGTTTTGTGGGACAAATTCTGGGTCGATCATAGCCATGTAGTAAGTCCAGCGTTGCCATTTCTCCCTAAAGGTTGTTTGTTTATTATGTATGGTATGGCTGCTGTTAATGCTTCCAGTTTATAAATCTCTTGAACTACCTGGCACCATTCCGACACTAATGGTGTGTAGGGTGTTAACCATTTGCGAGTTATTTCTTTTTTTGCTGCTAAGAGATATAGGGGTAATAAGATACGGTGCGGGGGGTGGTCTGGAAAAATGGATAGGAGCACCATTTCAGCCGTAAGTGCAACTGATTCACCTGGACAGTCCCTTGGCTTCTCCGGTAAGGTAATCCAAAAGGGCATCAATTTATGACAAAATCTAAATATATGCCCCAGGTCTGCCAAGTTGCACTTACATGCCCTCCAACAGAGTCCATATGAGGCTGGTAGGTATTTAGTGAGAGCCGCCGGTGAGCGAAAGAATCTGGTACGGTACTTCCAAGCAAACTCCCTCCAAATATGGGAAGAGATTATTTTTAAATGTTGTTCCATAAGGAGAGTGGGCTATCAATTGTCAGGTCTTTATTCCAGCTCTCCAGAATCGATTGTGGTGAGTCACCAAGGGACTGTCGTAGGATTTTGTATAACTGGCCTATAAGATGGCCCCAGAGGTGGTCCTGGAGTGTGTCTGTTAGTAAAGTCCAGAGTAAGGGGGGAGGTGTAGGTATCTTGGGCTCTATATCTCATTGTCTTAATATATCGTTCTTCATTTGGGTATAATGAAATAGATCTCTGGGAGGTCAAATGTCTTATAGTGTAGAGAAGGGGGTGATACCTGCTTTTGTTAAAAACTGGTAAATATAATTAAGTCCTAGTCGCCTCCATGACTAAAATGTTATGTCAAATTTTGCTGGGGAAAAACTTATCATCTTCGGATAGGAGAATATGCATTGTTTCTCTCTGTGCATTTTTTTGTTTTATGTTGTGCCAAATTTTCGATATTTGGTCCGTATACAGTAGTTGGTAAAATTTCTTATAATCGGTATTCATCCCCTTGTAGAGAATGCTACTTTCTCAGTCTCATAGAGATCATTAATTATGAACTCAGTCATTTTCCAGGGGGCAGAGAAAGAGGGGGTGAACCATAAAAAAAGGATTTTCAAAAAGGCCGCTTTAGCATAAAGAATGAGATTTGGAAGATTGGCGCCCCCTTGTGAGATAGATTGTTGTAGAATTGATAGGTGAATTGTGGGTCTTTGTCCCCCCCCTATGTAAAGTGAGACATTATTCTGTTCCATGATTTAAAGTAAAATCCAGAAGGGAAAAAGGGGATATTTTGGAACAAGAAAAGAAGTTGTGGAAGGACATTCATACGAATAATCTCTATTCGTTGGAAAAAGGTAAGGGTAAAATTGCCCCATTTAGTTAGGTCATTTTGGATAAGACTAGAAAGGGCTCGTAGTTGCCCAACTCCAAGTTCCTGAGGTCTTTGGGACTATAAATACCCAAATATTTAATTTTAGTGCAGAGCCATTTTAGGGGGAGCATTTTTTTTTTTCCGAATTTTTTTCCTTCCGGTCACGGTCTGCGGGGCCTCTGTCAGGCACCCTGCCTGCTCCTGCCCTGTCTGAAGTCCTCCTACCTGTGCCTCCTCTCTCCTCCTTCCTCTATCCACAATTGGTACCCCCAGCTTAACCCCTCAAGGGTCTGGCTGCCCCTCTTCTTTGGGCACTCTCAACAGACAGACTCTGATGTGGTAGAGGACCCGGGCGGAGGAACCGGGAAAGCCGTGCAAGATGGACCCGGCTGTGGGCATGGGGGCAGGTGTCGTCGCCTACCCAGCAGACCGGGTTTTTCCCTTATTCTGGTGAGTGCTTCTCCCCCCTCCCTTGCGTGTGCACATCCCAACACATGGCAACCCCTGCCTGCGTGAGGTCACACCAACTATGAGCTGCTCAGCGAGATACAGCACTCCCGCTCTCCACCAGGAGCCACTGATGCCCCAGGCAATACCCCAACCTCCCCCCCTGGTCTGGAGGAGAGCAGCCCTGCGGGTGCTCAATCCTCTCCCACCCCTGCCGTCCCCCAGCACCCTGAGTTTGTTCCCGAACTCGGGTCACCGGCGTGACGCAAGGTGTGGCATCTAGCGCCTCAACCCTCACGCCACTGGGTCGACTTAGAGCATCTGTGTTAACCTTTGGGATGGATGAAAATGTAGAAGTAATACTTCAGTTTTGGTTATATTCAGTTTAAAATTTGCTATTTTCTCATATTCTAGTAGTATTTCCCAGATAGCAGAAATAGACTGTTCAAGGGAGAGTACTGTCAAGAGGACATCGTCCGCAAACAAGGATACCTTTTATGTTTGTCCCTACGGGATTCCCTCAGTAAGTTCATCTTTTCTAAGGGCACTAGCCAGTGGTTCCATATATAGGGCAAATAGAAGAGAGGAGACATCTTTGTCAGGTTCCTTGGTGTAAGGATATGGGGTGAGGGGGGCTGATAGCTCTGTTTATTCGTATATATGCTTGGGGACGGTGGTATATATTTTGGATCCATTTAAGGGTTTTATTTAACGCTAAAAATTGATTAGCGTTCTGCTCATAAAAGTGCTAAAACAGTGTGAAAATGCATAGCACTTGCCTCACTTTAATAAACATAACACTTCCAGAAAACTTATATGAATACTTTCTGTACTGTTAGTATTGTCCCCCCCAAAAAAACTATCAATTATATAAAACCCTGCATTTTAAAAAGGAATCAGGGAAGATAAAGGTAGCCAATGTATCCCACAAAAAAATCCCAAGACGCTCTGTCAAATGCCTTGTCAACATCTAAACTCAACAAGTCAGCCAGGATTTGTCTCAAGTGGATATATTCTAGTAACAACATAGTTCTTCTAATATTGTCAGTGGTACTTCTTTGTTTAATAAAGCCCGATTGGTCCGGGTGAATAAGTGTAGGGAGAATGCGTTCTAGTCTTGTGGCCCGTATAGACATATACATTTTGTAACTTGCATTTGGGATAGAGATAGGGTGGTAAGAAGATGTCTCTGTGATATCTTTATCTGGTTTAGGGATGGGAGCTATTACGGCATAAGCCCAAGAAGGAGGTAGGGAGTCGCCCTCTGCCACTGTTCTAAAGGTAGGCACAAGTATAGGTAAAAGTAAACCTGCAAAGGATTTGTACCATTTGGCTATAAAGCCATCCATGCCTGGGCATTTTAAGGTACAAAGGGGTTGTATATATTCTAAAACCTCATTTGACCCAAATGGGGATTCCAGAGTGGCGCTTTGTGTTTCTGAAAGCTTACGAAGTGCAAGGCAGGAAAGGAAACTGGTCCTATCCTGCGGAATTGTTGAAGAAGGAAAAGAGTATAAGGCCTGATAGTAAGCGGCAAAGGATGATTGCATTTGGTCCTCTTTATGAAAGTGTTTGTTTTGAGAAGGGGTGCTTCATTTTCAGAATTGTTGCATTTTGACATCTGGCATAAAGCTTGCGGGCTAGTATTCGGTTCCCCCTGGATCCTCCCTCAAAGTTAGCTTGTTTCAGATATATTTCAAATATATTAGGGTCTGCTGCACTCTGACGTTCATCATTTTTTGTAACTCTTTTTTTTGTTTCTCTAATTTTCCTTTGCAATACGGAGTCCCCCTCTCTATAAAGCAGTTGATAGGCCTGCAGTTGCTCCTGTAGTATATTATACTTGGCTTCTTGTTTACATTTAAGTCTGGTTGAATAAGCTATTGTTTCTCCTCTAATCACTGCTTTAAGTGTATCCCATTTTATTGGGTTTGTAATTTCGGGTGTGTTGTTATCTTGAAGTATCTGGGGACTACGTGTACGCATATATTCTAGGTATTCCGGGTCTCTTAAAAGGGAAAGGTTAAATCTCCATAATTTTTGTTTTTGAGGTTTCCCCAGGTCTGTTTTAAGTAGCAAGGGGTGATGGTCTGAAAAAAGGCATGATTGGAGAAATAAGTCTTGTATAAGGAGAAATGCTCACATGTAATGAAAAGTAGTCTAGCCGAGAATACTTCTGATGATGTCCTGAATGGAAAGTGAAACCTGTAGTGAGGGAAATAATTTCTGCCAAACATCCCCATATCCTAGATGGACCAAGGTGTGTTTGAGGTATTTTGCTGCATTTTGAAGATCTGTATGCCTGTGGGTTGGAAGAATCAAGGTAGGGGGAAAGAGCTGCATTAAAGTCTCCTCCCATAATCAGTCCCCCTGTAGCAGATCCAACATCTTATGTATAAAGGTACGCATTACTGGGGTAAATACTCACCAGCGTCACTTGCTGGGAGTAGACGGTCCCTCTCAAAATTGCATATCTGCCCTGTGAGTCAGTATGTTTATCCTGTAGTTCAAAAGGAGTGGAGACTAGGACAAGAATGACTGCTCCACATCTGCGCCAAAAAGGAAAACTGTAAAATAAAACTGTTTTATCTGAAATGTACTGCATGAGAAAGTTAAGCTTTTGATCATTTTCTAAATACCTCAATTCGTAGAGTGTTTTCTAGGGTTGTTGTTTACAGAGCTGTAATAATGGGTAAAAGTTGTACCCTGCTAACACTGAGATAATGCCTTTTGACTTTGGTATGTAAGGCAAATATTAACCCTTAAGCTGCCAACAGAATTAAAACGTATAGCAATTCTAGGCTGATGTCGGTCCGTGGCACAGCAACACATTTTGGGGGGGCATGGCCAACAGCCAAGCAGGAAAGTCGCACTCAACTCCTGCTCCCAGGGGTGTTGCCAGGGATTTCAGATCTGCACACCAAGTAGACTCACTGCTACCCCTCCCCTCCTTGTTAGGGTGTGCTTCCCCGTGTAGCCAGACAATATAAAAATGTACACCAGGACCGTGTTTGTTGCCTCATTTGGCACAATAAATAATAACTTTTGTATCTCATGACAATGGTTGTTGCCATGCATGGGTAAATACAAATGCCATGCATTGCTCCCTAAGGCACCCACATACCAGCCCAGGGTCTGTAAAGTTGTATTGTCCTTGGGATGCAAAGACAGTATTAGTGACCAGTCCTTCTAGATCTTCCTGGACATAAGTCTCCACCACTCATTCACACTAGTGGGATTAGCGCTGGAGGCACTAGGACCTATCGGGAGCAAACTTTTTGCTGGAGGGTCGGCGCGAGAAATGGTGCCCTTGAGCGCCGCGCCTGACAGCGTCTCGAGCGTGTGACTATCTCGGCGGCGACCCTCCAACCTCCTAGTTCTTTTTTTCCTACTGCCGAAAGGCGCTTCTGTGACGACGCCGTCATCTGCTCGGAGTCAAACTTCAAACTAGCACATAGTTTTCAGTTTGTTTTTTTGTAACATTATCACGATAGTAGTATCGCTTAATTTTATCTATTTTCGTTAAATTTTTCTAATATTTTAAATTTAACTTACTTGAAGAAGTCTCGGCCTACTGGACGGAGTCGACCATGAGCAGGTCAGGTGACGGTAGGGAGACTTCGTATGAAAGCTGTTCAGTCAGCCGGGCTGGGTCCGGTCAGCCTCCTTCTCCTCAGCAGGGTTCCGACAACGGTCAGTCCGATGCCCGGGAGGATGGGCGATCCCGTCGGCATAAAATAAGCGATGCATTCGGCACCGTTGACCTCGAGCTCTTCTTGACCCACAGGTCAAAAGAAGGCATCATCGAGGTCGCCCTCTGGTATGTCTGCGCGTCGACGGTCGGTTATCGCGTTACTGTTGCGGTCTCCTCCCGAGATCGCCAACTTCGTGTTCGTCGCCTTGACGACCGGAGCCCCTCCCCGTCCTATAGGTGGGGCTCCAGATGAGCAGTTTCATCAGTGGGCCGCTCTTATGGAGCGATGGGCTCGGAGGTTGGTTCTTCTGCCTGGCTCGGTTGCCTCAGAGCCCTCGGGCTCCTCCTGCGATCAGGTAGGGCGGTTGGACCTTCCTAGTCGCGCGGCGCCTTCTTCGGTGCCAGCGACTCCGTGCTTAGGTGTTTCCCCCCCTCACATGGCTGCGGCGCAGGGGGCCACACCGATGCCCTTATCTCCTGGTTTTTTTCCTCCTCTAGCTTTCCAGGTTCCTGGGGCTTTTCCGGCACCTTCCGCAGGGTCTGTTGGCTTGTCGGCGCCGTTTTCGGTGCCGCTGGGTCTTGCGGCGCCGTCTGCGGCGCCGCGTGGTCTCCTTGACGCCGCTGGCAGTGCCGTCTGGTCTGGCGGCGCCATGTGGTCGGGCGGCCCGTTGGCCGGCCGCTGCCGTCCGCCAGCGTGCCCGGGCGCTGCGGTTCCACGTGCCTCTTTGGCGCCGTCGCGCCCCCTCGATGCCGTTTTCAACCCGTTTTGCTGTCTCAGCGCCGGGGGCCCTCGGGAACTCTCCTTGTTTTTCTGCTATTTCCTCCTCTCCTAATTTTCACTCCTTTCCTGTCCAAACAGTCCTTCCTGGACCATCAGGAGATGATGTTGAGCCTGACCCAGACCTTCGGTTGGGTGATGAAGTGGAGGAAACAGGATCTTTCTTTGCTACAGAGCCTGTGGTCGAGGACCTGTCCTTTAAGTCTCTGTTGAAGAGCGTGAGATCCACTCTTTCTCTCAGACTACAGACATCGATCCTGGGAAGATATTAAGACTCCAGTATCTTCATGCTCGGAGATCCCTCGGATTTGACTCCTCCAATCCAGCCTTCCTTGAGGCGCTGTCTTAAATGGTATGGAATAATCCTGCTCTTATTCCTCAGTGGCTAAATCCATTGATAAAGTATTCAGCTCCCAAGGATGCGCCCCTTTTGGCATCCCAAGCCTTTGGATCCTATTGTAGTCCTGGCAGAGAATGACAAGGTCGTTCTTCCTCAAACTACTACAGCTCGACCTATTAACAAAGAGCTCGTAAATTGATACATTAGGTAAGAGAGTCTTTGCTGCCTCCACCTAAGTATGCGATTCACAGTTATCAAGGCTATTTTTCTCAGTATGAGTATATCCTGTGGCACTCTATGAAAAGAATGGTTGAAGCTCTTCCAGATTCGGACTCCAAGTCAGAGCTTCTTCTGACCGTTATTAGAGGTATTGAGTCCAATAACCAACAGGTCAAAGCCGCCATGGACGCTTTCGACACTGCTTCTCGCTCAGCAGCCGCAGGGATTTGTACTCGGCGCCATTCCTGGCTGCGTACTTCTGGCTTCACGAATGATGCTCAGCAGCAGGTAATGGTGCTGCCTTTTGATGGCTCCTATCTTTTTGGCCCTCAGGTGGAGCAAGCCTTAGAGGCCACTCAGAAGACTAGATCGGCCATTAAATTGGCCAGACCTCCGCCTGCCCCCTCTCGGGGAATGTGAACAGACGTCAGTTTCATAGTCGTCAGTCCTTTCGAGGCAGAGGCAGGGGAAGCTTCCATAAAAGCCAACCTGCCCAACCTCAAAAGAAGACACAGCAGAAAGCGCAGGGGCCTAAAGCCCCCAGCGCCACCTTATGAATTGCTGGCCCAAGTTCCATCCACTCTGCCCGAGGTGGAACTTTCTCCTCCGGTGGGAGGTCGCCTGATGTACTTCTACAACCAGTGGAAGTCCATAACCGGACAAATGGGTCCTTGGATAATTCGCGAGGTTATTCTCTCAATTTCTTGAAACCCCCAATTGTCCTCCCAGACGACAACCCAGGTTGTCGGCCTCTCAGTCAGACCTTCTCACCCACGAGATCCAGGGCCTTCTGAACAACAGGGCAATAGAACTGGTGCCCAGCATTCGCGAAACACAGGTTCTACTCCCATTACTTTCTGGTTCCAAAGAAATCTGGGGATGCGCCCATTCTAGACCTCAGAAAGTTAAAATTTCTCCCCAGGAGAAATTCAAAATGATTTCCTAGGTACCCTGTTAACCTTGCTGCATCAGCACGACTGGCTGCTCCCTGGATATGCAGGACGCCTTACCAGCATATCCCCATCCACCGACCCACCGCAAGTTCCTCAGGTTTGTAGCTTTGGGTCAGCATTATCAGTTCAGAGTCCTGCCCTTTGGGCTATCCTCGGCGCCGGTTTTACAAAGTGTTGTGCAGTTCTGTAAGCGCATCTCAGGAAGATCGGACTCGAGTGTTTCCCTACCTGGATGATTGGCTTCAGCAAGCCTTCCAGCCAAGGGACTTTGGAAGTCGTGCAAGCGACTTCCGTCTTCTCATGTCCATGGGAGTTCTGCTGAATTTGAAAAATCTCAACTGCAGCCCTCCCAGAGGCTCCTTTTCATAGGGACGCTTCTAGACACCTCTTCCGCGAAGGCTTTCCTTCCAGAGGACAGAAGACTCGACATCCTTCGGATGGCCCGTTACATCGTGGAGAACCAATCGGTTACAGCTCTCTCGATGCAACGCGTGTTGGGTCTCATGTCGTCCTCGGTGTTCACTGTACCCCTGGCCCAGTTGCACATGAGAACCACCCAATGGATGCTCTCCACTCAGTGGTCTCCGACCGCTCACCCCCAGTCTTATCCCATCAAGGTGACGGAGCCCCTTCGAAGGTCTCTCACCTGGTGGTCTCAAGAGAGCAATCTCCTGGAAGGATTCCCCTTTGCTCCCCCGGATCATCAGATCTCCATCACCACAGATGCATCGCTAATGGGATGGGGAGCTCACTGTCACTCCCTCCACACTCAAGGTGTACGGACTCAGTTCGAAACTCATCTCCACATAAATGTCCTGGAGATGAGAGCGGTCCTCTATGCGATCCGAGCTCTGAAGGATGTCCTTTGTCACAAGAACATTCTCCTTCAAACAGACAACAAAGCTGTGATGTATTACATCAACAAGCAAGACGGTGCTCATTCTTATCCCCTTTGCAGGGAAGCAATGAGGGTGTGGGAGTGGTGCTTGGAGCACAAGTCTCTGATTCAAGCGGTTTATCTGCCAGGTATACAAAAGCGACCTAGCAGATCCACCTCAGCAAACGAGCAGACCCTCACAGTGGTCTCGATCCAGCCGTGGCTCGGTCTCTGTTCAAAGAGTGGGGACTCCAGACCTGGACCTTTTGCATCCCACTCAATGCAAAACTGCCTCTTCTGCTCCAGAAATCCAGGGCCTGGCATTTTCTGTCAGGATCGCGTTCAGGCTGCGGTGGACAAAGCGCTTTCTTTCGCCTTTCCACGCTTCCTCTAATCCAGAGAGGTACTCCTCAAGTTCGAGTCTCAGGGGACCAAAATGATTCTCATTGCTCCCTCCTGGCCTCGGCAACTATAGTTTCCTCTACTCAACAGTATGTTGGCAGCCTCTCGAGATCACTTCCCTTGCAAATCAATCTTTGACTCAGGGTTCGTTGGTCCATCCAACCTGAAATCACTTCACCTTCATGCTTGGCTCCTGAAGAGGTGGAAGTGAATCGGTTCAACGTCTCGTAGAGTCTCAGACATCCTTCTGGCTGCTCGCCGACCCAGCCACCAACGTCACGCTTCCAAATGGAAACGTTTTCTCTCGTAGTGCAAAGTCTTCTTGGAATCCCTTTTCCTGTCCTCCTGACAAGTTCTGGAGTATCTTTTGGACCTATCAAACTCAGGTCTCCAGTACTCCACAGTTAAAGTTCACCTGTAGTGCCATCTCAGCGTTCCATGAGCGGTTTCTTCCTTGACTCTGGCTCAGTTACCTATAGTGAAGAGATTTCTTAAGGGGATTCTTCATACCAGACCCCTGTTAGCGCCCAGTTGCAGCCTGGGACATTAACCTGGTGCTGGACATGCTCACTCGAGCCTTCCGAGACCCCTAGCTACCTGTGAGCTAAAATTTCTTACCTGGAAGACTGCCTTCCTGGTGGCCATTACCTCAGCCATGGGGGTCTCTGAGATACATGCCCTGGTTACGGACCCTCCATATACTGTATTCCATAAAGACAAGGTAGTTCTCCATACTCATCCTAAATTTCTTCCCAAGGTTGTGTCAGAATTCCATCTAAACCAACCTCTGGTACTTCCGCTTACTTCGCTAATTTCCAAAATGAAGGGGCAGAGCTCTTCATTCCTTGGATGTTAAGAGAGCCTTGCGGTTCTATTTAGATAGAACCAAGGATGTTCTAGAGACTCAGTAACTGTTTGTTTCTTTCAGCGACACCCGGCTGGGTCAACCTGTCGCTATCAGATGCATCTCATCATGGTTAGTGGCATGCCTTGAGCATTGCTATTCCATGGCTCAAGTTGAATTAGAAGGTAGAGTGCGCTCACTCTACTAGAGGCTGATCGCGGCATCCCTAGCGGAAGTTCAGAATGTTCCAGTGCAGATATCTACCAACGCGCCACCTGGAGCTCAGTCATACCTTCCGTTAAGCATTATGCACTGGATGTTCATGCCAGGCGTCATTCGCATTCGGCAGAACTATCCTTAATGGACTTCCAGTCTTAGTCGCGTGAGCTCTGGCTCTCCTGCCGCCCTTTTGAGGATTATCAGCTTGGTACTCTCCCACTAGTGTGAATGAGTGGTGGAGACTTATGTCCAGGAAGATATGAAAATTACGTACCTACGTAATTCTTGATCTTCTTGGGCCGAGTCTCCACCACTCATTCTACCGCCCCCTCCATCCCCCGAGCTCACCGCTGTGTTGGTCTTCACTCCCTCAAATCTTTAGGCCGTGAAGACTTCTTTGTTGACCCTTCTTACACGGGTCGTACGGACTATCTTATGTCCATTTTTTAAGGTTAGATTTACTCTTTACGTTAGTTGCGCTGCACCTCCTTGGTAAAAAAGGTACTGAGGCGGTTGGAGGGTCATTGCCGAGATAGTCATTACCGCTCGAGCCGCTGCTCGCGGCGCCGTGCCTCGCGGCACCATCTCTCGCGCCGACCCTCCAGCAAAAAGTTTGCTCCCGATAGGTCCTAGTGCCTCCGGCGCTAATCCCACTAGTGTGAATGAGTGGTGGAGACTCGTCCAAGAAGATCAAGAATTACGGTAGGTACGTAATTTTCATTTTTGACCACTGTAAATAAAATTACAGAAAGGGTCAGCATTTTCTTTGTTAGTTTTCATGGAAAAAGGAAGCAGTTCAGAGCCTATTTGCTACCCCCCTTAAATAAAATTGCACACCATGGAGTGCTTGGAGTATGCCTGGCTACACCCATGCCTGCTCCATATCTTCATCTTTAAATGACACTTAAATTGCAAATTTTTTGGTTTTTGTTTTTTTGTGGGAGCTTATTCATTGATCAGGATAGCCCTCTTTGTTCAGAGAAAGACTGGAACTGGTGTGTAGAAATGGGACAACCTAAAGGATCCATAAAACAAAATTCCAACTGTGGAGCTGCAGGGCCTTCAGAATTGCCCTCTGAATATGACGCAGTTTAAAACAGTAACTTGGACTCTTTGCAATGTGCTGTTAATATGTTAATGCAGACTATCCAGAAGTTGGATAAGAAACCAGATCAACAAAATAATAATAATATAATAATAATCTTTATTTATAGTACGCCTTTCAAAAAACCAAGGCGCAGTACATATTTAAAATCAATTCTCAATAAAACATCATGATAAAATCACTAAAACAAATAACATCAGTTCATGTCGGCACCATCCCCATATGCCTTATTCCATAGGAAAGACTTCAATGCTTGTTTAAAACCCCCCACTGTCATGCACTCTCTGATCCAACGGGGTAGAGAATTCCAGAGGGTTGGCGCCACAAACATAAAAGCCCTGGCGCCAGAAGATTTTAAAACCACCCTCGGAATTTCCAGCAACCCCTCGTTGGCCGAGCGGAGTGGTCGCTCCAGGAGGTAAGGAACCAGAAGCTCTTTCAGGTAGTTGGGGCCCAAACCGTGTAGGGCTTTATAAGTCAGTAAACCGACTTTAAAGGTGATCCGCCACTGAACCGGCAGCCAGTGCAGTTCCCGCAGCGCCAGTGTAATGTGGGAAGAACGAGGAATCCCCATTAACAACCGGGCTGCAGAGTTCTGCACCAGCTGCAGGCGGCGGATGTCAACCCCTGGAAGCCCAAAGTAAAGGGAGTTGCAATAATCCAAACGCAGGGTCACAAAGGTGTGGATCAATTTAGGTAAGTCCCCAGATGGAACAAGGTGCTTGATCCTAGCGATGTTCCTCAGATGGAAAAAGGATAACTTAACAGCTGACACCTGAGCATGTAATGTTAGCCGATCGTCAAGAATCACCCCTAGGTCGTGCACCTGTTCAGAGACAGGGGAGCTCAATATCCCCCAGGAATAAATCTGTGGGATAATTTGCTCCCCCCCCCCCCATCCGGCGACCAGGGTCCACGAACATCACCTCTGTCTTCCTGGAATTCAACTTCAGTCAGCTGGACCTCATCCAACCTTGGATCTCGCCAAGGCAGTTATTAAACACCGAGAGTGCTCCATTCTGGTCGGGTGCAAAAGACAAGTAGAGCTGGGTATCATCGGCATAACAATGAAACTCCAGCCCATACCATCTTACAACGTCTCCGAGGGGAAGCATGTACACCGCAAACAACATGGGAGACAGCACTGAGCCCTGAGGCACCCCACATGACAGAGAGGTAGGATCAGAGGAAAACACCCCCGACACCACCCTCTGAGTTCTACCAGTGAGGAAGGAAGTAAACCATCTGTGAACCAAACCTGAAAGTCCACAGATGTTTCTCAGGTGCTGAAGCAGCACCTCATGGTCTACGGTGTCAAATGCTGATGACAGATCCAACAGGACCAAAATGGACAGTTTTTTCTGGTCTTTCGCCATCAGGAGATCATTGAGCACCCGAACCAATGCAGTCTCGGTGCTGTGCCTCTTTCGAAAACCTGATTGAAGAGGGTCGTAGATGCTATGGATGGTCAAATGGTTGTCCAACTGAGCAGCCACTACTTTCTCAATTACCTTCCCCATGAAGGGAAGGTTCAAGATAGGCCTATAGTTAGCGAGGGAGTCTGGGTCCAAAGAAGCCTTCTTCAACGCTGGTGTCACTACTGCCTCCTTCAGGGAGCAGGGGTACTCACCAGAGTCTAAGGAGCACCAGACTATCCTCACCAGAACCGGGATGATAACCTCCCTACAGCCCATAATCAGGGCTGTAGGACCCGGGTCTAAACTACAGTATGTAGTGCACATACCCTGGATAATCCTCATAACATCCTCGATTTCCGGCCTTTCGAAGGAACTCCTGGAAAAAAGAGGGAGTGTGACCAAGTGCTGGTCTACGGCAGTTCCATAAAAGAGTGCTCCGCGGGTCTCTGCCCTGATGTCGTCCACCTTATCTGCAAAGAACCGAGACACGCTCCACACACTGTACTTGTGAAGGCTGACGAATCCTGTAGAGGCTGGGTTGCACAGCCTGTCTGCGGTTCGAAAGAGCTGGGCCGATTGGTTCTGAGCAGCAGCAATTTCCCCAGACAGGAATACTTCCTTCTTACGGGCATTTTCTGACTGATAGAGTTGATAGTGCTCTAGCAGTCTAAGATGGTCTGCATCTAAGCCGGATTTCTGCCAGCACCTCTCTAACCTACGTCCTAGTCGCTGCATCTCCCTCAAGTCCCCATCAAACCAAGGTGACCGAGGGCGAAGGGAGAGAGGACGCACATGGATTGGAGCAATGGAATCCAGAGCAGAGGTAATGGCCTTATTATAAGCCAGAACCAAAACCTCTGGATCCAGGCTCATCACAGGAAATTCTGATAGATCAAGCACCGCAGTTAGGCCATCGGGAATCACATCCCATAAAGGGTGGTACTTGCCCATTTCCACAGGGGTAGGCCTACGCAGAGGGGTGCAAAAATTGAATCTCACAGTGTAATGGTCGGACCATTTGACAGGTTCCACCCCCACGTCGTAGGCTTCCATCCCCAGGAGGAAGACCAGGTCAAGGGAATAGCCATGTTTATGAGTGGCAGAGGTAACCACCTGTGAGAGGCCCAATGAATTCATCAATTGGAGGAAGTGCTGTCCAAATTGCGAGAGTTCGTCGTCGATCCAGGCACTGAAGTCACCCAGCACCATCAACCTGGGCGACTCAAAGACCAGGTCAACCATGAAGTCCGCCACTTCCTTAAGGAATAGCTTTCTCGTCTCCAGGTGGACGATAGACGAGAGCCAGCCTATAGCCCCCAACTGCCACTATGACACATTCGAATGATCTGGACTCCTCGACTGGGACACTAGTGAGATCCAATTCGGTCTTAAAACAGACCACAACCCCCCCACCCCTGCGATCCAGTCTCTGACGGTGCATCATCGAATACCCGGCCGGAACTGCCGCCTCAAGTACAGGGCCAGCATTACCATCCAGCCAGGTTTCGGTGATGCAAGCCAGATCCGCTGTACCCATCAAGTCTGCAACAATAGCAGTCTTGTTCACAACGGATCTGGCATTGCATAACACTGCCCGAGTTGGACAGAACTCCTGAGATGCCCCAGCCACCTGCCCACCATTAGTAGTGGTGATGCCCTTGGGTATGGAGAGCAGACAAGGAGGCCCACGTTCTGCACTCCATTTCGCCCCAGGGCGTCTTCTAGGCTTAACCACCCCGATGCGAGCGCCCCCCTCGTCCATCCTCCGCTGTTCAAAGCCCCTTCCCCTCCCCATCCTCCTGCAGGCAATTCCCAAGGCCCGACAGCGTTGATAGATGG
Source organism: Neoceratodus forsteri (assembly GCA_016271365.2). NCBI lineage: Eukaryota > Metazoa > Chordata > Ceratodontiformes > Ceratodontidae > Neoceratodus > Neoceratodus forsteri. Next base: position 699,443,035 of record CM028137.1, on the reverse strand, counting down.
AGAAAAGCAACGGTGGGGGGGGGAGGGGCAGAGGGCATGAAGAGCGGAGGATGAATAGCGCATGACCTGAGCGGGTGGGATAGTGATACATAACTCAATCCTCCAAGATAGAGCAAAAAACAATAAGCTTCTACTCTCACAGTAATAAATAAGAAATCAAATCCAAATCCAAATAATTAAAATAACTCAATCAAAGGACTAAACAAAAACAAATCAGAAAACGATGAACTCAAATCCAATTAACGCAAATTAATCATCATTTATCATTTGAACCTGCTTTCAGGAAGGCAAAAGAAACAAATCTAGAACCACGATACAAAAATAAAATAAATAAAATTAAAAATAGAAATAGGTATCCCTGCTCACACAAGGAATTCCTACAAATAAAAATCACAACTTAGAATAGAAAATATCAAAACAAGTAAATAAAAATACACAAAACATCCCCCATAAAATAATCAAAACAATATAAATTAGCTAAGCAAACAAGTACTCACACTGCTTGCATGCTCGGCCCCGGCACTCTCAGCACAGAGAAAAGAAATAAAATAAACTTTCCCACAAAAACTAAATAAATAATACAAATTTGTGAGCAAACAGGGACTCACTCCCCGAATGCTCACCAAAACTGAGCACTCTCACTGCCCAGAAAAGATGGAAATTTTTTTTGTCCCAGAAAGTAGGTTGCAATTAGAAAAACGACCTCAAATTCTCTCCCCCTTCCCCCCCCATCACTGTCATTTAAAATCCAACACTGTTCTCTCACAGTAGCATTATCAAACTACCAGTAGAATATTCAAATCAGGGGCCCTTTCACAGCCTCCCCGAAGGGCACTTAAAGTTAGATCAAATAAGTCACCAGTACTTATCCTCTTTCCTGGTCCAGATGATTAAAAAATCCAGGGTTCTAGGTAGCATGCCACACAAACCAGGCAAATATAACCGTCAGCTGTCCCATATAAACAGAACTGGGCCTAGCGACAGTCTGAATCCCCAACAAGCGATCAGGCTGCACGCCAGTTCCCACTCAAAACTGGCAACTTGCTGCTTGACGCATTTTACCAAATATCGAGGAGGATGTAAAATTTCCCCAAACTGCAGTAGCCAAGGCCAAAATAAACCCCTGAGGTCAGCACTGGTTTGGAAATCATCCCAGCACTACCACTCCCCAGGGTCAGGGCCCCAGATCATGAGTGGCCTAATGACCACCCAAAACTGCAAGCCCCCAGGGCAGACAGAGACTTTGCCCTCCGGTAAGCCTCCGACCAACCTCCTCACCCACTGGGAGCGAAGATAGGGCGCACTTCCCCGCTGCAACCTCGGGTCTTGTCCCAGCTCAGATCTTCAAGTCTTAGCAGTTACCCAACACTTTCTCCATTGTCTGCCACTATGAAACAGACACCAGTCTCAAGCCCGATAACCTCCTCTATCCAAGTCTGGCACCACCAAAGGGAAATTCATCCAAGCACCGGATTCAAGCACCCACTCAGTCCTGGGAAATCCTCCTCCAACCTGAACCCGGAAAAAACCCAGAGCGATCTCCCAGAGTCCTATTAAGACCTCAAAGTGTCCGACTAAGACCGCAATGTCTTCGGCAAGTCGCAGAATCACAAAGACTTCAACAGGTCCACAGTCATACAAAGACTGAAAAGTACAGCGTTGCACTTCGTGCAGTCACATAACCGGTTCCAGGGAAAGAACAGGCATTAAGCAGATGGCCCACAAACCGCGGCAAGGGGAGTATATCCAAATCCAGGTCCCAAAACAAAAAACTGTAAAGCAATAACGAGAAATAAAGAGAAGACAAAAACGGATTTTAAACAACAAACATAAAATGAGCTTAAAAGCGAAATAACACAAACGTAAAATTTAGTACTGCGAGAACAAACTCAAGGCAGACCCACACTGGTCGCCATCTTGAAATGAGCAGATAACGCTGGTTGAGCAATGGGTGGAGGCAATGTCTGGTTCTGTTGAAGAACATGACAAAATTGTTGGGAAAGCCCTGGCTGCTACTGCTACACTTAAGGAGAACAGTGTGGTTCATAGCTGATTAGAACAGCTGGAAAATCTAGCCCTTTCAGCCAATGTATGAATTATTGGCATTCCTGAGTATACAAAGGAAGGGGATTTACCCCTTTTTTTGGAGAGATGGCTACCAGAGGCACTCAGTCTGGGATTTGCATATCCCAGTCATCAAGGCATATTGAATCACCCTCCATAGAGCTACATCTAACGTGAAAGGCCCCCGAACGATCTTGCTTACTACAATGACATCGGTGCTTTGGGATCAAATTTTGAGGGCTGATAGGATTCTGCACTGATCATGCTTGGTGAGAGCAAAGTACTTTTCTTTACCGATTACTCTCTTGCCACTAGACTGAAGCGCAAAGCGTTTGAGGGAGTGGGAGCAGAGCTGAAATTTGCTGGAATTGTATACAGGATCTCTTTTCCAGCTCATTTAAATTTTAATTTTCAAGATAAAATGTACACTTTTACCCATCTAAAGTGGCCGGTGAATTTGCAGCCAAGTTCCAACCAAAACGTTCAAATGCTGTATGGGAAACTGAGAGATCGGAGGATGAAATGGACAGCTGAATTAGGATTCTGTTTTCTCCTGTTCATGTGCTGAATTGATATTAACCTGCAATATTCCAGTGCTGGAAAGAGTATTTCAATCTTAACTGGCAACTTGGACTTAGTGGACAGATTTGCTATCTTTCTCTTGCTCGCTTACATAACGTCTGTTTACTTACTTTATGATCAATAAGCGTGTTGAACAAATATAGCCAATATAATTTTTTTTTGGGGGGGTCTTTAAAGGGAGATTGCTAACCCTTTTTGCATAATTTTATTGCTAGTTAAACCCCACAAGTTATAACTGCTTACCTTCCCTAAAATTCATTGATGTTGCTGGTTGCCTCCTTTATTAGCAGAACTGAAATGCAAGCTGATTGTACCCAACCTTATTTTGTTTCAAACCCTTGATCTACTCTTATTGCATACTTCGTGAACACCCCCAGTAGTGCAGCCACTCATGATGCAATAGTTTCCACTCTTGCCACTATACCATGAGTGGCAGGACTGTGTTGGGGTGTTCCTAAAACCATGAATGATACAGTGGGAGTTGATCAAGGACAGTAAACAACACTGTTTTTCTATAGAGATTTTCTGCACTTCTAGTTGACTTCATTGGAACTGCCTGTTTAAAGAGACAGCCCAGTGAGGGGAAAGTAAGCCTAAGAAGCACTTTTTTTTTTTTTTTTAAGAAATAGGCAGGTTTGGTATTGTGCTCTAAGATGGAGTGGGAGCCACCCAGTTTCAGTGTAGAGCGTGCAGGTGTGGGTGTCATGAGCAGCCCCTATTGACAGATGACAGACCTTATTTAGGAGTGTGCTAACCCTGTTTAGGGCAGTTTTTGTACCCGCCCCATAGATAGGCAGCCCATAATCAATGGATGACAGTATTGAGCTACTGGTGGCAAGTTTGAGAGCTTCAGGTGTCATAGAATGTCTGTGGCAGTAGAGGACTCCAAGCTTTATATTAGCTGACTTGACTACGGAGTCTGTATGGCTTGAGAAAGTGAGTGTACAATCAAAGGTAATGTCGAGGTATTTGAACTTGGTTACTTGGTTCCAGTTTCTAACCCTTGTGGTTATGAATGAGCAGTGGCTGGTATTTCTTTTTGCATAAGGAGGTATGGAAGAGTAGATTCTTCGTTTTTTTGTGGTTTAATAGTATGGTAGTTTGTTTTGTGTGAGCCAGGTTTCAAGATTGAGGAAGCTACTTTGGAGTTCAGTAGTGATATAATTGTGATCACTAGCAACAGGTATTACTGCATCATCAGCATAGAGAACGGTTCGTGCTGAACATGCAGATGGTGCAGAGTTGATGAAGAGGCTGAAGAGTAAAGGGCTGAGAATGGAGCCCTGTGGAACCCCAAAGGACACCTCTTTAGCTGCTGATAGTCGCTAAAATTTTGACTCGTTGCGACCCGTTTCAGAGGTAGCTACTAAACCATAGTATCGTGTCCGGGTATAGGCCTGTCGACTGGAGGCAGTTTAGGAGGAGGTTGTGATTAACAGGGTAAAAGGCCTTCGTAAGGTCAGTGAAGACCGAACCAACTGCCTGCCCACTGTCTAAGGCATTGTAGAGCTGGGATGAATAATCAACAATGGCAGTGAGTGTGGAGTGCTTTTTACGGAAGCCATGCTGCTGCGGGCAGAGTAGGTTGTAGTGATCAAGGTACTCTGTAAGCTGCTCCAAGACCATTCTTTCAAGTGCTTTTGAGAAGGGGGAGTAGGATGGATATAGGTCTGTAGTTGGACATTTGGGTTTTGTCCCCGTCTTTAAAGACTGGTGTGATGATAGCTGACTTCCATACATTTGGAAACACTCCTGTTCTTAGCGAGGCATTAAACACCATGGTGAGAGGACCGGCCAACTCATTCAGAAGAAGTCCAACCAGTTTCATATCAACTAGATCCGCTCCATCCTGAACTTGCCAAGAACCCCTTTAATGTGCTTAATGGTTTCTGGCTTGGTGACACGTCTAAAGTAAAAGGGTGGTACATCATTCCCTAGGGCATTTGGTGGGGTAGTTGGGTGTTGTTGTTCATGTGGATCTTTACAGTAATCACCAGGGAGTACGCCAGAAAGGTCTGTGAATGCATTCTTGAGCTCATTAGCAACGTCATTAGGATCCTGTAGGGGTCCCTCCTCTGTAACTAGTAGATTGGGGGGGGGGGGGCCTTAGGGGTCTTTCCCGTTAGGGATTTAATAGAGTTCCAAAATTCTCTACCAGAGTCCCATGTTTTGCTAAGAAGGTCCTTATAGTAGGAAGCTTTAGCCTGTCGAATGAGCTTGGTGCAGGCATTTCTGGCTGCCTTGTAGGCATTGAGTGTCGCAGGTGTTCCAGTAGATTTTGCAGTGTGCCAGAGATTATCTCTGTTCTTCATTAGTCCAATAAGGGAGCTGAAGAACCATGGATTGGAGGTGCCCCTGATCTTTTTTGTTTTATACGGTGCAAAAATATCACAGGCACGGTTGAAGATCGTTACAAAGTAGTTCAGGTCTCGCTCCCATCAATATCCCCTGCCAGCGGAGACCAGTCAAGTTGTGTTAGGTACTGTTTGAAGTGATCAAGTAGCCCAGTCCTCAGGCAGCGATTTTTGTACACCTTAGGTGGGCCCTTCGTGAAATTGTTGGACCAGGTGCACTTCACTTGGGAGTGATCACTGAGGCTGTCAGGCAGGACGGTGACATCAGATATATGCTCAGGATGTGTGGACAGGAGCCAGTCTATTAGGGAACTGCTCCCTGTTTTGTAGTTAATCCTGGTGTCAGCAGTGACCATGTGGGTTAGGAATAGGCTAGATATTAGATCCCTGGCTTTTGTTTCCTTCATGGAGTGCTAGTTTATGTTAAAGTCACCTACAGTGACCTTCTCCCAATGATTACCTAACTGCTGCTGGTTAACTATGACTTGGTTTAGACCGGCAGTTTGGTGCCCAGGTGGTATAAATGTAGTGAGCAGCAGGACTTTGTTCTGGGGACCTATACTAAGCTTGAGGTTCAGAATTTGGACCTCTTTTGTATACAGACTGCAATCTAGGGCCTGCAACTTTATTCCAGATCTGGTGTAGACTAGATACCCACCCCCACGTTTGGCGGTCGTGTCTTGCCAGAAGAAGTTGTATCCGTTGAGGGAGATAGATGCATCCAGAATCTTAGGGAAAGCCAAGTTTCCGTGAGTGCTATAATGTCAGGATTAGACATCTGTACCCATGCCTGGAATTGAGTGAACTTGGAGAGGAGACTGATGATATTTAAGGAGACAATAGTGAGTTGACCTTTTTGTTTAGGCGTTCTAGTGGGAGTGGGTCCAGGGTTGCAGTGTACATTCCCTGATGGAAGCAGGAGTAGTAGGACAAGAGAGCGAGGAAGATGGCATACGAATATTGCGCGGGAGCTCATGTACTCAGGGTTCTAAAAGCGTTACTATGACAGCCAAGGCTATGAGAATATACCACTCACTCCTGGTATGGGTATATATTAACTATATAATTACTGAGTAGTGCTTTTTCCCATAGGGAACCCCAGTTATAATTTGCCATTAAAACCAACTGGTTGTAACGGCAAACACGCGCGATTTCCCTCAGAGCAGCCATGCGTCAGTCGCTGGTCTCTGATGTTCACGTTCCCTGGAGCAATCCCGAAGCACACTTCATGGTCCCTTGTATTCGGCGGTAATTTACTTTTTTATCTCAAAAAAAAAAAAAAATGAATTCTCTTTCTTGACTGACCCAGGGAAACAAAAGCAAAATAAAAGTAAAACCTACGCCATGTTTACCCATCAGCATGTGATTGCAGTCGAGTCCATGCCACAGACTGCCCCTGCTCTTGAAGCCGGGAAGGACGCTCCAACCGCTGCTCTGCGGTAAGTTTATCTTTTTTTTTTTTTTTTTAAATCAATGTTTCTGTACATTTTTAATGAAAATATCCACTTCCTTTTGCCCCCAACAAGTGCAGCAGTATACCTAGGAAGACCACGGACCGCACAGAATCCATACTGGTCCACAGCTTCCTGAACACCAGTCTGTTAGTTTATTTTATTTTTTATAATTGCTGAGGTGAAAAAGCACACACCAGCAATTATAAAAGATAAAATATGGGGTGGTGTGTGTAAATCTCGATTTTACACACATCATCGTTGTGGGATGCTTTTTATAAACCCCTCAGGCTTCGCCCTCGGGGTTTATGTAACATTCCACAACTCGGGTGTGTGTAAAATCTTGTTGCACACACCACGCCATATATTATTCTCTATGTAATAATTTCCCCTCTGACACTGTTAGAGCAAACAGAAAAGAAAATTACGGTAAGCAGAAGGAAGGTTTCCTTTTTTTTTTTTTTTTAATTCCATTTTTTTATCAAGTTCCAAGTACATACAATATTCAAGTTTATGATAAAAAAATTACACAGTGTTAACCACATTAGTACTACAACAGTACAGACTATTACAGTTCTGTTAGCATGTCATTTTCGAGAGTAATGGAAAACTATCATATTACTATTCAAACAACATAAAGTCTTGCTGTATTCTGACATATGCAGCTAGCTCCAGCATTTGAACTGCCCTGGAGATGTAAGAGTTAACTCTATGCAGAAGCATAGAACATTGAGCTCGAGCTCAGATTTCAAACCTCTGTCTGTGGTGCTTCAGAGTGTAACCGTCAGATTCTTTACTCCACCTAACTGTGAAGTCGCTGCAGAGATTGCTCCTTCGCTCGGTTCAGTAAAGTTTCCTGAAACTGTCGGTTTTCACTGATTTATTATTTGTTCGGGTTTCAAGTCTCTGTCTACGGTACAATAAGTGTGTAGACAGGTAGTGAACTGTTTTGTTATTTTATTCTGTGGAAATTGTAATTCCTTTGGTTCCCTAGCGGTCAGTCTGGTTGGGAACCAACTGTTTCTGTTTGAATCTTTCCTTTTGAATTTGTAGTGGTGTGCCAGTTCCAATCTGTTCCCAAAAAAATGGACTTTTACCGGTTTCTTTCCACAGCCCGTAACACGGTTGGTTACCGATCGAAGAGTATTACCTGGCGTAAAAGCTGTTAAGGGTGATTTTGTTAGTCTGGCCATGTCTGAGAAACCCAAGAAGAAAACCGGGCCCACTGGGTTTCAACACTCTGGAGAGGCTTTTGCTAAAGCTGAGCCTCACCAAATGTGTGTTTATTGTCTGGGGTTTGACCACCTCAAAACAGACTGCCAAATCTGTAAAAATTTTCCCAAAGCCACTATGGATAAAAGATTGAGTAGGCTAAAGGAAAGGGAGGCTGAGAAGTCCGCTGACCCAGATGGCCAACCCAGTTCGGTTGCGGACAAACCTGAGGAGGTGCCCACTGACCTGGGTGATACCTCCTCGGGCAAAAGGATATCCGACTCGGAGGGATTGGTTCCGGCGAAAAGAAAAAGGAAATCAGCCGGTTCGGATCCAGAACCATGTAATCCAACCGCTGATGAGATAACCAAAGCGATAAGTATTGTTCATTCGCTTCGATCGGTTCCGTCCGAACCGACACCTTCGGCTAGGCATTCCGTTCGGTCGAATCCTACTCCATTGGATTACGATCCGGATGCCTATTATGAATTGGAGTGGGAGGAGGACGGAGACTATCCAGAGCAAGATGATGAGGATGATAATGATTTAGAAGGTCTGGATGTGCCCATTGAACCGGACATCTCCCCAGACAGACCCTCCAATATCTCCCCTCCCAGGCTTTCTGAGTCCCCTTCCCACTTTCTGTTCTTCAAAAAGGTGACTGACACCCTCCAGTACCCTATGGTAGGAGCTGCAGAAGAGGAGGAGGAGGAGGAGGAGGAAGAGGAGCCTGATTTTGTCGAGATGATGGACATCCCAGAGACTAAAAGGCTGTGTATTCCCCTCCACAAATCCTTGGGGAAACAGACAAAAAAGATTCTTCAGACACCAAACTCTTTACCTCCAGTGGACAAAAGAATAGACAGGAGGTACATGTTGCCAGGCTCAGGTACAGAGTTTTTGTTTAATCATAGCAGCCATGTTGGGGTAGTGCAGGCTGCAGCCTGTGACAGGGCTAACATACGTTTGGCTTCACACACCCCAGATAAAGACTCCAGGAAGATGGATGCCATGGGCAGAAAAACATATTTGGCATCCTCCTTGGGACTCAGGCAGGCAAACTATATGGCCTATGCAGCCAGGTACCAGAAGTCCAGGTGGGATACTGTTCTGGAACTGGCCAAACAGCCCCCCCCCCCCAGTTGGCCAAAGAGCTGGAGGAGGTGGCTGCTGATGGGATTGAGGCATCCAAGGTACAGTTCCATGCTGCTGTGGACTCAAATGATGTGGCATCACGAGTTATGGCTACATCTGTGTCTCTCAGGAGATTAGCTTGGCTCAGATGTACTAGCCTTTCGCAGGACACCCAGGCTAAGGCCATGGATTTCCCTGTAGTAGGTCATTCTCCGTTTGAGAAGCAGACAGAGGCTTATATGAGGAAAGTGGATGAATACAGTACTACTTACAGAAGTGCTCAGGCCAAGGAAAGGCAAGCCACTCCTCAGAGGCAGCAGTCTAGGGGCAGGGGCAGGCCCTTTCACAGGCCTTTCTACCAAGCCCAGGCCTCCTTTTCCTTCCCACAGAGGGGATTCTTCCTAGAGAGAGGCAGGAGGGGGATGAGCAGGGCTGTATCCTCTTCCCAGTCTAAGGCTCCTGCCAAGCAGACACCCTGATGTTTCAGCCCAGATCGACTCCCCAATTTCAGTAGGAGGCAGGCTGGCTTACTACTTCCAGGCCTGGAAGTCTGTTACCTCAGACAAGTGGGTCCTACCTGCAAACATCTCCGAAACCATTGCTTTAGAAGCAGAGGTTTCCTCTCTGGTGGCTCTCAGAGCCGTGGAGAGAGTTCCTACTCCACACAGGGGCAAAGGTCTGTACTCCAGATACTTCCTTACGCCAAAAAAGACAGGGGAGTGGCAACCCATCCTAGACTTAAGGTGTTTGAACAAATACATTTTAAAATCAGAGTTCAAAATGGTGACTCTGGGAGTAATTTTTCCCTCTCTTAGGCCAGTAGACTGGTTAGATTCCCTGGACCTCAAGGATGCTTACTTCCATATTCCTATCAGGTGCTCCCACAGAAAGTACCTCAGGTTCTAATTGCCTTCAGGCCATTATCAATTCAGAGCTATGCCTTTCGGTCTAACATCAGCTGCAAGGGTGTTTACAAAGTGCCTTGCAGTAGTAGTGGCCTTCCTCAGAAGGTAGGGTATTTCTCTATTTTCATACCTGGACGACTGGCTCATTGTAGAACAGTCTTCCGACCAGGTAAGATCAGCTCTACAGGTCACTCAGGATCTGCTCAGTTCCCTGGGGTTCCTTCTCAACCTTCCAAAGTCAGTTCTCGAACCAGTACAGCTTCTCACTTTTATAGAGATAGAGTTAGATACTGTTCAAGCAAAGGCATTCCTTCCACTTGCAAGAGTTCAGGCTCTTACAGATCTTGCTTCTTCTTTTCATCCTCTGGTTTCTCATCCAGCAAGACATTTTCTTCAGCTCTTAGGCCACATGACAGCTTCCACTGCAGTAGTGCAAGGTGCCAGATTCCAGATGAGGGACATTCAGTTCCATCTGAGGTCCTTTTGGTCTCAGAAGAAAGACTCTCTTACCAAACTGATTCCAGTGACTCAGACTCTGGTCCAAGCTCTCCAGTGGTGGCCGTACCAAGGCAATCTCAGGCAAAGTGTTCCATTTCTCAAGCAAACTCCCTCAGTGGTCCTCACAACAGATGCTTCTCTTGCACTGGGGAGCTCATCTGGGAGCCCTCATAGCACAAGGGGTTTGGTCCCCAGAAGAGTCTTTTCTCCATATCAGTTTTCTGGAACTCAGGGCAGTATTCTTGGCCCTTCAGGTTTTCTCGGACTCAGTGAGGAACAAGGTGGTTCAGGTCAGGACAGACAACACCAGTACATCAACAAGCGGTGGGGGAGGGTACTCTGTCTACGGCCTTGTGCGAGGCCATGAAAGTATGGTCTCTGGCCTACTCCCTACAGACTTCCCTAATAGCAGTCCACCTCCCAGGGAAGGACAGTGTGCTAGCAGATTGTCTCAGCAGAATCTCCCAGGGCCATCACGAATAGACCTTGGACCCTCTCATCCTAAAAGTAATCTTCACCAGGTGGGGCACTCCAGAGATAGATCTTTTCACAGCCCCAGACAATCATCAACTTCCCCAGTTCTGCTGCAGACCTCCAGTCCTGGGGACTGTTCCCCTGGATGCTCTGATATTGGATTGGGAAGGCAAGTTCCTTTATGCCTTTCCTCCCTTTCCCCTGTTATTCAGTGTTCTAGTCAAGATGAAGTCACAGCCCTGCACAGTGATTCTAGTTGCTCCAGACTGGGCTAGGCAACCTTGGTATCATCTGTTGTTGTCCTTAGCAGTCTCGCTCTCCCTGTGTCTTCCCGAGAGACACAATCTCTTAACCTCCTCTCAGACGAGGATCTGGTACCCCAATCTCCAGTCTCTCAATCTCAAGGCCTGGCTTTTGAAGAGTTAGAGTACTCAGGCCTGCACCTCTCTCAGGGAGTTTTAGACATCCTCAAGGGTTCTCGGAAACCTTCTACCAGGAAAACCTATAACTCCAATTGGAAAAGATTCAGCATTTGGTGTTCACACAGGGATATCCTGCCAGATGCTGCAGGTATTGCCACAGTCTTAGATTATCTGGTTCATCTTAATGGCTTGGGCCTTAGGCCAGCCACTTTAAAAGTTCATCTATCAGCTGTTTTTGCATTCCTGTCAGCAAGGAAGGACTCTTCTCTGGCATCCCACCCTGTCTTTGGAAAGTTCTTTAAAGGTGTGATCCATAGCAACCCTCCTTTTAGAGAGCCTACCCCGGCTTGGGATCTTAATATCTGCATTGCTTAGCTTATGCATCCACCCTCTGAACCTTTGGCTTCAAACTAGCTTAAGTACTTGACCTGGAAAACTGTGTTTCTGGTAGCTGTCACTTCTGCCAGTCGAATTAGTGAATTACAGGCCCTGTCAGTTGAATCTGATTTTATCTCATTCCATGGAGATAAGGTGGTCCTCAGAACCAATAGGAGGTTCTTACCCAAAGTGGTCTCAGATTTCCATGTGAACCAGTCCATGTCCCTTCCTGTGTTTTTCACTGATCATTCCTCTTCAGGAGAAAGGTTACACAGTTTGGATGTTAAAAGGGCACTTAGCTATTACATATAGAATACTAAGGCACATAGGAATGACTGTCTTCAATTGTTTCTCACTTATGGTGAAATGGGAAAGGGTAGGCCAGCTACTAAAATAACTACTACCAGGTGGATTTTGGCCTGTATACAGTTCTGTGAATTGTGAGGAACAGGGTGCAAGAATACACTATTTTTAAGCGAAAAAGATGTTCCAGGACTAGAGGGCATGGGATGAAGTTGGAGGGAGGACAATTCAGAGGAAACGTGAGGAAGAATTTCTTCACAGAACGGGTGGTGGACAACTGGATCACCCTGCCAGAGGAAGTGGTGGGGGCTGAAACAATCACGGGATTTAAGAATGCATGGGATAGACATAAAGGAATTCTGGAGGTCAGGGATAAGGAGCAACAGACTTCTAGGAAAACATAAACTGAACTTACAAGCTCAAATGGGCAGACTGGGTGGGCCATAGGCCCTTATCTGCTGACACTGTCTATGTATCTATGTATCTGTGTTATACCAAGCTAGGTAAAACACCTCCCTCAGGCCTGAGGGCCCACTTGACTAGGGGTACAGCAGCTTCTCTGGCTGCTGCCAGAGATATACCTTTACTAGAGATATGCAAAGCAGCCACCTGGAAAACAGTCCATACATTCACCAAGCATTACCCTCTGAATATCTAGGCTAGGAGTGATGCTAGGTTTGGTACAGCAGTACTGCAGAGCCTATTCACAAAATAGGTTCGGTACCCTCCTCCATTGAGGTACTGCTTGGTGGTCTACATATGTCAGAATACAGCAAGATTTCATGTTGTTTGGGAAAAAAAAATGACTCACCTTAGTAATTGCGTTTCTTCTAATGGAGTCTTGCAGTATTCTGATCTTCCCCCCTGCCTCCCCTCTCAGAACCTAGTTCTTGGGATGTGGGCTGGCAGGTACAGTGTTGCACCTCAGTGGTATACCTTATACCCCTCCTCTTAGGGTGGGGTGGGGTGGTGGTGGTTCTATGTTTATTTACATATTACTATATGTTGTTCACTACCTGTTTTTCTATCTTGGGTTCTCGACTTGAGTCTTTTGGGATCCACACTTTTTACCTGTTAGTTTATTATTTTCAATTTCCACGCTAGAAGTGTAGTTAGTTAGTTAGTTGCTCATAAGAATCTGACGGTTACACTCTGAAGCACCACAGACAGAGGTTTGAAATCCGAGTTCGAGCTCAACATTCTATGCTTCTGCATAAAGTTAACTCTTTCATCTCCAGGGCAGTTCAAGTGCTGGGGCTAACTGCATATGTCAGAACACAGCAAGACTCCATTAGAAGAAACACAATTACTAAGGTGAGTATTTTTTTCTTGTAGTCAACCAACAACTTTATCATGTAACAACTTAGTAAAAGGTGTGGTTGGCCATCTTCCTCATACACTTAAGAACTATACTAGGAAGGTTTCAGATGAACAGAAGGCCAAGGCCTATAGGGTTCATCTCCTGCTCTAGCAGGTCATTTCATCCCAAGCTCAAATAACAGATGACTGTCTAGCTTGTTTTTGTAAGTTGTGAAGGTGCTAGCTTCTGCTACATCCCTCGGTAAATTGTTCCGGAGTTCAATAATCCTTTGAGTGTAAAAATGTCTTCTCGAGTTCCTTTTAGGGTAGGTCAGTCTAAGCTGATACTTATGACTCCTTAAGTGGTTAATCTCATTATACTGTAGCTCAAGACTGTTCATTAAGTCAATTATCTTTCGAGATTTTGTACAGTAATAGTAAGCCCCCCACCAAAAAAAAATTATTCTCAGTTCCAGTGAATAAAGGTCGAGGCTTTTAAGTCTGTTATCATAACTTATTGCATGCATTTCATTAATTAAAATGGTCATTCATCTCTGGACTCTCTCTAAGCCATCAATATTCCTTCTCAGGTGTATACTCCACAATGGTGCACAATAGTCCAAGTGGGGCCTGACCATAGCTCTATAAAGCGGGACGATACAAGCCCTGCTGCTATTTGTAAAGGCCCTGACAATACAACCAGTAATCCTATTCAGGGTTTTAAATAATTGATTAGCAGTTTTTTTCCTGGGACAATACTAACTGTACAGAAAGTATTTATATAGGTTTTCTAGAAGTGTTATGTTTGTTAAACACAGTGAGGCAAGTGCTATGCATTTTTACAATGTTTTAGCACTTTTATGCGCAAAACACTAATCAGTTTTTAGAGTTAAAACCCTGCTATTGGTCTTTTTAATAACTTCTTCGATATGCTTGTCATAGCTGAGGTCATTTGTGACCAGCACCCCATGATCTTTCTCATTTTCTATTGTTTTCAGCCTAACACCATTTAACCAGTATTTGTACTCTTCATTTTTTACTCAAAAGTGCATAACAACTGACTTTTGGAGATTAAACTGCATCCTGTTTCTATTAGCCCACTCCTCAGTTTTCTTCAAATAATTTCTGAGGTTTAATGTCTTCTCACTGTTCCCAACCTCGCCGCCTATTTTACTGTCATCTACAAATTCTGTACAGTAGCTAGTTACATGAGATGTCATATCTGATACAAATAAATTAAACAGGACTGGTCCCAAAACTGATCCATGAGGAACCCCACTCGTCACTGGGCCTCTGCCAGACATATAGCCCCTAATCCTCACTTGTTGTGTCCTGTTACTTGACCATGCACTCACCCATCTAACTAGTACATTATTCATCTTCATTTTAACCATTTTCTGAATTAGTATATCATGGGGTACTTTATCAAAAGCTTTCTTCAGATCCAAGTAAATGACATCATCAGGAGCTTGCTCTCTTCTTTGCGGATAAGGTTGCCAAAATCAGATCGGACATTCGCTCTTCCCCTCCTAATGGGAGCAGCGGTGGTTGTCAGGAGATGTCAAACACCCAGTTGGAATGGTCTGACTTCAGCCTTCCCATAATCGAGGATGTTGTGATGATCATTTGAGCACTGCGACCGACCTGCTGTGATTTGGACCCTGGTCCCACGCGCCTTTTAGTGGGTTGCGTGGATAAGATTAGCCTAGTCCTAGCTTTGATCATATGGAAGTCTTTGGAGAGGGGATTTTTCCAGATCCCTTAAAGAGGCTATAATTAAGCCTCTTTTAAAGAAACCCTCCTTAGACCCATACTGTCCAGCAAATTACAGGCCAGTCTCTAACTTACCCTTTGTGGGTAAGTTATTGAGAAGTAGTCGCAGTGCAGTTGGAGGATCATTTGACCAACAACAATATCTCTTTGATTAGTTCCAGTCTGGATTTAGGAAAAGGCATAGATACCGAGACAGCGCTCGTACTGAGTACTAAATGACCTCCTAATGGCAAGAGATCGTAGGACCCGATCCATCTTGGTACTACTTGATCTCTCTGCAGCGTTTGACACCGTTGACCATGGTGTGCTGTTGAGCGCTGCAGTTAGTCTGTGGACTGTCTGGTACGGTCCTCAGATGGTTTCAATCTTACCTTGAGGTAGGACTCAGAGAGTGGTGTCGGAATTTTCTCCTCAGCATCATTCTCCTTGCCCTGTGGGGTACCGGGAGGGCTCCATTTAGCACCCATGTTGTTTTTCGTGTATATGCTACCATTGGGGCCATTATTAGATTGCACGGTTTGGGTTTTCACTGCTATGCAGATGATACCCAGCTGTATATGTCTTTGTGCCCAGTCAGGACGCTGCCTTGTCGGTATTTAATAACTGCCTTGAAGAAATCCAAGAATGGATGAATGGAGTTGGCTGAGGTTAAACCGAGAAAACTGAGGTGTTGGTTGTGGATATAGGTCGCTGTGGTAGGGTCTGCCAGAGGATCACCCTCAGGCCTATGGCTTGAGGTGTCCAGCTGGCGACCTCAGACCAGGTCACGAAATCTTGGCGTGTGTAATTGATGACCGTTTGACACTTAAATCCAGGTGTCAGCGGTCACAAAGATTCCTTTTTCATCTGAGGAATATTGCCGGGTGAAGCACTTGGTTCCTCCAGAGGACCTTCCAACATTGATCCACGCCTTTGTTACCTCTCGGCTTGACTATTGTAACTCCCTATACCTAGGGCTATCGGGGGTTGAACTTCGCCATCTGCAGCTGGTGCAGAATGCAGCAGCCAGGCTGTTGACTGGAGTTTCTAGATCCAGTCACATAATGCCTGTGCTCCGCGGACTGCACTGGCTGCCAGTGTTTTGGCGAATTACCTTCAAGGTCGGTTTGCTGACCTATAAAGCCCTACATGATCTGGGACCTACTTACCTGAAAGAGCTCCTGTGCCCCTATAGTCCCTCTCGCCCCCTCCGATCCACTGGCGAGGATTGCTAGAGATTCCCAGAGTGCGCTTGAAAACATCTGGTGCTAGATCGCTTAGTTTTATGGCACCTACCCTGTGGAATTCTCTACCTCGTCAGGTGCGAGATTGCCCGACCGTCCTTAGTTTTAAGGGCGCGCTGAAAACCCACCTTTTTAATATAGCTTTTAAGGATTTTTATTAGTTTGATTTATTATATTTATTGTTATATGTATTTGTACAGGCGCTTTGATTTTAAGAAAAGCGCCTTTTAAAAATAAAGTTGAATTGAATTGAAATTGAATTGAAAAAAATAACTGCTAATCAATCTGTTTACTGACTTTCTCATAGAATACCAAGTTATTGGTAAGGAATGCTCTATTAGGCCTGAAACCATGTTGTGTTAAGTCATTTTGACCACTACTATTGATTTCACGTTGTAAATTACTCTTGATCAGGGATTCCAAGAGCTTTCCCAATATTCACTTGAGGCTAATTGGCCGATAGTTGCTGACATCACCCCATCTCCCTTCTTGTAAATAGGCAAGATGGTTGCAGTTCTCCAATCCCGAGGGACTTCTCTGGTTTGCAGGGATTTATTAAACAAATAATATAGTGGTCCTACCAGCCATCTCCCTTCCATCAGGACCTGCAGATTTTGCCATGTTAATTTTATTAAGCTCCAACTCAATATCCTCCTCGGATACAACTATATCTTGTTCATTAGTAGTACTAATATGAGCTTCAGTTGTAGTAGAATTACAGGGGGCATAAACGGAAGAGAAATAATCATTAAATAAGGAGGCCTATACTGCTGGATCTGTAATGGCATCACCTCCACTTATTAGTGGGCCAATGGTCCTATTAACTGCCCTGTTGTTAATATATGCAAAGAAGGATTTTCCATTATCCTTAACATGGGCTAATTTAAACTCAGTTTCCATTTTTTTCATTCTGTATAGCCTTTTTGCATTTCTTTAGGAATTTTTTTTATATCTGTTTCAGTTATAATCACTTTTATCCCTTTTAAGTGTTCTATAGGCATTCCTTTTTGTGTGTTCATACGGCATCTAACCCTACTAGTATACCATTGGAGTACTTTGCCATTTTTGTTGTATAATATTCTGTTTGGTAAATATCTTTCCTCCAATTCCAGTAATTTGTGTTTGATGAGCAACCAGCTCTCTTCAGCTGTCAGTTGCTTGATATCCAACTTCCAGTTTTGTAATTCATCTCTGATCTTACTAAAGTTGCCCAGGGAGTAATTTTTTGCCATAGTTATCCCCTGGTCCCTTATAAATTTATTTGCTAGTCTAAAATAGACCATATTGTGATCACATCCAATCAGTGGTTCCATGACACTTAGATTTTCTATAGTATCAAGATTATTGGTTAGTACCAAATCTAAGGTGTTACTACATCTTGTGGGGATGTGAACCATTTGTTGTAGCCCTTTTTCTGTAAACATATCCCATAGTTCTTGGTCTTGTCTATTTTTGGTACTACCATTTAGCCAGTTGACATTGGGTGCATTAAAATCTCCGAGGAGGAGTACCTCATGATCAGACAACTGCGTACTAATATTACTAAGTAGCTCAGTGTAATCCTCTGGTGCTAAGTCTAGAGCTCTGTAGCACACTCCAGTTTTAACTTTCCTTAAGATTATTTCTGAGGATTTCCACTCACATTATCTCACTATCTGTATCCTTTTTTGTGATGTCCCTTGATTGTATGTTGTCCTTTACATAAAGGGCAACTCCACCACCTCTTTTTCCTGGCCTATCTTTATGAAACACCTTATAACCCTGTATGTCTCTGTTCCAGTCATTGGCATCTGACCACCAGGTTTCTGTGATAGCTGCAATATCAACATTCTTCTGCTGAAGAATGAGCTTAAATTTGGATGTTTTAATGTCGTTCAGAGTTCTAGCATTTAGTAGCAGTATCCAGCCCCACACACACACACACACACTCTGGGTTATCCTGTTTTTGGTAATCTGTATGCTACAATTGTCAACACTACCAATGTTTTTAACTACCCAGTTGCCCCGAATGTACTAGTTTTTTGAACAATAGTTTGTGCCGTTAATAGCACTGTAGAACATGTTACCCAGGAGCCTAGAGCCTCTTTTATTTAAATGGAGTCCATCGTTGCTAAAGAGGTCATATCTAATTATAAAAAGTTCCCACGATCTTACACAGTCCAAACTATTTGTTAGGCAAAATCTTCGTAGCCAATTATTGAAGTCTTTAATTCTTTTAATTTGATCTCTACTGGCTTGTGGGACAGGCAAGACTTCTGACAGTGTAATTCTAGCCTCTAAACCCTTTGCCATCATACAGATATTTGTCATGTCCCTTAATGTGTTATCCAAATTAGGCATACTGAGGTCATTAGTACTGGCATGTAATAAGATGGTCTTAAGCCCCTCCACCTTCTGAAGCATATTTGGTAGGATCCCTGCTATATCATTTATTCTAGCCCCACTATATGTGCAACTAGTAATATTTTCTTTGTTCCCCCTTGTAGCAGCCCTGCCCATATACCTTATCATGGAATCACCCAGGATAAAAAATTACTCGGGTTGATATTGTGTTATGTGCCCCTCCTCGTGATCTTCCATAGTTTGGTTCTGGGGATTAAAGTCCCCTTTCACTTCTATTATCTGGACATCCTTTTTGGATCCTATAACATTATTCCCCAATTCAATCTGACTCCCTGCCACTGCCTCCCGGGGTGTGTTAACATGTGTTGAAGTACTTTCCTCCTCTCTTGTAATTAAGCTGCCAACATCAGTTTCCTTGGCCAGGGCCGGTAAGGCAGGCTTACATCTGTCAGTGTGGCTGATCTGTTCATCCTTGGCCAAATCCAAGATTTCTTGTGTGTGTGTGTGTCTGCTGAATTGATGAGGATTATCAGTGGGTTGTATCTATTTTCTGTTATTATTGTGTTTCCCATACATCATCTTCCCTTTTTTTGTACTGTTACTATGTTTTTACAAGGCACCATTCCTCATTTTCTTTTTCAGATTCACTTTCCAGAGCTCTTGTCCTTTTAACACCTGCACCCACACTGTTTATTGTTTTATTAGTAACTTCTAACTTGATAGCCTTTAGTTCTTGTTTTAGGAGATCTATTTCCCCTGCACAGGAACGGAGTTTGTCCTCTAACATTATAAGGTTTGAGAAATTTTTGGCAGACAAACCCATCTGGGAATAATGTCTCATACTAAGCATATGACATTGCTGACACTGTATCCCAGTTTCCCCAGTGCATAAGGTATAACCTTCAGTTCCATGATATCCAGTAGCAGTATACTTACTCCCACTCAAATGATCAAGTTTCTTGACCTGCTGCCCCTTCTGCCCCAGCTGACACAGCAGTCACGCACGCTGTCCCACTCGAGCTCGCCCCGTCGCTCAGGTCTCGCCAAATGGAGAGAGGCCGGAAGTGCTGAAACTAACTTCCAGTTCTCGCTGCTCTTCTAACCCCACCTTTGCATTAATTTGTGGGATTCCCTGGCTACCAATACCTGCCACCTCATGCGGTAGACTTCTAGTGAGCTGTGAGGACAGAATCCTCGCTAAAAGTACATAAAACATGGTCTCGTCACAAGCTGCAACTGTTTTAAAAACACACACACAGTGCACTATTGCCCAGCAATCAGCTGGTGCAGCAGTAATCTTTCTTTAGACTTGCATGGATACTCAGAAATAAGGGAAGGGGGGGTCAGCCAGCAATTTACACCGGTCTGGACACTCTTACCAGAGTGTCCTGTGTTACTCGCAAACACCTTTCTTGTATGAGGCTCCACCAGAAATAGGAGAGGCCTGGAAGTGCTGGAACTAACTTCCAGTTCCTCGCTGTGCTCCTAACCCCACCTTTGCATTAATTTGTGGGATTCCCTGGCTACCAGTACCCGCCACCTCATGCGGTGGACTTCTAGTGAGCTGTGAGGACAGAATCCTGGCTAAAAGTACTTATAACACTGCCCCTTCGCAAGCCGCAACTGTTTTAAAAACACACACACACACACACAGTGCACTGTTGCCTAGCAACCAGCCGGTGCAGCAGTAATCTTTCTTTAGACTCACATGGATACTCAGAAATAAGGGAAGGGGGTCAGCCAGCAATTTACACCGAAGTCTGGACACTCTCACCAGAGTGTCCTGTGTTACTGGCAAAATCTTCTAAGAATGCTTATGTAGGTATTGACATAAGATAATAAAAGGTAACAAATGGGGGGTAGATAAAGGGTGGGTAAAGGAGGAAACCCCAGTATATATTGTCATCCCATATTGAGGACTCTTCCACTTCTGCAGCCGCAACCTCCATCTCCTGTCTCCAATGGAGGCAAGTGACCCTCCCCCCGCCGAGGTCTGCAGGTAACCCCCAACCATTAGTGAGACTCATTGTGTACCAGACCGGATGTCACTCCACCATCACCTCCCCCCAGAGGTGCTGCCACACCCCTCAGCACATCATACATGTCCCATCTATGCCACACTTCTAAATGTTTTTCTTAGGTTAACCGCAGCGTTGCAGTGATACGTTCCATTGTCTGGATTTCTCATACTTTTGACCTTCATACTACAATAGTCTGTATAGAATTTGTATGCCAGTTAAGCGTAAGTCCTTACATTGTGACCAGGCAGAAGGTCCTCCGAAGTATCTGCTGTGGTCGACGTCCAATGCCTGGGATTTTTTTTTTTTTTTTTTTATCAAGAAACAGGTGTTCAGAAGTAAAAGGGATGCTTGTTCCCCAGATATCTTCCAGGGCTGCGTAAATTTGGGACTAAAATGGCTGTATCTGGGGACAGCTCCAAAAGATGTGGTGGTGCCTGCCTACTTAACCACAGTCTCGCTAGCATAGATCTGAGCCCCCAGCCACAAAGTGTTTAGTTTAGGATGGGGTATGAAATAAACCCATTTCCTCCATTTATTATCAAAGGATGGGATATGGTTACTAGCATGTGCCGATAATCTCTCAAGGGTGTAAATCTCAGGAGTGAGAGCTCTCCTCATTTCATGTGTTGGGACCTTCTATGATCACCATAGGTGGGTCATAGCCTTTTTGGCTACCAGCAATAGAAGATTTATAATTTTTATGGTGGGGAGGGATAATGTCAAATGGGGTGGTGGGATTGCGATTGGGATGGATGTGGTGGATATCAGGCCTGCACAGTGAAATATCTCTTCCAAGTTCTTGCGTGACCTCCTGCCAAAATGCCTTTTTTGGGGGGGGGGGGCATGTCATCACTATATGGGTGTGATCTGCCAAGACGGTGCCTCAACGGCACCAGGAGCTTGCTGACTGGGGGCTCACGAATTTAGCATTTGCTGATGGGGTACAGAAGTACTGCAGGCGGCACTTCCAGGCGTACTCCCTCCAGTATAAGGCCGCAGTCACTCTGCGCGTTGGGGGCCAAGTTTGTGCCATTGTTCAAGACTAAGAGTGGCATTTAATTCTGAATTCTATCTAGGGAGGATAAATTGGGTAGAAACCGTCATGGTGGCTTGAAAGGCTTTGTATAGGCTGCTAATTACATATGGTTCAGTATTTCCTAAAATATGCGATTTAAGAAGTTGAACAAGCAGTGGGGGGTTTTCAGCTATTTGGGTTAAGGCCTTATCCCTTGTTCGAAGGTATGAGTGAGTTTGCAGATACAGTACACTCCACTTATACCGCCCACAGCTAAAACAGGCAATCGGGTATAGCGGGCAAGGAGTCTTTGCCAAATGCCATTCCCTATTTAATCACTGATTAATCCACCACATATAGCGATCTGTGCCCGCTGTGTACATTGGGCAGATTTCTGGCACTCTGTCTCCAGCTGTAAGCACTACCAGTTAGCACCTCGTTGTAGCACTTAAATGCTGAAAGCTTGTTACCTGTCCCAGTGTCGCACATTCTTTGTTTTCACTACGGACACCTCCAAACACCTCTGACTGATCCCCTCAATGGCACCGAAAAGAAGAGCTCTCTCTCTCGCTCGCTAAAAAAGTAGAGCTTCTTAAAAAGATTGACAAGCTGCTGAAACTCCGTCAGTGGAACATTGCACTCCAATTTAATCTCCCCAAATCCACTTTTGCAGATTTAAAGTAGTGTCAGCAGCAGATGTGAGGGAGGCACTGCTAACACTAAGAATGGTGATGGAGCAGCACCTCACAGAGACTCCTGAATGACTGCATTCGCCGCTGCGGAAAAGGTTTGGGAACCGCACTGCAAAAAAACAGTTGTGCAAGCTAAAATATTGTAACTCTGTTTATGTACTGTAGTCAGCAAGAAAGTACACTTCTGTACTAAACTAAACTGGACTTGAATACTGTACAATACTGTGTTTATTTTCTATGTTGCTGTGTTTTGGGTGTGTTTGGATTACGGGGTATATCAAAGGTATTCCACAGCAAAGTAAACAAAATCATTTATTCACCCGCAACAGTTGTCAGCATTTTTCTTTAAAAAAAAAAAAAATGGCTACAACGTTATACCGCCCACTTAATACAACAGGCAGATTGGCCATGAACTGATGTGCCCGTTATAAGCAGTGCAGACTGTATTTATGAAAAGCCAACTGTGGAAGATGGTA